>CM077218.1:11665720-12343220 GCA_039654775.1 Spinibarbus caldwelli
TAAATATGAGCATAGTTCATCTGTTAAATTATGCACATTTTTGTTTGTTGTTTTTTTTTTTTTAGTTTGTTACTCAGACGCAGGCAGTGTGCTGCATGAGACAAAAAAGTAATATAGCCAAAACCACCGCATAGCCGCTCTTTAGTGTAATGTTAGATGCATGTTGATTTTATCAGACGATGTCGCGAATATAAATGAGAGTGACTCCTGGTTAACATGTATTAATGGACAGTGTTTAGTCACTATTTAGTGTGGAATTTTTCTACAATATTCGTTCATCTTGACAGTAAAATAGGGCATTCTAATTCAATCTACTGCAGTTTTTCCTCTCTCAATCAGAAAATGTGGTTAACACCCGGTCATGCATGAAAAAAAAATTAAATACCGTCATTTACCGTGAAACCGGTCTAATTTTGATAAATACCATGATATAAATTTTTGCTCATACCACCCAGCACTAATTTTTCTTAATTATTTCAATTTAATGATTATTTCTGTCAAAATATCAGCCTTCAACATCAACACTCCCCTTATTCTGATTGGCTACCACCGTTCACCCTCATGGTTGTCAACTTAGCATCTTTATGAACAAACATATGAAATTCTGTTACCTCTAAATTTCTCTCTCAGTAAAGTCAAGTCAAGTCAAGTCACCTTTATTTATATAGCGCTTTTAACAGTACAGATTGTGTCAAAGCACTTAACAGTATCAAATTGGAGGATAGAGTGTCAGTAATGTATAATAATAAGATTAAACACTCAATTTTAAGTTAAAGGCATTTCATTATTGAATTCAGAGATGTCATTGTCTAGCTCAGTTTAGTTTAAATAGTATCTATGAAATCAAATTGACGATAATCGTTAGAAATTAAGTGTCCCCAACTGAGCAAGCCAGAGGCGACAGCGGCAAGGAACCAAAACTCCCTCTGTGACAGAATGGAGAAAAAAACCTTGGGAGAAACCAGGCTCAGTCGGGGGGCCAGTTCTCCTCTGGCCAGGATATTATTATTTATTTTTTTACTTATTGTTTTAATTAAATTTTAAATGTATAAATGTATTATATTTCTATTTTTATATTGTTGCAATTTCTAACAATAATAGTATTATGTAGTTAGGTATTTTATTATATTATAGTTATTTTGTTTAATTTTAAGTTTTATTGTATTTAAGTCGAGGTCTTCACTGGGGATATGTCACCGGGGCTCATCCAGGTGTCCGGCCTCCGCTGACGATCAGGGTCGCAGACATCATCTCCCGGCACTGATCCACCATCTGATCCGGACACGGACTGAGAAACAGAATAAGAAAGAAACAGACAAATATTAGCGTAGATGCCATTCTTCTTACGATGTAATGAGTACATCGTGTGTTATGAGGAGTGTTCTCGGTTCCGGTTGATCTAATTAATGCAGCCTAACAATCCTTTAACGGATTTGAATAATAGAAGTGTATTAGTGTGTTATGTGTAAGCCAGGTTAAAGAAATGTGTCTTTAATCTAGATTTAAACTGACAGAGTGTGTCTGCCTCCCGAACAGTGTTAGGTAGATTGTTCCAGAGTTTGGGCACTAAATAGGTAAAGGATTATCAAATGGCCAGAGTTTTGAGAACGCAGCGGACGTGGAGGACTATAATGTGATAAGAGCTCGCTCAAGTACTGAGGAGCTAAGCCATTCAGGGCTTTATAAGTGTAGCAATGTGGCTCGTTCGTAGTGACTACGCCACCCGAAATACCGGGAATCAACCAAAGAATTTAACACACAAATACGTTCCACGTAGAAAAGGCAAGAGGCGTGAGTGTCCAATTTAAATAATCCTTTTATTCAGACTAAAATTATTAAACAACAATTTTAAAACCCACCAACAACATCATTAAATTGTCTTGGTCAAATATGGAGGAAACAGAATAATTGATGATCGTCGCAGGGGCTGAGGCTTCTTGTACGAAGAACAGGCTAGTAGGGTAATGCACCCAGAAGAAAAGAAAAAAAAAATATATCCCAATCAATCAGAAATCACATCCACAAAATTCACTGCAAATAATAACCCAAAATAGTGACACAGCAATAATGACACCCCTTGTTAGAGTGAATGGGGTGCAACCCAAGAAAACCAGCCTGCTTCTGAGAAACACTCAGCTCCTGCAAAATACAAAAAGAGAAGAAAAAAAGAATCAGTTACACAAACAAATCTAACAAAGTACACATTGAAAACACAAATAAATTACACTGTCACCATAACACAAAGATGACTAACTCAGTACTGATCGCGGATCATAAGACTTCATAAATGACCGAGATCACTAATACCGCATAGCGGTAATCACTCTAATTAATAGAAACTGTTATAAAAACAGTCAAAATCAAGACTGAGGCGTTAGTGACAGTATCAACAAAATCCAGACAACAACAAATAAACAAAAAAAAAAAAAAAAAAAAAAAAAGAAAGAAAGATATATCCTAATACAACACGCACACAAGACAAAAAAAAAAAAAAAAAAAAAATCAAGCCCACTTAATTGGACAAAAATGTGACGACCCAAAGCAGCAGCACGGCCCAAAGAGTGGGGGTAGAAGAGAGCTGCGTTAAGGTGACTGCTCACACTCAGTCTACCTCAATGCATACGGGGACCCTAAACGTAAACATCCGTTACCAACTCATTTTAAGAAAAGACATACAAAATCCTACAAAGAAAGAAAACGTAAACAATTTACTCACCCTATATTTAGATGACATAACACTCACAACCACACACACCGCAGTCATATAGTAGCTCTTTTGGTTGGTAATACCAATATAAACAGCTGGTGCTCCGACCTGGCTATTATGCTGCCATGATGCACAGCGCACTGAAACGCATAATTGTAGTCAAATCAAACTTAACACGGCACCACAAACGCACCGCATTTAAACTCACCTGGGAGTAAGCAGCACACCATATGTACACAGCCTCGATGGACCAACGTCACACTAAACAGGTAAAAATCACACTGAGTAACATGAATCAAACAGTGAAGCTACACCGCTAAAAACACGTACCTCCGTAATCCACAGCAATGAAAGCAAGGGAGGGGAGGTGGGGGGCGGGCTTTTGACCATGACGCACTCCGGGAGGCATAGACAACAAATTTATATACCATAGCAGAGCGATACCTCATTGGCCATATGTTTAAGTGACGGTGACGTTTCAAACACGGCACAAACCTCACTACATAAGTAATTAACAAGATTTTAAAATCTATCCGATGTTTGATAGGGAGCCAGTGCAGTGTTGACAGAACCGGGCTAATATGGTCATACTTCCTGGTTCTAGTACGGACTCTAGCTGCTGCATTTTGGACCAACTGTAGTTTATTGATCAAGCGTGCAGAACAACCACCCAGTAAAGCATTACAATAGTCTAACCTTGAGGTCATAAACGCATGAATTAGCATTTCTGCATTTGACGTTGAGGGCATAGGTCGCAATTTAGATATGTTTTTGAGATGGAAAAACGCAGTTTTACAGATACTAGAAACATGGCTTTCAAATGAAAGATTGCTATCAAACAGCACACCTAGGTTCCTAACTGATGAAGAAGAATTGACAGAGCAGCCGTCAAGTGTTAGATAGTGTTCTAGGTTATTACATGTGGGGTTTTTAGGTCCGATAATTAACACCTCTGTTTTTTCAGAATTTAGCAGTAAGAAGTTACTCGTCATCCAGTTTTTTATATCGACTATACATTCCGTTAGTTTCTCAATTTGGTGTTTCACCGGGCCGTGAAGAAATATAGAGCTGAGTATCATCAGCATAACAGTGAAAGCTAACACCATGTCTCCTGATAATATCTCCCAAGGGTAACATGTAAAGCGTGAAAAGTAACGTCCCTAGTACTGAGCCTTGAGGTACTCCATACTGCACTTGTGATCGATATGATACCTCTTCATTTACTGCTACGAACTGATGGCGGTCAGATAAGTACGATTTGAACCATGCTAAGGCACTTCCACTAATGCCAACAAAGTTTTCTAGTCTATTCAAAAGAATGTTGTGTTCGATAGTGTCGAATACAGCGCTAAGATCCAGTAGAACTAATAAAGAGGTACAACCACGATCAGATGATAGAAGCAGGTCATTTGTAACTCTAATGAGAGCAGTCTCAGTACTATGATACGGTCTAAATTCTGACTGGAATTCCTCACAGATACCATTTTTCTCTAAGAAGGAATATAATTGTGACGATACTACCTTTTCTAGTATCTTTGACAGAAAAGGGAGATTTGAGATCGGTCTGTAATTAACTAGATCTTTGGGGTCAAGTTGTGGTTTTTTAATGAGAGGCTTAATAACAGCCAATTTGAAGGTTTTGGGGACATATCCTAATGACAATGATAAATTAATAATAGCCAAAAGAGGATCTATGACTTCTGGAAGCAGCTCTTTTAGTAGTTTAGATGGAATAGGGTCTAACATACATGTTGTTGGTTTAGATGATTTAACAAGTTTATACAATTCTTCCTCTCCTATAATAGAGAATGAGTGGAATTGTTCCTCGGGGGATCTATAGTGCACTATCTGATGCGATACTGTAGCAGATGGCTGCATGGTTACAATTTTATCTCTGATAGTATCGATCTTGGAAGTAAAGTAGTTCATAAAGTCATTACAGCTGTGCTCTTGGGAAATGCCAACACCTGTTGATGCTTTATTTTTCGTTAATTTAGTGACTGTATTGAATAAATGCCGGGGGTTATGTTTGTTTTCTTCTAGAAGAGACGAAAAGTAATCAGATCTAGCAGTTTTTAATGCTTTTCTGTAGGATAGGGTACTTTCCCGCCAAGCTATACGAAATACCTCTAGTTTTGTTTTCCTCCAGCTGCGCTCCATTTTCCGGGCTGCTCTCTTTAGGGTGCGAGTGTGCTCATTATACCACGGAGTCAAACTGTTTTATTTGATCTTCCTTAAGCATAAAGGAGCAACTGTATGTAAAGTGCTAGAAAAGAGAGAGTCCATAGTTTCTGTTACATCATCAAGTTTTTCTGTGCTGTTGGATATGCTGAGGAATTGAGATAAATCAGGAAGATTACTTACAAAGTAGTCTTTTGTGGTAGAAGTGATGATTCTACCATACTTGTAACAAGGAGTAGAATTTACAGTTTTAGCTATATGGAGTTTACACAAGACTAGATAATGATCTGAGATATCATCGCTTTGCTGCAGAATTTCAACACCACTAACATCAATTCCATGTGACAGTATTAAATCTAGAGTATGATTTCGACAATGAGTAGGTCCTGAAACTTGTTGTCTAACCCCAATAGAGTTCAGAATGTCTAGGAATGCTGATCCTAATGCATCTTTTTCATTATCGACATGGATATTAAAATCACCAACAATTAAGACTTTATCTGCAGCCAGTACTAACTCAGATAGAAAATCAGAAAATTCTTTAATAAAGTCTGTGTGGTGCCCTGGTGGCCTGTACACAGTAGCCAATACAAACATCACAGGGGATTTATCACTAACACGTGTTTCTCTAGATAATGTTATACGCAGCACCATAACTTCAAACGAGTTATACTTAAAGCCTGCCCTCTGAGAAATACTGAGAATATTGCTATAAATTGTAGCAACACCTCCCCCTTTTCCTTTTGGACGTGGCTCATTTTTATAGCAGTAATCTTGGGGGGTAGACTCATTTAAAGTAATGTATTCATCTGGTTTTAGCCATGTTTCTGTCAAATAAAGCACATCTAGCTTATGGTCAGTGATCATATCATTTACAAATAGTGCTTTTGTAGAAAGGGACCTGATATTCAGTAAGCCAAGTTTTATCAATTGTTTCTCTGTATTGTAAACATTTTTTATTTGTTGAACATCAATTAAATTGTTACTATTACTTTGGTTTGGACGTTTTCTGTATTTTCTAGTACGGAGAACAGACACAGTCTCTATAGTGTGATATCTAGGTGAAGGAGTCTCTATGTGCTGAGAATTAACTGACTTCTGTGACGTGAGGCGGCTAGCAGACAGTTGGTTTAGCCAGTCTGTCTGCTTCCTGACCTGGGCCCTAGTTAGTCAAGTACGAACTCTAAGACTATGTGCCATATTTCTAGAGAGAAGAGCGGCACCACCCCAGGAGGGATGAACACCATCTCTTTTCAACAGGTCAGGTCTGCCCCAAAGACTCTTCCAATTGTCTATGAAACCTATGTTATTCTGCGGGCACCACTTAGACATCCAGCCATTGAGTGACGACAGTCTGCTATGAATCTCATTGCCACTGTATGCAGGGAGGGGACCAGAGCATATTACAGTGTCTGACATCATACTTGCAAGTTCACACACCTCTTTAACATTATTTTTAGTGATCTCCGACTGGCGAAGTCGAACATCATTAGCACCGACGTGGATAACAATCTTACTGAATTTACGTTTAGCATTAGCCAGCACGTTTAAATTTGCCAAGATGTCAGGCGCTCTGGCTCCCAGTAAACATTGGACTATGGTGGCTGGTGTCTCTATTTTCACGTTCCGTACAATAGAATCGCCAATTACTAGAGCACTTTCATCAGGTTTCTCAGTGGGTGCGTCACCGAGTGGGGAGAACCTGTTTGATGTTTTGATCAGAACGGAAGAGCGGTGTTTTGACCCGCGACTATGCCGCCTCACAGTCACCCAGTTGCCCTGCTGCACGGGCTCAACCGGAACCGAACAATGTACAGGAGTCCCTGAGCTAGTCGCATCCAAAGCAGTATCTACAGCCCTCACATTCTTACTATCCTCAACTAAAGTTTGGATGCGTGTCTCTAGTTCTAAAATCTTCTCTGTCAGCCTAACTATTTCCCTGCATTTATCACATGTGAATCCCTCGTCGCCGACAGAGAGAGATAAACTGTACATGTGGCAGGCGGTGCAAACAACAAGAGAAGGAGAAGCCATTACTCACCGTGATTGATGAATGATACCAACTTAACCTACCACTTACCACTGTTGTTTGATGAACTTGTGAAAAATGGAGCGAGAAAAAAGAAAACAATAATAGGCGCGAATAGAAAAGTGAATGGAACCGCGAGTAACAAGCTAACCGGCTAACGAGTGCTAACGCGCTGCACTCGCTGTTTTAAAAGCGAACGATCAAATTAGTTAGATTAGTTTGATACATAATATATAACTTAATTCCCACCATATTTCTGGTATTATCACTTTAAACAACAGAGAGTGAAAGTAAGGTAAAGATTCAATAAAAAAGCGGAGCTACAATCGCAAACCTCTCAGCAGCACAACAGACAGAACAGACTGAAGCAATCGATCCCGATCCAAAGCAGGACACTAGCAACCTTAAACAGACAGTTTAAGTTATGAAAGCTTCCCACAACTTCAATATTTTACAACCTATCATGATCATCGTGTTATTTTAGATAGATAACTGCTGGGCTATCTTAGTGTATGTCCGTTATCAACTAGCCCAGGCTACCTGCCATCATCATCCATATCTTGCTGTTATGGAAATATCATGAATTACGGATGATGCTATTGAAAGCTAAGCCAGGCTAGTTGTATGGCTGGACAGAAAAGTGCACTCAGTGAGAACTGGGATTCGGAAACGCTGTACTGGTGAATTGTCAGCATGTCTTGATTGCAAGAAATGTTTCACGGGCCGCCACAAGATCCACATCGACCACCACAAATACCTGCCGCCCCCGCTGCAATCAGCTCCTGCGTCTCACACACACTAGTGCAACTTTAGCACAATATTTAGCTACTTTCAGACCCTTTTGGTGGCTTTTTTTCCATAAAAGGTACATTCTGACAAACCTAGCGACTTTTTTGAAAAAACCTTAGCTGTCGTTCAGTTGGAAGATGTCGCCAGTACTGTCACGATTATAAATCAGGAATTAAGGAGTATAGTGAGAATCATTTCTGGTTAATGTAGTATTAATGGGTCGTGTTTACTATTTATACTTGTTTTATGTATGACAACAGAAAATATAATGTGAACAGTTTTATTGGGCATTCAGTTGTATTACCAAATCAAATCAAATCAAATCAAATCACTTTTATTGTCACATCATCTCGGCACGTGTGCCTTGGTGAGTGAAATTCTTGAGAGCGTGCTCCAGACAGTGCAGAAACAATTAACATATAGACAGTACCATTACATACTTCAGATGACAATGTGCAATATACACATACAGATATTCAGTACACACAGTGTACTATTAAACATACATACAGTTATCAATACACAATTATACACGTATGTACACATTCTACATTATGTACACATATATACACACAATAATATGCGAAGGTGCAGTAGATTATACGTAAGCTGGATACGCAAATGTCATGGGTGTGCATTGGATGGTATCCAGTGGTAGCAGATAGATTGATGTATTAGTGCAGTGTGTACGTGTAGTCCAGTTTGAACTGTGTTGGAGTTAAAGTGCAGTGCGTGGCATATCGTAAAGTGGGAGTGTGCTGTGGGGTGTATTAGTTCTGACCGTTCATTAGCCTGATAGCCTGAGGGAAAAAGCTATCCCTCAGTCGGCTAGTCCGGGATCGGATGCTGCGGAGACGTCTACCTGAGGGCAGCAGAGAGAACAGTCTGTGGGACGGGTGGCTGGAGTCATTGATGATCCTCCGGGCTTTCCTTATACACCGCCTGGTGTAGATGTCCTGGAGGGAGGGAAGCTCACCTCCAACAATGTGGCGGGCAGTTCGCACAACCCTTTGCAGAGCTTTGCGGTTGCCAGCGGTGCTGTTTCCAAACCAGGCGGTGATGCAGCCGGTCAGGATGCTCTCCACAGTGCAGGTGTAGAATGATCTGAGGATGCTGGGGCTCATTCCAAACTTCCTCAGCCGTCTCAGGAAGAAGAGGCGTTGATGTGACTTCTTCAGCACTGCATCTGTGTGAGCGGACCATGTGAGATCCTCAGTGATGTGAACGCCGAGGAACTTAAAGCTGTTTACCCGCTCCACAGGTGTCTCGTCGATGGTGATGGGTGTGTGTTCTCTGCTCTGTCTCCTGAAATCCACCACCAGCTCCTTGGTCTTGTCGATGTTGAGTGAGAGGTGGTTCTCCTGACACCATTTAGTCAGGGTATTCACCTCCGCTCTGTAGGCCGTCTCATCGTTGTCAGTGATCAGGCCTATCACCGTTGTGTCGTCAGCAAATTTGACGATGACGTTGGAGCTGTGTGTGGCTGCACAGTCATGTGTGTACAGGGAGTACAGGAGTGGGCTGAGGACGCAGCCCTGAGGAGCACCAGTGTTGAGGGTCAGCGGAGATGAGGTTTTGTTGCCCATTCTGACCACTTGACTTCTGCCTGTCAGAAAGTCCAGGATCCAGTCGCACAGAGATCTGTTTAGTCCTAGAGTCTGGAGCTTCGCAACTAGTGTGGCAGGCACTATGGTATTGAATGCGGAGCTATAGTCCACGAATAGCATTCTCACATAGGTGTTCTTGTTTTCCAGGTGGGAGAGAGCAGTGTGCAGAGTGAAGGCAATAGCATCGTCTGTGGAACGGTTGCTGCGATATGCAAATTGCAGCGGGTCCAGTGAGGCAGGCAGCACAGAGCAGATGTAGTCTCTGATGAGTTTCTCAAAACACTTGCTGAAGATGGGTGTCAGAGCAACAGGCCTCCAGTCATTCAAGCATGTGATTTTATTTTTCTTTGGTATGGGCACAATAGTGGATTTTTTGAAGCATAAGGGAACCACAGACAGACAGAGGGAGAGGTTGAAAATGTCTGTGAAAACCCCGGCTAGCTGGAATGCGCATGCTCGGAGCACACGGCCTGGAATGCCATCGGGACCCACAGCCTTGTGGATATTCACCCGTCTGAAGGATCGGGTTACATCCGCGACAGAAATGGAGATTGCACTCGCCTCCTCTGCAACAGCCGCGGGAGCGCTCTCTGTGTGGGCGGTGTTGTGAGCCTCGAAACGAGCATAAAAATGATTGAGCTCGTCCGGTAGAGAGGCGGCAATGTTCACTGTAGCTGGTTTATTCCCTTTAAAATCCGTGATGTTATTGATGCCCTGCCACATGCTTCTTGTGTTGTTGGTGTTGAATTGTTCTTCAACTTTGTTTTTGTATTGTCGTTTGGCGGCTTTGATGGATTTCCTGAGATCGTAGCTGGCTTGTTTTCGATTGTCAAAGTTTCCGGATTTAAAGGCAGATGTCCGCGCTGACAAGGCTGCTCGAACATCACTGTTAATCCATGGTTTTTGGTTGGGGTAGATGCGGATTGTTTTTGTCGGCACTACGTCCTCTACACACTTCCTGATGAAACACGTTACAGTATCTGAGTACGCCTCTATGTCGTCATCAGACGCTGCCCGGAACATGTCCCAGTCCACGTGATCAAAACAGTCCTGTAGTATAGCGTCCGATTGGTCCGACCAGCATTGAATTGTCCTGAGGGCGGGTGCTTTTCGTTTCAGTTTCTGCCTATAAGCAGGCAGGAGCAGAACGGAAGAATGATCCAATTTGCCGAAAGGTGGGCGGGGGAGCGGTTTGTAGGCGTCCCGGAAAGGAGAGTAGCAGTGGTCCAGTACACGATCACCGCGCGTGTTGATGGTGATGTGTTGAAAGTATTTTGGAGCTATTGTTCCGAAGTTGGCTTTGTTAAAGTCCCCCATAACAATGAACGCTGCATCTGGGTACGCGGTTTCCTGCTCACTTATATTCCCATACAGTTCCTTGAGTGCCTGGTCTGTGTTGGCTTGAGGGGGAATGTAAACAGCCGTGATTATGACCGCTGTAAATTCCCTCGGTAGCCAGAATGGTCGACACAGAAGCATATGAAATTCCAGATCAGGGGAGCAGAAGGATTTAATAGAGTGTAGGTTCCTTTCGTCACACCACGAGTTGTTGATAAAGAAACAAACACCCCCACCTCTGCTTTTCCCTGTGAGCTCTTTCGTTCTGTCTGAGCGGTGCACGGAGAACCCCGTAAGCTCGATGGCTGAGTCTGGAATCACTGCAGACATCCATGTTTCTGTGAGGCAAATAATGCAGCAGTCCCTTGCTTCTCGTTGGTATGAGATGCGTGCCCGCAGTTCGCAGAGTTTGTTGTCCAGTGACTGAACGTTAGCCAGCAAAATGGTAGGGAGAGGAGGTCGGAGGGGACGGCGTCTGAGTCTGTATGTGAGTTCATAGAGTAGAACAGATCTGAAGTGCCAAAACTAGTCTGAACGCAAACTTGACACAATGACATCATAAATATGCAAATTAATATGTGACGTCACCTGCCGCCACAAGTCTCACAAAATCCTGTGGGAAACACTGTGTCAACACTAGGGTGTGTGACAATACACTTAGCTCACGAGATATACAGATACTTGGTTCACTAGAATGAGACAATATTTTAATACTATTTTTAAGATTTTTTTTTTAATGACAAAATATTTGTCTTTTAATCACAAATCAAAACAATGCAGTTGTATTTTGAAATATTTCAACTAATATAACTAATGATTATTTTGGTAATCAAGTAATCTACTGATTATTTTGACAATTGAATAATTTGATATTTTTTAGTAATACAAATAGACCTAAGTGAAAAACAGGCTTTAGTTTGACTATTTATATATAAACTAACGATGAGGCAATAATAATTGGTTCAAATAAAGTATCAAAACCAAGTAATTACATGGTTTTATTGAACAACACTGATAAAATAGGCCAACATAATGTAATATGCCTACACAAAATATGAACATAACCAATTTAAGTATATTGTGTATTATAACAAATACCTGCAGAGGACGCCAACGGCCTGGCCATGCTTCACTTTACAGCATGATTCAAGGATGTTTAAATCTGTGTAATTTTAATATTTGGCCACATGCAAACTCAGAGCAAGGGTTCGAACATTTATTTTGAAATCGCGATATACAACAAATTGCATATTTAGAAATATGTTGATGTATTCTCCTGTGTTGGCATAGATTTATAAATGATTTACGTTACAAACCTTGTGAGATAATATGCACTTTTTCCCAGATAAATGTTAAGCAACCCAAACTCACAGCATATGCAGAGGAAGAGTTTGTGTCCCGAGCGGGTGAGATGGAGATGCGCTCCACCTTTGTAAATGATAACAGTGCAACACAAAACGCAACAGATTATATATGCGTCACCAAATGCATGTGATTGGAAACCCAAACAAACAGCACATGCAATAAAAGACTGAACAATATAATGCAAGCGCTATCAAAGGTTTTACCACAAACACAACTTTATACTAATATCGCGAGACTGCTTTTCACCTCAAGGAGTAATATCGCGAGAGCTCGTGCGGTGCTAAAAGTCAGGCGAAGCGGCTCTGTATTTATATCAGACGCGCTGCATTGTTAATTTTGCGTAAAAAAGATTGTTTTATCGAGGAAAAAAAATAACACTAATTTCATATATACTGGCCTTTAAAAATTAAAGTACTTTTCAAGGGTTTTCAAAAAGTCAAATTCAAGTACTTCAAGCACTTTAAGCACCTTGTATGAACCCTGACAAACAAAACAATATCAGGGTGTCTCTCCTCTCCCTCCACCAGTGTGCAGCTGATCCACCTGGAAAACCACAAAACCAAGAGCTGAAGACTTTTGTGCCATTCATCAGTGTCTTCACAAATATACACAATCACTATAACCTCATGTGACAGACAGTGATTAGCTTCATTCTTTTGTCTCTATACATGAAGAGACATTTGCATAGATGGGTGAACATAATCACCTGATTTTGTAAATGTGGCAAATTACAATTGCATTAAGCACCCAATTTGCACTTACAATTTAAATTGCCTACAATATCAGAAATTAAATGTTAACAAAAATGTTTAATGAAGTTGGATTTGGCTCTAATGTCACACATAATACTCTCAAGGCTTTTACATGATTCTTTGCTTCTTTTGTAGTGTGGGTTTGGTGAAGTATACTAAAAACAAACATTTTTCATGCGTGTCCTCCAAATTTACCCACAACGTAATCAGTTTGTACGTGTAGAAATTCATTCATCACGCGAGACTTTAGTGATTTCAGTGTTGTAGAGGCAAACTACTCCTCTTCACTGCTGAATCCTGATGGTTTAGAGAACAATTACTCCTAGTTTTGTCAAAGAATAGTACTCTACATCCGGTCAATATAAACATTAAGATGTTATCATGAGGATGGCTTGAATCTGTTCAGATGAGTATAATTCTGTGTGCAAGTATGTCTAAACTTCTGTCCACGTATACATAATATTGTAAATGCTTAACATGCACTATAATTATGATTCCTTTTTTTCTTCTGTTTTTCTATTTAAGGGTGGGGTGGGAATAATATTTTTCATTATTTTCTTGTATTTGTATCCTGTTGTTATTGGAGAAGTTTAATAAACATATTATGCAAAAAAAAAAAAAAGAATAGTACAGCGGTGAGCATGAAAGGTATAAATGGTATAAATCATCTGTTTGGGGAGGTGCGGAGCAATACGAAAGAATAAACTTGGTTTGACACCTTCTCCAGCAGCAACCTAGTGTTCCCAGAAGGTTTTCTATCTGACTGACCAGTTCAACCCTGCTTAGCTTGTGTGGGCAACCAGGCTCATGGCTAATGACAGTAAGCATGACATTACATTATCTAGAGGACTCTGTGATCTTTAAGACTGAGTAAAAAGGTTTGTAGAACTTTATCTCTCTCTTCTTAAAAATAAACACAAAAACAAACTCCTTTCAAGTATGTGTTGGCTGGTACAACCAATGTAAAACCTCTTTATTGTATTTAAAAACATACATGTATGAATGCTAGCACAGACTAAAGCTAATACAGACATTCAAGTAGAAGACTGTTCAATGTAAAATTACAAAAGTCAGGTGGTGCAGCTGCATTGAATATCCCTATATGAAATTTATATGGGTGTACAGCAATTCACAATAAAGCGCTATATAAATGCATCATCCATTCATTCAAATTTAAAAACTTTATTTAAGGTAAATAAATAATCTTGTCTGTTGTTTTAAAAAATCTTTTAATTATTGTTTGAGAATTTATTTTAAGTTAAAGATGTTTTACACTTTCAAACCATTTTCATGATTATATTTTTTAAAATTTATAATTTTAATTGCAACTCTCAAGTACAGAAAAATCACGACATGGAGCTCACAATGAAAATGATCCGGCTGCAAGAGAAGAATATCTTGCAAAAAGAAAAGAGATGAAAAGGTCATAAATGTTGAAAGTCTTGATAAAAGTCTTGATCTTGTGAAATGTAAAAGAGAATGCAAAGTTGCACTGTAAATCATGCAAAATGAAAAGACAAATGAAAGCTGCCAAAACACTTGTTAAAGGGTTACTCCACCCCAAAATGAAAATTTTGGGATACGTTTCACGGACACGTTTCATTTTGGGGTGGAGTAACCCTTCATGGGTTGTTGGCCTGGTTTCACAGACAGGGCTTAGGTTAAACCAGGATTAGACAATAATTCAATTAGGACATTTAAGTACTTTTTATAAACATGCCTTTGAAAAAAAAAAATACTGATGTGTATCTTGAGACAAAACAAAGGCACTAACATATTTTAAGATCAGTTAGTGCAAGTTTCTTTAAATTGAAACAGCTCAGATTTACATATTAGTCTGGGATTAGGCCTAAACCTTGTTTGTGAAACCAGGAGGTTATGTTGAGGATACTCGCATACAAAAAAAGGCATGCAATAGTTAAACCCTTCACTGAACTCAATTTGCGCTATAATTCTGAAGTGCAAAATCCAATTCTTTGTCACACCGCCAAGTATCAAACAGGAACTCTTGTGCATAAACGGTGTTTTTTATTTTAATTTAAACACTGGTTTAATAATTAACAAATGGTTGGACTGTTTTTAAATAAGTTTAATTATAATTAATTCATCAGCTAATGGTTTAAATTATAGGGAGTTCATTTTCTTGCACATAACTACAATATTACAATTATGCATATAAGGCAGTTTTTACATAAACTGTTGGTGATATCTTAGATTTAGAAGTTAAAGTCAAGTCAAGTCACCTTTATTTATATAGCGCTTTTAACAATACAGATTGTGTCAAAGCACTTAACAGTATCAAATTGGAGGATAGAGTGTCCGTAATGTATAATAATAAGATTAAACACTCAATTTTCAGTTAAAGGCATTTCATTATTGAATTCAGAGATGTCATTGTCTAGCTCAGTTTAGTTTAAATAGTATCTATGAAATCAAATTGATGATAATCGTTAGAAATTAAGTGTCCCCAACTGAGCAAGCCAGAGGCGACAGCGGCAAGGAAATATTTCTTGTTATAACTAGTAGTAAAGAGGAAGGGATGATTGCACTTGAACTGATACAGATCTGTCAAGACACAGATGCAGTGGTTAAAACAACTCTGTATTTGTTACGTACACATGGAAACCAAACCGAAAGCTGTTTTTGAAATAAATATATACAGTAAAGCCTTGGTTATTATGCCAAGTTGTGTATTAGTAAAGTTAAAACAGAGCTCCACTTGAGCTTATTAAACCTTATATAAATTATTTACAACAAATATTTTACATTTAAACACATTTAAACACTTTCCCAGTGCGGTTGTAATCATATCCATAGGACTATTTTGAGTGTAGTCTGTTTTGAGCCAAATGCCAACAAGATGAAATGGTTTGTATTCCAGTTATCTGTTTGTATCTAAATCATGTTGTCGACTCTCATGCTCTTCTGGTCTCTTGTATCACATTTGCAATGCTTAACAACTTTTCTACTTCACTGCTTTTCCACTTTCACTCAAATATATATTTTGGCTCAATACTTGGACTCAGAGCAGCCATTAAAACCAGCAGCAGGCTGTTCATTAGCACACATTCAGTCTTCAGTTACAGTCATCAGCAGGCTTTTGTGTCATAATAGTGGTAGTTTGCACCTTGTAGACTTGTAAACTACTAAAGACTTCACCATTATCTTTGGAAAGTCTCAAGATCATGTCTTGTATTCTCGGACATAATGGTTGAGGTCAAATGGGTGCTGTGTGAAAACAAAGCATTAATAGCTGGTCTTTAGTTGAAGTTATCTGTCAGACTCTACATGACTCAAACCCACGCTGAAACATTTTCTCAAGTATTCAAAGAAAGTGCTTCATTTCATCTAAATGAACTCTTTATTTGTCATTGAAAAGATATGTAATTACTAAAACACTTTAATACATTTAGTTAGATGAACAAAAGTAGCTTTAAAGGTCAGATAAAGAGCAGCTTAACCCTTTAACATTCTCAGCCGTTTAGTAGAGCATGTTACTACTACATTACTGTATCATAATGAGAAAGGTTAAATTTACCCTGATTGAGCCAACCACTCAGAGTGAGTGTGTTTTACTAAAAACATAATCTAGATGCCACTTTGTCTTGAAATAGTGTAACATTTCAGTTACATAAAATAAAATAAAATACACAAATATCACCCACTTCACCTAAGCATATTTTTGACATATAGTTTCTGAAACTAGGCTAAAATTTTCAATTAGCTACAAAATACTTCTGGTCATTCATAATTTTAATGACACATGTAATGGTTTCATAAATATATTACATTGGGTGGTGGCGGTCTAATAAATTCATGTATATATATTTATGTATGTATGTATGTATGGGTATGCCAAAATTTTTTGAAAGTATTTTTAACACGTTCAACTGAATGATTCAACTGTGCAATTGGAGTGACGGTAGTAAAATGAAGCTAATGCTTAAAACTTCAGTGTATGCATATGTGTTTAAAAATAAAACGATTTAGTTCTTCAGAATAAATAAAGTTATGTTACAAAGTTGATTAAAATGAATGATTTGAAAAATAAAGTAAGCAAGTTTAAAATCCTCATTTGTAAGTTCCTTTGAATAAAAGTGTTAAATTAACTTAAAAAGTTAAATAAATAATAATAATTAAATGTAATCATAATTAAATAAGTATTATTATAAACGCAATTCTATTTTTACCATAAACTAAACCGAGCTGATGGTGACGTCACTGTTTTCCCCAGAGCTGCTTTACAGAAGAATGAAACTCATTTCATAATTTCACACAGAACTCAACTCATGAAAATGTGACTTTAAATCAGTGTGTTTCAGCAAATCAAAATATGCATTATGTTTAGGATTTGGAATCTTAAAAAAGATTATTCTCTTCTTTTATAGTGAAAGATGTTTGCGGTGTGATTCACGTGACTATTACTTATTATGATTATACTAACATGCAGTGTCTTATAACCGCATGGATTAAAATGTCCTCATGCTGAAAAAGCTAAATCAGGATATTCATATGACATAGTAAGCAAACATATACAGTACATGACATTCTGCTTGTGTAAAAACTACACTATTCAGTTCTTTCTAGTGCTTTCTCATTCAAACGAGTTTCTGCTTTATTTGTCTGCTCCATTAACACGATGGCCCATCACTGTGAATCACTGCTGTTTACGGCAAGAAGGGGAACGCTCTTCAAATGCTAATGAGCTCGTCAGCTCAGGATTGGTCGGCTGTGTTGCTGCTCTGTTCATTTAAAGCCTCCACAGCACACAGATTTCAGTAGATCTCTTCTGCACTGACTGAAGTCACCTCAACAAACTCACAGACTTATTTTCTTTCTGGAGAAATCCCCATTTGGAGATATTTGGGCACTGAAATGGCTTCTGAGAGGTAAATACTTGCTTTTGTTGTCTTGATAGCTTCCACTGAAACAATTTATTTCAATTTATAGCATTTATTAGCAATTAAAGGCATCTGAACTAACCCCAGTATTGTTGAACTAAGGCTACACATAAAACTAAAAAAAGTTGAAATTACATGATGAATGTTTGTGTGTTTGTTCTCAGACATTAATAACCTATAAACTTTGCAGAAGCTCTATGCCTGAATTTTACAGATAAAATTTTAACCCTAAGAAATTATTTTAAAAATTAAATTAAGTTTACAATTTGACTACAAACATTTCATTTTTAATGTTTAAAAACCTTCCATCACATTATAGTAATGTAGTCATTTTAGCCCATAGACTGCTTCCAAACTCTTTATGTTGAGCATCTTGGCTTCTGGTTTTTGCAGAATTTAGAGAATCACAGATTTTAAATGATCCAAAATTATTATTATTATTCTTTTAAGAGAGTTACATCTTGGATCTCCTGTTTTCTTATCAATCCTGGCATGTTTGCAGCCGTTTTTGATGAATTCCTTCACTTTTCTCCTACAGGGTTCTTTCACCAGAGTGGTGCTGGGAGGTCTTGCAGTCTGCTGAAGATGACGTCTTTAAACACATCGCCAACCTCATGATCGACTGGAGATACATCAGAGAAATGACGAGGGAACAGGAGCTGCTGCTGGTGTATTTCCTGGAAGCTTTAGTGATGCTGTCGTTCCTCCAAGATCCAGAAGTGGTGAAGAAAATGACTGTGAGTGATTTAGTCTCAGTGACAATGACTTCTTCTACATGAACTCATATAAAACTACTGTTTTTCCATTAGAAGCACCATAAGTTTCTATGAAGTTTATTAATTAGAATTATTTGAGTAGTAACACCTGTAACACTAAGAAAATCACTTCATAAACAGTAATTCAAGTTAATATGATTAACCCTTGTGCATCCTTAGAGACATTTTGTATTTCGCATTTTTTTGTATTTTGATCATTTTGGCTCTGTTACTGCAAACAGTATAAATTCAGCATTTTTATAAGAATTGTAAAATTTCGAAATTTAATTTACACTTGGTACACAAAATAGTTACACTCAGGACCTTAAGCACACAAATGTCCCCAGTGAAACAAATTAAAACCCACAAGTGTGTTGGGATGGATATCAGTGCATTATGCATGGGTTAAAACGTGTTTGGTAGTTTTCAGCATGACTGATATCAGTTAAAAATTAGTTCAATGCAAGCAGAAAAAGCAACTATATATAACTTTTTAATGACTCTTCTTTTTTTGACAGATATTTTTGTCCTCCAAGGACGTTGGTGTAGTGTTTTTTTTTTTTATTTTTTTTTTTATGAATTCACAATGGTTAAGTTTACTCTGGTTATTCTATTTGACCGTATATTCTATTTGACCGTACAAGAAAATAAAAATGAATAAATGGGGAAAAAAACAGATGTCAAATGTAAATAATTTTTTAAGTCAGAAATTGAAAACAAAACACACCATGTTAGTAAATGTCCTAAAGGTGAACTAAAATGGTTTATTCCCAATACATATCAAAATGACTCAATTTAGAAACTAAAAATCTGACTTGATTTAACATGTTTTCATTGTATTTTTAAGAGAATTGTGTATTTTTGTCATCAACCCACATAATTGTAGATGTTGTTGTGAAATGGTCAGTTAAATTTGGTCAGTTTTAGTGTGAGAGTAATTTTGGCTTATTATTGTTTGAATTGTTCGCAGGTTTCTGATTGGCTGAAGCGGACATACATTGAGGGAAGTGATGAGCGAGTTCTGGTGGGAGTAGACGAGTGCAATGCCTTCTTTGTCCTGTCAGAGGAGGAGGAAGCGGTAAGTTTAATAATAAATGAGATTAAAATGAAGCTACTTGGATGTGTCAGAACCTCACAACTTTCTCTTTTGTCCATCATGCAGTGGTTTGACGTTTACTACCAATATCTGCGTTCAGTGATGATCAAGAGGAGACATCGGAGATGCAGTTTAGATGAAGCTGAGAAATTCTTCATGAACTCTTCAGGGAATCCGGTTGACAATCCCTGTGAGGATCTAAAGAAGCTGCATGACAAGTGAGTGCACTCAAATAAATCTTTATTTAATTTTTTTTGATTCAGGCATTGTTTTGTGAAACTTTTTCGTTCTTTACTAAACCACCTTTTGTTCTGGATGCAGGTATCACCTCCCAAGCATCACCACTGATATGGTCAGATCTTCGGTACACACTGCTGTGCACAGATTGCATTTGACGGATGATGAGAAACTTTCAAGGTACTTCAGCTACTGGACAGGCAACGAGGAGAAACCTCAGTCCAGTCCTGCTTGGTCTTTATTGTATGTTATCTTGCATTTTCTCTATCATTCAAGTATCCTGACCAATACTGTGTTTCTTTAGTCCAGCTGAAGCACCCGAGGCCGAATGGATGAATGAAAACATAGCTTTCTACTTGCTGAAAATGTCACATCCAGTAATGGTACATGCAGCACCTCCAGAATTAGCTGCACGGGTGCAAATCTCAAGGAAATTCGAGAGCAATTGCCTCTTGCTTTGGTGCGTCACTCAGAAGAAACTCCGTGAGCGTCTTGTACTTGGTAAGTCGTTCATTCAAGTCATCAAAACTGATATTCCTCATTTGGGTGTTACATCAACATTGGCATTGGCAGATCTAATAGGTTGAGCTTTATTAAAACAATTGTTATTTTGCTTAATTTATTAATGTATATATTTTGTGAAATATTTACAAAAAATATTCTTCATGCTCCCTGATCCTCACTTCAATATGCAACTTTTCTGGCCAACCAGTGTATAATCTCTTAGTAAAGACTAGTCATAGTGTGAAAACATTGCTAAAAGTGTCTGAAGTTGAAGGCATTTTTGGAAGTCACATACACAGCTAATATCATCTTGTTCCTACAGATACGTTTGGTCCACGTCAGCCATCTGAGAGCAAAGTGCACAGCTGGATTGAGAAGCAGGGATGGATGGAGAACGTGCCAGATGCTGCTGAAGTTGTGAAGGACTGGAAGCCTCCACGAAGCATCCAGGCTCCGACAGACAGTAAATCGATCCGTCGGATGAGCCGCAGGCAGTGCTGGAAAGGCCTGCAGCTGATGGACAGAGAAGGCAAGGGTCTCAGGGTCGTCACCAGCAGGCCGTTTGCTTGCGGAGAGGCGATCTGTGACTTCCACGGCCGGCTGATCTCCAGGGACGAGGGACTGGAAATCCAGCAGAACAATCAGACACAAGCTGGACATCTGTTTTTCTTTACCAGCAAGAACGGACAGGACATGTGTTTGGATGCTCACGAGGAGCACTGCGAGTGCCATCCAAACAAAACTACGTTTGGCAGACAAATTAAACACTCTGCCAAACACGCCAATCTCAGTCCTAGACTGCACTTTGTGGAGGATGAACCGGTCGTACTTTTCATGGCCACACGGGACATTCAGACCGGCGAAGAGATCCGCTATGACTACGGAGACAACAGAAGGTCCTGCGCTGGGGACGGTCTGGATCTGACACGTCGTAACTAAAGATGGACATTATCTGGAATATGCATAGGCTTTTTGGAAAATATCTATATATGGATGGAACTTATTGTTTTTACATTAATATTGTGACAACAGATGATTATGTAAAACAATTTCATTTGAAGACCATCAATAATTGGACTGTACATTACAAACAAATATACAAACAACAAACCTAGAATTTCATATAATAATCTCATCTACTGCTACAAAGAGAGTTTAACTTTTCTATGCAGTTATAAAATAGCAGTTTGTAAAAATAAAGAAAAATCATATCTATTTTGTTGTGTTCTCATAATTTCATGTTTTCTTAATTTCCTTTTTCTGTTTGCTTCAATGAAGATTTATTTTTATTGTCATTAAATTGTAAGTAAAGCTATATATTGTTGGTTTAGAAGAGAAAAAAACAAAATAGTTTTACTTCTTATGTATTAATTTACTTTATTTCATTTTATGTTACACATTTGAAAAACAAATATATAGTTTCACTTATCCAGTAATGTTGTAAGCATAACTCTAGAGAGAAAAAGGAAAGACACTTGAATAAGAGTTTTTATTGGAGTAGAATACTGAGACAAAAACTTTTTATTATTCATAAGCAACTTAATATGGAATTGTATGTAAGAAACCATATGTTGCATCACCATAAGATGGGCTCAAAACGATTCTTTTGGTTATAAGTAACCTTAAAACTAGCAGTCATTAGAATATTAAGCTGTATTTGGAAGGTAATTATTTCTCATGGGGGCGTAAAATTTGTTCAACATTTTCAAGGACTAGTCATTTATTTTATTGCCATCCAAATCCAGAATGTCAGTGTTTTTCTCCCTCCATCCACGTAAAAATCCCCAGCAGAATTACATACTTATTGCCACCTAAATCCCCATTGTGTTTAAAGGAAGGAATCAATTCAAAATTCCCTGATTAAACCATACAGTAACTGTTGCATTTTGCTGTAATTTGCATGCATTTTAAAGATGTACACTTTTATTACTGAAATGCTGGTAAGTATTTACAAGAAATGAGAGCTCTAGCTCAAGTTCTACCGGGAAGACTCTAATGTCATGTCATTAATTACTCATAGATCTAGCCAATCATCACTCGACACCTGGGGCCTCATTTATAAAGCGTGCGTACAATCAGATTTGATCTTCGAATGCTTAAATCCATGCCAATGCTCATATTTATAAAAACTGCCTTTGATGTGGAAAAGTGCTTAGCGTCACGTCAGGGTCTGAGCAGACGTGGGGGGACTAGTAACGTAACTAGTAATGTAACTAATTACTTTTGAAATAAAGTAATCAGTACAGTAACTTGATTACTTTTAAAAGGAGTAATCAGTAATTTAATTACCAACACTGTCGCCCACCAACAGACAAATACACACACACACACCCCCCATTCCTTTGGAATAATCACCTTTTTCAAAATTATGTTTGGTTTCTGTCCAACTAGAAAAGATCTGGATCATACAAAAGATCATAGTGTGTAATACTGTATTCACAACCACATGCTTACAGTAAAAAAAAATAATTTGGTTTCAATCTTGAAAACCTTCAATCATGTTTACTGTGAATATTTCAACACCTCTCTGCCAATTACTTTCAATCTTGTACAGAAATGTACATAGGAGCTCATAAAAGAAGAGCTTTAGCTTTAGGTTTTGAATAACTGTGTGTAAATGATATATCCACAAATATAATATTTTGGCAAAGGTGTTTGCAACATAAGACAAATGTTTGCTTTTGAGATGTGTTTGTGATATTTTGAATGCAGTGCTTCATTTTGCAAGAGATGTGAGGTATTTTGCATTTTGTGTGTGCAAATAGATTTGTGTGTAAAGTTTTGAAAAAAGAGGCAAAGTTTTGAAAATGTAAGCAGTTGAAAAAAAAAACTAAAAATAGAGATAATTAAAAAAAATTCTTCATTAATAAGTGTAGTAGAGTAGTAATATTACACATTTCTTGGTAATGAACATTTGATAGTAAAGCACTGAGCTTGAACTGGAAAGCATACAAAAATTACTTTTATTAACAACAGGAACGTGGGAAAGTTTTATATAGAAAATTGACATATTCTACTCTTCTTAAATGTAAGATTATTCTTCTATAGTATTATACAGAACTGAACAACAACTTCAGTGATTATAAAAGGAGTGCTTTTGCTTTATGTGTGATTCAGTCGCAAACTGAGAAGTTTGTTTTTCAAGGCACTGTGACTTTTCTTACTACATACACAAAAAAGAGCAAAACTTTGACAAAATGTAATATCTTGATTTGATATTTTATAATAGTGATTTTATAATTTCAAAATATAAAGCAAAAAGTAGAAATTAATGACTAATAAGTCAAAAGATCGATAAATGAAAGTGATTGTCAGCACCGATAACCTCGTGGACAGGACGACGTCATATAGCGCTGTGCTTCGGGTGTCCCGAGTTCGAGTCCTCGCTCGTGGAGCTTTCCCGATCCCATCTAGAATATTTGTTATTAACTGACATCATTTATATAGAATGTAATGCAAATTAGATCATCATAAACTGACCATACACGCTAATGGCAATGGTCTCTGGAAAGAGGTTTGGAAAGAGTGATATCTTTACGTTCCGCATCTGGGCGGTGACGTCTTCCACTTGTTGACCTGGGCCACATTGCAGTGGGAAGAAAGGAGTCAGATCCGTTTCATAGTCTTCAACACAAAGCACTGGTGAACAATGAACTCCTGAGCACAGAGAAGGTCCTTAATCTGGGGACACGCAAACGGAGGAGCCTTGAAGGTGAAGTTTCTGAAGTCTGTACAGAAGATGATTGACAAGACGATTCTGGAGTTGTTGGAGAAGATCCTGGCAGCTTGGAACTCGCAAACAGAGGATCACTGAAGAGAAGGTTTTGAAATCGTTGCAGAAGATGTGGGGCACTTTCCAAATTCCCCAAACTCGCTTTTTGCAGAACTTCCTTGTTTTCTCCTTTTGTTTTCTCCTTTAACAATTTAGCTTAGCGGCTTAGCTCTTGACTTACTACATTTTACATAGCAAAGCAGTAGACCACACCAATTAGAACAACAAAACTTAGCACGACATAGACCACACCACTTAGCATAAATTCTTTGAAGAGAACCTTTTAATCTTTCCCCGAGAAGAACGGATTTGCAAGTTGGTGCCTTTCAGATCCAGAATTCTGATTGGCTGTTGCTGTCGGAGGTGGCCTTGGATTGGCCCCTCTGATATGAGGTCTTTTTGCATAGCTTAGTCCACTTTAGAACAATGTCTTTAAAGTTTTCCTAAAGTTTTAAACTCTGGTCTGATACCAAGAAGTTGTGATAATGCCGCTGGCGGCTCAGCTAACGCTATTCACTACAGCTGAGAAACTCCGACAATGTTACATGTCTTAGAGTTGAGACAAAAAGGCAGATTTCAGGAATAAAGTGGGCTGCAGAGGAGGAACGCGATGCTGGTTAAGAAGGCTAAAGAATAAGCTCCCTTTGCCAACAATGCTGACAAAACAGACGAGTTGTTTGCCAACACTCTTTTCCTCCACGAGTACTGGAGCACTTGTGTTTTAGCAGTCACTGAGACTTGACTGGACAACAATATTGAGTCCAGGGAGGTGGAGCCCTCCGGCTTTTCGGCATACAGAGTGGACCGCAACCCTAATGTCTCTGGGAAAGCTCATGGGGGCGGAGTCTGCCTGCTCTTCAGAGACCAGTGGTGCCGGTCAGTTGTGGTGAGAGAGCACAATTGTACCCCCCATATAGCGCTGCTGTGTGTCTCCGTCCAGCCCTTCTACCTGCCTAGGGAGTTTCCTCAAATTTTTATTACTGTAGTATATATTCATCCCAAAGCTAACTTCAATAAGGCAACTGAAGTCATATATAATCTGTCACAGAAACTTGAGTCCCTTTCTCCCGATGCACCAAAGTTTTTTTCTTGAAGATTTTAATAACTGTCCAGTTTAAAAAAATCGCTACGCACTTATTACCAGTTTGTGGACTGCCCCACTAGGAAGAACAAGACTAACAAGATATGTGCTTTGAAAATGTCAAAAATGCTTATTCTGCATCCCTGCTTTCACCATTGGGGGCATCTGACCATAATGTTGTATATTTGTATCCAGCTTAGAGGCTGTTAGACAGAGAGAAGCCTCAGATTAAAACTGTTAAAGTGTGGAACAATGATAGTATAATGGCCCTACAGGGCCATACAGGCCATGCTTCGACTGCACAACATGGGAGGTCTTTAATTCACCTGATATTAATGATCAGGTCACAGCGGTGTCAGACTGCATAGATTTTTGCGTAGACTCTGTGATACCCATTAAGACATTTAAAGTTTATGCAAATAGAAAACCTTGGGTGTCATATAAACTTAAAGGGCTTTTAATGAAAAAGAAAAAACCTCACAGCGAACAAGATGAATTAACTAAAAGGGATCTACAAAGACAAATTAAGAGAGATACAACTTGACAAACAATTATAAATTAAAAATAGAAGCCAAATTGGTATGTGGTAATTCTAGACAGGCATGGCGGAGGTAAAGACTATGATTAATGTGTCGCATAAGGATAAAGGAAAATCAGATCTATTTCAACATGAAATTGAAAGAGAAGAGCTGTCAAATTAGCTCAATAAATTATTTTGTAGGTTTGAAGACAGTAGTAGTGATGCTACTCTGGTGAGGGACAGGCAGGACACTATTGTGACCTCCCTGTCTCCATCATCATTAGATTTTAAAATTAATGTGTCAGAGGTGTTGCACCTTTTTAGGGTCAGTAACCCCCTGAAAAAGTCCAGGACCTGATAATATTTCTGGAAGTGTCTTAAAAAACTGCGCTCGTCAGCTAGCACCGGATTTTACTGATCTTTTTAACTGTTCATTGAGGGAACTTACTGTTCCAGCACTGTGGAAAGCTTCCAGAATTGTGCCTGTGCCAAAAATTCCTACACCTTCAGAGCCAAATGACTTTCATCCCATTGCGTTGACGTCTCTGGTGATGAAGTGTTTTGAGCGCATTGTGAAAAGGGTCTTAATCTCACAAACACAGCACCTTATAGACCCCCTTGAGTTTGCCTATCAGGCCTCCAGAGTAGTGGAGGATGCTGTGCTGACCATGCTGCACCTACTTCTACAAGTACTTTGAAAAACCAAAAGCCCATGCTAAGATTTTATTTGTGGACTTTTCATCTGCCTTTAACACTATTCAGCCTAGTATCTTAGAAGTTTTCACAAATGAGTTCTTAATCTCGCAGATTTTGGTTACATGGATTATAGACTTTTTGAAAGATAAGAGTGCAGCAGGTCAGAATGGGTTCATGACTGTCTGACAAAATAATAACCAACACTGGTTCTCCTCAAGGGTCATCGCTTTTATTTATTTTGTACACAAATTCATGCACAAGTACCTTTTCAGACAGACACCTTATTAAATACGCTGATGATACAGCCTTGATGAGCCTCCTATATGATGGGGAGGAGGAACATGGGCCTGTTTTGGATTATTTCTTAAACTGGTGTAAAGAATCAAAGTTTATATTGAATACCACAAAAACAAAAGAAATGTCAGTAGATTTAAGAAAGAAGCCATCATGCATACCCACTTTTATTAATGGACAGGTACAATCAGTTGTGACTTACAAGTATCTTGGTATGGTTTTGGACTTTAATCTGAGATGGGGCCCCTGGCTTGACTGCATTATCACCAAAGCACAGCAGAGATTGTATTTTTTTTTAAAGAAACTGGTGTCCTTCCATGTTAATAACAAAATACTTGTGATGTTTTATTTTGCTTTCATTGAAAGTATTTTAGTCTTTAGCAGCATCTGTTGGTATGGTAACGCTACTGAGGATCTGTGGTCTGTGATATATTTTTATTGCAAACCAACAAGAAATTATGAAAAATTTTACTTATGATTATTTTTTTTTAGTAAGTAAAACAATAAAATGATCCATACCATTTTACATACCAAACCATTTTACTTGTCCCCGGTTGTAATGATTCTGTGCTGGTTGGAGTAATATTGTCTTAGTATTTAGGATGTGGTTTGACAGCTCTTTTAGATGGGGGCATCCACTCCTCTCCCTCGCCCTCACCCTCCTGCATTGCCTGCAGGTATGCCTCTAATGTCGATGCCCTATCTGCAACAGTTAAATACAATTAATTATGTAATTTATAAATTAAAGAATAGGCAATTCCATTTCATTTTAGAGGGTATGTTTGGACTTTAATAAAGCATGTGCGTTGTGCACAAAAGACTAAAGGCCAAGGTCAAGATTTTCGTTACAACCATATTGACCCGAATATAAGACGAACCTGATTATAAGATGACCACAAAAAGGCTTTTTGAAAACCAAATCTTGTGTTTTATTAAGAAAAAAAAATTATTTTCATATTGCATATTTTTCCTATTTTAATTTTGGTTTTGAAAGTATGGTAAATATTGGTAAAATGTACTAACAATCACATTTAACTATTAACTATTGTTGGTTCTTGTGTTTTATTAGGAAAAAATTTTATTTTAGGATAACATTTTATTTTTCTTTATTAAGAAATTTTTTTTTTCATATTGCATATTTTTCCTATTTTAATTTTGGTTTTGAAAGTATGGTAAATATTGGTAAAATGTACTAACAATCACATTTAAAAATATACACTTTTTGATATGCCATTAAAATAAAAGGTAGCCCATCTGAATTATATAACAATTAGGCTATCCATCTCATAGTAGCCTACCAAAATTTCATTAACAGTAGAGTGAAATCTTATTGTAGACTTCAAATCTGGGTACTTTCTTACGTTTTAAAAATCACTTACAGAGGAAATGTAGCTTCTCTTTTACTTGTTTTCACTCGTGATTTTCTAACATTACAACACACATTACATTACATTACATATTTCTTGGCACACTTGTTTTACGCATATTTGGCACCACCTATTGTTATGGGTGTATTATTGACATGTCAAGTCTAGACCCAGAATATAAGATGACCGTGTTTTTTTTTCAGATGTATTTCCAAGAAAAAACATTGTCTTATATTCGGGTCAATATGGCAATACATTAAATATTGTTTTGTTTTTCACCAATCCCTATCGTATACCCCCAGAACACTTAGAATATACAATGTGCCACATAGGTCCATTCTGTGATACTTTTGCAACTTTTTTAAAAGCTTGATGATAGTCGTGCTCAGGACTTATTTTAGTCTCCTTTTGACATTTTTTAGACATAGACGTTTACAAGTAATATCAATTAAAACAGCAACTTACCAGCAACTTTGGCTGTGTAGACTGGCCAGCCACCTTTGGGTTCTTTTTTTTTTTTTTTTACCTTCGACCCACTCCACAACGTAGATGCCATTTCTCTTGTCCAGTCCATCCAAAATAAAGCCCAGAATATTCTTAGTTTTCATGATGTATGTCCCAGTGTCCCTATCAACTCATTCAACTAAAGCAAACATTTTAAAAAGATTTCAACTTCGTGTTGCCTTGGCTAGTACTACCTCAGAACTGGTGTTGTTGAGCAGGAAAGCAGTTGAAGATGGTTGGAACAACGTCATACGTCTGCATAACCATGCTAGCAACAGGTATGTAATTGGTGGATTTGCTGCTGGCAGTTTGCCCAATCACATGAGGGACTCTTACTTCCATGTTGCGAGCACAGCCTATACTGTAATTTTAATATAAATTTATAAAGTAATTACATTACATTAATAAAGCCAAACATCCAGCCAGGACATCAGGGAGCATGTCACGAAGCATTACATTCCGATATGCTCAACCTGAATGAAGGACCCACGAGTCCTGAGGTTGCAGCGCTAGACTGGGGACCTGATGACCAAGGAGGCTCCCGCAGAAGCCTAGTGACTTGGCTGCATGATCCAGCAAGCATGAGGCTGAGAATGTAGGGGTATCATCCAACCTGGATCCAGTACCGACAGTTGAGACCCTCACCACAATCGATCGACAGTGAGAGGTTCTTCAGCAGGGGAGGTGCTCGCAGAGGTCCTAACCCTGTAACAAAGTCAGAGGTACAAAGACAGGTCCAAGTAATGCTGCAGAGTAAAGATAGTTAGTGAGTCCACATAACCTAGCAATAGAGATGAAATGGATTGTACTCACCCACCACGGCTCCCGTGCATGACTCAAGTTCATGGATATATTCTGAAGATGAAGTCCGAAAAACACTTGGGTCCGGACCGTCAGTAGGTAGTTCTACTAACCAAAACATCATAGGTCCAGCATGAGGAACTGCAATGCAAGCGCAGGAGGTTCCTGCCTAACCTTGGTCAGGAGGAGGGATGGTGGCTTCTGGGGAATTAAGGGGAGGAAGATGAGAGCAGATATTAATACCCTCAGAGGGAGGTGAGTAGATGTTTCAGGTTTTACTCTGGTCCGGACAAGAGAGTTGAGAACGCCTCATATGGATCACCTCCCTCATGGATCACCAAGTCTTGCCTGCTACCCTTTGAGTTGTGAGTGTGAGTCGCGACACTAGACTTCTGTGCTCGTCTCTGATCCTCAGACCGAGACGAGCCAGGACCCCTTTGCTGTTTGGGCTCTGACCTGGACCTTCGTGGAATGAATTCTTAGTTTTCATGATGTATGTTACAGTGTCCCTATCAACTCATTCAACTAAAGTAAACATCTTAAAAAGGTTTCAACTTCGAGTTGCCTTGGCTAGTACTACCTCAGAACTGGTGTTGTTGAGCAGGAAAGCAGTTGAAAATGGTTGGAATAACATCATGCGTCTGCATAACCATGCTAGCAACAGGTATGCAATTGGTGGATTTGCTGCTAGCAGTTTGCCCAATCACATGAAGGACTCTTACTTCCATGTTGCGAGCACAGCCTATACTGTAATTGTAATGTAAATTACATTACATTAATAGAGCCAAACATCCAGCCAGGACATCAGAGAGCATGTCACAAAGCATTACTGTGCTCGTTTCTGATCCTCAGACGAACCAGGACCCCTTTGCTGTCTGAGCTCAGACCTGGACCTTCATGGAATGAAGGACTTAAAGGCAGCTTAGCACACCTTCGCCTCAAACTTCTCAACCACCATCTCGACGGAAGTGCCGAAAAGCTCAGAAGGCGAAACCAGGGCATCAAGGAGAAAGCCCTTCTCTTTCATACAGATATCTGCCAGGTTCACCCACAGATGTCTCTCCGTAACTACCATGGCTGCCATGGATCTGCCAATGGCAGTGGCGGTTTGTTTAGTGGCACGGAGAGCGAGATCCGTGGTGCGGTGCAGCTCAGCCACCTCGTCAGGGGATAGACCCTGACCCTTGTCCAGGTCTTTTAGCAGGTCACCTGCTGCTGCTGCGTATGCTCTGCCATTCAAACGAGATGTAACTTGAAGGCGTTTGGATGGCAAGGAGGGAGCTGTAAGAGAAGATGTCTCACCCATAGAGAGATACAGTAGCAGGCTAGAGTCTCTTCAATAGTGGGCATCTTCCTGGCTTGGAGCCAGCAGAGCACTAGCTGCTGGATCAGACGATGTGAGAGAAATAGCATCGTCGTCCAGCAGCTCACTGTCGTCCATGATCGATGAGTGTGAAAGGGAAAGTCCCTTTTCCAACTCATCAGCCAGGTCCACCTGCGAACCCCACATTCTCACTTCCCTCCGTGCCTCAGCAGCGGGGAGCCAGTGCGCTGTCCCTCTTTCCTCGAAAAGAGAGAAACTAGAGCAGAGCTTTTTCATGGGAAAACGTTCACAATCCACGCAGATTGCCCCCTCGAGGACATCGCGTGCATGCTCTTCACCCAAACAGAAAAAGGCAAATATCGTGTGTGTCATCAGGTGTGAAATGCACGCTTCAAACAAAACAGTCCCTTAAAGACGATGAAGAGGATGACATTCTTCCGGCGCCCCTTTATACTGTGGTCGCACCGGTAATGACGTCATAGGCTGTCGCCGGCCAATTTTATTGTCGTGTTTAGATGTATGCTTCAGACACCGGTCATGCCAAAGGCGTTCCCCATAGCGACCACTAGAGGACGCAGTTCGATGTTCCCTCAGAAGGGAACTGCATAAAATGTGCAGAGGAAATTAACATTTTTGTAGATACTAAGATATTACATGTACCTATCAAGTTTCGTCCATGTATGTGAAACATAGCAGGAGGTATGCTTTGTTTAAAATTTTGTAAGTGGTGCTATCGAGCCATTTTGCCACTCCCTGAAACCCATATCAGATGTAAAATCTCAAATGTGATTCATTTAGGACAAGAAGAAGAAACAATGATGACGGGATGTAGTTAATTTTAAGCTGAGATACGGCAGGCAAAAAAGTAATTTTTGTGCAGACTGGTCGATTTTCAGATTTTGGTATTTTTTGCTTCTATAATAATGTCTTCTTTAACAGGGACACTATAAAAATGACAAGCTTACAACAAAATGTTTATTTTTAGGCATTTTGTTCTCATACCTCTGTCAGTTTTCCTTAACCTTGTCTGAAATTAGCATTTTTCAATCAGATATATCTCTGTGGTCGCATTTGAAAACAGCGAGTGTTTGGTATCACTGGAAAGCTCATTCTCTTTAGCGCAGGGTTGCCAGGTTTTCTCAGTAAAACCTGCCCAATTGCTACTCAAAAGTAGCCCAATTGCTTTTCAGGGGGGATCTCCTGGTAAAAAAAAAAAAAAAAAATTACAAAAAAAAACTAAAAAAAAAAAAAAAACACATTCTGGGGGGTCAAATACACATTTTTTGGCGGGGTTCTACTGGTAAAAGTCGAATTCCAGGTGCTAAATATCACATTATTGGGGTCGCCTCAACCCGAGGACATGAAAAACATCCCGCGGAAAGTGTGTTAAAGTAGTAATTCTTGGCAACACTGCTTTAGCGTAATGATATAGCCTGTCTATATTTGGTCATTTCCTATGTAGAGCTCACCAATAGGGAAAAAATAAAGGCTGATCTGAACCAGGAGACGAAATTTCATTGGCTGAATCAATTTCCAGTGACCTGATTCGCCGAAATGTATAATGTGACATGCTCCGCTAGCTCACAGAAACACTAGGGCTGTTCAATTCCGAAATTTTTGGAATCGAGTCCGATTCCGATTCCTGGTTCTGGAATCGATGGGATTCGATTCCTCACTGTTGTTTTCGATTCTTTATCGATTCTTGTTTTTTAGATCGAAGGAACATATTCTCGCCATGACTGCAGGATAAAAAGGTCGTAGAAAGTAGCCTTCTCATAATATGAAGCTTTACTTGTAAAAATGACAATAGGGTGATATCAGTCAAACTGGGCCATCAGGTAAAATGGGCCATTTAAGGTTGAAGTGTCTTATCTCTTTAAAAGTTAACAGCCAATGACTGCAAAGAATTTCAAACTGTTGCCATAACAGTACTTGACATTTAGCAAATGAATTTATTGGTCTGAGGTTGCTAACGGGGGAGGGGCAATGCCTCATTCTGAGACTACACCAGAAAAAGGCAAGGTGAGTGGCCTGACATATCCAATAGTACTTCTCAATAATAAGGATGATAAATCAATAAAAAACAAATGCACATTTAGAAATAATGATTCATAACCCATGTCTTGATGGCCTCTCTGAGATAAAATACTGATTTTATTAAATAATCCAGATTTTTATAAAGAAAAATCATTTTTAGTTACTGGCCCAATTTACCTGAATGTGTTAAGATAAAATGTTCAGGTTTTTATCAGATGCGTTCTCGACCTCTGATCTATACTCGCAATTTTTTTTTTTTCAGAATTATCACTGGCTGATAAAAATGTTTTAAACAAATAGCATTTTATTTAAGATGGAAATAAAATCAAGCCTGTCGATCACGTCATGATATTCTGTCGTGCAGCACTCAAAATTGTGGACAACAGCCAGTTCCACCATAAAATAACCTCTGAATTGTTTTTTTTTTTTAACTGGTTCATTAAAACTATCTATCCGAAAGAACCTTTTCGTGGAAACGAATCACTTTTAATCGCTGTTAGCGAGCATGAGGCGAATTAATGGGTGCTTTTCAAACGGTATGCAGCCTTACATTTGAGAGGCATCCATAGATAAGATTTGTTAAATTGAAAAAGGTTCTGAATGAGGAGTCGATTCCCCTTGATGGGATCGATTCCAACTTTTGGAATCGACTCTCAATTCCCAACACCTCAGAATCGAGGAATTGATTCTTTTTGGAATCGATTCCCAGCCCTAAGAAACACAAGCTATGTTTCCATCCAAAGATTCGAATTTAAATTATGCGCAAAACTGGAATATCGCATAAAACATATGCGAATAAAGCACCGTTTCCATCCAACGAGTCAAAGAGAACAAAATCGTCACTTCCTGGTAAACTGTGGCACTAAATATCACTAAGAATATAGGAGAAGCCATTGAATATAATAATTTTCATATATGATATAAATTACTTGTGCCTCTGAGAGAGCAGACGTAACACAATAAATGCTGTCACTGCGTTCTGAGGAGGATGCCAGCTGTTTGGGAACACAGTCGTGTAAGACAATTATACAGAAATGCTTTGATGACAGACTTTGCTCAGGCTTTTCAGAGTGACTACAACAACTTATAGATGCTGTGAACGAGATCGGTCAGCTGGTTAGTCAAGTTATCCCGTCTCATAGCGCAAAGTCACATGACTTTTTTCATGCGCATGGAGGAATTTATTCGGTAAATGTGTTTCCATCGTAGTTTATGCGCATTTTTTCTTATCGGATAAAAAGTTTATCCTACTCAGTTGTGCGCATAATTTTTTTATGCGCATTTTCTGAATTTATGCGCATCTTGGCGTTTCCATCCAGCGAATTTTTTATGCGATAGTCCAAAATCCGCATAAAAATAGGTGGATGGAAACATAGCTAATGTCATCAGTGCAGTGAAGATGGGGGAAAACGCAGAAATTCTGTGCTAACGCATCTATAGCTCGAATTAAGTAAGGAAAGTGCATGCAAAAAAGTATTAGTTTGCGAGAACGAGGAAATAAACACTAATAATGCATTGAAGCGAAAGATACATGCGATGAATGATGATAGGAATATCCCTGTGGATCACAGCCAAGTTACACAGCAGTGGCTAATAATGCATGTGTCACATTTGAACGAGTTGATTAAAGACTTGATTTGTCTAAACTGTATGTCGAATGATCTACAAATAAATATAGATCCCCAAAATCAATGCTTTTGTAGCAGTCTGTTGCTGGAATGCAAAAAATGTAAATCACTAGAAAATGGCTACAGAAAAAGTCTATTCTCATCGTCGCGTCTACAGGAGTCAACAAGGAGTGATGTAGCCTTTGATATAAACCTAAGAATGGTTCTGTTAGCACACGAGTTAGGACTGGGATATGCTGCTCTAAAGAAGATATCCAAGATACCGGGTATCCCTATGCTACATGTGAAGACCTTTCAGAGACAAAGAGAGACAAGTAAAGTTAGATAGTTAGAAGTTTTCCAGCATTGTAACAGGTTGTTCAGACAGTTTAGGTAGCCTACTATATTCCCACTGTACAATGAATGATAACGTGTAAATCATCCTGATTTATATTGACATTTACAAAAGTGTATTACTATATTTTAGTGCTTGTATACATTAATTTTGATTGATCGAATAGCATTTTGATAAACTACGCTTTTACTTTTAGTGGCAGAGATAGAGCGAGGCTTGGAGTCACTAGGAAGGGCCAGAGATCAGGTCAGACAGGCTTACGCAGACATTGACCCAGATATGGCAGAAATTCTGAGGGAGGATGCAGATGCTGTCATCAACGTAAGTGTGTCTTTTGATGGCACTTGGCAGAAAAGGGGCTTTACTTCACACTATGGCATTGGTGTGTGCATAGACCTTATTACAGAGCTTGTGATAGACTTTGAAGTTTTATCATCTTACTGTCATGCATGTGCACTAAAGGAAAATGCTAGGAGAGAAAAATACATCACAGAGGAAGAGTACAACACCTGGAGAGAAAAGCACGATGACTGTACAAAGAACTTCTCTGGTTCCAGTAAAGCCATGGAGCAGGAATCATCTAAGGGCATGTGGGGGAGATCCATAAGCCGGCATCAGCTGCGCTAGATTCAGATGCTTTCTGATGGAGACAGTACTGCATTTAGGGTGGTTGTTGCACTGAATCCTTATCCAGGACATGAAATAACAAAAATAGAATGCATCAACCATCCACACAAACAGCTATGGGTACAGCTCTAAGAAAACTTAGCGCACAGGGTAAATTGGGTGGGAAAGGAGCAAGCAAGCTCACAGCTGCAAAATGTAAAAGCTTGCAAAATTATTATAGATGGGCAATACTTAATAATCAGGGCAATGTAGAACACATGAGAACTGCTATTTGGGCTAGCCTCCTACACTCCATGTCAACAGATGAGAATCCCCTGCATAACAGATGCAAACCCTCATGGTGCTGATACAGGAAAGCAGAGGAAAATGGTGTGAAAGAGGTTGGCAAAAAGCTTATTCCATTATATCATAGGATGTCCAGCAATACAAGTGCTTAAATTCTGTCATTCAGTGATGGTGTCCAAAAACTATATTTGTTGGCAAAAACAGTAGAGGCAGCAGCCAGTATGGCTATTTCATCGTTCAATGAAGGTGCTTCTGCCATGTTATCTGTAATGGACAGATTGTGGTTTGAGACCACAGAGGTCACAGTTAGTGCAATCAAAAGTGCAGACAAGCTTCTGATAGTAGATTCTGTGACCTCTGCTTGTGCAAAACATAAAAGAAAGAGCTGTGACATAGACAAAAAGGTCAAAAGACACAAGCAAGACCTTAAAGAAGGGCCAACATATGAGGCAGGCATGGCAGATTAAGTTGGGGCCTCTCCTCTCTCTACCTCTTACTCCTATCCTCCTTCTGCTACACTTCTCCTTCTCTTCTCTCATTACATCTCTGTCTATACAAATCACACAAAGAAGTGTGTAATAGTGTATAATATAAATCACACAAAGAAGTTACACACAGTCTATATATGTATTCATTTGTGTAGTATAGCTCTGGGGGAAATGATAAATGAGTTACTGTTACAAAAAGTGTCATTTTTAATCTGTAAATATGAAATTATGCAATCAATATCTTTAGCAGCCGTTTTCTCAAAATTAGTTTTTTCAACATTTTGAACCAAAAATGTCAACTTGTGTAGCACTTACCTAAGCCATACTTTCATATTCTGAAGGTTATTACAGAAGGATTTATTACAGTTTTTCTCGATTGCTAACACACTTTAACCAAGCTTTTGAACTAAAATTTCAAAACCATAACGCCATTTATCAAAAAGCAAACCCAATTCCCTAAACTCTAAACACTACTCCCCTATTTGAACACGAGTCAGATTTGTTGAGCTGTCACTGCAGAACTACACACAAATCCCTTCATTTCTTATTGCGTACACCATGTGGTCATTTTTAAAGCACTAGCATTCAATACTGTTCACTCAAGTCAGCACAGCTTGAGCTTAATTAGCACATAATTCCCCAGGTGAAAACACTAAGAGACAAAATTGAACACACATCTATCAGATCCTTCAATAGATAGATAAAAGGGCCCGAATCAGTTCATCTAGTTTTGGAACAATGGATCCACAGGAAATGAAGGAATAGGTCGAGGAGCAGGAGGAAGAGGAAGAGGAAGAGGACATGGTGAAGGAGGAAGTGGAGGACGAAGGAGAGGAGGAGGTGGAGAAGGAGGACGAGAACAAGGAAGGGCAAGGACAAGGAGACAAGCAGTCTCGGATGAAATTTGAGCCACTTTAGTTGGCCATGTCCTTGTCCATGTTATGAATATGAGGGAGGCTTGTCAACGACTACAGCCAAATTTGAGTCTCTTCACCATTGCCTCCATCATCAGAACCTTCAGGGAGGAAAACGGGTAGGTGTACTTACAGTAAGACTGCTCTGTACAGTAACTTTTGAGTGCTGTACTCTGTGCTGTGACAGCACATACACTGTTGCACTATGCTACTGTAATAGAAAGAAGTGCATCAAATTGCCTCGCATACAGATAAAGTTTCAGTTTGTTTCCATTTTTTTCCTGTAAAAACGATGTGCGACAGTTACAGTAATGGGTGCTTCTATTTTTGTAGGACACATGTAAATGTCGTAGGCCAGTAAGAGATGCTGCTTGTAAACCTCACTCCACTGATCTAATGAGCGCCTGCCTCCCACACCAGAGACCGCGGTTTGAATCCCGCTCAGAGCGGGGGAAGCAGGACTGGTTACACAGAGACGACCACCTTGTGGAGGCAGGCTAAGGTTTTTGTTGGAGGAGCAAGAGAGGGAGCTTGTAAATATGGTCATTGCCAATAATGTAATCCGCCTGCGAGAGATTCAAAGGAGAGTGATTGAGGATAATCATAATTTTCGAGGGATAAATGCCATCAGCCTCTCCACAATTGATCGCATCCTCCGAAATCACCGGTTCCGGATGAAACCGGTGTACTGTGTCCTTTTTGAACGAAACCCTGACAGAGTGAAAGACCAACGAATGGAATATGTTCAGGTATGAGTTTTGATATTGCATGAAGTATTGTGTACCATCATAGTATAGCAGTTTATGCTGCCATTTGTGCCCTCTTATGATTTACATTAATGTGTTTCATGTGTTTTGCAGAGAATCTTTGAGATTGAAGGCCGGCCTGTTCCCCATGAAATTATCTTTGTGGATGAGGCTGGTTTCAACCTGAAACTCATGTCCCTGGTCAGCGCGGAGGGAATGTCACTATGTGCGCAGCCATCAGCCAACGAGGAGTACTCCACCGCCATGCCATTCTAGGACCCTATAACACTATGCTCCTCCTTGCTTTCCTTGACGGTCTAAGAGAGCATAAGTTCCAGCTGGACCTCAGAGAACCAGCACAGCCAGAGCAGCCTCACTACGTTGTTGTTGTTTGGGATAACATCAGCTTCCATCATGCTGCTCTGGTTCGTGACTGATTTACCAATAACTCGAGGTTTTATAACACCTTTCTGCCTGTGTAACCCCGGTCCGCACCGCCACACCTCGTTCTTGTTCCGAGTGGGTCTCGGGCGTGGGAGGCGGGCTCTCTAATAAGGAGGCTAAAGGCCATAGCCTCTAGTGTCAGTCGTTAGAGCACCACTTTCTGAGATCAGGGGAGTGAGGTTTACACGCAACAGCTCTTACTGGCCTACGACAGTTACACCTGCATACTCTCCCTTTCTAAACCCGATAGAGGAGTTTTTTTTTTGGCATGGCAGTGGAAAGTGTATGACCGAGAACCTTATCCCTGTTCAGCTCCTCCAGGCCATGGAAGAAGCCTTCTTAGACATATCAATAGATGCGTGCCAGGGGTGGATCAGGCATTCAAGAGGATTTTACCCCTGCTGCCTGGCTAGGGCCAATATAGCCTGTGATGTGGGCGAGATTCTCTGGCCTGACCCAGACCAAAGACAGGATGCTGAAGCAGAATTTTTTTTATTTATTTATTTTTTTTTTGTGTGTGTGTGTTTTGTACTGTGTAGTACATGAATTAATAAAAATGTGCCAATGTATACATTGGTTGTCTTTTGTGTTCATCATGTGAAAAGGTTTTTGAGGGGGAGAACCACAAGCAACATAACTTATCAGTTTTGGAAATCTTGTTTTGAATTTACTGCACCAGTGTGTAAGACTATGTTGTAGTGTGTGCGTGTTTTTGAGGGCTTGTGTGTGATGTCTGAGGGCAAAGTTTGGTTTTTCAGCAAGAGTGAATGGGTTTTGAGTGTAGAGCTTCATTTTGACCTGAAAATAGGATGTTTGGGGAATTGGGTGAGAGGTTATGGATTTGTGTTTACTGTTTTGAGAATACGAGGTATAGTTTCAAGAAATGTTTAAGCAATCGAGAAATTGTAATGCAATGTTTTTCTTACCTGATTTACGTACCATTTTTGGGTAAAAAAAAAAAAAAAGGCGATTAATCGCATTCTTATGTTTATAGTACTTTAATATTTAAAATAAAAAAAAATAGATATCCAAAATCTTGCAACACTGATATGTTATTAAAATTAAATAAAGATTGCAAGTGTAACTGCTTTCAGTGTCTAGATTTTTGTTTTTAAAATATATGTAAATATGCACATACTTAATAAGATATCAGCTCATTTGCATATCTAAACATGTTTTGTCAGAAATCTTGCAATGCAAAAAATGTTAATAATGTATTTAATTTATTGGTAAAGTTTCAAGTTAATATGTTTAAATAAAAAAAAAAAATAAAAAATCCCACACCTATATTTTTGTCTGATTTAAATAACCGCACCCGACCATCACATTCAGGGTTCGTATGGTCAAGAAAAACCTGGAAAAGTCATGGAATTTTAAAACCGCAATTTCCAGGCCTGGAAAGTTATGGAAAAATAAACAAAGTTTTGGAAAAGTCATGGAAATCTATTTCACAGTTCCTTGTATAACAGAATTATATTTAATCAGGTCTTGAATTTCGGTGCAGGATTGCGCATTTATCACATTACTCATTCCTGCAGCTTTCGACTTCAAAATGAGGGAAATTCCTGCAAAACATTTATTCAATATAGCATGTATAAGTGAGTAAATAAATCCACACAAACCATTAGCTCAAATCAGTCATTTGAAAACAATGCCTCCTCTCTCTTTGACCTTCTCTTCACATGGGCATCTAGAGCAGCACGCTACGATACAAAACTTTAGCTTGTGTTTTGGTACAGTTGACAGAATTGTCAGTTGCCTAATCTGTCATTGTTGCATTGTCACAAAAAATGTATTATTTTCACGTCTTTTTAAGCCATTCGATACTCGCGCTCTCCAGAGGTGCTTTTTTTGTGAGCTCACAGTCACATCCAGGCTTGTTGCGCTTAAGTGGCCAAATACACACAAAATGACATCAAAATGTTTATTACAAAAACATATTACAATCCTGCTGGTCATAAAGAACTTTTTCTAACTCCATGAGTTCTATCTATGTTGCCATAATTAAAAGGGTACTTTTTCCCTTGTTTTACCCCTGTAGCCATGTTAACTGTAAAAAAAACAAAAACAAAAAAAAAAAAAAACAGACTTTAGGCCTACTTATTTGCATTTATTGTGTAATTAATATATTTCTTATCAATCCATGTTCATTTTTACAGTGAGCAATGCGCTGTCACTTTAATTCAGTGTGTGCAGCAGAGCGAAAGACTCGGTGCAGAAACTCTTGCTAAACGATCACTGCGATGATAAACAAGAATAAATCAATAAGTTTACATTCGTATGTATTTTTGCATGTATTGTATTTATTTTTTAATATCAATGCTCTTTAAGACTACATAGCGCCATCCCCTGACCATTATAATGTGACGAATTCATTAAAGAATACCTTATTTAATTCTGACATATTCCACCATGGCTTCTTTCTTTCTTTTCTTTTCTTTTATTATTATTATTTGTTTGTTTTGTACAGAGTTTTACCTCTGTATAATTAGGTGTCGGCAACAGCTAACAACATTGATAGCTCATTATGATAATGTCACCACCACTAAATTGGACTAATTTGGACAGACACACTAAATGGAGTCGACTCCTATGGTGGGAGTCGGGGGTGTCGGAGTCAACTCTGAAAAACCTGGAAGCGAACACCCCTAGATTTATCTTATCCACCCGTGACCCACCTGCAAATAATCATAATGCATTTTTTTATTACCCGACCCGTGGATTATCCGCAGCGCCCGCGGATATAACCGCCATCCACGCATTATTACTACACTGTACTGTATACAATAGGAAAGCAATTCTTTCTCTTTTAGCTTATGTAGAGAAAGGTAATATCTAACAGTTACTCATTTTAAAGCTTAAAACACACCCAAATGTTTTGTTCTTTGAAGCCATACAATCACTGTATAATGAATAGAGCAGAAAATGCAAGCTTTTATTCACTCTTAAATTAAACTGTATTAAGAGCCCAAATTAAACGTGACAATGACATCACCTCGTTAGTCCTTGCAGGTTTCTTTGGGTCTGGAATGGCATGAAGATGAGTGACAGATTTCTTTTTTGTTTGGTAAATTACTCTTGATCTTTATCTATCTCTCTTTACAGTATTGCTGAAATGTTAGGGGTTGACAATATGGATAATATAGAGAATTATTTTTGAAAACCTATGTATAGACATGAATTATTATTTGTGTTAAAGGCTTTTCTTTGCCTTTTGTGTTTATGATAGTCCAAATGGAGAGCCAGGAAAAATGGATGCTATTTGGATGCTAACTCCATGGTAACCTAACCATGTTCATTGCTTCAGTACAGTATATTGCAAAATTCATATAAATATCTAACATTTTTACACTAAGAAGAATGTGATTTGTCATGCAGCGGCACAGATAAACACCACAAAGACATTTGAAATCTGCGTGTCACAAGACTACATGGTTGAGAGGTCTGAAGCTGTGGAAACAGAACAAAACAAAACAAAACAAAAAAAGCAGGAAGCCCCTTCAATCCCTTGAAAATCCCTTGATGTCTTTCATACTTTTCTGGGCCTTGACAGTGTTAATTGTTTGTCAGTCAATGGGACAGTCATGAGCCTCCCGGTTTTCATCCAAAATATCTTACATTGTGTTCCGAAGACGAACGAAGCTTTTACAGGTTTGGAATGACATGGGGGTAAGTGATTAATGACAAAATTTTCATTTTGGGGTGGAATATCCCTTTAAATTAGATTTTAAAAATCCTGCAGATACCATCATTAACCCCAACATGCTAACAAACAAATTAACAAATTAACCCAACAAATTAGTGCTCTATAGAGATTCTGAAAGGTTTTTTATGTTTTTTTATAAGAAGTTTCTTATGCTCATCAAGGCTGCATTTATTTGATCAAAAATACAGAGAAAAAAATATTACAGTTTAAAATAACTTCACTAATTTAATATACTTTAAAATATAATTTATTCCTGTGAAGCATAGCTGAATTTTCAGCATCATTACTCGGGTCTTCAGTGTCACATGATCCTTCAGAAATCATTGTAATATGCTGATTTATTATCAATGTTGGAAACAGTTTTTGCTGCTTAATATATATTTTTTGAATATATTGAATATATTATTTTTTCAGAATTCTTTGATCAATAAAAACTAAAAAAAAAAAAAAAGAAAAAAAAAAAGAGCATTTATTTAAAACAGAAATCTTTTGTAATTATATGCACTACCATTAAAAAATTTAGGTCAGTATTTTTTTTTTTTTCATAAAAGGAATTGTTATTTTTATTCAGCTAGGATGTGTTAAATTGATTAAAGTGTCAGTAAAGACGTATATTGTTACAAAAGTATTTTCATAATCAACATTATAATAAATCTTAAGAATACTGAACTGAAAAACTGCAACATGGATAGCGGTAACTTCTTTTGCTCAAAGCTAAGAGCACCAAATAAAACAATCATAAGCTGTCATCAACTCAGTCGCACAATGCAACTGGAGGGAGCAAAATGGACTTGTTTGTGTTGAGCTATCAGTAGTTGTGCAAAGTTAATTCTCACACTTTAATAGTAATTTGTAGCCAAAACTCTTGTGACTAAAGAGTGTACAGATTTGGCCCACATTCAGTAGGGGTGTGAACGCAACCTTAATTTTACACAAATATGTATCTTCTGGTGCCATTTTAAATTGCTGAGCCATTTGAAACTCTTTCTACTCACAGAACAAGAACAGAGTCTCACATCTGGATGACTTTTCAGGTAAATGCAATGGCAAAACAAATTTTCTATAACGCTGATCACAATTAAATGTCCTTTCTCCAGAGTAAATGTGCAGGTGATTTTGAAAATTCCCCTTTTTTCTAAACCTCTTAGCACATTGAGAACTCTGCAATTTAGCTCTGCTGTGAAGCTCTTTTCACACAGTTCACACATGAAAGGTTTCTTTCCGATGTGAGAAGTCATGTGTTTTTTAAGGTTTCCTTTTCGGTTGAAAATCTGTCTACACTGTTGGCAGACAAAAGAGCTCTGGTGTGAGCTCTCATGTGGACATTAAGGTTTCCTTTACCAGTGAAGCTCTTTCCACACAGTTCACATGTGTAAGGCTTCTCTCCGGTGTGAATTCTCATGTGGACATTAAGAGCTTGCTTATGTGTAAAACTCCTTCCACATTGAGGGCAAACATATGGCTTCTCTCCAGTATGAATTCTCACGTGACATTCAAGGCTTCCTTTTCGAATGAAACATTTTCCACACTGTTTGCAGGTATAAGGGTTTTCTCCAGTGTGAGTTCTCATGTGCCTGTAAAGGTTTCCTATTTGGTTGAAGCTTATTCCACATTCAGGACACAAATAAGGCTTTAGTCCAGTGTGAATTTTCATATGGGAACTAAGGTTTCTTTTTCTGTAAAAACTTTTTCCACACTGTTGACAGGTGAAAGAGCTCCCTTCAGCGTGAATTGTCATGTGGACTTTAAGGTTTTCTTTTCTGTGAAAACGTTTTCCACAATGTTGGCAACTGAAAGCACCTTCGCCAGCGTGAGTTGTCATGTGGACTTTAAGTTGTACTTTTTGTGTGAAGCTCTTTCCACACAGTTTGCAGGTGAAGGGATTCTCTCCAGCGTGAAGTTTCATGTGCCTGTTAAAGCTTCCTAGCTGGGTGAAGCTGCTTCCACACTGTTGGCATGTGTAAGGCCTCTCTTTGGTGTGAACAGTCATGTGGTTTTTAAGGGACACTTTTTGAGTGAAACTCTTTCCACACCGTTGGCATGTGTAAGGTTTCTCTCCAGTGTGAACTCTCATGTGGACTTTAAAGTTTCCATGTTGACTGAAACGCCTTCCACACTGTTGGCAGTTGAAATGACTTCTATTTCCTGTTTTTTGTGAGGAGGTCTTTTCAGACTGTGAGCAAATCAATGATTGTTTTCTAGTTATGGAAGCATGCTGTTTCTCATACTGATCTTTCTCTTCCATTTCATTCAATATTTCACTCTCCTCTTTCAGTGTCATCAGGTCTAGGATGAAAAAAAAAGGCAAATACAAGTTAGCCACAGTTTAAATGTCATAAAGCAACAAACATTAAAATAGAACATCAAAAATGAACAACATGTATACAAAATCCAATAGATACTAAACTATATAATATTAGACAACATAGTGTCCTCTCAACTATGTTCAGTTTGCAGATTATCTGTGTCTTATATAAATACCTGTCCAGACCACGGCAGCTTGGGAATGGTGGTGGTCTCGCCATCATTTAGAGATAACCTCCGTCTTACACAACTTGATTTTCAAGACACCAATACATTTGAATATATGGTTCTGAAGGCTGACTTTCTTATAATTATCCTACTCCACCATCCTCCTAAAGCCCTGTTAACACTACAAGCAACACGCAACGACAAAGCGACAAGATCCCATTCATTTCAATGGAGAGCTGGCGATTTCCGGCGACAAGAGCGACAATCTCTGACAGCGGCTGTTGGTGACTGGATGGGGCGTGTCCAGCGACGTGACAAAGTTCAGAATCCCTAAACTTTATGCAAATGAAGAGCAACTTTTGGGAGCGACAGCCAATAGGAAAGAAGACAGTAGAACTCATGTGATCGTTCTCCTAGACAAAGTCTACAAAGAAAGTTTGTAACCAGGCTGTTTTGGGGCACCATTGACTTCCATATTAGGAAAAAAAAATACTATGGAAGTCAATGGAGCCCCAGAACTGCTCTGTTTCCCACGTACTTCAGAATATCTTGCTTTGTGTTCAGCAGAGCAAAGACATTCATACAGGTTTGGACCTACTTGAGGGTGAGTAAATGACAGAATTGTCATTTTTGGGTGAACTATCCCTTTAAGGCTTTGTCTAACTTCTGAACTCAGTGAATTGTTGACCCTCGCCTGTTCCTTGTCTTCTTCTGTTCTACTTGGTGACTTTAATAGTCATGTTGATGTTGTTTGCTCTAAATCTAATCAGTTATTGTCAGTTTTTGACTGTTTCATTTTGACTCAACATGTTCATTTTCCTACTCATAAGCGTAGCCATATTCTTGATCTGATATGTACATCAGGGGTTGATATCTCTTCTATCTTCCATGACACTGGTATGATCATAAACTTCTTGACTGTATCTTAAGCCTGCCTGTGTGTCCTAAAACTGTCATATTCAACCGCAATCTTAAAACTGTTGATGTTGCATCATTTTGTACTTCCATTGTTTCCTCTGTTCTTTCGGAGGTCTTTGCTCTCTCTTCTCCCTCACTGATATTGTCTAAATATCATTCTACCATTTCCGAGATCTTGCAAGACCATGCTTCTATGAAGACCAGATCTGTCCCTTCCACCCACCGTCCCTGGTACACTCCTGAGCTTCGTATCCTTAAGGCTACTGGTAGGCAGCTCGAGCGCCTGTACAGGAAAACTGGCCTTACTATTCATTATTTAGCTTTTCTTGAACATCTTAAAAATATAAATCTGCTCTTAACTTGGCTTGATCTAGGGTTGTCTCAGCTTTAATTAACAAATCATGTAATAGGCCAAAAGCACTATTTAACAAAAGTTTACCAAGACCTCCATCTCGTGATGCTTTAGTTTCAGATCAATTTTACTGCTCCTTCATGGAGTATTTACTGGAAAAGACAGATGCCGTCCACTAGGGCATGCACGATTAATCTAATGCGATTGTCATGCACATCTTGTCAGTAAAACTGGTTTTGTGATTAGTAGTAAATCTCAATCACCTGCTTTCAAATGGATCGGCCGTATTATTAAATGTGGTATTTTCATGTGCTTTCAGATGGAGCAGCATTTACTACACAGAGCCGTAGTTCTCTGACGAGCTATGCAAAAAAATAAATAAATAAATTACAAAAAAAAAACAAAAAAAAAAACAGACGATATAATTGATTGTACGATTACGAAATCAAAAATATCATTTGCGATAATGACAGCTGTTTAAGTAGCTTCTCAGTGAACTACGGCTCTGTGTAGTAAATGCTGCTCCATCTGAAAACGTGTGAAAATACCACATTTAACAACATGTTTTTACTCCAAACTCACTTCATAACATCAGTCGAGTGTTTGAAATAAATCCTTATGTAAGATGATGTGGCTTCTTACACAGAATAAGGCACGCAACATATTTCATGGTATTCTAAGCAGTGATTAAAGGCTATGTCGATTAGCATTGCATTATAGATATACTTTATTATAATGAAAATTATAACAACAAGAACTCAGATAAACCATATATTGCCGTAGTCGTGTGTTTATTAGTCACTTTGAATCAATGAAAGCATTTAAATCTTCTGTTTATTCAGCAACCGTTATAGAGATTTCCTGGGTTTCTTCTGCGGGGAGTATTTGGAGTTTCCGTGCGAGAGCACCCTCTGGCCTTCGGATGGAGATTTACTACTGATCACAGAACCGTACTTCACTGACAAGATACACATCACAATTGGAGCTACTGCCTAATCGTTATTTCGATTTCATTTAGATTTATCGTGCTGCCCTACCATCCATCAGTGTTTCTCTAATGAGGCTACGAAGTTCAGTTTTGTGCCCACTCTCTCCGGTCTGTCCCTGTCAGAGTATGTGAGCAACAATTTCCCCTCCGCGCTCCAAGCATTCAATTACCACTCCGCTCCATGTTCACCATTTCCTGCTCTCGCTCCACTCCTCGCTCACTAATATCAGAAACACCACTCCGCGGCTAAAGTATTTCAGTATGTTTAACATATCACAGTTCTGTTCAAAACATATAGGCCTATTAAAAGAAAAGATAAAATAACAGGAGAGTAGTTTCAAAGTGGCTTATTGGAACACTAGTGTGCAAACTTTTTTCCTACCACATGCCAAGCTAATAACATGGTTGTCAGCATTAAAAGGTATTATTGCTGCTTTTTGCAGTGCAAATTTTGTTTGTGAAGGATGCAAATAACTATGTTTTCATCAGTTATTTTACCTACGGATCACTGCATTTCTTACAGATTTCTGCTCATTCGAAATCGGATACAGATCAAGTAGCACTGGAAGATTACATTTGTTTGATAAATTATTGAGAGAGCAATTGCCTGTGAATAAGTGTTGTACCTGCTTAAATCATGCTTTCACCAGAAAATATTCAGTATCTAGAAGGAACAAACAAATTCCTTGAGAACTATAACTTCCCGCTCATATCCATTGCCGTCATCATAACCTTCACATTCTTTCTGATTTGAGTGATCCATCGCTATCAAGCTAGCTAAATACATTTAACGTGAATTCTTGCTAAATATGAAGTTAAATTCATGCTGTTGGAATGAATTGTACTCGTGATGGAGCGGTAGTGGAGCGCTCTCGGAGCAAGTGAAAACCATTACGCGCCAACTTTTAAAACTTCGCTCCAAACTTTTCTTTGACCAATCTATCTTCTGATTCTGAGTTAATTTTGCCATCTAACTTGATCATGATCTTGATCATGTTCCTACTCCTCTTCTAAACCTATGCCACTCTTATCTCTGCATCTATTTCTCATTTCATCAATGCATCTCTTACCTCTTCATCATTCCCTACGCCACTTAAAACTGCTGAAGTCACCCCAGTTCTCAAAAAACCCAACCTTGATCTCTCAGTTTTATCTGATTATCTTCCAATTTCAGATTCACTGTTCATTACCCAACTATTGGAAAGTACTGTTACCTCCCAGCTTCAGTCTTTTCTAGTTTAAAATAATCTCTTTTGGCGCTTTTCCACTGCATGGTACGGCACGGTACGGTTCAGTACGGCTCACTTTTGGGGGGGTTTCCACTGGGTACAGTACCAGGTACTTTTTTTAGTACCACCTTGGCCGAGGTTCCAAGCGAGCTGTACCGTTACCAAAACGTGACGTGTAAACTCTGCTGATCACTGATTGGCCGGAAAAAATCGTCACTGCCTGCGTCATTGAACTTGCGGCAGGAGACACAACAGACCCACCAGATTTAAATCAGCATAGCCAGCGAAGGATCGAACGCAACTGTTTTGAATGAGCGCACCTTTCTTTTAATAACCAAAAAATGGCTGTTTCGTTATCTGTTGAGGAAGTACAGACTGTCCTCTCATTGATAGCCGAGGAGCGGATCCAGCGAGAGCTTGATGGAGTGACACGGAATGAAAATGTTTTTCAGGAGTCACGGCAGTATAGGCGGCGCAACTATAACGACACGTGAATAATCCTGCCCACTCTAAATCTGGACTAAACTGCAGTGGAAACACAAACCGAGCCGAACTGAGCCGTGCCGTGCCGTTCTGAATCGTGCCGAGCCGAGTCGTACCATGCAGTGGAAAAGCGCCATTTGATCCCTTTCAATCTGGCTTTCATTCATTGCATATCACAGAAACTGCTCTTGTAAAAGTACTAAATGATCTTCTACTCTCTGGTGACTCTGGTTCTCTCTCTATACTTTTGCTACTTGATCTTAGTTCTGCTTTTGATACTGTTTCTCATGATTTACTAATTTCCCGCCTCTCTGATGTGGGTATTTCTGGTGCTGTTCTTTCCCTGTTTTCTTATCTCTCTCATAGACAGTTCTACATCTCAGTGCAGGATTTTCGATCCCCTACTGTCCATTTGAAGCAAGGTGTCCCCCAGGGATCTGTTGTTATTCCCACTATAATTCATTATTTACCCCTGCGTCAAATCTTGTACTGACATGGCTTTAATTACCATTTATATGCTGACAACATTCAAATTTACTCAATATGTAGGCCCACTCTATCCACCCAAATTGACCAAATCTCTACTTGTGCAAATGAAATAAAAGACTGGGTAACCTCAAATTCTTTGAAACTAAACATGGACAAAACCGAGATCATTATTGTTGGGACCCCATCACTCACTAGAAGCATTCCTAATGACTTTTCTTCTGAGATAGATGGTACTCCCATTAGATCATCTTGAACGGTTAAAAATCTAGGTGTTATTTTCGATTCATCACTCTCCTTTCAAGCTCATATTAACTCTGTTTCCAAGTCTGCATTCTTTCAATTACGTCACATTCCCAAGCTCCACCGTTTTATTAGTTTTAAAGATGCTGAAACCATCATCCATGCTTTTGTCACATCCCACCTTAATTATTGCAATGCCCTTTTAAGTGGTTTACTGGTCTCCATTGGCTTCCTGTTTCATACAGTTTTAAATACAAAATTCTCCTGCTCACTTTTAAATAGTTGCATAACCTGGCTCCCCGACATCTCTGTGAACTGCTCCTTCCCTACACTCCAACTTGCTCATTATGCTCCTCTGATTCGGGTCTTCTCAGTATTCCTCGGTATCACCTTGCTTCAGTGGGGATCATTAGGTGTTGCTGCACCCAAACTTTATATAAATAAAACGTATTATTATTACTTATTTTTCAGTCAGGATTTAGTCACTAAAACTGTACGTGCAGTTACACAGGACCTGCTTCTTCTTTCTACATCTTTTTTCTTGCTTTATGACATCTTTCAACAACACAAACTACACCATTCTTTTGGATAGCTTGAGAATTACATATTTTGAGAAGTGTTAGTGGTTACTGACCAATTTGTAGACAAGTATTAGCCTGGTTTATGCCCCATCTATCCAACTGCTACCACTTTGGGCAAATGAAGAGACGTCTTATAAAACAAGTACAGTATGTGCCACAGGGCATAATACTGGGTCATCTACTTTCTACTTGTATATGCTTCCCCTGAGGGACAATTGATTTCACAGTTATGTTACTCAGTACTACAGTTCCTCAAAATTAAAAAAAACTAAGTTAGCAGTGTGTATTAATGATATAAATTGGATGGGATGGTTAATAATTTTCTTACATTAATATTCTGTCAAAACAAAAGTACTTTGTGTCTCAAAAATAACTGAACATAACTGTTAAAAACCTGTATAACAGAATTAGCACGTTAAGAACCCAGATGTTGTGTTTTGTTTATCCATTGACAACCACATTTACAACATTTGTAGAACAGTCTTCTTTCACCCCTGAAATGTTGCAGGGTCAGAAAATAAGATTTTGTGCTGCAACAAGCCACTCTGAGACACTGAAAACACTGGGTCATTTACATGAGTAACTAATTCTGTGTTAATGAACAAGTTAACACCCTTCACTCTAAAACGTGTTGTAGAACCTGGTCGAAAAGGACACACACATATAATCTCAACTCAGCACATTCCAGGGAACCTTCCCCTCCACGCTGTGGTCGTAAAATTAATGAATGATCAGCACCGCGCCCAATTGTCTGACCAGCGTCCTGTCCTGTTCCCCTTATCTCATGAGACCCATTAAACAATGATAAATTTGAGGAGAACATCTGTCTGCCTTTAAAGAACAGAACCTTCAATGTTGTTCCTGACCGGTTTACCATAAATAAAGTCGAATAAACAACAGTACAAAGCACGTTGTATCTGGAAACGCTCCATCACAGACTCTCCCTGAGTCCCCTGACCGCTTAACCTGTAATTCAATGATTTTTATCAACAAAAGAAGACCGTTTTACGATGGGACTCTGAACGCTCAAAAGTGTTCCAAAAGGACAAATAATCATTGTTTCTGCTATTAAAAGCAACATACTCAATAAACAATATATCCTAATGTTGTATTTCATGTTTATATATATGCTTGGTGTGTTTTATGTAATCGGTGAATTTTAATCTTTTGCCTTATAACTTTCTTTTGAATAGATAGCAGTGTTTAATATCATACAGAAGCTTGTGATAAATGCAACAATTTGGTGTGAACTATATGTCGATTCTCAGCATCATACGAATGATGAACACTTTTATAGAATGTGTTAGGATATTTTCTTCATGGGATTAAGACAACTAAGCAGAGGATTTACGCATGGAAAATGAGCCGTGTGGTGCGGGGCTCCCCCCCACAAGGACAATCTCAATGGAAGAAGCCTCTGGTGGGCGTACTGAAATCATTAAAATGGACACAAAAGCTTCACTTGCTTGCTTGCTCGTTGACTTGCGTGAAACTTCGGCTTCGTCATTTGATCGAGCTGCGAAGCGCCCTCAGCCATATACCATCTGGCGAGAATCCACACAGGTCTCCAAGAAGTTCCGACCAAAGAAACTTTTAACACCTGAAGCCGTAAGAACTCGAAACAAACTTCCTAAGAGTGTCATCACGTCACAAAAGAAGCCAACCAACCACGACTGGGGTTCCCCCCAGTGACATCACGTCAGACATCAGCAGCCCCGGAGGTTTCCCCTCGACCGCGAGGAAAACAACAGATCTGTCAAACTCAACTTGGACAAAACAAGCAAGTAACAAACCATCTTCATGTCTTGCTGAACTAGGTTGAATTTATCTTTAAAAGGTAAAGGTTTTCTGCTCGTGATCTGCCCCGGTAGACCGTTTGAAATAGCCAATAGTGCTATACTTTAATTTCCTTCAAAGTGCATTCCAGTATATATGTGTGTATGTTTTGTTTTGTTTTATTTAGTTTAGTTTTGTGTAGCATTGTATTAGTTGAATAACAAGAATAAACTCTCGTTTCATTTATAAAGAATGGTCTGGTGCTGTGATTTTCAAGTTTGAAACTACAGGTGCATCTCAAATTAGAATGTTGTGGAAAAGTTAATTTATTTCAGTAATTCAACTCAAATTGTGAAACTCATGTGTTAAATAAATTCAGTGCACACAGACTGAAGTAGTTTAAGTCTTTGGTTCTTTTAATTGTGATGATTTTGGCTCACATTTAACAAAAACCCACCAATTCACTATCTCAACAAATCAGAATACTTCATAAGACCAATAAAAAATAATTTTTTTTTAGTGAATTGTTGGCCTTCTGGAAAGTATGTTCATTTACTGTATATGTACTCAATACTTGGTAGGGGCTCCTTTTGCTTTAATTACTGCCTCAATTCGGCGTGGCATGGAGGTGATCAGTTTGTGGCACTGCTGAGGTGGTACAGAAGCCCAGGTTTCTTTGACAGTGGCCTTCAGCTCATCTGCATTTTTTGGTCTCATGTTTCTCATTTTCTCTTGACAATACCCCATAGATTCTCTCTGGGGTTCAGGTCTGGTGAGTTTGCTGGCCAGTCAAGCACACCAACACCATGGTCATTTAACCAACTTTTGGTGCTTTTGGCAGTGTGGGCAGGTGCCAAATCCTGATGGAAAATGAAATCAGTATCTTTAAAAAGTTGGTCAGCAGAAGGAAGCATGAAGTGCTCCAAAATTTCTTGGTAAACGGGTGCAGTGACTTTGGTTTTCAAAAAACACAATGGACCAACACCAGCAGATGACATTGCACCCCAAATCATCACAGACTGTGGAAACTTAACACTGGACTTCAAGCAACTTGGGCTATGAGCTTCTCCACCCTTCCTCCAGACTCTAGGACCTTGGTTTCCAAATGAAATACAAAACTTGCTCTCATCTGAAAAGAGGACTTTGGACCACTGGGCAACAGTCCAGTTCTTCTTCTCCTTAGCCCAGGTAAGACGCCTCTGATATTGTCTGTGGTTCAGGATTGGCTTAATAAATTCCTTGACACGTCTGTGTGTGGTGGCTCTTGATGCCTTGACCCCAGCCTCAGTCCATTCCTTGTGATGTTCACCCAAATTCTTGAATCGATTTTGCTTGACAATCCTCATAAGGGTGCGGTTCTCTCGTTGGTTGCATCTTTTTCTTCCACACTTTTTCCTTCCACTCAACTTTCTGTTAACATGCTTGGATACAGCACTCTGTGAACGGCCAGCTTCTTTGGCAATGAATGTTTGTGGCTTACCCTCCTTGTGAAGGGTGTCAGTGATTGTCTTCTGGACAACTGTCAGATCAGCAGTCTTCCCCATGATTGTGTAGCCTAGTGAACCAAACTGAGAGACCATTTTGAAGGCTCAGGAAACCTTTGCAGGTGTTTTGAGTTGATTAGCTGATTGACATGTCACCATATTCTAATTTGTTGAGATAGTGAATTGGTGGGTTTTTGTTAAATGTGAGCCAAAATCATCACAATTAAAAGAACCAAAGACTTAAACTACTTCAATCTGTGTGCACTGAATTTATTTAATATACGAGTTCCACAATTTGAGTTGAATTACTGAAATAAATGAACTTTTCCATGACATTCTAATTTATTGAGATGCACCTGTATTTGCCAAAGATTGCGTTACCTATGCTCAAAATTTTACCCAACCGGTTCTCTATTATTATCGTGGCCACGGAATAAACAGAATTTCTGAGATATACTTACCTTAAAGATTTGCGGGACGAGTCGTTAATAAAGTATAAATTATACGTTTTGATTAATATCAATTAATCAAATCAATATCTACTCTTTACGATTCGATTTCCTAAAGCTAAAATTCAAAATAAAAGCTTAAATCAGAGCTAAATTCCTACAGTGTTGTACATCAAACTTATGTATTTGAAAATGCAGCACTTTTCAATTTGTTTAATAAATCATTCATAATAATCCTTAATTGTCCTATTTCAATTTTCAGTCTGTTAAAATTCCACTAAAATTCATAGAAATGTGATTATTTAAGATAAAGGTAAAAAGGCTTGACCTGTCTATCTGTTTTTTTTTTAATGGCAGTGGCTATTTGCGCTAAGTGTTTTTAGTGATAGAGGCTATTTACACTAAGTGCAAATCGCAATAGATGCTATTTACACTAAGTGAAAATAGCAGCATTTTTTAATGATATGCTATTTACACAGTGCAAATAGCAGGATTTTCTGCTATTTATACTACTTACTGCAAATAGTGGCAATTATCTGTTATTAAAATGATGCCAAGTTATTAAATGGATGCCAACTTATTGGGACAATAGCCCTCCCTACACCTACCCTAACCGATACTTTATTTTCAACCTTTTGATTACATCTTTAATTTTTATTAAAAATAAATGCTTTTCTGATGTAATTTGTAATTTGAAAAGGGACCAAAAAAAAAAGAGTTTGCCAAAAGGTCAATTCGAACCCGGGTCGATCGCGTCAAAAGGAGTATGACACACACATTACCACCTGTGCCACTGGAGCTGATGACTGACAACTGTCTTTTGTAATGTTGACTAGTCCAATCACACATCGATGGGCGGAGTTAGTGTAAATAGCCTCTGCCAACAAGGCGGGCTATTTGCACAGTGTAAATAGAAACTCCGTTTTTTAATATGTTTAACGACAAATCATGTCCAAATTCATCAGTCAACTTTTTCTCCTAAAAATGCAGCTTGAAACAGCATTTCCTACAATCACCAGTCCCTCCAGGATTTCGCGGCACTTTTTTTCTGATTTTTGCGGCCTAAAATGACTGATTTTGCTGCGGTTTTTCTCAAAATTTGCGGTGATATTTGCGTCATTTCTTATTGTTTTGCAGTGAAAATATACCACAGACAGCATTCTTCTAACATTATGACTTTTCTGACTTCGAGAACCACAGGGCTCCATACTAACATGTCATCACATTAAAAATAATTTTCACATTTGGTTACTTAAAGCGTTGAAGTGCTGGGAAAAGTTGTGTGAAGCATTTAAAAACAATTGAAGACATTAGACCATTTCTGCCACAAGTTGTTCCTGTAGTTATGTTAAATCCATGGTGAATGGTGGAGATTTGTGTTTACTGAAAGATGTTTTTCCTGGTTTCCACATCAGTGGCGTTTGTTCTGATATCCGTAGCTTTAACAGAATTCTGCGCCGAATTTGAATGCTTCTCACAAGATTTGACACAGATGTTACTGATTCTGCGGTGAATTGGACTACTTTCTTCACTGTATCTCCCAGCACTGTGTATAACGGTGTCGCGTGATCGAGAGCAGCCCGCAGCTCCGGCCCGAGCAGATAAACGGTCTGCGCTGCGTAGCACGGATTAGTTCCACTTTCGGTTCGTTTGTCCAATGCAGCTCTAGTAAATCGGTCATGATGAGAATGCAAGGGGTTCATTCCATTTTTGTAATTAAGAAACAACCTCTCTTTGACTGAATGCGCGTTGCGATGACGTCACAGGACGCGTCTAAGCCCAAAATCTGCGGAAAATTTGCGGCAATTGCGAAAATTGCGAAGTTTGCTTGATTTTGCGATAAATTCTGCGATCGCAGAATCGTGAAATCCTGGAGGGACTGAATCACAAACATAACTAGAGCCCTACGCAGGACTTTTCTTGATCCTGCTCCTACTGAATTTCTGACCATTACCTCTTACTTCCACAATGTGTGTGTTCCACTCCCGCAAATATTTTAATATTGTATATAATTTGTGCATCAGAGAGCTATAAACATGCAGGGTATTAAATTCATTTTTGAATTTGAATTGACTTTCAATTTCGTGATCAGTGAACTCTGACTCCTGCGGCTCGTGTTAGATAACAGGGTCACAAGTCCTTTGTGCTGTGTTGATGATCAATGTGCAATTTTGACTATAAAATTTGTATTTTAGGTATTGAAATAACATATTTTGAGTTTTGATATTTGGGATATGGTCATTGCATTACTTTTTCACATGCAGACCTGGCAACCCTGTCTGTATGGAGCAGAGCAGACACTTTCAGTTTAGTAATGTATAGAGGCGGCACGGTACATGTATTCATACCGAACCATCACGGTACGGATATCTCGGTTCGGTGCATGAGGTCTTATGACGAATACAGGCAATTCACCCCAATCCAGAAGGGGGCGACCGCAGTAATGCAACGCTGTTTGATAACCGCCAGCAGAAGAACAGTGAATGCCATGAGATGCGCACTTGAAAACAAAGCTCACTAGACAGTGACCATGTGCTGATTCTGAACGCGTCTCTCACATAGACTGACAAAGGAGTATACTTTAAAGGCTTGTGCACTCAACTGTTTGCAAAATGGAGTTTTGTGCTCGTGTATCCTACCTCTCTCATTCAGCACAAATCCAAATATTCCATAATATTTACATATTAGCAATGTAACGTATCTGAATACTAAACTATTATTTATTATGTAAATTATAGCCTTTGTACTTCAGTCACGTTCCAACGGTGACAGAGGTGCGTGCGCTGATATTTGGCTCACTGTATTTTATTTTGATAAAGTACCAACTGCACTGTCAAGTTAGCAATGCTGTAACTGATGTGTTTTTTTTGTCTGTGTGTGTGTGTGCGCGCGCGATCACTTCAACTGTTTCCTTATACCAGCAGAATCAACTTTAAACACTTATTGTCTTATTAATAATCACCGTATAAAGGTCTGCTTTTATTTGTGTACACTCATAATGAAAACAAGACAGATTTTATATATGTAATAATATTTAGTATTTTCATATCTAGATGGAAAAAAAAAAATGTAATTTGCACTACTGTCTGTTAAAAATAAATGAAAAGAAACTGAGCATAGTAGATTTCTTTCTTTTTTTTTTCCTGTTGTACCGAAATCGTATCGAACCGTGACCCCTGAACCGAGGTACGTACCGAACCGTGACATCTGTGTACCGTGCCACCCCTAGTATTGTAGCATACTTTTTCCCAATTTAACTAAATTACTTATTTCTGTAAAAAAAATGACAGTAGGGCAGTGCTGCAATGGGCAAGTAAACAGTGTACGACCAAATACTCTGCAAAGCCAATCACCGCAGCAAGCCTACTGTTTGACTCCATCATTCTTGCAATGCTCCAAATCGTGGGACTGCGGGGATTGTACAACCCACGCTACATTTTTTTGACTGCCATGAGATTTGCAGGATCCCAATCCCAATGCAGCCCTCTACATGTAAACAATCCCATCAATTTGTGGAATGGGGTTTTCCATTCATTAGCTATTTGGGTAAATTTGGGAAATTAACTTGCAGTGGTGGACAGTTACAAAGTATTTTTACTTTCTGTACTTAAGTAAATGTTTCCAAGTATCTGTACTTTACTGGAGAAGTTTTATTTCGAGTAACTTTAATTTAACTACATACCAAAGCATAAGACAGTACTTTTTACTCCACTACATTTCATAAAACATATTGTTACTCCTTATTTTGAAATGAAGAAATCATCACTTGCTCTGAGACACAAACTGATTCTTTTCAATTAACTTTTTAAATCTGTTTGCAAATCGCACCAAACGATTAATTTGCGAATTGGACTGATCCGATTGCAGCTGTTCTCGAGTCAACAACTCACTGATTCAAATGATCTGTTAATGGCCAGTCTCCAGTGAACTGTATTCACAAGTCTGACAAGAACCGGGGATCCCCTGAGTGCAGAAAAAGTAAGTTACTAAAGTAGAATTTTAGGATTATTTATTGTATCCGTAAATCATATTTAAGTCACAACTCTCAGTTGTTTATGAACTACTCTGATGTAAAGGGTGATCTGTTTAAATCCACTGAAATGCTTGAATGTGGACACGTCCACATCAATGTCTGTGTAGGTTTTAAAAAAGAAAACGAAACATTAAAATAACACATGCACGGTCATCTCCCCCACTGCGGTAGAAGTTTTATTAAAATGTTATTCATCTAGCACTACGTGACGTCTGTTTTTACATTTTGCCTACAATATACTTTATAAGACTTTAATTTCCACAGTTATTAAAAAAGTGAAGCAATATACAAAAAGTGAGCAAAGAACAATTACGTCAAAGAACATAATCACTGAATTCATAACGAATGAAGCCATCTACACTGTGAAATTACTCCTCTCATATTTAGTAATCTCTTAACTACTTATATATTGTAACATGAGCAGATCTAAATTTAATGCCAGAACTGACACTTTTCATTTTCACTTTATTCACGACAGCTGTGATAGATTAATTGTGTTTATTGGGTATCTTTGTCCAATTTTCTGTCATCTTTGCCTCAAGCCCCTGTTATACCTTCTGACCTGTGAACAGGGGAGACTAAGCTTTGCCCAAGAGCGATAACAACAACTATAACTATTATTATAACTATGTTTGTGTCCACACTAGCCATTGTTAACTGTGTATTTATTCTAAGCTCACAAACTGCAGTTCAAACTAATGAAAGCTGATGTAGATGAGCTGCTGCTTCATGTTTCACAAAGGCACTAAATGAAAAAAAAAAGATTATTTTGGATACATGAGATCAATGAAAACCAACCTGTTTGCTCCTCAGTATCTTCATGTTTGACTCTGAATACTTCTTCAATCTTCATGTCTTCACTCTCCTCTTTAATAAAAGCCATCTTTATAATACTGTCACCTCAGTTGCTTCAGCATAAGTTTTTTCTGTTTAAACGCTGTCCTGACTAAAATGAGAATTATTAACAGAAAGGAAATTAAATGCAAACTAAATCTGTCTAAATCTTTCAGTTTCTCTCATAAATAACAGTTATTTAACACTGACTGACTTTTACTATAAACTTACGATATTTGGAGCAAAATCAGATGCACTTTACTCACACAAAATAACATTCATTAATGTTCTATAGAGCATTATAATGTTAAATTAAACAACTTTAAAGCCTATACGCCAAAAACTATAAAGAGCGGTTTACATTAATTCAGACAATAAACAAACAAACCTTTCCTCAGCAGCAGCGTGGCGCAGACCTGTGACGTCACATCGCAACAGCAAAATAAAAGTCCCGCGTGATGCCCAGAAATTTACCTCCATATAAATAAACAAATATCAGAGGTATTTAAATATACAAGTTATCCAGTGAAGTGCTAAAATAATTATCAATGAAAGAGTAATACATGAGAGGGCTTTCTAACAGACCAAACATGCCACTGTTAAGAAACCAGAAACCATTTCAATAAATTATTTCACACTTATGATTTAATATTATCAAATATTATTTTATAATAGTAAATAAACCGTTGATTATCCTGTGCAGAAAAAAGGAGAGCAAATGATAATTTTATGATGTTTTGATGCATCAAAATATTAAGTATAAGTTTTTTTCTTTCTGTAAACTATTATGCTTCCAGATAATTTTTTTTTCTGAGTAAAAAGAAAAAAAAAACCCTAATAATAATAATAGAGTATCATACATTTTTATGATTATTTACAGAAGACACCCAATAAAATGTCATTCAGTGTAGTTTATATCTAACCATAAGACTAACCTCAACGCTTTAACTGTTTGTTGTAGTTTGTTTTTTTCTTTATTAAATTTCTGTTTAGTTTCTGTTTTAATTAGTTTTCCATTTTCCTTTTATCATATTTATGCCATAAGTAGCACTCAACCTCTCATTTTGTAATGAATAACAACAGTTTAATGATTTATTTAAGTGTAATCCTGTTTCTACAGTTTATATTCTCAATTGTACTGCATACTAAGTCTGATGTTTTCATACCTCCCCACCACACACGCATTTACAGAGAAACAGACAGTTCCTGTCTGTGTGTCCTCTGCCTGTCTCCATGGGGAAGAGAAAGGGGGGTACAGAGCCAGACCTCCACTGCTGCCAACGTCTTTCAATAGAAAGTAGATAAAGCCTGCTGGAAAAGGCACTAAATGTTGCTAGATTACATCATATGCCATGTCGTTTCAAACCTATAAGGCCTTCATTCATCTTCGGAGCACAAATTAAGATATTTTTGATGAAATCCGAGAGCTCTCTGAACCTCCGTAGACAGCAACACAACTGTAATAAAGTCCCAGAAACATAGTAAGGACGTCGGAAAACAGTCCATGTGACATCAGTGGCTCAACTACAATTTGATTTAATACATGTGACTGTATTTTTAAAACAACTAAACTAATTACTAAATTATTTTCCAAAACAAAGCAACAAAGCAAGATTTATTAATGTAATCAGCTTACTTTCAGATGTACGAGTATATTACATATTAGTTTATTAATATATATATTTTTCATTTTATATACTGTTACATCAGATAATGCCATGGCACTACATCGTCAGCAGATTTCTCCAGAATCACTCCCCGCACTCTTCTGTGCACTGAATACCAAATGTGCACTTCACCAAATCTATTACATCTGGTAGACAAAAATAAATATGCAACTTTTCAGTCTCACAAGAACAGCAAGATGACATTTTTGAGGATTTCAATCATGACAACTCTCAGAAGATTTTAGCATGGTGATGGATATGACAATGTTAATGTATCTGGTCTTTGCGGAATTAGATCTGATACATTGCTGCTGCTGTTGGTTATTGCTGTAGTTGTAGATTATTGCTGCTGCTGCAAGCAAGTACAGGAACTTGTTACTGCCAATACATACAGGTGCATCTCAATAAATTAGAATGTCGTGGAAAAGTTCATTTATTTCAGTAATTCAACTCAAATTGTGAAACTCTTGTATTAAATAAATTCAATGCACACAGACTGAAGTAGTTTAAGTCTTTGGTTCTTTTAATTGTTATGATTTTGGCTCACATTTAACAAAAACCCACCAATTCACTATCTCAACAAATTAGAATATGGTGACATGCCAATCAGCTAATCAACTCAAAACACCTGCAAAGGTTTCCTGAGCCTTCAAAATGGTCTCTCAGTTTGGTTCACTAGGCTACACAATCATGGGGAAGACTGCTGATCTGACAGTTGTCCAGAAGACAATCATTGACACTGAAGCAATCATTTGGTTTGGAGAGGTTTTCATTATTGGACAATGACATCAGATTCTATACCAGGTACGTATTGTGTATTTATGATATGATACAACAATGTGGTAATGACTTTGTTGCAGACCTAGACAGACTGTTCACATTCATTCATTAAATAACTTTATTTATAATGTTTGACCAATAAGAGCAACACTTTCATAAGGAGAACCCTATGAGCACAAGGCCATATTTAAGAATATGAATAAAAGTAAGATGAGACTTCAATATAAAACATAGGCCTGGTTTCACAGACAAGGTTTAGCTACACCACAGTAAGACTTGTAGCAGGCATCAAATTTGAAATGATCTCGTTTTGTGCATGAAATTGTACAATTTCTCATTTTAAACATTTATGTTATCTATGTTCTATTGTGAATAACATATTGGTTCAAGTGATTTGAAGTTCTTTTAGTTTTCATTTAATTCAAATTTAAAAAAAAAAAAAAAACTCCCAACGTTTCCAGAATTCAGGTTGTAGATTGTTATTGGATGTAAAAAAAAAAAAAAAAATCTTGATAACATTATAAGTGGACCTCAGAGAACAGTAAAAAAAATAATAAAAAAGGCAGTTCAATGACCCCTTTAATGCTTCAGAAAAGGGCAGATTCTAAATTCTGTTATTACATTACTACTCTAACATAATTTCAGTTTTAACTAACTAGATATTAACTACTTTTCTGTTTATTAGTGATCGTCTCTTTCACATGCACTTGACTTGTGTAAGCTATATAGTGCATATTCAAGGTAACAATGCAATAATATGTCAATATCTTGACATACAGGGGTTTGAGAAAAAAGCTGAAAATAGTTTATCTATTTTTATTTGTCTTTCCAAGAATATTCTGCAGTATGAATAGGATATTTCACTTTCACATTTTCACTTTCAAAGGATGGTATGATTTGCAATATAGTTTCTAAGTGTTCTCTGTTAGTTGTTCCTCTGACATGAAATGCTGGGACAGAATGTCTATTTTTATTTTTTATTTTTTTTTAATTAAAAAGTTAGAACTACAATAATACACACACACATATATAAAACACAAACAAAATATTTAAAATATTAAATTTGAATAAAAATACAAACTACACAGCAGGGGGTGGGACAGAATGTCTATCAAGCTCAGATCAGAGCCTATCATCGCTCCTCCGTTCATAGACCCTTTTTGTGCCGACGTCACGATTACGTCACAGCGCTAGCTGGAGGCAAAACAAAGGGAAAACTGGAGGCGGCCCATTAAAACCAGTGCAGATTCGGCTACATAAGGAGCTTAAAATATCATCTTGTTGTGATGTTGGTGTCGTGGAACAAACAATGGTCTTCTCACATTTGTCAATAAAGCTCAAAAAGCAGAGTTCCAGATGGCAAAATAAGACTTTATTGAACACAGCAACAAAGCCGAGATGACAGCCATCTGAGTATTTGTCTGTCCGAGCAGCCATTTTTATACCTTGTCCTTATCAGTCCTTTTAACCAAAAAATTGACAACTCGGCCTCTGATTGGTCTTACCCCCATTAGTTTTGTTACAATGAATTCTTACTGCCCTTGGTTTGCTTTCCATCTCTAGACTCATTCTGGTTCGAACCATTTTCCAGATTACTTTAGTCATTTAGACTTCAGGTGTCCTCATGGGCCATTCATCATACTTGTTTGTGCCATCCTTGACACATTCTTGGAAGCAGAGGTGGGTAGTAAGGAGTTACATTTACTTGAGTAAATTTTTTTGGGTAACTAATACTTTTAGAGTATATTTAAAAATGGGTACTTTTACTCAAGTACATTTTTAGTGAAAAAACGGTACTTTTACTTCGTTACTGTGGGCGACGCTCCTCTCGTTACCTTAATGTAATACAAGTTAAAAATCCTTCAATTTATTCCAAACGCGCCGTCTACTATTTTCTGGGCAATGAGCGATGCCCGTTCGCAAATGATTCATTCTTTTGAGTAAATTCTGTTCGAAGGCTTGATCAAACCAGTGAATCAGTTTGAATGATTCGTTCAGTTCTGCCGCACGCGCTGATCGTCTGAAGCGGTTCTCACTGAAGAGCTGTAACATCAAGAGTGTTGAAGACGTGGCTTTGGATCTACAGTCAACTGAAAGCAAATCTGCAAAGGCTATGGTTTGCTAGCTAAGATCTTTATTAGATGAACACCGCGTGTGCTGTCGGTTCCACAGGTATAGATTCAATTACAGTACACGATACTATTATGACATTACCAGTTTGTTGTACATGTACCTTACACATTAAATACAATGTATAATTTATTCATTAAATAAGCCGTCACAGAGTATGAAATGAACACCCGCCAAACCCGCGTTAGTTCCAGGAGGAATGCCTTTGCCTAGACACAATTAATATTGATATTTTCACAATATTTACGCTTGCAGAAATAAAGGCTACATTTGTTTACATTTAGCAGAACAGACGGAAGAAGATTTGTTTCGTTATGTTCAGATGTTCAGTAGCGGTCATGTGAGGAGTTTTCACTCTTCTCCGTGTCAGAGGTTATAAACATATACATTTATAATACATAATTAATATACTTTAAAATACAATTTAATTCAATTCAGTGATGCAAATCAGAATTTTTAACAGCTGTTACTCCAGTTTTCAGAGTCATATGATCCCTCAGAAATCATTCAGATATATTGATTTATTATCAGTGTTGTTGAAAAAAAACAGCATCTGCTGGTTAGGTATGTTTTGAAGCTGGGATGATGGTTTATGCTGGTGCTTAGCTGGTTTAAACTGGTCATGTGCTGGTTATGCGCTGGTCATGCACATGTCCAGTTTAAACCAGCTAAGGATCAGCATAAACCAGCAAAGGACCAGTTTAAATCAGCTCAAACCAGCATCCCATGCTTCAAAACATACCTTACTAGCAAAAGCTGTTTTTTTTCAACAGGGAACAGTTTTGCTGCTTAATATTTTTTGGAACCTGTGACATTTTCTTCAGGATTCTTTTATGAATAGAAAGCTAAAAAAGAACAGCATAGATAATAAATCAGGCTGATAAAAATTCTGATTTGCATCACTGAAATAAATTACATAAAAAAAACAAAACATTAAAAGTATTTTGAATGGCTGTGTGTATATGTGTGTATATATATGCATGTATGTGTATATATGTATGTATGAGATATTTAGATAAAATTTATATATCTAAATAAAAAAATTACTTACTATTTTCAGTATATGATCCAAAGTAACTAGTAACTAACTACTTGAGTAGTTTTTTTTTTTTTTTTTATCCGATACTTTTTTACTCTTACTCAAGTAATTACTCAGACTATTACTTTTACTTTTACTTGAGTACAGTTTTTGGGTACTCTACCCACCTCTGCTTGGAAGACACCCAAAGTTCACTAGTTCATTCCAGTTCATTGGTGCTGCCCAATGGAAAGTACCATACTTGCCGATTAGGGGGCACCTAAGACTCAAAGCCTATATTAAGACATCCAGTGCTGAAATAATTATTAAACAATCACCATATTGATTGTAAGTATTACCATACATAATATTTTTGAATAAAATTTCACAACATTGGCTGCCAGAATCGATGTAGTACAGGCTCCAATTTGAAATTTTATTACATACCTGCTGCCAAAAAACCGATGACAGCTGTAGTTAAACGTGATAAAACGAGCGGCTCAAAATGCTTGAGTTTGCACACTTCTTATCAGGTTAAATAAAGTATTGTCTTTTGTTGTTATGGATTATGGTTTGTGTTACGTGTCTAAAGATTTCTTATGCATCTCACGGCTATGTTGTGTATGAAATGTCTGTAAATTAAAACAACAAACTGACGATTTATATGCTTAATCATCTGTAATATACATTGTTGTGATTAACAGTGGCTGGAAGAATTTAAGAAAGAATAATCAAACACCAAAAGTTCAAATTTAGTTTCTGGGGCCAGTTGCATAAACTTAGCCACCAAGTTAAAACTTTGTCTTAAGAACTAGTTTGACCAACTAGCAGCTGTCAAGGGAAATCAGTCTTCCTTTTCCAATACAAAAAAAAACAATCTGCCTTTTCATAACTGAATTTAAAAAGTTATGACCAGTCCTGAAGAAAAAAGAATTAAATGACTTACTTTTTAAGACTAGTCTAAACCGTTTATGCAACCGGCCCCTGGACTTTTTATGTCTAGAAAATATTCACATTTTACTTTAAATGTACTGTATGTAAAGTATTGTAAAGGTACTGTAATATCACCGTAAACTTAACTTACATCATTTGCAGGATGTATATACTTTTAAAATATCTATTTGGCCATTACATGATACATCTTCAAATAATGTATTTTGGCCAAGTTCACTCTCATGTAGCTGTAAAAATAGTTGCCTGCTGAAATGGGGATATATGACACCGGTGAGTTTCTGTTTACTACACGTTAGGTTTCTCTAGATGTGGTTGACTCAATCTGAGGTAATCCTGTCAGATCGTCCATCCTTTGAGTACAGGTCGGCCAATCTGGTTTCGTCCATTAAAGTTAACTTATTTAAATAACAATCACAGTCCTGCACAGTGTGTGATCTTACATATGCAGGTCAAATCGGATTTTCTCCACTAATTGTTAAAAAACAAGCTAACAAACTTACCAGCTAGCGTTAGTGAAGCGGTCAGTGAATCTTTCTGCCTCCATCCCAGCTCCACCCACAGAAAACCTCTAATGTTTACTAACAGAAAACCTCTAATGTTTACTAACAGAAAACCTCTAATGTTTACTAACAGAAAACCTCTAATGTTTACTAACAGAAAACCTCTAATGTTTACTAACAGAAAAGGGGTCTTTGTTCGCCTGTTATGTTTGACGGGTGCGCTCGCTAAAACCTGCAGTTTTAGGGAGAAAATCCTTCATCTCTTCGTTTATTTTGGACAAGGATCCGCTTAAGGTATGAAATATGTTTCACATTTGTTAGTTTGTTTGCTTGCTTTTTTTCTTTCTTTTTTTTTTATGGTCTGCAAATGTTTAGATCAATCTTTGTAAACAAGAAAAAGCAATAGATTAATCCAAATTTCAGGAATATCGTTGACCGTGCATGATTCGCATTGCAAGTAAACGTTGTTGAACGTTTAGCTGTTATGATCAAGCCATTGTGTAAATATTAACGGTGTTTACACAGCTGTACTTTGCAGGCATGTGTCATAATAACCCGATTGTTCTCTAAAGTTTGTTCTCTGTTTCGGTCGCGCATGCGCTTTAGTTGTTTATAACAGAATGTTTTGCTCGTGGTCCCACGCGCGCACATTCTTTGTATTTGTGTTGGATATCCATTACAATTACTGTAAGAAAAATATGAAAAATACCTTTATCAGTATTGATTGGCAATTTGCAATGCTATCCTACTAATGTTGTGTTTTCTAGCCCAGTTCCCAACCTGGCGCGATAAAACGATTACTAATATTATAGTGATATAATTTTCCTCGATAAAACAAGTTTGATAAATATTCAATTTAATGTTTATGCGACAAAAACTAAAACAGCGCTGAACAGCAGAAAAACACTGTGTGCAATACAGTCAGAAGGCTTTTCAATCTACAAATCGCCATCGTTTACCATGGATAACATTAACTGCACCATGGTATTGTGGCAGAAATGTGGGGTATTTATATCAAATTTATTATATTAATGTAGACGTGTATTAAAGGAGTGTAATTACAGTATATTTGTGAAGCTATCTAGTGTTTGTGCATTTATAATAAATGCATTTAGACTACTGTTTCATCTAAATAGGCTACCTAGAAACCATATTTGCATATTTAGTTGCATTTTTACCACAGTATTGAGGTGCTATATGTGTGGTTTTTTAACTCTGGTTATCATGATGTAAATGTATGCTACTATGGAAGAACATGGTTAATTTTAATGAAATTCAAACAGTCAGAATTTAATTTCACCATATTAAAAAAAAAAATGGTTGTTGCAATTTTTTTTTTTTTTTTACAGATGTTACTGATTTTGATAATGAACATAAATTTACATCTGCATCCTAACTCAAACTACTACTGTATGTGTGTGTATGTGTATATATGTATATATATGTGTATGTGTGTGTGTATGTATATGGGTGTGTATAAATATAAAGCGGGGGGTTGGGGGGGCTCAGATTACCATATGTGTACGGGGGGGGGCCATGGAAAAAAAATGTTGGGAACCACTGTTCTAGCCTATATATTTATATGCTTTATTTTGCATTTGCAGAACCACACGTCTATGCATATTTAGTAAAGAGAACAAATTGTATTATAATTGAGTGAGACGGATCACTGTTCTGCCTGGGCCACTTGTAGCCTTCAGCCGACCCAGACTAGCATTAAAATAAAGATCCACAAGATTTTTCATCTGTTAACAAGCAAATGTACACAGATCTGATCCTCAGACTCAGATTAATAGATAAACTGCCTTATTTTACATATAGGCCTATCATATTCGATATCGTCTGTCTCTTTCAGAGATGTCAGCGATCAGCTCCAGTGATCCAGTGATCCGGATTCTTCTGGTGGGCAGGAAGGGTTCTGGGAAAAGCTCATCTGGAAACACCATACTGAGAGAAAGAAAGTTTAAAGAGCATGAGTCTGAAGTGTGTGAGGGTCAAACACAGATTGGTGGGAAGCAGGTTGCTGTGATTGATTGCCCAGATCTACATGAAGAGCAGCTGGAGATGATGAAAGAGCAGCTGGTCTCTCGATGTTCAGCAGGTCTCAGTTCAGTTCTGCTCACCGTTCCTCTAGAGAAACCTGTGCAAAACGAGGAAGAGATCCTGGATTATATCAAGTGTTTATTTGGTCCTGAAGTTCAGAAATACATCATTATCCTGTTCACACACAAAGATGAGCTGGATCAGACCATTGAGGAACATCTGAAACACAAAGATCATGCAGATCTCCAGAGACTGGTGACTGAATGTGGAGGAAAGTTTCACTGTTTTAATAACAAGAGAAAATCAGACGATCAGATTCAAGAACTACTGCAGAAGATTGAAGGAACAATGGAGGAGAACAGAGGGAAGTTTATCATGGGACGGAAGAGGAGGAGACACAGCATGGGCTGCATTGTCAATTGTAAGTCGTTTTGTTGTTGTGTCATTACCAACCAACGTCGCTATTTTACACAGATTAAAGTCACAAGAAACAGCTTTGGTAGAATATTATTTCAGAATAAATTGACAGAGAAGGTTACATATTCTATAATGTATGTCATTATAACAGTTGAATAATAGTGTTAAACCTCATTTGTCATCTCTTGGGTGCAAAAATCTTGGATTGTAAAGTTCTAGATAATAAAAACATTAAATTCAATTATGTATGCTCATTTTTATGTTGGCAGTTTTATTAAATTAAACATGGAAAACCAAACTAATATTTAATGCATTAATATAACACAAGTGAAACTAGCACAGAGTTGTTTAATTACAGTGTAGGGTTACTATGACTGTTTTTATCTAAAGATGTTTCTGCTCCGGTTCTCTGATGCAGAGTGATGAAAGTGAATCGAGAGAGGAACTGGATCCAAACACAACATAAACAAACTTAAATTAAAAAAAATCCAAGCAAACAGAACAAAAACAGAAAGTAAAAAACAATAGGGATATAAGCCAAGAAATGAACAAGGAACCGAGAAACAGAGGGTATATACACAGGGGATAACAACCAGTCCAAAAAAATACCAAAACAGAAAGCACAGCTTCAACATGAAAGTCCCTGAAATAATCCAACAGGACAGATGTTACAGACACGGTGAAATACATCAGTGTTAGAGTTCCTCGCTTTATTTCTTTGAGTCCTTGCTGATATAGTGATATACTGAACTCTGTGCACTAGAGAATGAATGAACAATGAGCGATCTGATTAAACATCCTGATCTGATGAGTGATTTGATCTTTCTGTTGCAGTTTCAGCTGAAGATCCAGATGAGGCTGATGTAGTTCCTGAGAGGAAAGACCAGATCAGACTGGTTCTGCTGGGAGAAACTGGATCTGGGGAAAGTGCCCCTGGAAACAGAAACCTGTTTGAATCTTCAGCCGGTTCAAACTCTGAAATGAAATGGAGCAGCTCAGAAAGCAGTGTCAGGATGGGTAAAGAGGTCTCAGTCATCCACACACCTGGATTCAATGATAACTGGCATGAAACACATTCAAGAGAACTTGGATGAGATATCAGAGCAGTGACTCCAAAAATGCAGAATTTAGCAGACGAGTCTCGACACAAGTTCTTAAGACAATCGTTGCTTCTGTTCTTAGTTTTCAGTCATGTGACTGACTCAGAGACCTGAAGAACAAAACATCCTTAGAGCTGCAGCACAGGCCTGTCAGTTTACCATCTGCTTCACGCATATGTAGATCAGCTGTGAAAACAAGAAATATACAAACATGTCATCCATATACAGCACCTTCTGCACAATCTCAGTCACTAAAACAGCTGAAAACTATCTAAAATGCTTAACATGACAAACATATGAAGTGCTTGAATGTACTAAAACAGTGATCATAAAAGCTCATATTCAGTTTGATAATGCTTACTTTATACAGGCGAGCAGATCAGCCTATAGATTACAAACACAGCACATTAAATGGTTAAGTGTTTTCTATCAATCAAAACCTGGAGGCTGCAAAACATGTTACTGGGGCCGAAGGGGATTCAGTGAGACAACTCATTCACTATGCTACAGAAGCTCATGTGCCTTTTTCTCACAGATTCAGCTTGTTAACATGATTGGATTATGTATTTTATTGCATTATTTAACAAATCTAAGCTTATTTAGATGATCCATGTACTTACACAAATTATTTTTAAAAGTCATGAAGTGACATGAATTATATCAATTTCACATTTAACCTTATTTTATACGGTCAGTAAATATTTTCTGTTTTGAAATATGTGCAGTTTTTATTAAGTATTAATGTGTAAATGCTATTGCAGTGCAATATAGTCTGACTCACACATGTTGCTTTTCTATCTGTGTTTATTTCTGCCATTGGTAGTAGAAAATAAAGAGGCCTAGAATCTGTTACTGTAAAAATAAAAACGACACATCTGACCACATTCATGACATTTGTTTTGTAAAGGTAATAAGTTTCATATACATACTGAAGTAAATCATTGAAGCCTAATATTCAACTCCTCCTGCTGGGCACAATTTAAATTAAATGGAAAGAACACAAACAATACTCTTAAACACAACCTGCATGCTTTACTGAAATGTCGGTTGATATTTTATGTGATGTTTTGACTTTATGATCATTAGTTTCATTTTCATGTTGCTGCTTCACAAAAAGGTCAAAACACTGACATTTACAGGCAAACACATAGCTCTCTCCGGTTAAACCAAAATATTCTGGTTACCGTTGATAAACCTGCAAACATGAGTTTGGTAAGTCAGGTAAATGTGCTACGGATGTTTATTCTTAGTTTTAATATTGCTTCATGCCAACTTTAAAATGATAACAGTATATTTAATAATAAATATAAAAAAAAATGCTCTTCATGAACTCATTTATTAGAAAACGTTCATGGTGAAAATGCTGATGTAAGGTCTGTTTTGGGTTCTGTGATATGTTCTTGTTTTCATGTCTTTTATTTTGAAGTTTAATTATGGTTCCTGTTTGTGTCATGCTTCCCTTGCTCTCTTGTCTCTTTGCTATTGGTTCCCTTGTTCATTGTGTCATGTTTTGATTGGTTGACCTAAGTCTTGTGTCTTGTCCCCATTGGTTGGTTCATGTCATGTGACCCTCATTGTTTGTTATAAGTAGCCATGTCATTGCCTTTGTTCCCGGTCGTGTAATGAAGTTGTAATCTACTGTCGGTGAGTCTAGTCTGTTCATGCCAAGTCTGTTTCATGTCAAGTCAAGTGAAGTCTTCGTCTGTTTGGATTATGTTTGGATTTTGGATTTCATCTTGTAAATAAACTGCACTTGGGTTCTTCACTACACTCGCCTCCAGTGGATTCATTACAGAATACACGACCCGGAACAATGAACCCAGTAGCTTGTTTACTGCGCCTTCGACAAGGCAACCGGGCCATAGAGGATTATGTGGCGGACTTTTGTGGACTGTGCCATTTGGTGGGTTTCAATGATGTTGCGCTCAAGGACATTTTCCGTTTTGGACTCACAAATGAAATCTCTGGATTAATGCCACGTCACACTCCGCACTGGACTCTGGAACAATATATTGACTTTGCGCTTCGGTTGAGTGGTTCCACGTTTACTGTGGGTGTCGTGGAGGAGGAACACGACACTTCCTCAAAGCCTACTCACATCATGCCTGCCACGCCAGAGTCTGCTCACGTCATGCCTGCCACGCCAGAGTCTGCTCACGTCATGCCGGCCACGCCAGAGTCTGCTCACGTCATGCCGGCCACGCCAGGGCCTTCACACAAGATGGCCGCCACGCCCGAGTCCCCGGCCAACATGGCCGCCACGCCTGAGTCCTTGGCCAAGATGACCGCCACGCCTGAGCCTCGCCATGCCAACACCGTCCTATCAGGATCTCGTCCCGTCATGGCTACTGTTCCAGGGTCAAGTCAAATCACAGCTGATCATCATGAGCCGAGTCAAGTCACAGTTGATCGTCACGAACCAAGGCAAGTCACAGTTGAACGTCACGAGCCAAGTCAAGTCACAGATGATCATCACGAGTCTCGTCATGTCACGGCTGATCGTCCAGAGTCTCGTCACGTCTCAGCTGATCGTCCAGAGTCTCGTCTCGTCTCAGCTGATCGTCCAGAGTCACGTCACGTCACCGCTGATCTTCCAGAGTCACTTCACGTCTCCGCTGATCTTCCAGAGTCTTGTTACGTCTCAGCTGATCGTCCAGAGTCTTGTCACGTCCTGTCTGTTGAACCCAAATCTTCAAGGACAGTGCTTCAATATCGCAGTCTGGTATCCAGTGTGAGGGATACACCACTGGTGTCTGCACGCGCAGCTGGTATCCCCAAACCTAATCACTCTAGTCCTCCCGCTCATGAACTGATTCCTCCATCTGCAACACTTCCCATAACGGGAATCGCTTTATGGTGTGTCTGGGCCGCATACACCACTGATGAGTCTCCAGAGGTGGCGGCATATGCTGCAGAACCTCCCGAGGCGGCGGCACTCGCTTCAGCTCCGTGCACGATGGTGCCGCCCAGCAATGAACTCACGGCCTGTTCTGTCACAGCCACGGAGGCCGTTTCTGAACTCACAGCCTGTCCTGTCACAGCCACGGAGGCCTTTCATGAACTCACGGTCTGTCCTGTCACGGCCACAGAGGCCGTTCATGAACTCACGGTCTGTCTTGTCACGGAGGCCGTCCATGAACTCACGGTCGTTCCTGTCACGGCCATGGAGGTCGTTCATAAACTCACTGCCTGTCCTGTCACGGCCACTGAGGCCCCTGCTCTGCCTGCACCGCCATGGCTCCCTGCTCTGCCTGCCCCGCCATGGCTCCCTGCTCTGCCTGCCCCGCCATGGCTCCCTGCTCTGCCTGCCCCGCCATGGCTCCCTGCTCTGCCTGCCCCGCCATGGCTCCCTGCTCTGCCTGCACCGCCATGGCTCCCTGCTCTGCCTGCACCGCCATGGCTCCCTGCTCTGCCTCCACTGCCATGGCTCCCTGCTCCGCCATTACTCCACGCTCCAGGCCTTGATCCCCTTCACGGGCCTGGCCCTCCATTCCTCCCCCAGTTCCACCTCCGCTCCACCACCCTCCTGGACTTGTCTGTTTTGGGTTTAGGCGTCTGGAGCCGCCTTTTTTGAGGGGGGAATATGTAAGGTCTGTTTTGGGTTCTGTGCTATGTTCTTGTTTTCATGTCTTTTATTTTGAAGTTTAGTTATGGTTCCTGTTTGTGTCATGCTTCCCTTGCTCTCTTGTCTCTTTGCTATTGGTTCCCTTGTTCATTGTGTCATGTTTTGATTGGTTGACCTAAGTCTTGTGTCTTGTCCCCATTGGTTGGTTCATGTCATGTTACCCTCATTGTTTGTTATAAGTAGCCATGTCATTGCCTTTGTTCCCGGTCGTGTAATGAAGTTGTAATCTGCTGTCGGTGAGTCTAGTCTGTTCATGCCAAGTCTGTTTCAAGCCAAGTCTGTTTCATGTCAAGTCAAGTGAAGTCTTCGTCTGTTTGGATTATGTTTGGATTTTGGATTTCATCTTGTAAATAAACTGCACTTGGGTTCTTCACTACACTCGCCTCCAGTGGATTCATCACAGCTGAGAGCGTGATGTTGTTGAATTTCACACTTTTAGCAATAAGTTGCTGTAGTATTATTTCCAGGTTGTATAGAGTTGTTCTGTGTTTGTATTTTATCGTCCACAGATTAATTCTGATGAATATGGAATCTGTTCTTCTGTGTGCTGTAGGTGAGACAAGAGCTGCTGCTCAAATCTAACCATGGTGTCGTTTCAGTTTTATTGAATTAATGTAAAAGATGGGGCTGAAATTTTGATAGAACTTTTTTTTTTATGACTCCTCACTAGCTGACTCATAGTTTTTGACTTTATGACAACAGATCAAATACGCCATGAATCTCTTCACACAGAAACGTCAGTTGAAGAAGAGAAACAAAAACATGGCCATCACGTTGTTCCAAATATGACTTTCCATCTTCTATGAAACACAAAACCCAACTAACAATTTTTGGTTCCCAGAACATTCCCAGAACGTTCCCCTAACCTAAAGGGAATGTTCTATTTACGTTAAGAAAACTTTCCTGGCTAACCAATAGGGAACGTTCCTAGTTCTCTGAAGGTTCCCAGAACGTTCTCCTAACCTTTACATTCTGTTGCCTGTACATAAATAATCAGTCAACAAACCACTTCTTCTACATAGTGTATTGTTCACAAAACATAAGAATCTTATAAACCATGTATTTAATATTATTAAAAAATAAATATAACTTGCATTTAAAGAAACTATCTCAATCTCTGAAATGAGATATGAACATATTTTAAACAACAAACAACATCAAACAAAACATACATGGTATATACATAGGTATGAAACTGAAAATGTGTACGGTGAACATGAAACTGAACAACTTTTCCAACGTCTTCACCATCAGCTGCAAATCAAAAACAAATGGGGAAAAAAAGACATGAGTCAGATAGAAACTATAGGCCTAAAAAACTGACTGTAGTGCAGTTAAGGATTGTGTGCTAATGGCCGGTGAGTTAACAAAATTTAGCAGCCATAAATATTTTTTTTACTGGCCAGGAATTTTTATTTTTATTTTTTGCAAGGCAGTTATTTATTTATTTATGACTGACTGACTGACTGGAGTTTGGGGCTTCTATACCGACATAACTGATGTATAGCTGATGTCTTTTAGACTGATGTTATGGTGGTCACTGCACAAATACTTTTTACACTCATCTAGTAATTATACTTAAGTTAAAAGTTTAGATTTTAGGCCACTCATCACTAGATGTCGCTGTAAAGTTACAAACCTTATTAAAACTAATGTCAAACTATAACCATGTCAAAAATAACATGAGAAAGTTTTTGATTTTGCATGAGGTACATTGAATTATTGAAAATTAGAACAAAACTGACATGATTGCTTACCATTTTAAATGCCTGTGTGGGGCAAATTTTAGGACCATTGAAATGAGGTCTTCAATCTCACTGGCCTTTAGAGACTTGTACAACTTCTGCATTGCCCCTAGAAGTAGGAATAATATTATGTAAACATTGTAGCTATTTGAGGTATGGTATTGTTTAAAATAATGTACACTGGGACCAGAACAATTTTGCAAAGTGCAAAAAAATTGGCTATTAATAACCATAAAAATTATAACTTGCCTATTATTATGTTACAGATCTTCATGTGTTGGAAGGGTAGTTTGCCTTTTATTCCCTTTAAGGCTGTAGGCACCCAAGACATCATTTGATGCAACATTGCGCAACATTTGGTCCCGCAAGGGACCGAAGGTAGCTCTTCTGTTTAAAAGAAAGAAAGACAGACTGTTATTTAGGGGAAAAAATGAATATGGCATCATGACAGCAGATGAAAAATATTTGTTGTTGTTTGAATGGAAACCGTTCAAGCTGTGATTGATGTGTTGTTCCACATTCATAAGTGAACACATATTTTCTTCTGAAACCACTCTAATGGAATTATAGTTTTTAAATGAATAAAAGTAATGTAAGCATATGCATGTACGTACAATATGCATGTTTGTTTTTCTGTCTGTCTGTGCTTGCGCTCCCGTGGCGTCTGCCATTGCTAAGCAAACTAGACCCGTGCTCTCCATGAAGACGTGGAAGTTTCAGCAAAGGATAAATGGATTTCCAGTACTGAAAATCGCTTGCGCTCTGCTACTAAATTTATTTAAAATGGCTAACGGACTTAAAGAAAAACGCCACCGTTTTTCCATATTCCAATATGTTTTTCCCTCAACTTAGACGAGTTGATACGTACCTCTCCCGTCTCACTGCGTGCACTTAATCGCTCTAGCGCACGGCGCCACTATGCTAGCGTTTAGCTTAGCACCATTCATTCCTTAGGATCCAAACAGAGATGAATTTAGAAGCCACCAAACACTTCCATGTTTTCCCTATTTAAAGACGGTTACATGAGTAGTTACACGAGTAAGTATGGTGACACAAAATAAAACGGGGCGATTTCTAAGCGGATAAAAAATGATAACTATAATGTATAGCGGAAGAGCACTTCGCAGCACTTCGACCTCGGCTGTGTCCATAGCATGGCATTGTTGTGGATTATTTATGTAGAATTCAGCACAGATACATTTTCTAAAGACCCCAATCTCAGTTTACAACAATTAATTGAGGATTATGAAACCAAGGAATATGTTGTCAAGATATGCCGATGCGTATTTCGTAACTTAAACAGAAGCGAGCGAGCCATACTGTATGTGTATAGGCAATTCTTCACAGTCTGATCACCTTATTTCATTACAGAACAGCGAGAAAACTATACAAACAACATATCACATTAAAAAGCATTAGAATTAGCCAAAGCTTAAAACATTATTTACAACTGAAGGTTGTATAGAAGGATTAAATTAAAGGTTTAGGGCAAACTTGTTTTAAACATAATGCTCACATTTTTCATGCACTGACTTTATGATTTAAATAAAGAAATATTTCCAGCCCATAGATGATAATTAAAAATAAGTTTGATCATCTATAATCGATTACGTGATTGCGTGCAACGATTGAATGTCATTATACTGTGAACAAGAACGGGAGGTTAATCACAATAAATATAATGAAAAAATAAACAAAGTAATATTAAAAATTAAATTAAATCAGCCGAGTATTCTTCTGGCAGTAACTTGAGCTGCGTGCAGACGCGAGTATAAACCAGGCTTTAACTGTCATGCAGTATAAGTGCGCTTCCATTCAGCTTCGACATGCCGCACAAACACTTGAAAATGCGCACATTTAATATTGACATTATAGCCTACATGCCATATAGAGCGGCCCCCTCATTTTAAGATGGGGCCCCCCAAAAATTAAAATTCTGGCTACGCCACTGCTTTTAAACTAGAAAGAAATAAAGGTTTGAAATTTATCATGATAATTATCGATATCGACTGATATGAAATATTTTATTGTGAAATTTATTGTGGCCATATCACCCAGCCCTACTTTTAAGGAAACTGACTGACTTCAGAAAAGTTTTGATCCCATTTTCATTTAATGCCTGATAAAGTAGCATTTATGAACATAGCATTTATGCCTCTTTGTGTGCTGCCGTTAGCGGGGAAACAGCTGTATTTCTGCCGTCCCAAAGACACCAGAGACCTATTGGCAGAGAATGAATGTGCATTTGCAATAAGCCTGTTTGTTGTTTTTTGTTCAGATCAATATGAAAATCTACCCATGATTTTACGCAGCAAACACGTAGAGCTGTAAATTTGAAAAAATGGTTTAAAGGCTGAAATGTGATGTTTATTATTTTATAAGACTTTTTGTTTTTGTACCTTATAACCTGTATCTGAGCTGTAAAATCATGATATCGGTTTAATATGTTACTAGACAGTGCTCTATCCTGCTCATACTATATTCATTTTATTTCTGCAGGTCTTAAAAATTCTAACAAAAAGCCTTACATTTACAGATACCCTGTAGGCTTAAATAGTTAAATAAAATTCCTTCCTTTATATTTGTTGATATTTGTGTTTTGAAAAGGAGGACAGACTGCATAGGGCCCAGAGGTTGAAAGGGGTCCAGAAAATGGAGGGGTGTAGCATGGGTCAAAGAAGAACACAGTACATTCTGACCAGGGGCAGTTCTAGACCCTTTTTAGGTTGTCATTGACTTTTTCTGTTTGTTCAATTTGCACACTGAACATGGGTTGGAGCTCTTATTTTTGAACTCTCAAAGTGCACCAGATTAATGAATTTAACTGTAAAATGTATAAAATTTTGTCACCGGGGGGGGATGCCCCCGGACCCCCCTACAGCAATACTATTTACTCAATCATTTTTCTCCCCCGAGTTACATCGTCCGCTGTTTTAAAGAGTATCACAATGCATACACACGCTTTCACCTAAGCGTAAACAACACTTATTACGCAGCTTTCATTCATGTGCACACTTTCCCCCCGAACGTAAACAACGCTGATTACGTCAAATACGTTCTTGGGTACTCTCCAAAATGGCGGAAGACGTAACTCGGGGGAGAAGAATGGTTGAGTAAATTGTTATTTTTGTTTTCTTTGCACAAAAAAAAAAGTATTCTCGTAGCGTCGCAAAACTGAAGTTGAGCCACTGATGTCACATGGACTGTTTTACCGATGTATTTACTATGTTTCTGGACCTGGGGCCTGTTCTTCGTACGTCGTTGACGATTTCCCTTGATCTTGGATTATTTGGTTCTTCGAAGCTCATCCCGGAGTTGCTGTCATAGCAACAGATCCATCAGCTTAAACCTGCTCGGGAGCAGTTTATTTCATGTAAACAGGATTAGATTAAATCTTTTTAAGCAGAATTGATACTTAAAATCTGTCCCAGCCACCGCTACTTTATTACAAGAGTACCCTACTGGTCCAGGGAAAATAATTTAAAATAGTAATAAAAATTAATTTGAATATAATGTTGTGTAGTAGTCTATAATACCATAGCCTATAGAAAGATCTATTAGTGATGAAATAATTACTTTATAATTGTATTGGAGTCTTACACACATGCTATACAGTTAATTTGAGCCGTGCATTAATTTAAGTGATGACAGATATTATGGGAGGGGCTTGATGGAGCACAGGAGATGCAGATAACTTGATCTTGACCCTTAAGAAACTTTAATTAATGCTGTCACATAAGAAATCTGCTTCAAAAATAAAATTAAATGATTTGCTAATTACAGCATTGAAATAAAAATGTAAAGCCTGTACAAATACTAGAAATCGTGAATATAAATAATTGGGAATCATGTAAAAACAATTACAAATAAATTAAAAACAGTGCACATTTCATATATCTATTATAACATTTATGTAGTTTTGTTCGCTTGGCTGTTTCCATATAAAGGTCCAGAAATTTGTCAACTTTTTCGTCAGGTGTCTTTTTTAATGATATGATGTCATTACGTTGCTGTCTTGCCTCCAGCCAATCGCTGCGTTGCTGATCGTGGTTTCGAGTATCGATACATCTGCCCTTTTTGGGGAACACGAGAACGCGCAGTAATCTTAGACAACTTAATCCAGATATTTTAATCAAATACGCAAATTCGTTTGAAGAACCAAATTAGCCAGAGATCAGCTATCACGATTAGAAGATCTGGAATCTCTCAAATCATCTCAGATGTAATAAGCGCCGTACGAAGAACGGGCCCCAGGGAAGATTTCAGTTGTGTTGCTGGCTATGGAGGAACAGATAGCTCTCCGTAGGGGAGGTGTACAAAGTGTGGTCACTGAAAATTTGTTCTGATAAATGCCCCCCCGGTAACACAAGCTAACTTATTGTAAAGTTTTAACCTAAACATTTTACAGTAGTTGGATGAATGCTTCTATATGTATTTATTAATTTAGTACTTTTTTCTTTTAGCTGCTGTGAGAAAAACAACATGCCACTGAACAGGAGATTTAAGCCAATGCTTCAGCTTGCTCCAGACAGAGATGGAGGAAGGAAAGAGCGTTTGCGGAGGAAACAGTTGCTGTAGAGCTGTAATTCACGTCTCAAGGACAATCAAGTCAAGTCACCATTATTTTTATATAGAACTTTTTACAATGCAAATTGTGTCAAACAATCCTGAATAGGATTGCTTTCTCCCACACACATTTAATCACACTTTTTTATTTTTAGTCATTGTTTTCATTTAACAAGTTTGTTTTACACTTTGAGTAAATTACTTTATAGTTTGAGTTTAATACAAATTGTAAGAAATGTTGTTTCTGTAAATAGAAAAGTGCAGTTTTTGAATCAGGTCAGTAAATACCTGTGATATTCTCATCCTCACAGTCGTGACTAAGTGTTGAAGCAAGCAGGAATATCTGGAGGAGTGTCATCTGAACTGAGATCTGCTGCTGTGAAGATGGTGTTTGTTAAAGAAGAGAGTGAGGAGAACATGATTAAACCAGAAACACGGAGAATAAAACGAGGAACCAGAAACATGGAGAATAAAACAGGAGGAACCAGAAAGTTGGTGTTTATTCTTCAGTAATCTTTAATGACTGTTTATGGTACATTAGGCTTACAAAGCTTTAAAAATACTGACAGTTAAATAAAGTTCCAAGCAGTTTTAGATTTAGTTTGTTGCTATATTTAGAGCAACAATCTGTTGAATAATATAGATGGAGCAGCAAATAACAGGAGACGCTTTTTCAACAAAATGGCCCGGTTTCACAGACAGGGCTTAGACTAAACCAGGATTAGGCCATAGTTCAATTTGGACATTTAAGTAATTTTTATAAACATTACTGGTGTGCATCTTGAGACAAAACAAAGACACTGATGTTTTAAGATAAGTCAGTGCAAGTTTCTTTCAGTTGAAACAGCTCAGACTTACATTTTAGTCTAGGACTAGGCTTAAGCCTTGTCTGTGAAACCGGGGAATTGTATATCAAAATATGGTTTTGTGGTAAACAAACATTAATGCAAAAATAAAATAAAAAATACATCAAATTACCACTATAACCAATAGATGGCAGCAGAGGAGCACCTACTGGCTCATTAGCCATTCATTTATACTTTGTTTTATATTTTGAAATGATAAAATCACTATTATAAAATATCAAAGAAAATCAAGAAATTAAAGTCGGCATGAAATCAAAATTGATTATTCTTATTTTTTGATGGAATACTGTAGTGTTTATTATAAAGAATTTATCCGTGCACTTCATAATTCTTTTTAAAATTCATGTGCCCTCGTAAACGTTAACCTCCCCTCCCCCTCAAAACGACTACTTTACTTTTCTGGTCACGAGTGATGGCTCAAGGGCGGAGCTAGTGATGTGAGGGGTAAACGCTGGGATGAACGACAGGGGAAAAGCTGCTGATGCTTCACTTTATAGCACTGACACCAGTCATGAGGGAGTACGTTACCCTTAAACACTGAAAGGATATTAGGATATTATGACAACATGACTCGTAGGACATCACACAGTAATTTGTTTCATGAATATGACTTAACCTGATAGAGGACGCGCTCAGTCATTCAGGCAGTCTCTCTCACGCATGCTGTTTAGGCATGTTTTGTGCTGTTGATCATGGTCATCATCCCTAATAAATAACTCATTTATTCATGCTTGTGTGTCTGCGGTGAATCCAGTGGCGAGAAATCCCCCACCACTAACTGCAAACTGGCATTTCAGATCTGCCTTCATTTTGTTAGTAACGCCCCACCTTCCAACGATTCAATCAATTCCTGAAGGACAAAGTCAAGTCCCGCCCTCTCATTTCAGATGCCGTTTCACTCGGATATATGTCACAGTAGAGAAAAAAAGACAGTCGCAACTTCCGTTTCATGCCAACTTTAAATTGTGTGTAGTAAGAAAGCTAAAGACCAAACTTTTCTTTACTTTGCGACTGAATTGCACATTAATTATAATCACTGAAGTTGTCAGTCAGTTCTATATAATACTATAGAAGAATAATCCTACATTTAGTAAGAGAAGAATGTATTAATTTTCTATATGAAAATTTGATTTTTCACGTTACTAATGTTAATAAAAGTAAATCTTGTAAGCTTCCCAACTCAAGCTCAGTGCTTTACTGTCAAATGTGTATTACCAAGAAATAAACATGTAATATTAGTAACTGCACTTATTAATGCAAAACAGTAGTAATTTTGATTAAATTATCTATATTTTTTGTTACCCCACACACCAGCCCCCAGTGATACCAAACCTACTTCTGGCGCCACCATCTGTAAAAATAAGTGGTGCTGCTTTCAATCAGGGTTCACTTTTATGTTCACATTTCTCAGCTTTTAACAAGTTACTGAAAATAAACCATTTTTATTTTTATTTCAGAGTTGATTGAAGAAAACGAGGAGAATAAAGAATCAAGTGAAGTTGAGAAAAATCATGTCAAAACTGAAGAAAAACTGCTCTCAAACCAACCAGACAGATTTAAAGAATAGAAGAACCAAGAAAGCTTTCACCTGCACTCAGTGTGAAAGGAGTTTCACATGCAAAAAAAGTCTTGATGTTCACATGAGGGTTCATACTGAAGAAAAACCTTATAAGTGTTCACACTGCAACAAGAGATTCAATAAGTCAGGAGACCTGAAAATACATGAGAAGATCCACACTGGAGAAAAACCTTATATGTGTTTACACTGTAACAAGAGATTCAGTCAGTCAGTACATCTGAAAACACATGAGAGGATTCACACTGGAGAAAAACCTTATAAGTGTTCACATTGTGACGAGAGATTCAGTCATTCATCAAATCTAAGACGACATGAGAGGATCCACACTGGAGAGAAACCGTATCACTGCTTTCCATGTGGGAAGCGTTTCATTCATTCATCTGCTCTACACAGGCATACAAAAAACTATCACAGTAAGGCCCTGTACAAACAGAGAGGCGTTTAGCTATATATGTAAAAAAAAAAACAAAAAAAAAAAAGATCATAACGGCATTTCGTCCAGACAAATCCGACATTTTGGGAGTCTGAAAACACTTTTTTTTTCTTTTAAACCATGTCCCAGAGTAGATAAATCTGAAAACGACACCTTTGTTTTTTGTGTGTAGAGCCAATCCGTATATTTTGTGAAACGAATAATATCAGACACCGCTACATCATGTTACAGAATAAAAAATAACAAAGGCAAACTACATGCTTGTGTTCATGCTTAGCTTCACTAACTTTACTATATTTTCTTGTTGTTTACTATATTTTCTTGTTTTGGGTTTGCATACAGCGTGCAAGGTTTATGTACATGCTCCAAGTCTTCTCTGTTTTCTGTGTATCCCCAGGTGAAAAACAAGTACGCTTCCATAATGTACTTAAAGTGCTCTATTTCCGCTCACTAATTATGTACTTGATATACTAAAAATTATCATTTAGTACTTAAGATAAACTTAAAGGGTTAGTTCACCCCAAAATGAGAATTCTGTTATTAATTACTCACCCTCATGTCGTTCCAAACCCATAATACCTTCGTTCATCTTCGGAACACAAATTAAGATATTTTTGATTAAATCGGAGAGCTATCTGACCCTCCATAGACGGCAACACAACTGAAATGTTCCCAGGTCCAGAAACGTAGTGAATACATCGGTAAAATAGTCCATGTGACAACAGTGGCTCAACTTCAGTTTTGCGACACTACGAGAATCCTTTTTTTTTATCGCAAAGAAAACAATTTACTCGAGTTACGTCGTCCGCCATTTTAGAGTATCACAACGCATATGCACGCTTTCCCCTGAACGTAAACAATGCTGATTACATCAAATACGTTCTTAGGTACTCTCCAAAATGGCGGACGGCGTAATTTCATATCTCATATGCCATGCTGCAATTTCGAGGGGTGGCACAAGTATTAACAAATTTAACACGAGTAACTTAATAAAGCATTTGAAGACGCATCTACCCGAAGAACACGATGTAGACTAACCACGTTTCGTACACTTTTTGCTATTCACTGCATGCCAGCGACTGCTCCTCCGTTGTTGAGAGACAGACAAGCATGTTTGTGTGATCATTCCCTGGGGGAATACCCATTACAGTCCACACTTTGATTGATGTCTTTAGGACCAATAGTTTTTGAGAAAAGTGGGGAAAAGTAACTCCTCTGCCAGTGTACGGAAAATGATAAGGCTTAACGGTGTTCCGTACAGGCTTATAATGGTGATCCGTAGAGCGCTCATAACTTGATTTCATCGGCGAAAAATGGATATGTAACTGATCAACTGTGAGCTATTTATTTATTTTAAATGAAGAAAACAATTTAAATTAATAAGAAAGATGAGTACCTTTTTATTTGGTTAAAATGTAAGCTAATTGCTGCTTTAATAAGCAAAAGGATTGATTCATATCATTCCATATTGTAAAACTAAAATACCATTTTCAGTTTACAGTGTTAAGATTTGTGGCTGCATTTGAAGCTCTTTTTCACTCAAGAAAAATAATATTACTGTCAAATGTATGTTACATAATAAAAATGTTACATAATAAAAATACTTCAGTTCACTGTATGTATTTTTTCATCTTTTATTAAGGGATAAGTCTCTAGCACACCATAAAATAATTATATCAATTAATATAGGGCTAGTAGTACATACAGCTGTATAACCAGATACACACCCAGGTACAGTATCAGATCAGTACTCGGTATCGGCCGAAACCTTGAGCCTAGGTATCGAAATCGTATCGGGAAGGGAAAAAGGGTATTGGAACATCTCTAATCTTATACTGTATGATTTGAGTAGACGGCAGTGGGGGCCTACATCAGTATTTTTTCAGGAGACCTAGAATTCTCTAGCTGGCCCTGGGCCTCCTAATTATATATATAAAAAAGTATTAATTTAATCAAGCTCCAAAAAGAGCTCGCCTGAATCTAAGGTGCAAGGTGACGTAACCTGGGCACAAACATTTGCAGAAACGCAGCCTCCAAAGCAATACATTGACATAGGCTTTGCCCACTGGTGTTCACTCGCTTAACGGCTGACACTTGATTACGCTGAATGCGAGTGTCACATCACATCAAAAGCAAATAGAAATTACAATCACTGCCGCTATCTTGTCTACACTGGATACAGTATACAGATGCACACTTGCTTTCTGACATAGTCCACGTGCTTGAGTCATCAATGGGACAAATGGAGTGAAAGAACGCTCGCTTTGAATCGTTTGGTTTAAACAGCTCGTTAGCATCTTTGTACAGATATCAGAAGGATCCCAGCGTAAGGAGCAAGTGGATAGTTTAGGTTTAATGGCATCCCGGATCGTGTCAGGATTGTTCGGAGCATTTTCTTTTGTAAAAGAGGCACAGTGTCATGGAGAGTTCACAAAGAAACACGTGTTGAAAGATAAAGCGGTACTAGATCTGACTGTAGCTGCATCACAAACCGCAAGTAAATGATTTCATAATGCTTTGTCTGGAAATGATCGTTTTAATTTGTGCTGTCAAACGATTAATCATGATTAATCGCATACAAAATAAAAGTTTTTGTTTGCATAATATATGTGTGTTCTGTGTATATTTATTATGTATATATAAATACACATACATACAGTATATATATTTAAAGTTTTTTCATGTACATATATGTCTATTTATATTCATATAATTTATATTATAAATATATTTAACCCCCTCCCAGATAGCAAGCACACTCGGGCCGACTCTGGCTGAGATGCGGCTCTGTCGGCTCAGTCTCGGCATCAGTGAGAAGATAATGGACCAGAGCCGCGCCGACTCTACAAAACACTTCTGATTGAAAGACGGCTTTGTCTCTATGGGCCGATCTCGGCTGAAAGCTGTTGTTACCTTTGTACTTCATTTCGTATTTCACCGCGAGACTCTGTACAATTCGCTTCATTGTTTCCACAACTTGTTTTTTTCCTGTTTCGGCATGTGGCAGTCCTGTAAACGTTTTAAAGAAAATAATCAGGACTTCTCGAGTGTCTGCTTGCAGGGCGTCCATCTTCTGTTTATTTTGTTTTGGTTGCTCGTGCGGCAGGTCATCACTCGGTGTAGTTGTGTGTATTTATCTTCGGCCCGAGCTGGTTTAGTCTCCGGCGGCCGCTGCTGGAGTGAAGATCAGCCACCCGAGAGAAAGATCTGGCGCTTAATCCTGAGGAGCTTTCAGCGAGCACAGTTCTCAAGAGGAGTACTTCAGCTGAAAAAGGTAAGTTATTTAATTTATTTAATGTTCAACCTCGTGTTGTTTGATGTTTTAAATGCCACGAAGAGTATAGTTTTTAGATGGTTTCTATTAGGAGGTTTGCGATGATAACAATGTAAGAAAAACCATTTGGTTGAGTGTTGATGAATAGGCCACGCGGTCTCTTTAGAATAACAATATGTCATTTTTAATATAAAAAAAACGATTAGCTGTATCCAGTGCTTGATAATGTTAGCTCATTAAATTTTATGAGTTAAATTCTATTTTGTTTGCTAGAATTCATTCGATTCGTCTTTTTTAACGAGTGATTGTTATTGAATCATAGGAGTCGGACTGCGCTGGTGGCGCTATAAATATCTATACGGGTGACTCTCTGATTTGATTCACTTAACCTTTCAAATGAGTAATTTGTTTGTGAATCAAACTGAGCACGCTGTTGTAGCATTACACCTGCTAAAACAATTCAATACGTGCAATCTGAATGTAATAATATTTATTTTGTGGTAACACTGATGTGTGGGAAGCTCTGACACAGAAAAACACTATAGATATGTAAGAGAAAGCCATAAAATGTAAGTGTATCATCTTTTGTTCTTGAATGGAGGCCTAATCTGTTGCACTAGAGCAGGTTCAATTTTTAGAGTGAATGAAGCGTATATATGCCGTATGATGTGATTAAAATCATACTTATTTTACTGTGGTGGAGATTATTATGAGCAAACAAACTTAAAAGTTTAATCTGAACACTTTATATATGTAATCTGACTTTTTTTTTTTTTTTTCAAAAATTCTGAGCTGCTGCATGAACTTATGCATGAACATTCATCAAACATATGAGGTGCGAATTCTGGGTCTAGTTCTAATGATTGTAAAAAACTGTAATGCTTAATTTAATAATTACCTTACAATATATATTTATACATATATTTCAAGGCTGCAATTTGGAAAACCTTTCAAGCTAATGCTGCTGAAATGGAGGTCAAGGGGACTATGAAGAGGTGGCTCTAGCCGGCAGACCAAAAGGACGGACTTCAGGAGGCAGACACACTCTGAGTTTAAAAGTCCCATCTCTTTAACCTTCCATACACATGACACACTATCACATTTCTATAATTCAAATCCCTTAAAGGATCTTTATGCTGCATCAATTAGTGTAAGCAGCAACACTTCCCATAATGTCTAATGTACTTGTTAATGTGTAAGAAGAATGACATCAATGCTTATATTAGTTGCTTATATACTGTCTCACCCTTATCCCTAGGTTACAGTAATCAGCTGATCCAGTCGGTATCCAGACCAGACGGTGGACCTGCACCCAGGAGCGACAACACATCCCTGACTGTCAGTGGAGACCATGTCAACTAGATGACAGATTCCTGTGAAGACCTCATTGATGGCCTCAGCACAGATCCTCAGCAAAGACTATGAGAACCAGACAAGCCCTCGGCACAGACCCTTTTTATCAGCTTCACCTACTGGCGTGATGTTTCTTCAAGCAGAAGTTGTTGGCTGAAATATTATGAATGATATCAATCCACAATCTGACTTGTGATGCAGCCTGGAATAATCACACCACGTTCATTCGTTTGGCCAGAGGAGACTGTTTTCTGACTGAGCCTGGTCTTGTTTGGGTTTAGGTTCCTCGTCACTGTTGCCTTTTGTCTTGCTTAGTTGAAAACACCTAACATTCAGCAATATTATTGACTTGACTGCACTGACACCATTTGATAAGAACTGAACTGAATTATGACACGTAATGTTTTATATATGAAGAGTTTATTTGGAAAAACAACTCCGTTTTTAAATATTTTCAAAAATCATGTTTTTGTTATGTTTTTATTGTTTTGTTGTGTTAGTTAGCTAGTATTTATTAGTTATTTTTTACCTAATCAAAATAACCCGACTGCAGTTTGATTGAAATTAATTGGAAAGCACAATGAAAAAAACATGATTTTTTAAAATTGTTAAAAACGGAGTTATCTGTTTTTGCAAATTAACTCTTCATATACAGGTGCATCTCAATAAATTAGAGTGTCGTGGAAAAGTTCATTTATTTCAGTAATTCAACTCAAATTGTGAAACTCGTGTATTAAATAAATTCAATGTACATAGACTGAAGTAGTTTAAGTCTTTGGTTCTTTTAATTGTGAGGATTTTGGCTCACATTTAACAAAAACCCACCAATTCATCTCAATAAATTAGAATACTTCATAAGACCAATAAAAAAAAAAACAATTTAGGTGAATTGTTGGCCTTCTGGAAAGTATGTTCATTTACTGTATATGTACTCAATACTTGGTTGGGGCTCCTTTTGTTTTAATTACTGCCTCAATTAGGCGTGGCATGGAGGTGATCAGTTTGTGGCACTGCTGAGGTGATATGGAAGCCCAGGTTTCTTTGACAGTGGCCTTCAGCTCATCTCATCTCATTTTTTTGGTCTCTTGTTTCTCATTTTCCTCTTGACAATACCCCATAGATTCTCTATGGGGTTCAGGTCTGGTGAGTTTGCTGGCCAGTCAAGCACACCAACACCATGGTCATTTAACCAACTTTTGGAGCTTTTGGCAGTGTGGGCAGGTGCCAAATCCTGCTGGAAAATGAAATCAGCATCTTTAAAAAGTTGGTCAGCAGAAGGAAAGCATGAAGTGCTCCAAAATTTCTTGGTAAACGGGTGCAGTGACTTTGGTTTTCAAAAAACACAATGGACCAACACCAGCAGATGACATTGCACCCCAAATCATCACAGACTGTGGAAACTTAACACTGGACTTCAAGCAACTTGGGCTATGAGCTTCTCTACCCTTACTCCAGACTCTATGTAGCAAATTAGCTCCAAAAGGGAATTGTATAAAAATAATTACAATTAATTGATTAATTACAATTATTTATATCGGCTGACAGTAATAACTGTCGCAGAGTTAAATTGCCATCAGCTGATCTGTTCGTCCAGCGAACATTCAGTGTAAATTCATATCAACTCTAAGAAAGGATATTTCCGTGGCCACAGAAAATATCTTCCTATTAATGCATTAGAGCATGTAGCAAGGGTCAAAATCATAAAGGGACATTAATATGCAAGGCAGAATCAGAAACTCATGTAATTTGTGCACAAGAGTTTTATTAACTGAACACTAACGCAAACTAGTCTAACAAACAAACAACAAACACACAAACGTACAATCGCTCATACATGGGGAAAGGGCTAATGAGAGTTGATGGATGAAACCATCAGGAAAACCAGAGAATGCAGTTATGGAAAAAGTCATTTAACCACCTGAGTAAAACCATCAGCGCCGTTTATGATGGGGTCTATAACTTGTACTAATAACCTCTGTTTCATTTAGTTAAATGTACAATACTTGCAATGCATTTAGTCGTGACGTCTTAATGGTTTCAAGGTTTTGGACTCCCGATCACGTTCTTCCAGGTTGAAGAGTGATGAATTCCAAAGATGTTCTGAGGTAGAAATGTTCTTCCAGGTAGAGAGTGGAAAAAGAGCTAAGAAAGAGATCTGCTGAGGTCCGAGGAGCTTTGGTTGAATGGAAAGACAAGGCCGTAAGCCTGGCACAATAACTTAAGGGTCCAGAAGAGTTCTAGCTCACATCTTCCTCATCCTCTTAGGGTCTAACAGAACCGCTAACTGGGTCTTTGTGGTCAAGAGTCATCTCCCAGGCTGTGGAGATCACCCATGGCTCTATGTTGGGGCCGACCGGGCGCGCCCGCACCGGTTCAGGCTCTCCGTGAGTCCTTCACAGAGCAATCAGAAGATAGCCGAAGAGCTTTTTGCAGAAGAGACTTTTTGCAGAAGAGAGAGGACGGACCTGTGTGTGAGAGCTTTATCTGGTATAGAGGTCACACCTCTGGGGAGTCAAAGAGCCAATGGACTCCAGTCTCTTTGGAGGGAAGATTTTACGACTCTAGGTAGCATAGGTAGCAACATATAATATACACTCTCAATTAGATCATCCGAAGACGAATTGATAGCGATCAAACATGATATAAGTGAGGTAATATTAACTAGTGATCTATCATAAGCATGCATAAAACAGGATACAGTACAAAAGACAATATACAAGAACAGTAATAATATACACAATGACCTGAGGATATGTGTTCATTCAAAGAAAGGTTTTTCTATGAATTAATTAGAGAAGAGTCCATTTTTATGGCATAATGTCTCTTTCCTAAGGGAAAATGAGGTGAGTGTTGCTCGGCCTGCATTCCTTAGAGCAATAAAACTAGTGTTATCAGGTTGGTTGCTATGGAACTGGGGGCCTGGAGTCATCCACAGACATACCGGCACCCAGAATGTGTGTTGGGTGAGGGGTCTATGATTATTTGTTAATCTAATAACTAATTTGATTTGTTAAATCTGATGAACAAATGTGTGTCTGATTGGTCCAAATGCTACATCTAGGACCTTGGTTTCCAAATGAAATACAAAACTTGCTCTCATCTGAAAAGAGGACTTTGGACCAATGGGCAACAGTCCAGTTCTTCTTCTCCTTAGCCCAGGTAAGACACCTCTGACGTTGTCTGTGGTTCAGGAGTGGCTTAACAAGAGGAATACGACAACTGTAGCCAAATTCCTTGACACATCTGTGTGTGGTGGCTCTTGATGCCTTGACCCCAGCCTCAGTCCATTCCTTGTGATGTTCACCCAAATTCTTGAATCGATTTTGCTTGACAATCCTCATAAGGCTGTGGTTCTCTCGGTTGGTTGTGCATCTTTTTCTTCCACACTTTTTCCTTCCACTCAACTTTCTGTTAACATGCTTGGATACAGCACTCTGTGAACAGCCAGCTTCTTTGGCAATGAAAGTTTGTGGCTTACCCTCCTTGTGAAGTGTGTCAATGATTGTCTTCTGGACAACTGTCAGATCAGGAGTCTTCCCCATGATTGTGTAGCCTAGTGAACCAAACTGAGAGACCATTTTGAAGGCTCAGGAAACCTTTGCAGGTGTTTTGAGTTGATTAGCTGATTGGCATGTCACCATATTCTAATTTGTTGAGATAGTGAATTGGTGGGTTTTTGTTAAATGTGAGCCAAAATCATCACAATTAAAAGAACCAAAGACTTAAACTACTTCAGTCTGTGTGCACTGAATTTATTTAATACACGAGTTTCACAATTTGTGTTGAATTACTGAAATAAATGAACTTTTCCACGACATTCTAATTTATTGAGATACACCTGTAATCTAGTAGACAGCAATCCTTGTGAGTGAGAAGTCTGGTGTGGAGGCTGGATCTTGAACTGACTTCTGTCCAGGTTATCCGTCTTCACGAACTGCCCTGAAATACAATTCAGAAGAGCTTTTTGCAGAAGAGACTTTTTGCAGAAGAGAGAGGACGGACCCGTGTGTGAGAGCTTTATCTGGTATAGAGGTAAATATAATACAAATATAAATACAATTCAAACAAACAATGTAGTGTGAGGCTCTTACATTCACAATGCTCATTTTGGCCTCGGTGGTGAAGTGTGCAGAAAATTCTGCTGGACTGAAATTTAGTCTTTGGTGAACAGTCTTCAAGAGTGCAAACAATATTTTAAGTTTTAAGTATCTTTCAGGCTCGCGTGAGGTTTCCACAAGCAACACAGTCTGCTTGAACAAAAACTTCACTACATTTAAAGTTTAGAAAATAATATACATACAGACCATTACAGTTTGAAGTGAGGTGCGTTCACAGTACTCTGGTTCCGTATTACCTTTATTAATTTTAATTTCAAAGAACTTTTTTATTATCATCTGTCTTTTTTTTAAAAATATGATTGACCCCTCTTTAGGTTGTTGTGTATGAAGTGTCCTCAGAGCTGAGTTAAACAAGATGGCCTTGTAGGACATACAGGAATTCCTATTTGTATTTGATATACTTTTGAATGTTTGAGGTTTTACTTACTAGTCAGATGGTTCATGGCGCTTTGGAGATGTTCTTTGACAGGAGATCCGCTCCGCTCCAGCTCTGCAGCACAGCCATCAGCATGGAAGAATGGGAACAATATGTAACATACTCAACAAAATGTAGTATACAATGTCAGGATTATTAGAAATAAACAAACTACAGCAGAGGTGAAATATCTATAGAATATTCTATATCTATTCAATATCTTAGAGAAACCAATTTAAGTGGAAGGATATAGTTTTTTTTTAAACAATGCATATACACGACATTCTGGTCCACACTCATACCAGATGGTGGCAGTAATGCACCAAAAAGTTGTTTGCCAACCGCCAATAAACCTTAGTAGAAGAAGAAGACTTCAAGACGATCGAGGCAGACGGCTGTACACCGTTATCCGCAAAAACTTCACCAAGGTATGTCACACCGTGTGATCACTGTTCTACTAACAAATTAATTTCTTATGTTGTGTACTCGATAACTTAAAGGTTTGGTGTTTTTATTGCTCCTTAGATCGGTGTTTGACCGGCGAACACTTAGGCCTGTGTTATCAGAGGACTTGCTAACATGAAGAAAATGGTCCAGAGGTCTGTAATTATAAGTAATTAATGAATTTTAACTTAATTACTTAATTTAAACTTTAGTAATTTTGACTGTTTCTATTAAAATTTTATGCTTAAGATTGCTGCCTGATAATTAGTCATGGGCTAACAATGTTAACGTTTAAGTGCTAACCCTCAAGGCTGCATGCATTTATTTGATCAAAAATAAAAATTAAAAAAGTAATATTGTGAAATATCATTTGAATATATTTTAAAATGTAATTTATTCCTGTGAATTTTCAGCATCATTACTGCAGTCTTCAGTGCATGATCGTTCAGAAATCATTCTAACATGCTGATTTAGTGCTGGAGTTTTATTGGTGCTCAATTATCAGTAATGGTTCTTATTATTATTAGATATAAAAAATAAATAAATAAATAAATAAATAAAACCGTTTTTGCTGCTTAACATTTCCTGGAAACATTTTTATGATTCTTTGATGAATAGACAGTTCAAAAGAACATCATTTATTTGAAATATATTTTTTACTTCATTATAAATGTTGTTACTTTTATCAATTTAATGCCTATTTGCTAAATCAAAACAGTCATTTCAATTAAATAACACAAACACACACCCCAAACATTTGAAAGGTTGTATATCATGGTTTCTGCATATATTAAGGAACATAACTGTTTTTCAACTGATAATAATCAGAAATGTTTCTTGAGCAGCAAATAATAATATTATAATGATTTCTGAAGGATCATGTGACACTGAAGACTGCAGTAATGATGCTGAAAATTCAGCTTTGATCACAGAAATAAATTACATTTTACAATATATTCATAAAAAACATATTTTAACTGATAATTACTTTTAAAATTGTAATTAAAATATAATTTATTTCTGTGATGGAAAAACTGAATAAATAAATGTTTTTCTTTTTAACTTTTCATTCATCAATAAATCCTGAAAAAAGTATCACAGGTTCCCAAAAAATTAAGCAGCACAACTGTTTCCAACATCAATAACAACGGAGTAGAAAATTTGTATATTATAATGATTTCTGAAGGATCATGTGACATTGAAGATGAGTAATGATGCTGAAAATTCAGCTTTGATCAAAGCAATAAATTATATTTTGAAGCATATTAAAATAGAAAACCATTTTATTTTATTTTATTTTATTATTTTTAAATACTAATTTTAGTTTAAATTTTTTTTTTTTCTGTATTTTTGATTAAATAAATTCTGGCTTGATGAGCATAAGAGACTTATTTCAAAAACATTAAAAATAGTAATGTGTCCAAACTTTTGACCAGCCCAGTCTCCTTGAATAAGCAGGCAGAACGCTTTCAGGCACATCCTGGATAATAGAAACAGAGGGGCACCGAGGAGACAGACATGTATTGCATTATATTGTTTGGTATGGTTTTTATTTATAAAATCTTTGCCAAAATATGCTTTTATTTCTGTTATCGGTATGCTCCATGTTAATTGGGTAAATGAATTGAGAAATTGTCCAGCAACACTATATAACAATCTGTTTAAATTTCAGGTTCCACCTGAGAGCCGGGACTGTCAAATAGTAAGGCGAGTCCCTTTTTTTTTTTTTTTTTTTTTTTCAGTTTTCAGTGGAGTTTGAATTGTTCAAGCAATTTGAATGCCACAGTTTATAACTGAGTATTGATAATAATGAGTGCCTGATAATGTTACAACTAGTGCTGTTCAAAATATACTGTTTGTTAGGGCCGATTTTGAATTGCAGCTTTCTGGAGAAATGCTCCTTCAAATAACTTCACACTCAGCATCCTGAACAATATACCTGTTAATGACAGTCATAGTCCTCTAGCAATGCTGTAGTCTGTGTGTCATTTGGGTACAAACCCTTTTTCATCTCAAGTCGGTGATTAAAGGAAGTGTGTATGACATTGATGTCCCATGCACTAATTTCCACAGTGGAGCATGTTAATAAACTGTGACTCTTATGTGTAAAGCTTAAACATTGCCTTCCTTGGTTTGTAATACTAAATGAAACAAATACATTCATAACATATCTGTGTAATATGCAATTAGTTGTGTATTTTTTTAATATATAAAAGAGGTGGCACACACACCCAGAGCATCCTTGCTTTTCTTCTCTGTTATATCAGTTATTATACTTCACACCTATGGCCAGTAAGCAGAATGAACATTATCTTTGTTACACACAAAGCAGGACAAAATTATTCTATTACAGGAAAAATAAAAAAATGCTAACCATGGATAACATTTATGTGGAAAAGCATATACAGTGTGTGCATAATTATTAGGCGATTCAATATTCGGATAATATTTTTTAAGCACTGTTTACCGATTCCAAACCACATCAATCATAACAACTACTATTAATTTTGTTTACGATCATATTTTATAATTATATAATCAACAAGAACTGGAAGTGAAAAACGCTTACTGATGCTCCAGAAGGAAACACAATACATTAAGGGGGTGAAAACTTTTAAACAGAATGAAGGTGTACATTTTTCTTATTTGCCTAAATATGTGTTTCATTTAGTACTGCCCTTCAAAAGCTACAGAAAATACTTACATGTTTCCCACGAGACAAAATAAGTTCAATTTACCCTGATCTTCAAATTCAAAAAGTTTTCACCCCCTTAATGCATTGTTTTTTTCTTCTGGAGAATCAGTGAGCATTTGAACCTTCTGTAATAGTTGCATTTGAGTCCCTCAGTTGTCCTCAGTGTGAAAAGATGGATCTCAAAATCATACAGTCACTGCTGGAAAGGGCTCAAATACACAAACATGTTGGAAAAGCACAGAATTTGTGGGAGCTGAAGTATTTTTCTGAAGAACAGCAGGCAGTTTTACTGTTCAGGACAAACAAGGGACTCATGAACAAATATCACTAAACAAAAACAAAAAAAAAACAGCTGTGGATCTTTCAGGTAACAACACAGTATTAAGAATGAAGTGGATGTAAACAACAGGGTAATTTTTATAAATTCAACAATTATTTTCTCTTGTGGACAATATGTAAACATCTTTTATCCCTCTTATTTTGGTAAAATAATTAACATTTTGCAGATTCTGCAAGGTGAATGTAAACTTTTGACCTTGTGTGTGTGTGTGTGTGTATAATATTTGATATATTAGTATTTTAATATTAAAAAGATATTTAATCTTTTTTTTTTTTTTTTTTTTTTAGAGACAACGAAAAGGGGGGAACTGTCTTTAAGCTGTGGAGTTAGACGGAGGGCTCGCATTTTCCTCAAAAACAGCATTGCAGAAGACTCTTATTACAACTAGAACCAACTCAAGCACACAATGGTGACACACATTTATAAGAACTTTCCCTGTGATATAAAATTTCCCTGTGGTAATTATTCAGATTCTTCTCATTCTCATTGTGTAGCACTGTTTTAAGCTGAGTGAATAATACACTGAACAAAATTATAAATGCAACACTTTTGTTTTTGCCCCCATTTTTCATGAGCTGAACTCAAAGATCTAAGACTTTTTCTATGTACACAAAAGGGTCTATTTCTCTCAAATATTGTTCACAAATCTGTCTAAATTTGCGTTAGTGAGCACTTCTCCTTTGCCGAGATACTCCATCCACCTCACAGGTGTAGCATATTAAGATGCTGATTAGACAGCATAATTATTGCACAGGTGTGCCTTAGGCTGGCCACAATAAAAGGCCACTCTAAATTGTGCAGTTTTACTGTATTGGGGGGGTCCGGAAACCAGTCAGTATCTGGTGTGACCACCATTTGCCTCACGCAGTGCAACACATCTCCTTCACATAGAGTTGATCAGGTTGTTGATTGTGGCCTATGGAATGTTGGTCCACTCCTCTTCAATGGCTGTGTGAAGTTGCTGGATATTAGCAGGAACTGGAACACGCTGTCGTATACGCCGATCCAGAGCATCCCAAACATGCTCAATGGGTGACATGTCTGGTGAGTATGCTGGCCATACAAGAACTGGGATGTTTTCAGCTTCCAGGAATTGTGTACAGATCCTTGTAACATGGGGCCGTGCATTATCATGCTGCTACATGAGCTGATGGTCGTGGATGAATGGCACAACAATGGGTCTCAGGATCTCGTCACAGTATCTCTGTGCATTCAAAATGCCATCAATAAAATGCACCTGTGTTCGTTGTCATTAACATACGCCTGCCCATACCATAACCCCACCGCCACCATGGGCTACTCGATCCACAACGTTGACATCAGCAAACCGCTCACCCACACGATGCCATACACGCTGTCTGCCCTGTACAGTGAAAACCGGGATTCACCCGTGAAGAGAACACCTCTCCAAAGTGCCAGACGCCATCGAGTGTTAGCATTTGCCCACTCAAGTCGGCTACGACGACGAACTGCAGTCAGGTCGAGACCCCGATGAGGACGACGAGCATGCAGATGAGCTTCCCTGAGACGGTTTCTGACAGTTTGTGCAGAAATTCTTTGGTTATGCAAACCAACTGTTGCAGCAGCTGTCCGGGTGACTGGTCTCAGACGATCTTGGAGGTGAAGATGCTGGATGTGGAGGTCCTGAGCTGGTGTGGTTACACGTGGTCTGCGGTTGTGAGGCCGGTTGGATGTACTGCCAAATTCTCTGAAACGCCTTTGGAGACGGCTTATGGTAGAGAAATGAACATTCAATTCACAGGCAACAGCTCTGGTGGACATTCCTGCAGTCAGCATGCCAATTGCACGCTCCCTCAAAACTTGCGACATCTGTGGCATTGTGCTGTGTGATAAAACTGCACATTTTAGAGTGGCCTTTTATTGTGGCCAGCCTAAGGCACACCTGTGCAATAATCATGCTGTCTAATCAGCATCTTGATATGCTACACCTGTGAGGTGGATGGAGTATCTCGCCAAAGGAGAAGTGCTCACTAACACAGATTTAGACAGATTTGTGAACAATATTTGAGAGAAATAGGCCTTTTGTGTACATAGAAAAAGTCTTAAATCTTTGAGTTCAGCTCATGAAAAATGGAGGCAACGACAAAAGTGTTGCGTTTATAATTTTGTTCAGTGTATGTACAGTAAGCACTAGAAGTAGAGATTTATACTACTTGGGGTAGTGTTTTAAATGAACTTTAATTTTGCTTTTTAATTATCAAAAGGAAAAAAGATGCACAGTGGCAAATCTTTTGCATTTTGTGTAGTAATTCAATTTTTTTAATATGAATATTGTTTTAATAGTGTTCAGGACATTAATTGTCTATACATCTAAATCCGTTCTTTAAACTTTTTGTTGTCTAAGACCTTCGTATTACACCTTAAGAAAAAAATTTTTTAATTATGTATTATGTAAGATGCTTGTAATCATTGTTTTAAAGGTATTTATCATTTCTACTTAAATAGTCATTATCTACTTGTATGAGTTGTGTTATCCGGGAACTGTACAAATACTGTGGCATATGGACATTACTCTTTTTATTTGTAACTTTTAAATGCAATACTCTTTTTAAATGCATTTTCTGTAAAGCTGCGTTGGAATATGTATTGTGAAAATCACTGTACAAATAAACAAATTGTATTTGAATTCTAGATATGTATACAACTTATTTGTGTGTGTGTGTCTGTGTGTGTTTGAAGGCCTATATATATATATATATATATATATATATATATATATATATATATATATATATATTTATTATTATTATTTTTTTTTCAAAACAGCAGCCTTTTCTGTGCGGTTTGGCCGTTCGTCCCCACGCAAACGCTGCACCAGGTCACTGAAACCGAACATTTTGAAAACTCCTGTCAGAGTGAAGATTTTCAAAAACTCCGGTTGCAGTGTTATCGTGTAGACAAAACCAGAGTTTCTGGCTTGTGACGTCGGAGCCTGCGCTGTTATCTCCGCCTACTGGAAACTTTTTCAGTTCTCTGATTGGCCAACATGGCCTAAAACACATTACATAACATAGTACATAAAAGTCAAATAAAATGTCCTGAAACTTCATCATGTATTGTTTAGTAGGCCTACATCAAACTGTAAATTGAATGAGAATATGAAAGCAGTGAATGCAAAAAAAAAAAAAAAGACTTGTTTGAAGTCAGTTGTATATAAATAAAACAACAGGATATACTATTCTATAATATAACATATAATATCATATCATATAATAACATATGAGGCATTAATATAATTTCACATGTAAACACAAACACACAATATGAGCTTTATGTTATGCATTTTAAAAATATATTTTCAAAATGTATTTTAATATATTTAACAGTGTTTCACATATATGTGAATATATTACCTTTCTGTATGGGAAAACATTGGGATTTTAGTAAAAAATATTTGAAATGGATTTTAAATGTGGGTCAAGATCGGCAAAACTTATGTGGCCCACATATCTACATTTGACATCTGGCCCATGTCTTGTGTGCCGTCTTAAACCCGGTACCACCTCTGCCAAACCCGTGCCATGTTTGGCTCACATGCTGTATGCCAGTGCCGGATGAATGCCAGCTGTGCCAGATGCATGCCAAATCTGGGCCAAATTTGTTTGCTGACTGGGTACATACTAGTGTGAGAGAGTACATGTGCTTTGAGTGTGAAAAAACTTTTACTTCAGCAAAGTGTTTAAAACTGCATGAGAGGATCCACTCTGGAGAAAAACCTTATAAGAGTTCACATTGCGACAAGAGATTCAGTAATTCATCAAATCTGAAAGCACACGAGAGGATCCACACTGGAGAGAAACTGTATCACTGCACTGCATGTGGGAAGTGTTTCAATCATTCATCTGCTCTACACAGACATACAAAAAACATTCACAGTAAATACGCCACGTCCTCAACAAATGTGACACAATAATGATGGGCTATTCAATTGGTGAGCCGCGGGCCTAATCCGGCCCACCAAACATCTTCATCCGGCTCGGGTGAAGACTCGCACACAAGCCTCGAATTGTTTTTGCTCTAATTAGTTTGTCCACAAGATGACAACACTGGCTCGGGCCGTTGTTTCACAGCCGAGAAACAAAAGGAAGACACTCAATCTACCGGAGGCCGCAACATCGACGGCAGCATTGACAAGCGCTCATGTGAGGGGATTATGAGATATCCGCAACTCTAGTTTAAACGAGTATAATGACAGTGCTATCAGTCATGTCTTCTAGAGAGAAATAGCGCAGAGACTGGACGAAGTTGATTATCACATGGAGTAGATAGTTTGAAAGGCTGCGCGTTCGACTTTCCACATTTCAGCAGACAAAAATGCACACAATTATGTTAAAATGTGCTGTTATGGCGAGTTACCTCATAAATACGGTCTGAAAATGAGTCCTTAATGACCGTAAAATGTGTGTCAGATTCGCGTAATGTGCATCAGAAGAGGTAGCGCTGCTTTTAAAGTGAAACCTGATGAAGTCTGTAAAATGGAAATCAAAGAACAATAGAAAAAGGAGAAATCACTCCACTGCTCCAGTTGCTGATTAACATTTGTAGTTTGAATAAAGATGAACTTATATTCATTTTATAGTTTATACATATACAATTTATAGTTTATGTGAAGACTGTTTTAAATTCACTTAAATTAAAAGTTAATTTAGTTTTTTTTTATACATTACAAATGACACATTTTACAAATATACACTATTAAGTGCGCCATGGAAAATTACTACATTAAAAATACACAAACTTTACATTAAGTCTGATTTTATATTAGTGTTTGTGTAAGGTTGTGTCAGAGAATTTGATGTTGTTCCACTGAAACACCTCTGTTTTACATTATAAATAAAGCCCTTTCTCTGATTTCAAGCTGGACTTAAGAAAAGATTACGGAGAATTTAATACATTAATAACCCTATAAGGTTGATGTACAAATCTACAGGTCTCGATCATGCTAATGTTGATAGAACACAACTGCAATTACAAACAAATGTAGCTTATATGCCATTGCAGAGTTAATAACATTACAACATGTTGTCTACTGATTGTTGCATATTTGCTTGTATTTGAGTTTATGAATAACTCTGGCATGTTTTTTTTTAATCTGCTGTGTGTGTGTGTGTGTGTGTGTTTCATGTACTTTTGATATATAATCTTGCTATTTTTACATAGTGTAAATAGAATCCATTGCTATTTGCTCTTAGTGTAAACAGCCACTGCCCAATTAATAACATTGAAACATGTTGTCTATTGATTGTTGCATATTTGCTTGCATTTGAGTTTTTGAGTAATCTCTGGCCCTAATAAAGGTTCATTTTATTGACAAACATAGTTCACTGTATAACTGTAAAATAATGAGGCCTACGAGTTTTTGGCTATGGCACAATACAAAATGCATCAAACAAAAATAATACATTTTCTTGTTTTTTGGGGGAAAAAATTAAATGGTTCTAATTGTGTCTGATTGCACAGTTAGCCAACATGTTTTTAACCAAGAAATCAACTATGAATAACTCAAGCAAGATTATTTTTATTTATTTATATTTTTTTAATCTGCATGTGTGTGTGTTTCATGTACCTTTGATATGTTGGCATGTGAACAGGACTTTTGTGGCGGTAATGCACCAATTACGCTGGATGCCAGCCGCCGTTAAACAATAAACAGAAGAAGAACAGGACTTTTATTTTGGTAGGGCGCTGTGAAGTCATAAGTCTGCGCTGCTCTCCTGTGATTCGGCTGAAGAAAGGTTTGTGTTTTCAAACATTTACAGCGTTTACTTCAATGAAAACCGTTCAGTCTGTTTAATAGTTTTTTTTGTTGTTGTTTTGTTTTACAAGCAATGTAAAGCTAATTCATTAATATTGATTGTAACATTGTAGCGCTTTATCTAGCGATTATACGCACGTTATTTAGTAAAGCGCATCCACTCATGAATCAGTTTATCAGTCAGTGACAATTATTGATGGAGAAAACACAAACTCCGAGTCAATTGCTTCATAAAACGGTTCTCTGTTTCGATTCAGCGCGTGTAAATAGCCAAGGCAAGTTTATTGATATAGCTCATTTCATACACAATGTTAATTCAAAGTATTTGTATTCAACGAGATCAACAAACACAAACGCGTGTGATAATGACAACTTTTACAAACAACTGCAAATGTTTTGATAAAAGTAGATTCGATTAAATGTGATAAACCATTACAAAACAAATATAAACAAACACATAAATGTCGAAATATGAAATGCCTGTGTATAATTTTTTATGAATTTGTTGCCTGTTTTTAGTGCTTCTGTCGATCTATCCATGAAAGAGGAAAACTTCTTACCATATAAGTGCAAGTAAAGTTAGTTTATAGAGTTGATAATATTTATAGGTATAAAAATGCTTAAAAATCTAAGTTCATGTTTAAAGCTATTGATTCTAAAACTTATATTGCATATTATCTATACTATCTATATGTTTACATTGATTTTAAATAAGCTTAATAATTACTATTAAACTAAGCTGGCTTGTGTAATGGATTAAGGGTATAATAATTATATAAATAATGTAAAATAATTATAAAAAATAATCATATCTAAAACTCTAAAACCCAGAGTTGGCGCAAACTAAACTGAAACTAACCTGGCTAGCCAGCTAAACCAGCTTCATGGTACAGGCCCCTGGTTTCACAGACAGGGCTTAGGTTAAGCCAGGATTAGGCCATAGTTCAATCGTTTAAGTAGTTTTTATCAACGTGCATTGGTGGTGAGCACCTTAAGACAAAACAATGGCATGGACATATTTCAAGATCAGTCAGTGCAAGTTTCTTTCATTTGAAACAGCTCAGACTTACATTTTAGCTAAGCCTTGCCTGTGAAACCAGAGATGTGCCATTTAAGGCCATTAACTATCACTGTGACCAAGACCCTTACCAGTGTGCTGACTACTGGACTAGGGAGCTTATTGAGACACACCCAGTGATTTAGTTTGTATTGATTTTTCTTTAACTATTCTCATCTTAAACATGACACTGTGTGAATCTCAGCAGGAGTTTTTCCTGTGTGTTTGGACACTATTACAAAGATGGCGTTTATTAAAGAAGAGAGTGAAGACGTGAAGATTGAAGAAACATTGATAGTCAAGCAAGAAGATACTGAGGAACAAACAGTGGCCTTTTTCAAAGAGGAGAGTGAAGACGTGAGGATTGAGGAAACATTGATAGTCAAACATGAAGATACTGAGGAACAAACAGGTTGGTTTTCATTCTCATTTGATGTTTATTAAAATGCCAAGCTCTACAGAAAAATGAATTATATTTTTGAAGCATATGCAAGGGTGTAAAATTATTTTGTTACTGTACTCATTACTTTTGGGGGATTTGCATTTTACTGAAGTACGGTTTGAATTTAAACTTCTTGTACTTTTACTTGATTACATTTCTGAAGGGGGGAAAAAAACATACTTTTTAACATACAATTTAATTTCAACTTGAGAAGTACTTGTTACATTTTTTGCATTTTATTTTCTACCATCTTACACGTTAAATATGGTAAACCGAAGCTCAAACGTGCTTGACCTGTGAGAACCAATGATGTTTGTTTACATGAATCTGAGGAAGCATATTGATGTAGAAAAACAAACAAAAAAAAAATAGCCGTTTCTTTTTCCAAAAAAAAAAAAAAAAAAAAAAATTTAATTAATTACTTTTGACCGTTTTATATAACCATTAGCTGTCTATGTAGTATGATGGCTAAATGCACAAGATTGAGTGCCCAAAAAAAAAAAAAAAAGGCCCAGTAATGAGAATTTACTTACAATTATTATTTTGGTTGCAGTGCTTTCTTTCTTTTTTAAATTAAATGTTAGAATTCTTCAAAAATTGTTTAAATGAACACTGTATGTTAAATTAATTGTAAATCATGTTTAATGATGTTCTTACCAGGGAGTGAATAAGTGGTATGATAATGACATATTGAGTAATAATTAGGGCTGTCAACGAAATCATTTTTAAATTAAATAATTTGCTCATGAAGTAATCTAATTAATCACAAAAAAATTACATATCAATAATTGTGGAGAAAAAGAAACTCAAATATTTAAAAGTTAATTATTATTTCAGACATGGGCATTGAATATACAACACAAACATTGCAAGTGGCCTTTTCAAAACGTTTTAATTCTGTCACTTATCATTATTTCAAAACACATTCTTGTATTTTGTCTGCATGTTTCTGGCTTTTGCAGCAAATCTGGCTCATTAACGGGATAGTCCTCCCAAAAATGAAATTTTCTTATTATTTATTCACCCTTATGCCGTCTCAGGTTTATACGACTTTCTTTCTTCAGATGAACACATACAAAGACTTAATGCAAGTGCATGAGAACACTTCAAAAACCACACAAATATGAAGTTTAAAATCAGCGGCAGTGCCAGAGAATTCTGAACACAGGTGCTGGATCATTGACGGGGAGCTGGGCAATTAATAGTAAATATCACCAAAACGGGTTATTATTATTATTATTATTATTATTATTATTATTATTATCAGTCAGTTGCCAAAGATTTTTTTTAGTCTGCCTAGAATTCACTGAACAAGCATTTCGGCACTGAGTCAAAGGTAATATGACATCAGAAAGCACTGGGGATATATTTACTTCGCTCTCTGTGTATTGATGGCCAAATGTGCCAAGCTGCTGTTCTGGGCTTTGCCACGGCTGCTTCTCAGATATGTAGGAGACAGGACAAAGGTCTCTCACATGATCTTTCACATGTGGAGAGGAGTAGGGCTGCTATACAGCGGTAAACTCTGGCATCAGTTTAGATGAATATGTGCTATATGTGTGCAGAAATAGAAAAAAGCATAAATACTTGTGCTTTTATTTATGTATAAATAAAATGCACAATAACACCAGAAGGTTGTGCTTTTGTAAAATAGAGAAAATAAGATGTAGTCTCCGTGAAATGGAGTGCATCACCACAATGAACCTACTACTTGCCAAACTCATGACATGACAAAATCTCATGACTGTGCGTTTCGATGGCACGAATTTCTGTTTATAAATAAAATGTTATTATTGTTATACTATTAAGATTAAATTTAACATGAAAGACGGCTAATTTTCAAATTTTTATTAAAGATGACTGAAAGGAGGAAAAACCAAAGTGAATTATGGACTTACTTCACTCAGTCATTTATTTACGGTATAACAGTAAATATCTGTTCTGCATATTGGTTATCGGGCACATAAACATGCAAATAATTGGTATCAGTATTGGTTAAAAAAATCAATATCGGTCGATCATTTATTACTAGCAAATGGTTGTCTCAGGAGATCCAATCCATGTATGGAAATTACAATGTACATTTATAAAGTGAAAAATATAATGGATTCTTTTTCTTTTTTATGTGCGTAATTCTGATGAACAATATTCTCATTTGTATGGTAAATATTAATGTATGTTGAATATGAACGTAAATGTTTACCTAATGTTCAGTCTCTTTAAAAAGACAAAACACAATGAGCAGCAAAATAGAATGATAATTTCAGCAAAACACTGCAGAAAAGGAGAATGCAGTAAATACAATTATAATCTAAGGATGACTGGCTGGCTGCCTGTAAAAATTGTGGTTGTTACTGTTAAACTTTATACTGAAATTTTAAAAAGTATAGAGGACCAGTTAACTGTTACAGTCCCAGCATAGAGTTGCATGATGATTGAAATCGTGCAAATGGTCTTAAGCTGTTACCTAAATTTGGATTGTTTTCCAAAACATCATGGATGGAATGATCCTGAGAGTGCTGCACGAGCTCGCGGCGCCATCTGCAGGACAGTTAAAAGCGTTCAAATGATTCAAAGCGCCAGATGTGTGTAGAATCAGCGCTGAAACGTGTTACTCGACCCGGTAACTTTCTATGAATGGTGGTGAGAATCTGAGATTGCTAGTGCTGTCGTAAAATTGGCAACGGTTGTGATGTAATTATATAATAGGCTGTATTACAGTACTGTTTTTAGTTTCGATTCACTGTTAGTGCTAGTTGCGCTGCGCTGCGATTTGTTTGAGCCGCTTTAATTTGCATTTAGGAATGCAAAATCCATCATTAGAAACGTTTATAAATCTGTTTTTGTTTACAAAGAGAAGTTTCAGTGTCACATAATCCTTCAGAAATCATTATAATATGCTGATTAATTAATATATTTGATAAATGCAAATAAATGCTGTTCATTAAACTTTATATTTATCAAAAAATCCTAAAAAAAATAAAATGTATCACCATTTCCACACAAAATATTAAGCAGCAAAGTTGTTTTCAACATTGATAATAATCAGAAATGTTTCTTGAGTCAAATAAATTGTAATGATTTCTAAAAGATCATGTGACACTGAAAACTGGAGTAATGATGAAGAAAATTCTGCTTTGCATCACAGGAAAAACATTACATTTTATAATATATTAAAATTGAAAACTTTAATTTGTAATAATATTTCACAATATTGCGTTTTTTTTTTTTTTTTTTTTTTTACTTTATTTTGATCAAATAAATATTTATTTCAAAATCATTAACTGTAATGTTTCCAAACTTTAATAATAATAACAATTCTATATACTTTACTATAATATATTATAGTACTTTGTTATTTTATATTATATTATAATATATTGTTATCGTGATTATTAAATGTTTTTTAGTTTTTACAGGACAATAGTATGTATTACAATAAGATATATCTTTTAATGTGCTAAAATATATATTTGTAATAAGTGCTGGGGGCGGGCGTGACTTGGGGCGTGGTCAGATTTTCCTTCTTTTTTGTCTCTAGCTGATCACGTGCCTGAGTTAGCAACTCCGTTTGTTTGTCCGAGTTTGCAACAGTAACTAAGGGGGGTGGGGCTTACCGATAGGTCAATTCAAATCCATGGATCTGACCATATATTCTGATGCTGAATCCAGATCGTACAGGTTCTGTTCGGCGAAAAGTGTCATCAATCCGAACTCTTTCCCGTTACCCAGGATGAAGTATTGTATTGATCGTGTTGCTGTCTTTTCCTTTGTAACGAAAATAGACTTGTTTTTAAGGGTAACCAGTGCCACTGGTGTGCCACTAACACAGTGTGCCTCAGACTTCACTGCATTTGTTACGTTGGATTACTTCCTAAAATATATGGTTATGGTTTTTAGGATGAAAAATGCTTCAGCTACTTTTCAGAGATCAATGAGGAAAGCATTATTAGCATAAACTTTTTTTTCAGTTATTCCAAAGAATACAGTTAAAGGGGAAGCAACACAAGGAGAGATTATACAGTTCTGAAGCAAGAAACAAGTGGGTATCCCAACGATATGCAAAGTATTGATTCTTATGTCTTTATATAGAAACAGCCATACGTTCTGCATATGGATGTGACTACACCACTGATCTAACAGCACTAGAATAGAGATGTAGCCACAATCAGATGCCAAAAGTAGTTAATTAAAGCAATAAGCCCCAAGAGGCCGTGGTTTACAATGAATTTAAAACAGCTAAGGGGCGTTTTTAAAACCCCCTTAGCTGTTATAAATTCACTGTAAACCATGGCTTCACGGGGATTATTGCTTTTATAAAACGGTTATTCCATATATGTAGCAAGGTTTCACGAAATAAAACAAAGCAAATGTTACAGCCAGAGTGTTCTTTTTTTACATCTGTCCACTAGGTGGTGTTGTTCCGCGGTTTCGTCTGTTCCAGAGCGGGAGTCGGGTACAGGTGTGGAGTGTTACCTGTGATTGGCTTTTGGGCTTAAAAGACTGAGATTCAGAGAGCAGTAAGCAGAGGGGGTTTTGGACTTTGATGCCGTTTATCTTCCCTCTCCAGTCCTGGATTGTTTTCTTTTGTTGTTTTTTTCCTTATTTATACTTTGTTTATTTGTTGAATTTAGTCTCATGTGTGGCCTCCCCTTTCTACAATGTTACTTCACCCAGAGCCAGGTGGTTGTAACATTATGGGGGCTCGTCTATAAGTTCAGTAAGTTTTGGTAAAATAATTTGGTTGAGATAATTGAATGAGTTTGATTAATAGTTGTTACGAAATATTTTGATTGTTTTGGGGAGTGTTTGCATAACGCCGCACTCAAAGTTTGGCTTTTGATTTGGATAATTTTGATGGGACTGGATAGGAAGGAATTGTCCTGCAGTCAGAGTATTAAGGCTTTGACGGTGGGTTAAGCTCTTTTGTACATGACCAGAGGTAAGTGAAATTTTGCACTCTAATTGCCACGAAGTATTAATGAGACTGGTTAGACCGTCAGAGCCACGCAGATTCCCATGTTAGGCTGTAGAGCGGCAACGCTGTTTTTTTGTTTATTTTAGTTTGTCATTTTAGTTTTTTGTTTTTGGTACGTCGGACATGGGTAGACGGATTAGCTGTTGAGCTGCAGGTGGGCGTACCGAAAACTAGGGTTGAGTTTATTTAGTTAATGTCTTAGATACGGGACGGCTCTTAATTTCTTCTGGCATTATAGTGCTGTTTTTTTTGGCTTTGGTTTATGTTTAATTTGTTTTCCTCTGGTCTGTGCATTTAAGGAGACTTGGTAAAACGGCAGCTTTATTTATTTTGGCTTTGAGAAGCTATAAAATGAGTATAGGGAAGTTTGGATAAAATAGATGAATTACAAGATTTTTTGCCTGCTCCTGCTGTAGAGGGATTGAATGGGCTTACAAAAGAGCAACTGTGTAAAGTAGCTGAGCATTTTAATTTTGAGGTAGCGGTAAATAAAAATACAAAATTAAAAACTTTTCGTGATCTTGTAAAAGAGAAATTGGTAGAGTAGATGATTTTAACTTTAGATGCGCAATCTGAAGAAGCGTTGTCACCTGAAAGTACTTCAACTACTTTATGACGGGGGAACAGAGAGGATTAACTTTTGAGCAACAATTGGAAATCTTGAATTTGCAGAGTAAGGAACGCGAATTAGATAGACAGCTGAAATTCTAGAAAATGTGAGTTCAAGAAAGAGAGTGTGAACGGGAATTTGAGAAGTTTAAGAGTGAACAAAGAATTCAGGAAGCTAAATTAGCTCAGGAGGCAGAACGTTTGAAATTAATTGCCGAGGAGAAAATAGGCTGAATAAGTGTTGACTCCTCGGGTGAGTAGTTGGTCGCAAACACCATGTTAAATATTACAAATATGACCAAGTTATTGCCTAGGTTTAACGAAAAAAATTCTAGACGCTTTCTTTTCTCTGTTTGAAAGTGTTGCCGATGATCATGGTTGGAATGTAATAAAAGAGTACCTTTGGCATCAAAGCGTTATGGAGGGTAAAGCTCAAGAAGTGTTTATTTCACTCTCACCAGTAGATCGAAGGGATTATAAAATCGTAAAAGACGCTGTTTTAAAAGCTTATGAACTTGTCCCTGAAGCTTACCGTCACCGATTTAGGGGATGGAGAAAGACAAACTCATGTGGAAGTTGCGCAAGAGCTTACAAGTCACTCTAATTGGTGGTGCACTTCGTTAGGAGTAGATTCGTTTGACAGTCTTTCTGACTTGGTGGTTTTGGAGAAGTTCAAAAATATTATTCCTGAACGGATCGCGACATACATAAATGAACAAAAGGTGAAAACAGCGGCTGAAGTGGCAGTTTTAGTGGACGAGTGCGCGTTGATTCATAAAAATTCCAATGGTTATCAAAAAGAGTGCAGCTATGGAAATCTAGACCGACCGATGTCTAAGGTTGAGTATAGGCCTAGAAAAATAGATCCAAATTCCTCTTGTAGGTACTGCCTGGAAAAGGGCCACTGGAAAAAAGGATGTCAAGTTTAAGGCCCCGATCACACCGAACGCGTTTTTTGCAGTGAGGCGCATTTTTTATTTTTTTTTTAATTGTTTTCTGTTGGCAGTGAGCATTCTGCGTGCTGTTTATGCGACCCGGGCGCCTTGTGTTTTTGCAGGAACGCTCTCTGAGCTCTTGAAGTTGAAAAAAAGCAACTCTGAGCACACCACGTCATCGCGTTTTTTTCCGGTGTCCAATCAAATAAATGGAGAGGCGGACCTTCCGTTGTGATGAAGAAAGTTTACCATTGCTTAGAAAGTCAGGAGACCGCAATAATGGATGAGAAACTTTTGGTGTCTGTCGCGAGTTACCCGGAGCTGTATTTTTTTTTTTAAGGTTTTTGCTAATATGTCAGTTTACTTGACAGCAAAACCCAAACATTTTAGAGCGCTCGTGCTATAATCCTTTGATAATACTGACAGGACAGCTGATTCATTGGTTGGCTAGCAACATAAAAAACGCAGTGCACAGGGAATAGTGTTCTGATCCAAGGAATTGGGTTAGAGATATTCTCTGCTCCTTTGCACAGAGTTCAGTTGGAGTCTGAACTTGTGAATGGAGAAGTTGAGATTGCGTTACGACCTTCGTTACCTGTCGAAGGCGTAGATTTGATTTTGGGAAATAATTTGGCCGGAAACCATGTGTGGCGTGCTGTTGTACCACCTGTTGTGAAAACAACTCCAACTTTGTCTGCAGAAGCAGATAAAAGTGCATAATATTTTCCAGATGTTTTCGTTTCCTGCTCTGTAACTTGAGCAATGAGTGCCAGAAAATGTGACCTAGAATAAAGAGGAATTAGAAAAACTTTCCTTTGATCCGTTAGCCAATTTGTCTTTGCTTCCTTCGTCGATTTCCGGTGATGAGCTAATTGTGGCTCAGGGAAAAGATGCCGGGTTAACTTTATTTGCAGCTGTTCAGCCTAATGACGACATTGAAAGTGCGGCTTCTGGTTATTTCATAAAAGACGGCGTTTTGGTTCGTAAGTGGATGCCCTGTAGCGATCGTGCTTTGGGTGAACCCATATTTCAGATCGTTATTCCAGATGGATTGCATGATTTGGTGCTAAAAATGGCTCATGGCGATATAGCTGGACACTTAGGGGTTAAAAAAAACCTACAACAGCGTAATGTGCTAAATTTTCTGGCCTCGACTGAAAAGAGATGTGGCGAGTTTTAAGACATGCCACATGCCAAATAGTAGGCAACGAGGTACTAGCCCCTGCACCGTTGTATTCCATCCCTGTTGTGAGCAATCCTTTTGAATATTTAACTATTGATTGTGTGGGCCCCCTAAGTCCGTCCAAAGCTGGTTCTACCTACAGTATCTCACAAAAGTGAGTACACCCCTCACATTTCAACAACTATTTTATTATATCTTCTCAAAGGACAATACTATAAAAATGAAACATGGATATATTTTAGAGTAGTCAATGTGCAACATGTATAGCAGTGTAGATTTACTGTGCTCTGAAAATAACTCAACATACAGCCATTATTGTCAAAATAGCTGGCAACAAAAGTGAGTACACTCTAAGTGAACATTTAAAAACTGTGTCCAAAGTGTCAATACTTTGTGTGAGCACAACGTCCTACGTCGATTATATTTGGCAGGTAAACTAGCCCGTGAAAACCTAGGTAAAGCACAGTTGAAAATGAAGACCTGGTTTGATCGTCGGTCTGAGTGCTGCGAATTTAGTCCCGGAGATCAAGTTTTAATGTTGTTACCGGTTACGGGTCTTTCTTGGCGAGATTTGCTGGACCTTACAGTGTTATTAAATGGGTATCGGCCCAAATTTATATTGTTTTGACTCCGGATAAGAGAAAATCTACCCAACTTTGTCACGTGAATTTAAAACCTTATTTTTGTTGTGCACGTGAGAATGCTGTCCCTGGTGCTGAAATCAAACCGGTGGCTTCAGTTACAGAGGTGAGTTATTTCTCTTTGAGTATGACTACAGATTGTAGGCCTACAGAAGGAGAGAGAGTAACACCAGATTGTATTGTTCAACCTCGACTCTGTAATTCGGAGCAACTGACTAAGTTGGATGTTATGTTGGAGCATTTGTCTAAAGAAAACTATCAACTATCAGTTCCCGTCACTCTTCTCAGATATTCCTTTGTGTACTGACTTAATATATCATGATATCGATTTTGGAAATTCTTTGCCAATCCGACAGAGGTTTTATCATGTCTCCCCTGCAAAGCAGGAATTTTTGGAAGCTGAGGTTATAAGTATCTGTTAAATACTGGGCTTGCGAAGCCATCTTATTCAAGTTGGGCGTCACCATGCATTCTGATTGCGAAACCAGATAAGACGTATAGGTTTTGCACTGATTACAGAAAATTAAATGTCGTCACTAAACCCGACTCTTTCCCACTTCCACGCATGGAAGATTGCGTAGATTCCATGGGTTCAGCTAAGTTTGTAACCTAGATTGATCTTCTGAAGGGGTATTGTCAAATTCCTTTAACTCCCCGTGCACAAGAAGTTTCTGCTTTTATTATTCCGTCTGGGCTATACTCATATAACGTAATGAGTTTCGGTTTGCGAAACGCTTCGGCTACCTTCCAGCACCTGATGAATCGAGTGGTTTCAGGGCTTGAAGGGTGTCCCGTGTATTTAGATGATGTCGTAGTGTATAGTCAGATGTGGGATGAACACCTTTGTCGTTTGCGTACTTTGTTTGCTCGTCTTATAGAAGCCAAGTTAACTATCAAGTTTAATTTGTATCAACTCAATTATTCCACAATTGAGAAAGAAACGTTGGCTTTGGTGTGGGCGTTGTAGCATTTCGACGTGTATGTAGGAGGTGGTTCAACGCCTGTAGTTGTGTTTTCAGATCACAATCCACTCAAGTTTTTACAATCTTTGCGAAGCCCTAACCAGTGACTTTTTCGTTGGGCTCTATTATTACAGCCGTACAGTTTAGACATTCGCCATATTTGAGGGCGGGATAATGATATGGCGGATGCTTTGTCTCGTTCCCCGGTTGATGAATAAAATGAACCGTTATTAAATGTTATTTGCCCTTCCTCAAGGCACCTGAAGATACTGAACAATGGAGTTGGGTTAGCTGATGTGATGAGATGAGAGGGGGTAAGTGACATTTGTATGGGAGCCCTTAAATTTTGACTGCTGATGTAAACACGTTTGATTGTGTACTTGATGTTTTATTTTGTTTATTATTAGTGGTGTTTGCAGAGTTCCTTTTTAGGGGCCTCTGTTTTAAGAGGGGAGGTGTTATGGCCAGAGTGTTCTGTTTTTCATCTGTCCACTAGGTGGTGGTGTTCTGCGGTTTCGTCTTTTCCAGAGCGGAAGTCGGGTACAGGTGTGGAGTGTTACCTGTGATTGGCATTTGGGCTTAAAAGACGGAGATTCAGAGAGCAGTAGGGGTTCTGGACTTTGATGCCGTTTATCTTCCCTCAGTCCTGGATTGTTTTCTTTTGTTGTTTTTTTTCCTTATTTATACTTAATTCTTGTACTATTTTTTTATTATTATTATTATTTTTTTTTTATTTGAATTTAGTCTCATGTGTGGCCTCCCCTTTCTACAAAGTTACTTCACCCAGAGCCAGGTGGTTGTAACAGCAAATAAAATGTAATGATATTAATAAAAACATTATTGTTCCGCCAAACAATGAAGTTCCTCAGAAATGGTTGTGGTTGCAACAAAGTGGATGCTGAGCAACACACAGACGTAAACAAAGGTGTATGTTTGTAGAGTAATTTACAACAGCTTCGAACGCGGCTCAACCAATCAGAATCAAGGACCGGAACTATCCGTTTTATAATAATTTTTTGATGTCTGTTTCTTTGTGCTATTAAACTGGGCTAACTTTCATTTGCCTTTTTTCATCATAGACCTCATGCCGCTGAAAGAGGAGTGCATAGTACCAAATGACATGGAAGAGAAAGTACAATGTAAGACTCATCGTGACTTTAAAACCGGAGAAGAATCTTTCAGTTGGCCACAGATTAAAGAGACTTTCTCACAGAAAACAACTCGTAGAACAGGAACTAAAAGTTATTTCACCCCTTTTCACTGTGAAAAGAGTTTCGATGAACATGGAAACCTTAAAGCCCACATGAGAATTCACACCGGAAAGAAGCCTTTCACCTGCCAACAGTGTGGAAAAAGTTTCAATAGAAAAGGAGACCTTAACGGGCACATGAGAATTCACACTGGAGAGAAGCCTTACACCTGCCCTGAGTGTGGAGAGAGTTTCGATGAACATGGAAACCTTAAAGCCCACATGAGAGTTCACACTGGAGAGAGTCCTTCCACCTGCCAACAGTGTGGAAAAAGTTTTACTCAAAAAGGAAACCTTTACAGGCACATGAGAATTCACACTGGAGTCAAGCCTTACACCTGCCCTGAGTGTGGAAAGAGTTTTGATCTACATGGAAGCCTTAAAGTGCACATGAGAATTCACACTGGAGAGAAACCATACTCTTGTATTCAGTGTGGAAAGAGTTTCTATAATGAGGGAAACCTTAAAGTGCACATGAGAATTCACACTGGAGAGAGTCCTTTTGTCTGCCAACTGTGTGGAATGAGCTTCATTCATAAAGGATTCCTTAACAGACACATGAGAATTCACACTGAAGAAAAGTGTGTGTGCCATCAGTGTGGAAAAAGTTTCAACCGAAAAGGAGACCTTAACAAACACATGAGAATTCACACAAGAGAAAAACTTTATACATGCCCTCAGTGTGGAGAGAGTTTCGATCTACATGGAAGCCTTAAAGCCCACATTAGAGTTCACACTGGAGAGAGTCCCTTCACCTGCCAACATTGTGGAAAAAGTTTTACTCAAAAATCACACCGTAACAGGCACATGATAAAATTACACGGCATATTTTCAACACAATCTTGATCAACAAACGAGGATTCATTTGAGGGAACTGTTTTACGTCATCAGTGTGGAAGGAGTTTCGCAGACAGGAATCATGTTATAACATTATGATGTGTAGGAAGCTCAGAAATGAAGACCAGGGGCCCGTTTTTCGTACGTCACTCATTACATCCGAGATCAAATGACACGTCCAAGATTATATCATCGCGTTAATCATGATCTGGCTAATTTGGTTCTTCGAACACACTTGTTGTTGATGATTAGTATGGCTGGATTGAGTTATATGAGATAATTGCACATTCATGGATAAGTTAAAAAGGGCCTCTATATATCAATACTCGAAACCATGAACAGCAATGCAGCGATTGACTGGTGGCAAGACACCTGCCGAAAAAAATGACAAATTTCTAGACTTTTATAAGGAAACAGCCAAGCGAACAAAACTACATAAATGTGATAATAGATAAATGAAATGTGCACTGTTTTTATATTATTTTAATGTTTTTACATCCCAATTATTTGTCACGATATTTGTACAGGCTTTACATTTTTATTTTAATGTAGTAATTAGCAATTCATTTTATTTAATCTTTGAAACAGATTTGTTATGTGACAGCATTAATTAAAGTTTCTTAAGGGTCAAGATCATGTTCACCTACCTAGAACGAATATGATTAGATGTGGTTGAATTTGCCCGCTTTGCTTAAGCTGATTTAACTAAAAATAATGTTATGCAATAAATATGATGTATGTGAAATGTAGATGAACCATAGTGGAAATACTTATTAGACATTTTTATGTGGAGCAGAGGCATAATTTCAATTTTGTAAGAATTACAGGAATTTTACTGTAGTGGTTAAATGGTCAGATTTGTTTTTGACATTTTATGAGTTAATTTTTTGATTTAGTTGATTTTAATTCTGTGTGGTTCAGTACTGAATAAGTCAATTCTGTGTTTTTGCATATGGCAGATGTTGCATCAAAAATTCTAGACTTTTTTATATAGTGAGTATAGTTTATGTGCAAATATTGCTGTACTTCTTGGCTTGGATGTTTGCTTGTGTCTTTGTTTACTGCCTTGTTATATCAGTTTGCTAAACACCAAGCGCTCCATCAAGCCATTCCCATAATAGCTGTCATCATTCAAATTAATGCAGACTCTAACACAACTATGAAGTAATTTGTTTATGGCAAATACATTTTTCAATGAGTAAACCTGTCTATTAAATGTATTATTTTCAAATTTTTTAAATTATTGACCCTGGTTCACCGGGGTACTCTTGTATTAAAATAACTGTGGTTGGGACAGATGCGATCTAATCCTGTTTACGTGAAATATGCCTGCTCCTGAGCAGGTTTAAGTTCACGAACCTGTTGCTATGACAGCAAATCCGGGATGAGCTTCGAAGAACCAAACAATCCAAGATCATGCCAAAACGTCAACAGTAAAATTCAGCTAACTGACTTAGTGACGTACGATGAACGGCCCCCAGGAGACTCTGGTGTATATTCAGCAGGATTCTATATTGAAAACGTGCTGTGTGGCACCATTAGTGTTGGGGTACTCAATCTTGGACTTGGAGTCAGACTCAAAACCTGGATATTTTAGGCAATATAGAAATCCTAGCCAAGACATATCCGGGAAAAAGAGGACATATGTAGAAAATTGTCAAAATCTTTACCTACTTGACAAAATTGTCTAAATTTTTTGATCTGTTTATACACATTATTACCCTCATCATCAAAGTGAAAATAATTGGTGAAATACCTGGTTTGGTAAAGTGATCAGCCGAGTTGACACTGCACAAATTGGATCACTGCTCTTCTCACACTTCACGACTGTCTGGGGTAGCACCTAGATGCTGTTGTGAGCACGACACAACGGATCGGTGACAGTGGGTCAAACATTACACATCATCTCAATAGGAAGAATCGTTGAAAACTCGTAGTTTTCATTGTCTACAAACTATGTTTCACAACCAAACACACTTGAGAATTGAAATGGGAAATAACGTAAGATCCAAGAGAGTGGATTTATCCCTGTCAAAAATGGAAGCCCGCAAAAAGCTTGCAGTCCAAGTTGTCTGTACGCTGATTTACAGTGAGAAAAAAAAAGACAAAAGAAGAAGAATATGAAGGAGAGAATGGTTTCTTGCAGATGCCATATGTGCTGTTTTGATGCAAATCTATGACTTCACCCCCAACATTTCCTTTGTCCTGTATCTTACTCTCTTATTGGCTGTTGGTCGTCACCTGTGTCATTTCCAGTCAAAACACATTTAACACGGCAGCACTGTGAGTCGCCAACAGGTCCAGATATTTAGCATGCCAAATATCTCGCGGGCATTGGCGATGCATTGACACATCTTTCATAACAAACACTACATGATTGTCACTAGCATGAACAAGTACAGATTTGTCAGCGATTTCCACAAAACTGTCAGAGTGTGAAAATCAGGGCTAAAATTGTGCAGTGTGAACCCAGCATTAGAATATACCAGGGATAGTTAACTTCGATCTTGGGCTGCGTTCCACTCCACTTTTAGACACGCACTCATGAACTTCCTTAAGCATTTCCCCTCAGGGGAATCCCTGCTGGCATTTTGAAGTGCATTCCACTTCGTGAAGTGGACGAGGGAAGTTTATATGGACAGACCCTGGACCCCTCGATTTTGACCGAGTGAGCGAGTCTGCTTCATATGCACACTTCAGTCCTCTCCATAGACCACAATGCAATACGACTGAGACGTCACCACAGGCCGTGTTTAATTTATCCCCACCCCAAACAGCTCTATAATATATAAAATGATTTTTTTTTTTTTTTTTTTATAACAGCCCAAGCATACCTATATATGTATAGAATGCTGCACCAAACAAATTCCTAAGGGGAAAAATGTAAATAATAAACCAACTCCATAGCAGATTCTAAGTGATCAAGGGCTTAGGACATTCCAGTTCAGCCCATTCTAAGGTTTCTGCCAGAAGTGGGCACTCATGCAATATAATCAATGTTATACATCCGAGTAAATGAGATGGAGGTAATCACTGTATAATAGGGATAAATATGAGATCCTAGATAAATCTTATTTTAGTCACGGATATATTGAAGGGTGTACTAGTGGATGTGATGACCAGTGTTGTGTACATACATGAAAATTGTCTAGTATTTAAATGCAAATGATTTTAGTAATTGATGTTGGGTATCAGAGTGAATCAGACAATTTAAGATTTGATCAGATTGGTGTTTAACAACCCAAAGAGCCAAATTTCACAAAGAGGTTCAGGATAACAAGACAACGTCATAAATCTGTCCAGATCCTATGCGCCAGCCAGTCTGAAGCAAGCCTAACCAACAGAACAGCTTGCAACATTAACACAAAAGAACACTTATTGACAATTCCAACTCAGGAAGGAGTTTGTCAAATTTGGGGCAAGTAACCAAGATTAATGGTTAAAGACACAGCATCATGATCATCACATGAGAAAAATCATTAGTAGATACTGCGTTGGGTGGTTTCCCCCCACCTAGAAGACAAAGACCAGACTGAGATTCCTTCTGAACCCTTTTGACCTTTGGTCTTGCAGAACATACCCTCACGTTAACAGAATGGCAGAACTGTTTACATGGTCTTTACATGCATAGATGCACCAAAATGATGCTAAAAGCAACTTTCATTTCTATGCATAACTCTATATCATGTATGTAACCCACATATTTGACTATCATGTCCTAATCCCTTTTTGTGTATGTCTTTTAAACTATTGAATAGTTTTTTAACTATTGAGTAGTTTATAGGATTATATTCACGTTGGGTATGTGTGAGTTTGAAAATCCATGCTTTAAACGTTTCTATCAATCAATACTTTGTCAAATGTATCCTATTCTAGTTTCCTGCAAGAGCGGGAAAATTCGGACTATGTGACTGATAAGATAACACGTTGATTTATGTATTGGGAGGAGAAACATAACAACACCCCGAGCAAAGACAATGTCTAATTGGTCAAGACACCATTTGGGATGTGTCCAACAGCCCAGTTTAAAAGCTCAGGACACCATCAAATTATGCTTTTTGCCTTGTTGGCTTTTAGCTGCCGCTTTTTGCTTTTAGTCATTGCTTTTTGTTTTATGCTTTTAGCCATGCTTTTTGCCCGTGAATTCTTTGAGCGCCATTCCAGCGTGCTTTGGCTTGTATGCCAGCAGCTCCTCTAAAACTATGAGGAGAAACGCCACCTAGTCTCGTCAAACTTTACTCTTTTCTTACTTTTACTTTAGTTTATTTTCTTTTCCGTTGAGAGTTTCGTGTTCTGCGTTAAGTTTTGCCGCAACGCCGTGTCTCCGAGTTCACCTCGAGTCTGTGATTGCCTCAAAACTTCAACCAGCCCACAACTGTTCAGCCAACACCCAACCATTGGCTTCCCAAGACGTCACTTCAACGACTACTGAACTTCCAGCCAATCAGCAACCTTGGGAAACGCCCTTTCTGCAAGGAGGACAACAAGGGAACCCCCCTGAACAAGCAGCTCAAGTACCTCCTGATTCTAGCTGAAGTGGTGGATTTAATATAAATTTTAGCCTCATTGAGGAACTCAATGCGACGGTTGCTTAAATGATTGATGGTTGTTCAGGTCTATGCAATTGCACATATTGCTATAAACTTGAGAATTCACATTTTCATTCTCTTAAACTCATTCTTTCCTCACTTTTTCTCTTTCTGCAACTTGCGTGAATGTATGAGTGCGTATGTTTAGGTGTTAGATTAGTTTACGTCTTAGATTTATCCAATAAAGTCTTATTCATATTGAAAAGAAGTATCTTGTGTTTTGTGCTTACAAGTTACTGTCTTAAACTGCCGATCTTGTTACTGTGCTAATAAATAGTGTTTTCACTATATTTTGGATTTTAATATCCATGCAGAGTTGATGTTATACGGCTCGTTCAGTGAATCGCTGGCCGACTCAGTGATCAGCCGTAAAACAGTGATACTGTCCAAATTCCCTATAAAATCATAAATGATTCCCTTTGGGCTAAATTGACCTGATTCCCTTAGATTGAACATTGGTTAACGAAGGAAGACATCAATCTAATTAGTGATGTGAAAAGTGGGTGGAGGGATTGAATTGCTTTGCACACTGAGGAAGGCTTTGAGCCGAAACGTTTGTCTTTTCCCGTTAGTGATGAATGTATAATAAAACATAAAAAGAAAACTGTTCTTGTGAGTGTGGATCATGATTTCCTATACTATTTTACATTACATAACAATCAGCCAAATTGGTTAAATTCCATGACTTAAAATGGGGTCCGATTAAATTGTCAAGTTTGGAGTGTTTAAAAACAGGAGACGAACAAAAGTAATAAAGTGAGTAAATGGAGTGTATTTACAATATTCACATGAAACTTAAAACAACACAAAATAAAACAAAATAAAAACAAAAACTTTGGCTGTTAAAAGAATATAGTCCATTGGTTCCATACATGGCTTAAAATTCTCCGGCACCGTGCCGGATCTGGCGTGCGGCGTTTGGCTGGAGTCCTGAAAAAACTGAAGGTTTTTTTTTTTTTTTTTTTTACAGTACAAATTACACATTTTACAAATGTACGCTATTAAGTGCGCCATGGAAAATTACTACATTAAAAATACACAGTTTTCATTAAGACTGATTTTATATTAGTGTTTGTATAAGGCTGTGTTAGAGAATTTGATGCTGTTCCACTGAAACACCTCTGTTTTACATTATAAATAAAGTCTGTCATCTCAAACCCTTTCTCTGATTTCATGCTGGACTTAAGAAAAGGTCATGGAGAATTTAATGCATTAATAACCCTATAAGATTGATGTACAAATCTACAGGTCTCAATCATGCTAATGTTGATAAAACACAACTGCAATTACAAACAAATGTAGCTTATATGTCATTGCACAATTAATACTGAGTCCAAATAGCCCACCAACATCTGATTGGGCTAGTCAGCATTATAAAAAACGACTATGATTCATCAGCTTCAGTGGTGCAGATGGTCAAGCGCATGCTGTGGTCTTTTTGAAGTGATCGACCTGAGTTCGAACCCGCCTTTTGCCAAACTTTTTTTTCGTAAACCTCGTATAACATCATAAAGGCATTTATTTTCAATAAAAATGAAGGAAATAATCAAAAAGTTGAAAATAAAGTCTCAAGTAGGTTTAGGGTAGGTGTAGGGAGGGCTTTAATTTCCCAATAAGGTGGCATATATTTAATAATTTGAATTAAAATTATAATTTTCACTCAATACATTATTATTGCATACTGTTTTATAATGTACAACAATACTGAAGTGCAGATAATGGCCATTATTTGCAACAAGTAGCAGTGGCGAAGCTATGGGTGGACCCGGGTGGGCAAAGGCCCACCCATTTTCAGTCGTGGCCCACCCAATGAGAAGTTGGTACTTTTCCAAATGAATGATATTTATTAAACAAAAATAATAATAAACGTGTAGTTTCCCTATAACTTCATATATTTACAAATATATTTAACGTGAGTATTTATGGTCAATTTCATGCAGTTTATCAATTTTCCTTCTTCCTATAGGTGCATAGCATACACTTCTCAAAATGATGATTCGTCAGTATCAGTCCCACGCACATTTGTTTACGACGTAGGAACATAATAAATTGTGCACTTTGAAAATATTAAAATAATGTTGAATTTGAAAATAGTGAAACAAACCTCAATCAGTCTTTAAAAAATATTGGATATTCCAAATTAAACTTTCCAGACCGCCTACAAATGAAACCAGACCACTGGGTGATGGATTTAGATTGGAAACTTATGAGCGTGTTTAAAGCATCATATAAGCAGCAGTACAGTGTTTGAACCGCTAAATGGATGCATCCTTTGTAGAAAGAAACACATAAACGTTGTGCTGCATAGTTTTATCCACAACAAACTGCATATTTGCAGCTGCGCACATTTCTGCGGTATTCGTTTACTCTCCTTTGAACGCGAACTGACAGAGACCCTTGATTATAAGATCATCTGCAAAGCTCCGTCGTCTCAGACTAAGGTAATGCTTTACAATAAACTTACATTAGGTAATGCATTAACTAACATTAACAATGAGAAATACATTTGTTACAGTATTTATTAATCTTTGTTAAGATTAGTTAATAAAAATAGGCTACAACTTTTTGTTAGCTCAAATGTTAACAGATAAATTTAAAATTTTAATAATTATTAGTAAATGTTGAAATTAAAATGAATGTTGATTAATGCTTCAGAAGTGTTGCACATTAACATTTGTGCTGTATTTTCTGTTGTCAATTATGCAGTTTTCTTACATGCACCTTGCCCACCCGGTTTTATGTCGGCCCACCCACTTAAACATTTCTGGCCTCGCCCCTGGCAAGTAGTATAAATAACAGAAAATTTTGCTATTTTAACATAATGTAAATAGAATCTATAGCTATTTGCATTTACATTATATTTACATTTAGTCATTTAGCAGACGCTTTTATCCAAAGCGACTTACAAATGAGGACAATGGAAGCAATCAAAATCAACAAAAGAGCAATGATACGCAAGTGCTATAACACGTCTCAGTTAGCTTAACGTAGTACACGTAGCAAGGATTTTTAAAATTATATAATAAATAAAGTGAAAACAGATAGAATAGAGCAAGCTACAGAGGCCTTTTTTAGTTTTTGTTAATTGTATAATAAGTAAAAAGAAAAGGAATAGAATAGAAAAAGAATAGAGAAGCTAGTGTTAGGTTTTTTTAATAAGAAAACAAGCAGGTAGTAAATGAAAAGAATGCAAGTCTAAAAGGGGCATTTTTTTTTAAAGAATAGAATTAGAATAGAGATTGCTAGAGTTAGGGGGTCAAATAAAGATGGAAGAGATGTGTTTTTAGCCGATTTGCACTTAGGGTAAATACCATATCGCTAAAAATACTGCTATTTGCACTTAGTGTAAATAGCCGCTGCCCAATTAATAACATTGAAACATGTTGTCTATTGATTGTTGCATATTTGCTTGTATTTGAGTTTTTGAATAATCTCTGGCCCTAATAAAGGTTCATTTTATTGACAAACATAGTTCACTGTATAACAGTAAAATAATGAGGCCTACGAGTTTTTGGCTACGGCACAAAAAAAATGCATCAAACAAAAATAATACATTTTCTTGTTTTTGGGGGAAAAAATTAAATGGTTCTAATTGTGTCTGATTGCACACAGTTAGCCAACATGTTTTTAACCAAGAAATCAACTATGAATAATAAATCAACTATGAATATATATATATATATATAATTTTTTTTTTTTTTTTTTAAATCTGCATGTGTGTGTGTTTCATGTACCTTTGATATGTTGGCATGTGAACAGGACTTTTGTGGCGGTAATGCACCAATTACGCTGGATGCCAGCCGCCGTTAAACAATAAACAGAAATAGAAGAAGAAGAACAGGACTTTTATTTTGGTAGGGAGCTGTGAAGTCATAAGTCTGCGCTGCTCTCCTGTGATTCGGCTGCAGAAAGGTTTGTGTTTTTAAACATTTACAGTGTTTACTTCAATGCAAACTTTTCAATTTTTACAAGCTATGTAAAGCTAATTTATTAATATTGACTGTAACATTGCACGTTATTTTGAGCGAGTAAAGCTCATGAATCAGTTTAAAACATAAACATAAACACGAATTCGGTCAATGACAAGTATTGATGGAGAAAACAGAAACTCCGAGTCAATTCAATCAATTGCTGTGTGTTTGTACACTCTGTTATAAAGATGGCGTTTATTAAAGAGGAGAGAGAAGACTTGAAAATTGAAGAAACATTCAGAGTCAAACAAGAAGAGACCGAGGAACAAACAGGTTGGTTTTCATTCCCATTTGATGTTTATTAAAATGACAAGCTCTACAGAAAAATGCATTTTATTTTTGAAGCATACCCAAGGGTGTAAAATACTTGAGAAATGTTTATTTTATTACTGTACTCATTACTTTTGGGGGATTTGTATTTTACTGAAGTACAATTTAAATGAAAACTTATTGTACTTTTACGTTTTTGAAGGAAAAAAAAATACTCCTTACAATTTAATTTCAACTTGAGAAGTACTTAAATTTTTTGCATTTTATATTCTACCATTTTACACACGTTAAATATGGTAAGCAGAAGCTCAAATGTGTGCTTGACCTGTGAGAACCAATGATGTTTGTGTTCATGAACCCGAGGAAACATACTGAAGTAGCAAAGTTTCTTTTTCCAAAAAATAAAACAAAAATTCATTACTTTTGACTGTTTTACATAACCATTAGTTGTCTATGTAGTATGATGGCTAAATGCACAAGATTGAGTGCCAAAAAAATTCTCTGGCTCATTAATGGGATAGTCCACCCAAAAAATGAAATTTTCTCATTATATATTCACCCTTATGCCATCTCAGGTTTATGTGACTTTCTTCAGATAAACACATAGAAAGACTTAATGCAAGTGCATGAGAACACTTCAAAAACCACACAAACTGAATTAGACCATAAAGTTTAAAGGGGTCATATTATGCTTTTTCACTTTTTGAATTTTAGTCAGTGTGTATGTTTGGGAATAAAAAGATCTACAAAGTTACAAATCTCAAAGTCCACTCCAAAGGGAGATATTTTGTTTTTAAAAAATCCCTTTTGAAGAACTACAACGAACGGCTCGTTTGGACTACAAAGTTGTTTTCCTGTATTTCTGACATCACAAATTGGCGCATTAGAATATCATTAAAATAAATCCCGCCTACCGAAATTCGAATGCACGTTTCAAAATCGAAACCCGTTGCAGGTGTTTTTATATCACTGTATTTCTGATGAAAACCAACTGTCTTCAGAAAATTTTGGATGTCATTTTCATTTCATCTTGCATGTAATGTCTGATAAAGCAGTGTTTGTGAGCGGAGCTCTGCTTTGTGTACAGCGTTACCGGGGAAACCTCGCTCTCTCCCGCTACAGCAGCACCTCCTGCTGGCAGAGAATGAATTTGCATATATATGCCGCCACAAACAGTGTAACTCTGTGGGACTATGGTATAAATAAATTCAACTGTATAACAGTTTCACTACAATTCATGTTATAATGTTAGAATTAAAGAACAATAAACATAATACATATTACCGTTGCACTTATCTGTACATAGTAAATGCAGTTATTTTTAAGCTGTTGTTGACATCCTATCTAAAATGTGATTTAGCCAAAAAAAAAAAAGAAACAATATCGTTACCACTTTAATATGTCTTGCAATATCCGTGCGTGCACAGGTTCTGCGCGATCCTCTTGTTCAATATTCTCGGGGTCTGAATTGATTTGGCAATATTGATGAACTTGCTGTTTTGGCAAGGGGCGGGGCAGTACTGAAACAGGTCTAAGCTGTTCACCAATCACAACGCACTGGGACAGCTAACCAATCACAACACATTTCGTTTTTCGGAAGGCGGGCCTTCATCAAACCTGGAACTAATCGAGCCGTTTGTGCCAGGCTGGGGAGGAAGGTATTGTAATAATGTAAATTATGTGAAAAATAATGCAATTTTCGAACCACCAAGCATGAGAGCATGTTCTAGTAAACCCACAAAACAAAATCAAGACTTTGTAAAAGAGCATGATAGGACCCCTTTAAAATCAGGGGCAGCGCCAGAGAATTTTGAACACAGGTGCTGAGGGGGTGCTAGATCATTGACAGGGGGAGCTGGACAATTAATAGTAAATATGACCAAAATAGATTTATTATGATTATTATGAATAAAATAAATCACACTCGATTTTGTAACATTTTATTACATGATTATTTAACTTCTCACAATTTAATTACAATTTTTCACTTTATGAAATTAATCAAGTAGCCTAGATCAGTCAGTTGCCAAAGATTTTTTTTTAGTCTGCCTAGAATTCACTGAACAAGCATTTCGGCACTGAGTCAAAGGTAATATGACATCAGAAAGCACTGAGGATATATTTACTTCGCTCTCTGTGTATTGATGGCCAAATGTGCCAAGCTGATGTTTTGGGCTTTGCCATGGCTGCTTCTCAGATATGTAGGAGACAGGACAAAGGTCTCTCACATGATCTTTCACACGTGGAGAGGAGTAGGGCTGCTATACAGCGGTGCACTCTGGCGTCAGTTTAGATGAATATGTGCTATATGTGTGCAGAAATAGCAGAAAAAAAAAACAAAAATATTTGTGCTTTTATTTATGTACATTCACAATAACACCAAAAGGTTGTGCTTTTGTAAAGTAGAGAAAATAAATAAGATGCGCTTTCTGCCGTCTCGTGTAGTCTCTGTGAAATGGAGTGCATCACCAAAATGAACCTGCTACTTGCCAAACCCGATCTCATGACTGTGCGTTTGGATGGCACAAATTTCTGTTTCCATTTAGCATACTATTTATACGCAGAAACGGACTTTGACGTGCATATGATATGCAATTGGTAGGTTTAGGATTGTGGGGTAGGTGCATATTATATGCACGCCAAAGTCTGTTTCTGTGAATTAATGGCACATAAAAAAAAAATAAAAAAATCGTGCTATTTGATACGCATTTTCATGAGACCGGGCTCACTTGCCTCACATACATGAGAAAGAAATCTATATAAAGCTTGAAATATCTACTATTAAATGAACCAATTCAAATTAAAAAAGAAATATTCTCTAATTATGTTGTCAATATGAAAAAGTGCATTTTTCCATTAAAGGATGTACACGTGGAGATGGCGAGTCAGCGTTGGCATTTGGCAACTTCATCTTTGCAGCTGACACTGACTGAGAAAGCACTAGTTTATTAACAAATAATTAATGTTTTCTTTTCCCCCGACACATTCATAATCGTTACTTTTGCCATCTGATTTGTGCTAAGCTTTATGCATGTGGAATATAGACTATGCCAGTATGCCCATATATTAAAATGATGGTTTAGGTCAGGGGTGTCATACTCAGTTCCTGGAGGGCTGCAGCCCTGCAGAGTTTAGTTCCAACCTAATGAGTCAAATGTTTTTATTTGTGTGGTGTTTTTGAAGCGTCATCTTTAGACGTCCCACATACTTGCATTACATGCAAAAAGATGGATTTTTTTTTTTTTTTACTGTTTTATGTTCATCTGAAGAAATAAAGAGAAATACATATGGGATGGCATGAAGGTGTAATCAAAGACTATAAAAATACAAAGACTGTTCCCTGCTATTACTTATGAATGGGAGAAAGTGCAATGCACAATATGGCGAGATAATCCCACCTTCTAAATGAAAGAGCCAGTTGTTGATTGGTAAAGTTATTGCATCACTGCAGCGGCCGTTAGAAGCTCCAGTTCGCATAGAAACCTGAGGCTGGACCAGCCGATGCGCATGCGCAGTCATAAGCGCTTTGGAGCTACGTATATGCATTGGCTGGTCTAGCCTGAAAAATAAGTTTTTAAACGCTATTTGAGCATATGAAACAACATTCACAGGGCAGTTCATTTCAGATTTTGTTGCTGATTTGAAATATGTAATTTAAACGCAAGTTCAGCGAGCCGTTTTTGAGATTTCAGGATTCCCCCATTCATTTAGATAGGACTTGGTCTTGCCCAGAGGCGTTGCAAATATTAGGCGGCCGAGTGAACGGACTTTCCTTGAAAGGGACTTTGGTGTAATGGCATGAGGGTTCCAACCATAATGCAATACATACTGACAACTGTGGCACCATTTTACCATTTCTACAGTTTAAAGTTAGGAGCAATACATACGCACATGCTCAGGAGCAATTATAGTAATGATCTTTTGGCGTTATATCCACTAAAATTTTTATCTAGAGTCAAATGTGCTTCATTCAAGCCCTGTCTACTCTGGGCATGTTGCTTCTATCCATCGTTAAAGAGCCACATTAAGATCTGCAAATGACCCGGTTTTTTTAAAGGGGACATTGGATGGCCATTTTTCACATGTTGATATGATTCTTTATGGTCTACATGAAATGTCTGTAAAATACTTTGGTTAAAATTCCTCAGTGGTCATGTGAAACACTCCCTTTTTACCTTGTCAAAAGCAGCTCTGTTCACAGCAAGACATTTCGGTGCATGTCTCTTTAAATGCTAATGAGCACGGCTCACCCCGCCCCTCTCTTTCACGGAAGAGGAAAGGCAATTGGAAAATAATCATAAAAAATGTAAAGTGTGAGACTTATGTGGCTTTCACACTGGGCTCATTTGCTGCGGTCCGAGCGTGCTTGTTCCCGGTGTCCCCTGCAGCGTTGGGCTGGTTTCACACTCAACTCGATTCTGTCGAACCCTGGCACGTTTGCATTTAAATCAAGCCATCACAAACATGCAGAGCACATGATAGAAAACAACACGGGTCAATAAATTGTTTTATTAATTTAGTGCAATTATGATCAGCAGAGCAAACAACACTTGGGTTTACTGTATGTGCATCACATTTAGACTGCTTTCTGCCGCCTGCAAACTGACTATTTTGAGGAGATGACTGATTGCCATTCATTTGCTGCTCTGATTGCACTCGCAACGCACGAATACACTGCAGGCTCACTCCTGCTCGAATCCAAGGAAAATCATCAACACTATTATCCAGGGTTCCCACGGGTCATGGAATTTCTGGAATATCATGGAATGTTAAAAGGTCTATTCCAGACATTGAAAGTCAAGGAATTTTATATATTTTTTGTCCAAGTCATGTAATATCAGGGATTTTTGTTTGTTAACTCCATTCAGGACTCGCGTGCTGTGTTCTGTGTAAACAGCATGCACAGACAGCCGCGACTCTGACAGCCTCTGCGTCTTTCTTGTGCCTAAATGGGCAAATACATACAAAAGTATAAAAATACCCGTCTTGGCAAGTAACTTTGTAGATTTAACAATGATTAATCTATATTTAATTTATACAGTGGAGTACATATACCCGTTCGATCGGCCATTTTTTGTTTTATTTTAGAGCATCTTCTGTTCCGTGCTTGCAAACAAACTGCACTGCAATCATTTTCCCAAATGCCATTTGTGTGGAAATATTACGTTATTATTTTTATTAGTCTGTAAACGGGCATTAACAGAGGCCAGAGATGCTGAAGACGGACGCAAAGAGGAGAAAATGCCATAGCAGGCAGAACAAGATCACTGTTCATGTTCCGTGAAATAGGCTATAGGAATCCTAAATATTGACTTTATATGAATGTGTTTCTGAGGGGAACTGGCTGTTTTCAGAAAAGTTTACATGGCGTTTTCTTTTCATCTTGCCTCTGTATAATGCATTTAAATTAGTGTTAATACGTGCAGCGCTGCTGTTTACAACGGTAACCAAGTGGGGCCGGTTGCACCAGCTGTACGTAAGTTACAACTTGGCCTAGTTTTGACGTAAATGGGCACTAAGTTACAACTTACGCACTACTAAATATTTTTTCGTTGCACCATTACACTTAGTTGAAGTGTAACTCTACGTATAAACTAAATATTTACGGAAGCGTCTGATCAGGAGTAACGGTTAGAATAAAATAGCAGACTGAGTGAACTGCATCAATATGCTCTTCTTTTACCCGACAACCTTCAATCCTTTAGGCATATATGATGCTGCTGACATTTACACTCACGTACATATTAAGAAAGGGAGAACAATATGTGAATAAACATACTTTGTTTCTTTTTTAGCACGTCTTCAACACCCCATCTACAGCGCGCCTCTGTGCGCTTCGGTCCATGTTTGCGCATGTCAGAAGAAATAATAAATAAATGGCATTTATGTTTTCTTATGTTTTTTTTTTCAGTATGTATTGATCCTTATTTATTTCAATTACAGTTTCTGAATGTTAATTACATATAAAAATAGCTTACATGTAGACTAATGTTATTAATGTATTGTTTTTAATGGAAACTTTGTTTTTACTGTTAGTATACGTGAGGCAAAAGAAGTTAGAATGAAGGATAAATTAACATTCATAGCATTTAAACAAGTTTTGCTCACGTATTTGAAGGTTTCTATTGGGCGATTTAGGGTAAACGTCATATTATGCGACTAAGCATTACTTTACGGAGAGCTTATGAACTACTAGCTACGTCCTGCCTTACGAGCAGCTGGTGCAACCAAATAATGTATGGATTTAGTTACAAACTAGCTAGTAGTTACTAAGCCTCTAGTGTGGACTTAACGTTCTAATTTAAGTAAGAACTTATGAATGGCTGGTGCAACCCTACCCTGGTCCGGAAGCGCCACCTGCTGTCAGAGAGTGAAATTGCATCTCATTCAGCCCATCTGCTGTTTCTGTTTCACGTAGCATAATTTTACAAAGCTGAAGTCACACCATTCTATTTTTACTTCAGATTTTGAAATTATGCCGTCTTATATAAATCAAACTTTGCTCGTTTTTTTTAATGGCAATGAAAAATCAAGGTGCAACACAGTGAAGAATATGCAAATGTTATTTTATAAGTAATTATTCAGTTTCTGTACCTGAACAACACCTACAAACATAAAAACTTAAGCAAAATTTAATTTCTATCTTTGTGCAATATATTTAATTTTGCTATTACTTACAATTTGTTCATTTGTTCTTATTTACTGGCTGTCACTTGTCTTTAATAATGTTTGAACTTTATATTTGTTAGGGTAGTGTTTTTTTTGTTTTGTTTTTTTAAATCCTTAGCGTTGAGCCCTGGGCTATTTTTTCAGCGCCATTTTATTTCCTTCCCGCTCGTCAACTGGCAATCACTTAAGTCAAATGCAGTCACCAGGTTTTATCGGTTAACTAAGGCAAATCTGCCAGAAAATGTTAATTTTTAGGAGCTTTGGCTACAAACTGACCACTTCAAAGACTGAGTTTAAAAAAAAAAAGTGAAAATATCAGTGCATTTAACGGGTAAAAGCAAAAAAAGTGCTCAGCGCAACAGTAGCCTGTTTTTCCATTCATTATAGGTCATGAAAATTCAGCATTTTAGTCAGTGAAAGTCAGTGAAAAGTCAGGGAATTTGACGTTTGGCTTAGAGTGGGAACCCTGATTATCTCTTACATGTGTTTTATGGAAGTAAATCCATTGGAATCGTATAAAACGCATGTGCAGGTTACTTTTCTTCCTGAATAAGTGTGCACCTGAGTCTGTGTTGCTATCATATTCATGCAAACCGTTCCACAGATCGAGTGCAACCGAACTCAGACCACCTCCTTCAGGTAGTCTCTCGGGTTTGTTATCCCAGTGCGCACCTGCGTTCGCATGATGGCTTTCATACTAGCCTAACGTACCGAACTCTGACGTCAATCGAACCCAGGTGAGCACCACACGTGCTAGTGTGAAAGTGCCCTTACTTCTTCTGGAGTTACAGCTGGATAACAAACAATGGGTACTGATCCATCCTTAAATTTTTAACTTTTTTAATTTTTTGGGGTGATTTTTAAAAAAAAAAAAAAAGTCAATGGATTTTTATAATGGTAGTTGTGTACACACTGTGAAGATGCATTGGGCCTCATTCATGAAACACGAGTAGAACGAATTTTTGTGTAAATCATTCGTAAAGCTGTTTTGATGTAAATTTTTGGATTCATGAAAGTGTTCGTATTTTCAAAATGTTAGTTGGTACGAAAGAAATGTACACCTGCTCTTTACCACATGTAAATGGTGCGTAAAACATTCTGTGTTCTTTTAGGCAAACTGATGACACTGAATTTTGATGCACTTGCCATTATATTTTACAAGTTCTTTTGGTTTTTTTTTTTTTTTTGGTTTTTTTTTGTAGCTGAGAGTTGATAAATTGTTTAGCTTTGGGTCACTGTCACTTTTTACCCAGCCCTCCAATCAATGGAGGAGGGGCGGGACAAATACTACACTGACCAATCATCCTACTTGTACAACAACTGAACAACAATAGAGAAGTTAATATTGCTGGTTGCTGCATTTATATATTCAGTAATATTCTTCAAAATGAGATGCTAGTAATGCGTTACTGCCATGGATATTCCAAATCATAGCAACTAAAGCGTCTCAGCTGGAAAAACCCTGTGAAACCAAAGCGTTCTCAAGTGCCACCAGCTGGCCGTTTTCAGGAGAGCACCTGGCATTTTTCAGCTGGCTAAAAACGCTTTGATGGACATGTTAATTGAATATTTATTGTTAGCCATATGGCCTATTAATCTTTTTTGCATTTATGCAATATACTGGAGCCAAACCTGAGAAAGTAGACCAGAATATTCCAGTGCATTCCTGGACACACAATTTGCGTAGCTGTAATTCATAGGCGGGGATTATGCTAATTGTGAATGAGCGTGCACGAGCGCCCTATTCACGAATGATTGGATTTCATTAACATTAGGAAGTTTACGAAGCATTTGTGAATCCGGAGGAGAGTTTTCGGGAAGGTCCATTTTACGCGCAAATTACTCAGAATTTACTCCTATATTTAGGAATGTTTCATGAATGAGGCCCAATATATGCAAGCGCTATGTAAAAGTGAAATTTACCTCTGATGTCCCCTTTAAAAACAAGCAGAAACACTTTGGGTCTCACAAATTTGTGAGTGAAACCTGCATACAAACGTTTTCACGAACAAATCATGATTCACTAAAACTTTCATACTAAAATTTATTCTGAATATAAGAAAAAAAATATAGGAACAGCTGAAAGCACACTTATGCAAAAATCACACTCTGGCTGGTCTTACATGGCACCACCTTCAGGGTACAATGTTTGAACCATTGGGTGCACATGGTCCTCTAGAATGGTTCGGTCATCCTTGGCAGTGACGTGCCCATCTAGCACAAGTATTGAGCTTAGGGAATGCCATGATATTGCAGCGTAAACCATCCACCTCCATGCTTCACTCTGGGAATGCAACAGTCCATGTGGTAAGCTTCTTTGGGGCTTCTTCACACCGTAACTCTCCCAGTTGTGAGAAAGACCAGACATCCCTTTCAGACAGCTTCCTCTTGCATCGAGAGTTACTCCTGTTGCATGTGGTTCATCCTTCATGGTGGTATGCTGACAATACCCTGGATACCGAGGCTCTCGATACACTAAAACGACTTGCTGTCCTGGTCACAGATGTGCCAGTGAGACATGCACCAACAATTTGTCCTGTTTTGAACTCTATGTCTCCCATTCTGTGCATTGCAATATTTTATGTACAGCTGTGCTATTACTCTGCTAATTCAACCTTCACACTCTGTTCTTACTGGTGGAATTTGCAATCAGTGAAGATTGGCCACCAGGCTGCGCAAATATAGCCATGAAACCTCCAATGCTAATATTGGCCAGTGTTTCAGTTTCATTGTCCAACTCCTGTATATGGGTCAAAGACGAAAAGGGTGTTTCAAGCATGAAAAAAATGAAAGTGCAATACAGCTTTGTTTTGTTTTTCCCCACACATTAGAATGTGTCCTGTTTAAGTTTATATTTTTCTGAACAAAAAGTAATTATCATCATGCATTTTTATTTTTATTTTTTTACCATCTTTGACAGAAGACACACTAAAATGTCATTCAGTGTAACAATATTTATATACCAAAAAATCTTGTTAGGCATATTTAAAATATGAATCATTTGATGACATATTAAAAGACTCTATGTAAGCATCACAGTGCAGCCCTCAAATATAATTTTTTTTTTTTAAACTTTATTTAAAAAATACTTTGCTAATGTCCTTCAAACCATTGTGTTCCAATTTGCCAGCAAGAAGTTTTTGTAAGGAAGTGAAAATCATTTAAAATATAGTAAAATTTAGTATGATCCTATGTTCTTATTTGTATTTTAATAAGTACGGGTCAGAATAAGTGTATTGTTTCATTTTTACATAAATGTATGTGTTACACTGAATGACCATGGTTTGTTACTGAATGACGATTTGCCAAAAAGAGAGATAATATTGCCATTTTTCCCATAACTGAAATATTTTTAATATAAATCTGTCATTAAATTAGTTTTAATAATAATCCTGAGTAAACGACTATAGAAACAATTCCTGCCTGCAGCCACATTTATTAATACTTTGTTTGCAAACATAAATGACACTATCAGGAAGAGTATTTGGGGTGGAGAATCCCCTCAGTGATCTCTCTTGAACTACTGACATACTATAGTGAGGGGGTCTCTCTGGCCAGAATTATTGACAAGCCATTATTCCAACAATTGCAATCCTCAATACCCGTCTCTTTTCCTGGCTAAAGGCATGTTCACACCAGGTACAGTAAAAATAAAGAAAGATTAAAAAAAAAAAAAAACCTGTATAAAAGAATACCAGATTCCACAGCAGAACTAACAATAACTGCACAGAGAAATGATATTGTTGGAATCTCTTTATATTGTTGGATTATTATTATTATTATTTTATTTTATTTTTTTCCCAACTAATGAATGATAAAAGCATTGACAGCCAATTAGAATTCATTCAACTTTAAAGAGCTCAAGCATTTAAAGTGGCAGACAACAAATCTGCAGCACATGCTTAGAATGAACAGTGCTATTGTTCATCGGTGTGGAGGCTAACATGGTTACTGTTATAGTTCATTTATAGTTATTGTTCTTGGTGTGAACGGGCTTTAAGAGTGCCACCCAAGCTACTGGGTCCAAACTTAGTTTCTTAGCTTTTTGGCTTTTTACTGTGCCTAGTGACTTCCTCTGTTCACGGGTGTCTATAATTAATTAATAATCAATTTAAACAATAACAAAATGCATTTAAATATTAATATTTATTAAGATTAACACATCTGTCAATGCTAAACATTCCTCATGCATCTGTAATATAAATAAGATGCTAAAGTTATTTATACAGTGATACTGTCATTTAGTGTAATGGATGACACTGTGGTGTAACAGAGAATAAGCATTACACTGAATGACGAAACTTCTACATCAGCTAATATTTCAGGCAATCAAATGGCCACCTATTTCAAACAGTGAACTTGACCAGTAAAGTTAATCACAATTATTCACATCTACTTGTTTTTCAAAAAATCTAACATTAAAAGTGTTTTTTGGCATTTCACTGAATGACGTGTGTAGCAAATCAGCTCAAAAGGGAAATGTATATAAATAATTACAATTAATTGATTAATTACAATTATTTATATCGGCTGACAGTAATAACTGTAGCAGAAATAAATTGCCATCAACTGATCTGTTCGTCCAGCGAACATTCAGTGTAAGTTCATATCAACTCTAAGAAAGAATATTTCCGTGGCCACAGAAAATATCTTCCTATTAATGCATTAGAGCATGTAGCAAGGGTCAAAATCGTAAAGATACATTAATTTGCGAGGCAGAACCAGAGACTCATGTAATTTGTGCACACAACTTTTAGTAACTAAACGCTAACACGCATAACTAATCTAAACAAACAAACGAATAAATAAACATACACTCGCGTACATACAAAGTGGAGCTAAAGTGGATGAATGAAGCCATTAGAGAAACCAGAGAATGCAGTTATGGAAAGAGTCAGTTAACCACCTGAGTAAAACCATCAGCGCCGTTTATAACGGGGTCTATAGCTTATACTAAACCTCTGTTTCGTTTAGTTAAATGTACGATACTTGCATTGCCTTAGTCGTTGACGAGTGTCCGGAATGCAGTCTCAGATGAAAGTCTTGATGGTTTCAAGGTTTTGCACTCGCGATCACGTTCTTCCGGGTTGAAGAGTTACGAATTCCAAAGATGTCCTGACTCGATGTTGATTGGGAGTTTCTTCCCATGTAGAAAGTAAAAAAGAAAAACATCAGCTGAGATCCGAGGATCTTCGGTTGAATGGAAAGACAAGGCTGCAAGGCCTAGCACAAAAACTTAAGTGTCCAGAAGAGTTCTAGCTCACATCCTCATCTTCTCAGAATCTAAAAGATTCGCAGACTGGAGGCAGATCACTGATGTGAGAGCTTTATCTGTTATAGAGGTCACTCCTTTCGGGTGTCAGAGAGCCAATGGTGTCTTGAACTTTTGGAGGGAAAGTTTACGACTCTTTGTCTCCAAGCATGGTAATTTGCATATGAACTGGATTGGAAGTTGATATACAAACTATTAAAGATTCTTAGAACACTAATATGTTGCATAGGTATCCACATATAATATACACTCTCAATTAGATCATCCGAATTGATAGAGACCAAACATGTTATAAGTGAGGTGATATTAACTAGTGATCTATCATAAGCATTCATAAAACAGGATACAATACACAAGAACATATTCAAGAACAGTAATAATATACACTCTCAATTAGATCATCCGAATTGATAGAGACCAAACATGGTATACGTGAGGTGATATTAACTAGTGATCTATTCAAGAACAGTAATAATATACACAATGACCTGAAGGATATGTGTTCATTCAAAGAAAAGTTTTTCTATGAATTAATTAGAGAAGAGTCCATTTTATGGACATTTATATGTCTTTCCTAAGGGGAAATGAAGTGAGTATTGCTCTGTCCGTATTCCTTTGAGCAATAAAACTAGTGTTATCAGATTGGTTGCCATGGACCCGGGGGCCTGGAGTCATTCACAGACATACTGGCACCCAGTATGTGTATTGGGTGAGGGGTCTGAGACTATTTGTTAATCTAATGAAAAATTGTGTCTGATTGGTCCAAATGCTACAACGTGTTTTTGTAACATATGTTACCACACCATGAAAAAGTGAAATGATCAACTATTTAAGAGCAATAAACTCACTTTTCTGCAGCACCACACAGTCTTCCAGGTGACATTTAATGATGTCACATACTTTTTTTTATTTTTTTTTAAATACAGTTTCAGAATAACTTCTTATTCCTGTTACACTGAATGATCTCAGATAAACTGCATTGTCGGGACAAAAGTCCCCTGTCAATTTAAATACTTTAAAAAAACAATAAGACATAGTCCTTTTAATATAACACAGCCAATACTTACTTGAAAATGCCAAGACAACAAATATTTTTTAACTTGGTATTTTATGTTTATTTAAAGATGTATTGGTAAAATCGGTAAAATACAAAGTGTGTGTATTAGGGGTGTGCCGATCCGATATTCAGTATCGGTATCGCTCTGATACTGGCATTTTCTGTCAGACGAGACCGATCCAAATACGATATTGTGCGTATTGTTATTGTATGTGTTATTGTTTAGCCCCACAAAAGCCACAAACATTATAAAGTTTTCATGCACTATGTTTCAAGTGTTCTGAAGCGGTTACATAGTTTAATGTGAGGTACAGATGAATATGTAAGTCAAGTTCACGTAAACTCTTCTCTCCGCTGAGGCTGTGTCATCCTCCATTCAGCGTTCAAACTGCGTGTCACGTTCGGTTACGAGTCAAGACGATGAAACTCTCTGCAAGATTATTAAATGTTCCTAACATTATACTTGATCTGTAAATAAAGATTAATGATTTTGCATAAAAGGACTTTATTTTTGTGCAGTTTTCAAAATCTTGTTGGTGTCTGTTAGATCACAACACTGGAATAGAGAGCGCTATGTTCTTAACGAGCACAGTAACTGAAATTTAAAACTGTAAAAAAAAAACAAAAAAAAAAAGGCTCAAACTATCACAGATTTAATACGCTACGCATTAATATCTCTTCACTTTGTGCTTTGAACCTTTCTATGCGGACTTGCGGAGCGCTCTGCGCTGTGACTCACTGTTGCTTCAAGCGCATCATTCTGTGCACGGGATGCGCATAAGCGCTTTGTGCTGCTCTGTTTTTGAAGCTTTTTGTATCAAAATACTTTTGCACAATGAAAGATTATTAATAGCCATTCTTGTTCGTCTTATCTATCATATGTTTCTGTCTCATTACTGCGCTATACATTTAAAATAAATGTATTTTAATTTTACAGTGTATATATATATACATACACACATACACTCGCTGGCCACTTTATTAGGTACACCTTGCTAGTAGCGGGTTGGACACCCTTTTGCCTTCAGAACTGCCTTAATTCTTCGTGACAGATTCAACAAGGAGTTGGAAACATTCCTCAGGGATTTTGGTCCATATTGACATGATAGCATCACGCAGTTGCTGCAGATTTGTCGGCTGCACATCCATGATGCGAACCTCCCGTTCCACCACATCCCAAAGGTGCTCTATTGGATTGAGATCTGGTGACTGTGGAGGCCATTTGAGTAAAGTGAACTCATTGTCATGTTCAAGAAACCAGTCTGAGGTGATTTGAGCTTTGTGACATGGTGCATTATCCTGCTGGAAGTAGCCATCAGAAGATGGGTACACTGTAGTTATAAAGGGATGGACATGGTCAGCAACAACACTCAGGTAGGCTGTGGCGTCTAAACGATGCTCAGTTGGTACTAAGGGGCCCAAAGTATGCCAAGAAAATATCCCCCACACCATTACACCACCAGCCTGAACCGTTGAGACAAGGCAGGATGGATCTATGCTTTCGTGTTCTTTACGCCAAATTCTGACCCTACCATCTGAATGTCGCAGCAGAAATCGAGACTCATCAGACCAGGCAACGTTTTTCCAATCTTCTATTGTCCAATTTTGGTGAGCCTGTGCGAATTGTAGCCTGCGTTTCCTGTTCTTAGCTGACAGGAGCAGCACCCGGTATGGTTTTCTGCTTCTGTAGCCCATCTGCTTCAGGGTTCGATGTGTTGTTTGTTCAGAGATGATATTCTGCATACCTTGGTTGTTATGAGTGGTTATTTGAGTTAATGTTGCCTTTCTATCATCTCTAACCAGTCTGCCCATTCTCCTCTAACCTCTGACATCAACAAGGCATTTTCGTCCACACAACTGCCGCTCACTGGATATTTTCTCTTTTTCGGACCATTCTCTGTAAACCCTAGAGATGGTTGTGTGTGAAAATCCCAGTAGATCAGCAGTTTTTGAAATAGACTAGCCTATCTGGCACCAACAACCATTCCATGTTCAAAGTCACTTAAATCCCCTTTCTTCCCCATTCTGATGCTCGGTTTGAACTTCAGCAAGTCGTCTTCACCACTTCTAGATGCCTAAATGCATTGAGTTGCTGCCATGTGATTGGCGGATTAGCAATTTGTGTTACCAAGCAATTGAACAGGTGTACCTAATAAAGTGGCCGGTGAATATATAAATATATTACTTGTTTTCATGAATATATTTTACAACAATACAAAGAGCAATGTATATAATTTTACATAATCATTTTAGATTTAGGCCTAGTCCTACACTTATTCACTTTTATTTGTTCCCCACTAAATAATGTTTTTTTTTCCCCCGCACTAATTTTAGATTTTATAAAATTGTGCACCCATGATTTTTCTAGAGTAACTTTTGCTACGGAATTATCCACTAACCTAGTTTATAATAGAATTTTTTGTCATAGATTATAATTATTATATATGCATTCATTTGTTTTTCTTTACAATAAAGTTGTCTATATTTAGTAGATTGTGTGTAACACAAAAAAAAGTCATGATCAGGTCAACACACATTGAGGTATAAAAATTCAACACTGATTAAAAAAAAACTGCCCAGGTATCTGATCGATATTTGTATCGGCAGATACTCAGAATTGTTGGTATTGGATCGGGATCGGTTCTGAAAAAGTGGTATCGAGCCACCCCTAATATGTGTATATATATATATTATATACACACACACACACACACACACACACACACACAATGTATTTCATTTTAAAATAATTTTATCATATACAGTGAAACAGTAAGAAAAGCTGCGTTAGACACTAGCTCGAGCTCCGATGTTTCTCTGAATAGCAGTGCATGTACAGCCGGCTAATGAAAGCTTGTTTTATGCAAATGATCTCGTGCATGCGCAACTCATTTAGAATACTCCAGATTCTCTAACATTAGGAGGAGGTTAAGAAAAAATTCATGTGCATGCGCACATGTTATGAATTAGGCAGAAAGTTTTTGTGAGAAGTTTGAATACAAATAATCTATGCAATTATTAGTGAATGAGACCCATTGAGCTTAGCAGAATGCAACTATTTGCTTACATATACAAAAAAGTATGATACAAGATGGAACGTAATTTCAGTTCAAGGATCGAATCCATTAAAGATTTGATTAATGCTTCATTTTAAAAAACACATTATTTTCACATAATTTACCTTTATTCTACACCGCTCTGTCACTTCTCCTTTGAACGCTCCTATGATTTCCTGTTTTTATGAAGCCCCTCCTTCAGAAATATACGATGGGCTCAGATTGGTTAGCTGGCCCACTGTTTTGTGATTGGCTAAACCGCCTCTAGTGCGTGTCTAAACGTCACGCTCCTCAGATCAGCGGCATGTGCTCCAGAGAATACTAGTGAAGAGGATCACACAGAACCTGTGCAAGCACACGCCTCTTACAGGATGTTTCAGAATAATAGTTTTTTTTTTTTTTTTTTTGCCTCATACTTTTAGATACGCTGTTATTTGTAAATGGTACTGCTTTTAATATACGGTTTTATCCTGATTAGTTTTTCTGTCGCTTTGGTGCATTTCTTGAATCGTCCTTAATATTTGCAAAGACATATGTGCATTTCTCAAAACAATTCGTACAAACAGCACCACACAATGGATTTCCTGCAAAAGCCTGTAACTTACTCAAAATCTTTAGTTCATCTCTCAGAAGTATTTGTCAATGAACATATCAGTGCCATCAGAATGAAAAGTCCTTGAGTCATTGTTCACAAACAAGATAGTCAAAATTCTTAGTCATGTTGTCAATATAATAGTGTAATCTGTTAGTATTACCTGTTTTAATCTATGGCAACAGTTTGGATGACAGTTATTGTACTGAAATGCAGAAGGCTGCGATTCTTATGTATGCCATATCCATTTCAAAAGTACAAATTTACACATTACTGTATGTGGGATATTGATTGAAAGAGAGGATATTGATTGTTTCGAAATATTTGAATTATTGAGGATATGGTCGATTCCAAAGTAATCCAAAATTACAGGACTAAATGACTACAGGCCTGTGGCTCTAACTTTTGTGGTCATGAAGTCATTTGAAAAACTGGTGCTGGCCCACCTGAAGGACATTACTGGACCTTTGCTGGATCCTCTTCAGTTTGCCTACAGAGCAAAAAGGTCTGTGGACGATGCAATCAACATGGGACTGCATTATGTTCTGCAACATCTAGACAGACCAGGGACTTATGTGAGGATCCTGTTTGTGGACTTCAGCTCAACTTTTAACACTATCATCCCAAACCTCCTCCTGCCCAAACTAACTCGGCTCTCCATGCCCACCTCCATCTGTCGGTGGATCATCAGCTTCCTGACAGACAGGCAGCAGCTAGTGAGGCTGGGAAAATTCTCATCCAGCGCCCGTACGATCAGCACTGGAGCTCCTCAGGGCTGTGTTCTCTCCCCGTACACCAACGACTGGACATCTAAAGAACCCTCTATCAAGCTCCTGAAGTTTGTAGACGACACCACACTTATTGGCCTCTTTCAGGACAGTGACGAGTCTGCTTACAGACAGGAGGTTAAGGAGCTGGCTGTCTGGTGCAGTCTTAACAACCTGGAGCTGAACATGCCCAAAACAGTGGAGATGATTGTGGACTTCAGGAGAAGCCCCCCTGTTCTCCCCCCACTCACCATCATGAACAGCACTGTAACGACAGTGGAGACATTTCAGGTTCCTGGGCACCACCATCTCTCAGGAACTGAACTGGGACACTCACATAGACTCCATTGTGAAAAAGGCCCAGCAGAGGTTGTACTTCCTTCGCCAGCTGAGGAAGTTCAATCTGCCACAAGAGCTGCTGAAACAGTTCAACTCCGCCATCATCGAATCCGTCCTCTGCACTTCAATAACGGTCTAGTTCAGCTCAGCTACCAAATCTGACCACAGAAGACTACAGAGGGTAGTCCGGACTGCTGATTGAATCATTGGTACAACCCTCCCCACTCTCCAAGAACTGTAGTTATCCAGAGTGAGCAAAAGGGCTGGCAAAATCACTCTGGACCCCTCACATCCAGCACACTCCTCTTTGAACTGTTGCCATCTGGTCGACGCTGCAGAGCACTGAGCACCAGAACGGCCAGGCACAGGAACAGTTTCTTCCCTCAGGCAATCCATCTCATGAACACTTGACAATAAATGTGGAACATACAACACTATTTGTACATTTATTTATCTAACACACATACTTAGTCTACATTTCAAATTTGCACATATTATACCTGTACATACAATTGTCAATTTGTATATTGTTATTCCTTATTTACTAGTTCTATTTTTTTTTTATTCTTTTATTATCTGTGTTTTTGTTCTGTCACTGTCATTCTGTTGCACTGTGGAAGCTTCTGTCACGAAAAAAAATTCCTCGTATGTCTAAACAGCTGGCAATAAAGCTCATTTTGATTCTGATCTCCCAATATTTAGCTGCACCCTTCAGCCATTGTAAGGCCATGATTGACAACATGGTCCACAACAGTGGCCCTTATTTGATATGCGCCTCTGTCCTTGGCTTCTTCTTCCTCTGTTTTGCCTCTGTACGAAGGGTGCAGGATGCATCCTTACCCATGCACCATGCATCCTTACTCCTCTTCTTCCTCTCAGCTGTTGACCCTGATCATTTTCTGGATGTTCATCCATTGTCAGAATTTGTAACTCTTGTGTTGTCCTCTGTCTATTATGCTTTCCAATTGAAGGTTCATGAGATGCACCTTTGAGCTATTTCAGAGAACTGGTTTAACCTAATTGGTTGAGTTATATTCTCTTCATTAGCGAAAGTCAAGATTCACTTGCACAATTCATGGCAAATTTACAAAAAGTCTAATAGAAATGTGTAGAAAATATGCTTGACAGTTTGTGACAACTAGATCAACCATTTTGCATTTAATGACTTATACGATGGACTAATGACTAGATGTTTTGAGGGGTAAGACTATTGCACAGAGAACTATATAATACATTTTGAGCAACATGACAATAGCAACTGATAATGTAGGAAACCGCAGACAAATGTACATAATCAGTTGAATGTACCAAAGCAATTGCTGCTTCTTCACAAGAATGAGAACTGCTTTTATGATGTGCACAAGTGACTAGATGATGTGGAGGTTGAACAAGTAGTTTTGAAAATGTCATTTCTGATCTGAGAAATGCACCAAAGCGACTGAGGAAAAACTGTAATGCTATAATACAGCACGGCAACCACATGTGCGTCCATGTTTAATGCTTCTTCTAGCTATGTGAAATATATCTGTCTGTCTGTCACACCTTAAGTGTATAACTGGAACATTGATGATCTGATGATCTGAATCAGAAAGAGAGTGATGCAGAGGGTGTGCGGAGCAGGGGACGCGAGGAACAGGATTAAGAACTGTTGATTTAGAACATTGATTTTAAAACTTGCGAATCCATTAGAATCGTAAAAAGACAGAATCATGATTCATATATGAATCGATTTTTCGTGCACCCCTAGTTTTGACGGCATGGCAACAACTCTTCCGCTTCTATAAAGCAGTGCAACATGGCCTCGCCCCCTTTGTTGCGGTTTTCCCGGGGACAGGGTTTATCAGGGTTTGTGATGTCATAAACCCGGGAAGTAACTCGTAGTAGTCCCTATCAGCCGTAATTGTAGGCATTAAACTGCCATAATTTTTAAAAACAATAGGCTTCATTCAAGAAACACGAGCAGAACGAATTTGTGTAAATCGTTCGTAAAGCTGTTCTGACGTAAATTTTCGGTTTCATGAAAATGTTCATATTTTCAAAACGCTAGTTGGTAAAAAAAATTGCTCCCTACCAGGTGTAAATGGTGCGTAAAACATTGTGTTCTTTTTGGCAAACTTTTGGCAAACACTTTTTAGCCAGCCGTCCAATCAATGGAGGAGGAGCGGGACAAATACTACACCGACCAATCATCCTACTTGTACAACAACTGAACAACAATTAATATTACTGGTTACTGCATTTTTATATTTAGTAATATTCTTCAAAATGAGATCCTAGTAATACGTTACTGCCGTGGATATTACACATCATAGCAACCAAATTGACAGCTGGAAAAAACTTTTTGTTTTACAGTCTATCGGAAAAACGCTGTGCCACCAAAGCGTTTTCAAGCTCCACCAGCTGGCCGTTTTCAAAAGAGCAACTGACATTTTTCAGGTGGCTAAAAACGCTTTGGTGGACACACATTATTGAATATTTATTGTTAGCCATATGGCCTATTAGTCTTTTTTGCAATATACTGGAGCCAAACCTGAAAAAGTAGACCAGAATATTCCACTGCGTTCCTGGACACGAAATTGCGTAGCTGTAGTCATAGGTGGGGATTATGCTAGTTGTGAATGAGCGTGCACGAGCGCCCTATTTACGAATGATTGGAATTCATTAACATACACGTTTAACTATCAAATCGGACGTTTACGAAGCGTTTGTGAATCCGGAGGAGAGTTTTCGGGAAGGTCCATTTTACGCGCAAATTACTTGGAATTTACTCCTATGTTTACAAATGTTTAATGAATGAGGCCCATTATCTCCGTTTGCTTTGAACTTTCAGCATTGTAACTTTGCAGATATTGCTTATGCTCAAACAGCAACATTACACACTAACTAAAGTTCAGACTCTACCGATAGCGATCAACTAAAAGCAATTTAATGAATGGGAAAAGATGTTGTCAAGGTTGATATGGCAGGGTAAAAGACCTAGGGTTTGTCTCAAAACATTGCAATTAGCTAAAGAAATTGCTAAAAGGGGGGGGCTGCTTACCTTCTCTGTGATATTTATGTAATCCAATTTATGAGGTCCAGTGGAAAAACACTGAGGAGGAAATATCCTCCACTCCCACACAGGCTGTCCTGAATTTTATAAAATCATATAAATGCTGTTGATAACCCATTGGCAAATTGTACTTTTTAAAGTATGGAAAACTGTCATAAAATAAATATAGTGCTTCTCAAGCGGTGTGCATATGACTCAGATTTTATGCCAAATACATTAGATGCTAGATTCAAGGAATGGACAACTAAAGGAATAACAGCTCTATGTAACATAAATGTGCTGACCACTTTTGAAATGCTTAAAAAATTTTCATTAGAAACATGGGACTTTTATTGGTACCCACTGATGCGAGACTGTCAACACAAAGTTGAAAAATATGACAGAGCCAAGCATGTAGATTTGTTTAGAAAAGGACATAACTCAGATATTGATAGTAGAATTAATGAGGGATAACTATATCTGAGGAAGAATAGAAAATGATCTGGCAATTTGAATGGAAGTGCACCTCACTATGTTGCTGTTTGACGGAGAAATTGTGGGAATCAAAATGCAAATCATTAACATTTTCTGGAACCGTCTAGGTATTGGAAAAGAGTATTGGTATTGGAAAGAGATACGCAGTGCTCTGCAAGAAACAATATACTTATTTGTATGGTAAATATTAATGTACGATGCACAGTCTCAGAGATATGAACATAAATGTTTACCTAATGTTCATTTTATGGATATGGATGTTTTTAAAAAAAAAAAAAAAAAAAAAAGCAGCAAAACAGATTGATAATTTCACCAAAACACTGAGGATGACTGGCTGGCTGCCAGAAATTGTGGTTGTTACTGTTAAACTTCATTCTTCTGAAATATTAAAAAGTATAGAGGACCAGTTAACTGTTACAGTCCCAGCATAGAGTTGTTTTAATTATTCAGGACTTCTCCTACCCAGACAGCAGTTCCTACCTTGACATTATAGACATGTCACCTATCAAACACCATCTGTACCGTGTTAATCCCTGGAAGAGGGAAGCGATAAAGAAGGAGGTAGATTACCTGTAAACGCATGGACTCACGGTGCCCAATTCAAATCCATGGATCTGACCATATATTCTGGTGCTGAATCCAGCTCGTACAGGTTCTGTACAGATTACTGAAAGGTGAAAACTATCATCAATCTGAACTCTTTCCCGTTACCCAGGATGAAGTATTGTATTGATCGTGTTGCTTCTTTTTTCCTTTGTAACGAAATTAGACTTGTTTTAAGGGTCACCAGTGCCCCTGGTGTGCCACTAACACAGTGTGCCTCAGACTTTGCCACATTTGTTACACCGGATAACTTCCTAAAGTATAGGTGCATCTCAAAAAAATTAGAATATCAAAAAAAGGTCTTATTTTTGTAATTGATTTCAAAAAAGCAACCTTTCTTATATTCTAGATTCATTGCACACAAACTGAAATATTTCAAGAGTATTTTTTATTTTGATTCTGATGGTTACAACTTACGGCTTAGGAAAATTTAAAATTCATTATCTCAAAAAAATTTGAATATCTTCTTAAAGATCAATCAAAAAAAAGATTTACAAAACAGAAATGTTCAAGATCTCAAAGTAGGTTTAATTATGCTCTCAATACTTGGTTGGGGCTCCTTTTCCACGAATTACTGTTTCAATGCGGCAAGGGATGGATGCAATCAGCCTGTGGCCCTGCTGAGGCATTATTGAAGCCCAGGTTGCTTTAATAGCGGCCTTCAGCTCGCCTGTATTGTTTGTTCGGATGTTACTTATCTTCCTCTTGACAAAATTAGATTCTCTTTGGGGTCCAGGTCAGGCGAGTTGGCTGGCCAATCAAGCACAGTAATATCATGGTCAGCAAACCACTTGGAAGTGGTTTTGGCACTGTGGGCAGGTGCTAAAGTCCTGCTGGAAAAGGAAATCAGCATCTCCATAAAGCTTGTTAGCAGATGGAAGCATAAAGTGCTCCAAAATCCTCCTGGTAGACGGCTGCATTGACTTTGGACTTGATAAAAACACAATGGACTAACACCAGCAGACATCACGGCACCCCACATCATCACTAACTTCAGAAACTTCACACTGGACTTCAAGCAGCTTGGATTCTGTCTCTCTCCAGTCTTCCTCCAGACTCCAGACCTTGATTTCCAAATGAAATGCAAAATTTACTTTTATCTGAAAAGAGGACTTTGGACCACTGAGCAACAGTCTAGTTCTTTTTCTCCTTAGCCCAGGTAAGATGCTTCTGACGTTGATTCTGTTTCAGAAGTGGCTTGGTAGCCCTTTTCCTGAAGACGTCTGAGCGTGGTGACTCTTGATGCACTGACTCCAGCTTCAGTCCACTCCTTGTGAAGCTCTCTCAAGTGTTTGAATCGGCTTTGCTTGAGAGTATTTTCAAGCTTGCGGTCCCTGTTGCGGTCCCTGTTTGCCATCCCTGTTGCTTGTGCACCTTTTCCTACCCAATTTCTTCCTTCCAGTCAACTTTGCATTTAATATGCTCTCTGTGAACAGCCACCCCTTTCAGTAATGACCTTCTGTCACTTACCCTCTTTGTGGAGGGTGTCAATGAATGTCTTCTGGACCACTGCCAAGTCAGCAGTCTTCCCCATTATTGTGGTTTCATAGAACAAGAGATACTTGGAATTTATACTGTAGGGATGGTCATTTAATGAAACTCAAATGTAAATATTCTTGAGATACTGGATTTTTGACTTTCATGAGCTGTAAGCTCTAATCATCAAAATTAAAACAAAAAACTTTTGGAATGTTTTACTTTACATGTAATGAATCTAGATTATATGAAAGTTTCACTTTTTGAAATGTTACCAAAAAAAGAACTTTTTCACAATATTCTCATTTTTTGAGATGCACTGTATATGGTTGTGGTTTTCAGGATAAATAATGCTTCAGCTACTTTTCAGAGATCAATGCGGAAAGCATTATTAGCAAACTTTTTTTCAGTTATTCCAAAGAATACAGTTAAAGGGGAAGCCAACACAAGGAGAGATTATACAGTTCTGAAGCAAGAAACAAGTGGGTATTCCAACGATATACAAAGTATTGATTATTATTGATTATTGTCTTTATACGCTCTGCATATGGATGTGACTACATCACTGATCTAACAGCACTAGAGTAGAGATGTAGCCACAATCAGGTGTCAAAAATAGTTAATTTGTAGGGGTGCGCCGATCCGTTATTCAGTATCAGTATCGCTCCGATACTGGCATTTTCTGCCAGATTGGGTATCTATCGGTGAGACGAGACTGATCCAAATCTGATATTGTGCGTATACCATTCTGTGTTATTATTAAGCCCCACGAAAGCCACAAAAACATTATAAAGCACAATAAAGTTTTTGTGCACTATATTTCAAGTGTTCTGAAGCTGTTCCATAGTTCAATGTGAGGTACAGATGAATATTCAAGTCAAGTTCACATAAATCTTCTATCCGCTGCAGCTGTCTGTCAACCTCCATTCAGCATTCAAACTGCGTGTCGCGTTCGAATACGACAGTCAAGACGATAAAACTCTCTCCAAGATGATTAAAGGGTTAGTTCACCCCAAAATGAAAATTCTGTCATTAATTACTCACCCTCATGTTGTTCCAAACCCGTAAGACCTTCATTCATCTTCGGAACACAAATTAAGATATTTTTATGAAATCGGAGCGCTTTCTGACCATCCATAGACAGCAACGAAACTGTAATGTTCCCAGGTCCAGAAACGTACATGGGTAAAACAGTCCATGTGACACCAGTGGCTCAACTTCAGTTTTGCGACGCTACGAGAATACTTTTTTTTTTTTTTTTGCACAAAGAATACAAAAATAATAATTTACTCAATTCTTCTCCCCTGAGTTACATCTTCTCCCATATTAGAGAGTATCACAATGCATATGCACACTTTCACCCAAGCGTGAACAACGCTGAATAAGCAGATTACCTTCATGCACGCGTTCCCACCCCCCACCAAACATAACGCTGATTACGTCAAATACATTCTTGGGTACTCTCCAAAATGGCGGAAGACGTAAGTCTGGGGAGAAGAATTGAGTAAATTGTTATTTCTGTTTTCTTTGCGCAAAAAAAAAGTATTCTTGTAGCTTCGCAAAATTGATGTCACATGGACTGTTTTACCAATGTCCTTACTGCGTTTCTGGACCTGGGAATATTACAGTTGCATTGCTCTCTATGGAGGGTCAGAGAGCTTTCACATTTCATCAAAAATATTTTTTAATTTGTGTTCCGAAGATGAACGAAGGGTCTTACGGGTTTGGAAAGACATGAGGGTGAGTAATTAATGACAGAATTTTCATTTTTGGGTGAACTATCTCTTTAAATGTTCCTAATGTTATGCTTGATCTGTAAGTAAAGATAAATGGTTTTGCATAAAAGGACTTTATTTTTTTGGAGTTTCGTGCTGTTTCTAAATCATGTTAATTTCTACCGGGTATCTGGTTAGATCACAACATTGTTGTAGAGAGCACTATGAATTGTTCTTCACGAGCACAATAACTGAAATTTAAAACTGTTTAAAACTGAAAAGGCTCAATAAACTAACGCACAGATTTGATACACTACGCATCAATATCTCTTCACTTTGTGTTTGAACTTTTCTATGCGGAGCGCTTTTAGGACAACTTTGATGAAAGGTGTTGATCCACTTCAGATGTTGACTAGTATATATTTATATATAAATATATTACTTGTTTTCATTAATGTATTTTACAACAATACAAATAGCAATGTGTACCAGATTTAGTCCTACTCCTACACTTATTCACTTTTATTTGTTCCCCACTAAATGATTTTTTTTTTTTTCACTAAAAGTTTAGGATTTTATAAAATTGTGCACTCATGATTTTTCTAGAATAACTCCAGTTTCACATGCACGCGTAAGCAGCACTTTTTTTTCGGTGCCCATTTTAACAGATTAGAGAATTAACACCGCACGCAGAGCAGGAGCGGCAATGCCGCGATTATTTCGGCACAGAGTTTATTTTTGCTGCACCGCTTACGCTGAATTAAAGTCACAGTACAGTGCAATACAATACAAAATACAATACAATACAGTGCATTGTTCTTGATCAAAATTGACCCGATTAACATTAAAAATAACAAATTTCACCACAAAATCATGTAAGAGATGTTTCGTGTTTCACAATCACCATATGAAAAAATAAAATGCACGAAAACACATCACTTCCACGAGTTTTTGCCCAAACTTCAAAGGTCTGTTAAATTAATAAAACTACAAGCATTTGTTAGCTTTAATATTACTTTTTCAATTCAAATATTCAATCCAATTACACTTTATTGTTGGAATTCTTTCCAAAATTTGTCTTGGATCTCACACAGTGTATACTGTCTCATCAATTCACATCGATAATTACTAAACAAACAATACAACAGTATGTACATAAACACACGGGTACAGTGCATTAGAAGAGTGAGTCCTTTCTATTTTCCAGAGGCCTATTTGAACCCCCAATTCTGATTTATTAATTTTACAGACTGATACACAAAAGATTTACGTAACATAGCCAATTCAATCTAGCATATGAAACTCTAAGCCTTCTGTTAGATGGCAAAAATTAATATTCCTCATACAAAATGTGAGAAGGGTCAGATAATTTTTCCTGACAGGGTCGGCAATTTTTTCGTATACACATCTTGAAAACTTGGCTCAAGTTTATCGTGTAAACTACCTATATGTTATTTACATATGTGTGTGGGACAGAGGGGAAGGGGACACAGTCGCATCACAGAGCTGGCCATAGCATACATCAAAGCACATGGCACACAGTGTTCGGAGGAGAACACTAGAAAATGCGACAGAAATGACGATACTCGTCTGTATTGCAGTACAAGCCATGGTTCAGCTGCGCACGACAAATGCTGCCAGTATGAAAGTACTACGGCTGCGCACTGCTCCTGCGCTGCTTACGCGTGCAGTGTGAACTTTTGCTACTGAATTATCCATTAACCAAGTTTATAGTAGTATTTTTGTCATAGATTATAATTATATATTTTTTCGTTTGTTATTTTTCTTTATAATGAAGCTGTCTATATTTAGTAGATTGTGTGTAACATACAAAAGAGTGATGATCAGGTCAACACACATTGAGGTATAGAGATTCTAAACTGATTTAAAAAACTGGTATCGGCAGATACTCAGAATTTTTGGTATCGGATTGGGATTGGTTCTGAAAAAGTGGTATCGAGCCAGCCCTATTAATTTGTAAATTTAATAAGCACAGTTTATGTATTATGATGGGGATTAAATCCTTAAATGTGAATTTCTCTGCAAAACTCGACATAGTTCATTAGATACCTTTTATTTTCCCCTGATATTTTAGGCAAATGGTAGATTTGTCCTGGGCCAAACTGTGCTTGTTTTTGATAAAGGGTTTAATAACTGCGAGCATGAACATTTTTGGGATGTGTCCTAAACAAAGAAAAAGAGTTTACAATAAAATATAAGTTTCTAAAATTATATGCATCACCTCCTTCAATAGATTAGTGCATATACTATCTAGTAGGGCTGAAACGATTCCTCGAGTAACTCGAGTAATTCGAATACAAAAAAATCATCGAGGGAAATTATGTGCTTCGAAGAATCGTTTAGTCCATTTACTAGGGATGCACTGAATTTTCAGCCACTGAAAATATATGCCGCGCCGCCCAGCAGTGTTCAGCTTTCACTCTCATCACTGCGTGTGACGCTCCGTTCAATATTCCGCTCTATCAGTGTGCTTTCTGCTCAGTTACCACTCATGATCACCGGAAAAGCTAAGTCCGCTCAAATAACACGCCGACAAGAAATTTCTATGTAGTATACTTGTTCCTGTTTGCAGTAGCGCTACTGTGCTGTGGCATGCTGAAGTACAGCTGTACTGGACAACGCTGGTCAAATCTCCTTCACTGATCTGCTCCCCGCTACGCTCTGCTCACATGCGCCGATAATAATAGCTTTGCCAGAGTTTTTATATTTTTATACATGTTTACTTGATGTTTCTTTACACAGAATCATCATTTCTATTAATTTCCCACTGATTTACGCGATCTGATGAGCATTAAATATTACGCGATCATATCTCTGTATGAGTGAATGGCAGAGACGTGCGTTTCCTTTAACACACACACACACACACACACACACACACACACACCAGTATGCAGAGATACATTTAAGAGGGTTTATTCTCCAAATAACTTTAAATTCATGTTGCTGAAAAATGTGTTAATAAATGTTATGTGTATGGACTCTTGTTTTTGTTCCACGTTAGCTTCCTGCCCACTAATTTTTGCCTCTTACAAAAGCCACAAAGCCTTCTAAGATGACAGTAAAGGCTTATGTCATGCCTGAGCTGTATTTAGGCTGAAACTTGAAAGTTAAGTTGCACAATGTTTAGGTTTTATTTTTTATTTTTTATTACTATTATTTTGCTTTGTCGAGTTTTAGGTTGTACTATGTTTACCTTTTTTAAAGTAATTTGAAATTGATTTTTATATTTGTATATATTTGTATTTGCATTTTGAATGTAATATGGCAATTAAATGCACTAAATGGGTTTAGTTTTCACAGTTATTAATATATGCAATTTCAGCAATAAAAATGTTTCTAAAAATTTTTCTAAAAAGGAAACAAATTACTTGTTCTTTTAAAGAGACCTGTCTTATTGTATATTTAGTATTGCTCTTTAATAAAGAAAAAGTACTTCTTATCCGATTACTCGATTAATCGATGGAATTTTCGGTAGAATACTCGATTACTAAAATATTCGATAGCTACAGCCCTACTATCTAGCGTACATGTTGGTTAAAGCAATAAGCCCCAAGAAGCTGTGGTTCACAGGGCTTATTGCTTTAATAAAACGGTTATTCCATATATGTAGCAGAGTTTCACAGAATAAAACAAGACCAATAAAATGTTAATTGGGAAATAAAATTATATTAATAACAGTATTCTTCCACCAAACAATGTAGTTCCTCAGAAACGGTTGTGGTTGCAACAAATGAGGTAAACAAAGTTTGTAAAAAAAAAAAAAAAAAAAAAAAAAATTTGTAGAGTAATTTACAACAGCTTCAAACGAGGCTCAACCAATCAGAATCAAGGACCAGAACTATCTGTTTTATAATAAAGTTTTGATGTCTGTTTCTTTGTGCTATTAAACTGTCTTTTTTCATCATAGACCTCATGCTGCTGAAAGAGGAGTGCATAGTACCGAATGAAACGGAAGAGAAAGAACAATATGAGACTCATCACGATTTTAAAACCGGAGAAGAATCTTTCAGTTGGCCACAGATTAAAGAAACTTTCTCACTGACAACAGCTCATAGAACAGGAACTAAAAGTTATTTCACCCCTTTTCACTGTGAAAAGAGCTTCAATGAACATGGAACTGGAGGAAAGCGTTGCGTGTGCCATCAGTGTGGAAAAAGTTTCAGCCAAAAAGGAAACCTTAACAAACACATGAGAATTCACACAAGAGAAAAACTTTATACATGCCCTCAGTGTGGAGAGAGTTTCGATCTACGTGGAAGCCTTAAAGCCCACATTAGAGTTCACACTGGAGAGAGTCCCTTCACCTGCCAACAGTGTGGAAAAAGCTTTACTCAAAAATCAAATCGTAACTGTCACATGAGAAAATTACACGGCATATTTTCAGTTCAGTAATGGTTAAGTCAGTGTGGTTTAGTACTGAATAAGTCAAATCTGTGTTTTTGCATATAGCAGATGTTGCATCAAAAATTGTAGACTTAAGTTGTGAATATAGTGTTTATGTGCAAATATTGCTGTACTTCTTGGCTTGGATGTTTGGCTGTGTTTTTGTTTACTGCCGTATATCAGTTTGCTAAACACCAAGAGCTTCATCAGGCCATTCCCATAATAGCTGTCATCATTCAAATTAATGCTCAACTCTACATTATCGGTAAAGCATTTGTGAAAGACTAACACAATTATGAATTTTTTTTTTTTTTTATGACGAATAAATTTTTCAATGAGTAAACCTGACTGTGTCTATTAATGTATTATTTTCAAATTAATTTAATTATTTTTAAAATTATTGTCCCTGGTTTACCAGGGTACTCTCTACTCCAGTAACCGTGGTTGGGACAGATGCAATCTAATCCTGTTTACATGAAAAAAGCCTGCTCCTGAGCAGGTTTAAGCTTACAGACCTGTTGCTATGATAGCAACTCCGGGATGAGCTTCGAGGAACCAAACAATCCAAGATCATGCCAAACCATCAACAGTAAAATCCAGCTAACTGAGTTAGCAACATATGAAGAACGGCCCCCAGGAGACTCTGGTGTATATTCAGCAGGATTCTATATTGAAAACGTGCTGTTTGGCACCGTTACAGTTGGGGTACTCAATCTTGGACTTGGAGTCAGACTCATGTCAGAGGACATATGGTTAAACTGTTTAAAAAGTTCAATCCTTGTCAAAATCTTTACCTACTTGTAAATAAAATAAATTAAGTCTAATTTTTTTTATCTGAATATACACATTATCACCCTCTTCATCAAAGTGAAAATAATTGGTGAAATGCCTGGTTTGGTAAAGTGATCAGCCCTTTATGCCGGGTTTGAAGAATATGAAGGAGACAATCAAAATGGTTTCTTGCAGAATTCATGCGTGCTGATGTTTTGATGCAGATCTATGATTTCACCCCCAACATTTCCTTTGTCCTGTATCTTACTCTCTTATTGGCTGTTGGTTGTCACCTGTCATTTCCAGTCAAAACACATTTAACACTGCAGCACTGTGAGTCGCCAACAGGTCCAGATATTTAGCATGCCAAATATCTCGCGGGCATTGGCGATGCATTGACACATCTTTCATAACAAACACTACATGATTGTCACTAGCATGAACAAGCACAGATTTGTCAGCGATTTCCACAAAACTGTCAGAGAGTGAAAATCAGGGCTAAAATTGTGCAGTGTGAACCCAGCATTAGAGTATACCAGGGATAGGTAACTTCGATCCTGAGCTGTGTTCCACTCCACTTTTAGACACACACTCGTGAACTTCCCCAAGCACTTCCCCTCTGGGGAATCCCCACTGCCATTTTGAAGTGCGTTCCACTTCGTGAAGTGGACGAGGGAAGTTTATATGGACAGACCCTGGACCCCTCGATTTTGACAGAGTGAGCAAATCTGCTTCATATAAACACTTCAGTCCTCTCCATAGACCACAATGCAACACGATTGTGACGTCACCACAGACTGAGTTTAATTTATCCCCACCCCAAACAGCTCTATAATACATAAATGATTTTTTTACATTTATAACAGCCCAAGCATACCTATATACGTATAGAATGTTGCACCAAACAAATTCCTAAGGGGAAAAATGTAAAATAATAAACCAACTCCAAAGCGCAATGGTTTTCAATCCTGGTCCTGGGGACCCACCACTCTGCACATTTTTCCGTTATCTGACACACACAGTTCAGTTCATGGAGCTCTCTGCTAATGATGATCTGAATCAGGTGGGTTAAACCAGGGAGACATACAAAATGTGCAGAGCAGTGGGTCCCGAGGACCAGGATTGAAAACCACTGCCATAGCGGATTCTAAGTGATCAAGGGCTTAGGATGTTCCAATTCAGCCCACTGCAAGGGCTCCGCCAGAAGTAGGCACTCATGCAATGTAATCAATGTTGTACATCTGAGTAAACAAGACAGAGGGAAGTTTGTGACTGAAGGTCATAAAAAAATGAACTGGAACGCAGTCCTGCAGAGTTCAGCTCCACCCCTTAAAGAAAACTTACCTGTTTGTATCATTAGTAATGCTGAAGACATTGATTAGCTTGTTCAGGTGTGTTTGATTAGGGTTGGAGCTAAACTCTGCAGGACAGTGGCACTCCAGGACCTACGTTGCCTACCCCTGGAGTATACCATTATAAACTTGCTCAGGTGGTACCAATCAACTTCCAGATCAAACTCCAGGCTAATTGCCCCACCTGACATCAATTGTAGTGGTTTTGATTACTTGAGAATAAAACCAGCAGTTTCTTTAAGATTACACTGTTTCATGGTGCTGCAAAGAATTCATCACGGTTGGGAAAGTGCTGTCAAAAGGCCCCTGAGATAAAGTTGTTGAAAGTCGACTTATCTTATCCTGTTATTATTTTAAAATTTTGTATTAATTTGCAGAACTGTTGCCTTTTTTCTTTCATTAGTTTGATGTTGTATGGCAGTGGTTCTCAAACGTTTTTGGTTGCACGCCCCTTTTAACCTATAAAAAAATCCAGTGAAGCCGAGAGCAAGGTATGCCTCGTCATATTACCTGCATTTAGCTTTTGAAAGTCCAGCACCTGCCTGGGTCTGTGCGACTTTGCCTATGGCTTTTCTCTTCCCTGTCACAAACCGGTCAGTCCTCCATTCTAAGTTACATCCGTTGGCTGTTTACAGTTTTATTTCTTTTCTTTTTCCACTGATGGCCTATGCTCCAGGCCTTGAGTTGGGATTCGAACTCGGGACACCCGTAGTGCAACGGAGCTGTGTCAGCGCACTGCCCACAAGGCTATCAGCACCAACACTATGTAGTATTTTATTTTACATTTCATACAGTTCTACAATGCCGTGTGCACCGCGCTCTTCTGTCACTTAAGCTTTTTATGTTGGTGCGTCAATCTGTTAAATTACATAGTCCCGGTTTCACAGACAGGGCTTAGACTAAACCAGGATTAGGCCATAGTTCAATTAGGACAATTGAGTAATTTTTTATAAGTATGCCTTATTAAAAACATTACTGATGTGCATCTTAAGACAAAACAAAGGCACTAATGTATTTAAAGATCAGTCAATGCAAGCTTTCAGTTGAAACAGCTCAGACTTACATTTTAGTCTGGGACTAGGCTTAAGCCTTGTCTGTGAAACCGGGGGAACGTATAGGAGATCATGATCTGCACTCACGAGAACAGTTTTGTTTTTTACGTTTTATTTTACATTCATCACTGACCTGCAATTTAAATAGGCTATCATCAGTATCTACTCTGTCAATTGACTTTAAAATGTATAACAATGGAAAATTCAATGAAAACATCAGAAATACATCGTCATAAACAATCATTGTTTTTCACACTGCAGATACTCAAGATTTATTCTACTATATAGATTGATTGTCTGTTTAATGTGAAGTGTTACCCATTCTTCTTTAATTGATGTATTCACTTTATTGATTGAATGTATTCTTCTTAAATAATGTTTTATTGTGCCTGGTGAAATATTATTTCTTGATTTATTTTAGACTGCTGAAATCATCATAACTAGTAAATTGTGAGGAGGCTTTTGTTACCGCAAATCTACGGCCAGGATAGGCCAAACTGAAGGCTCACGAATGAATTTAGCAGTAGGCACTTCATCGGACTCCTTTCAATTTCTGTCTCTTGCTGATGTTAGCAAGTTGTAGAGGAAAAGACTGAATAAACTATACATTTTGTCAAGAGCAAGCAAGCACAACTAACATTGTGATTAACATCTAAAATTACTATTGCAATTTGTATTTTATAGTCACTTGAATTAAATTCAAAATCAAAGTTTTAATAAATCAAGTGATTGTTTACAGAAGCACAAAAAAGACATACACGCAGAACACCTTCACCCAGGCTGCTGGACTTCGCTTTTCCTTACATGTGCAGTGCTTCAGCTATTTCTAAATCATTTATATGGGAGTTTTTTGTATAGGGAGGTGGATGCCTTTTTCTTTTAAGACCAACAATTTTTTTTTGCTCCTGTGTTGAAATTAGAGCGGTAGTCAGGGAAGTATATCTGTATTTTATTTGATTTAGTAGGAAAGTTATTCCTTGACAAAAAAAACAAACAAAAACTAATATGCTATTGTTTATTGTTTTGGCCTTTTCCCCTTCTGAAGCCTTTGTTTGATTATTTCCCGCTGTTTATTTAATAAAATATCTAGTGTTATTTTGAAACTGGTGTTGCTGAGCATTTTGTGTATCTGCCCTGGGGCCTGGAGACGGCAGTTCTCTCATTCTCTCCTCACTAATCTAGTTACACACTATGGAGGACCAAACCTGCATAAATTAAATATGAGTAAATGAATAAATGAATGAATAAATATATTAATGAATAAATAGATAAATAAATGTGATAATAGGAAAATAAATAAATGAATAAACGACTTGATAAAATAAATATCATTTCCCCTCCTTAATTTATTATTTTCTGCTTTTCTTTTTTAATTTTTTCTTTTCTTTATTTTTCCATTTATTTTATATTTATTTATGGATTCATTTATTTTTATATTTATTTATTCCAGTATGTATTTATTTCCATATTTATTTATTTTTACCTTTATTTATTTCAACTTTTTAAAATTTATTTTCATATTTATTCTTACATTTCTTTGTCATGTATGATAATTAGGTGGGTTGGTCTTGCTTGCCATTGGTTCATCGTTGATTGAAGCGCTTGCTCGATCACTCAGGCTTTGTAGTGACAGGTTGTAGCTCTCGCATGTGTATACTGTAGCGGACGATTCACAAATAGCTAGAGAGTTGCGCAACTTAGCGAATGAAGTCGATAACAACGCATCAAATGACTATGTGTTGTTTAGATTAGATGTGCTTATCGATGTTTTAGAAGAGCTAGCCTATTTGCTGATATGGATTTCGAAGAACAGCCTGAAGTTTTAGGCTCTCTGCTAAATATTTCCCAGCACATTCAAAATCTGTGCGAGTCAGATTGTACTACAATGGGACGTCCATCGTACTTGCTTCCGATAAGCACAATTGAAACTTATCTCTCAATGGGTCAAACTGCTGGAAACATTGCAAAGTTGTTTGGTGTCTGTGAAAGAACTATCCAGAATAGGATGGCACAACATGGTTTAAGGTAAGCAGCAGCTCCTAGTAGCCTCGCCTTATTTTCACATTGGTGTTTATATTTGTGTTGTGTGGTTGATAATGGGTTTATTTTATTCTCATAGAGTAAGCGACCTGTTTTGAACTCTGGAGGACGCTGAACTGGATGCTTTGGTAGAAGATGTACTAAAGCGTCACCCAAATGCCGGATATAAAATGATGGTTGGACATATCGGTGCACAGGGCTTTCGAGTACAGAGTAAGGCGGGTTTTGTACCATCCCTGGGTAAAAAGCATGTTAAATAGAAATTGTCAATTTAGTTTTTTTTTATTTATATAGCACCTTATACAATGCAAATTTTTATTTACCTGTGCATTACTGTGAAGCTCCTTTGAAATGGTGTCAGTGTTGCAGAGTTCATTATTACATGATTTTAAGCTAGTAAAACATCTCAGAAGTGGAATGTTTACTATGCATATATTGATGAATTTACTTTTTGTAGGGCGACGTGTTCAAGAATCCATGAGACGCGTGGATCCTCAGGGTGTCCTTATGTGCAGTCTTCAACTGAACCCCCGGAGGCGTAGAAAATACACAGTCCCTGCACCCAACAGTTTATGGCACATCGGTGGTGACCATAAGTTAATAAGTTATGCTGACAACAGTAGAATATTATTTATTATTTCTCATGTTCATCTGGATGTTTTCTATTTCAGAAAATCATTCATAGCTTAATTCAATGCAGATCAAGATCACTTTATCACAGTGATTCTCAGCATTTAGATTTCATAACTACCATGCTGACCACAAATGTGAATCTGTTGGGGTAAGGTTGAAAGAACTTTGTGATAAGATGGCAATCAGACCTGTCCTCTCCAGCCAAAATCCTCAGTTTACTGTTCTAAAATGTATCGCTGATTGTTGTTTTTCTCAAGAAGGATCTTTCTTGTGAACCTAAATTTCCAATGACTCTTACCAAATGTTATGAAATATTAATATTCATCCAGCAAGATCATATAATAAGTCATTGGATAATGTGATGTGATGCCATTTTGTGTGTGTGTGTAATGCTAGGGAACTGAGGAATGTGCTTGGATGAGTGAAGAAACATTAATCAGCAGAGAAACATCCGTTTGACTATTTTGAGAATTTTCATAGACATTATTGGTGAAATTATATGAGCAGATCTTTCTGATTGTGTTGTTAAATGTCCAGTAAGGGATTTCTGAGAAAGACTGTTGATATTTGAAATCACCGAAGCAAATGCCCCTACCTAACAGGTTAACACCCCTATTTTGATAACTCTGCCTCCAAATTCATGAAGACCCCTATGTTATGCGACACAGGCACCTCTCCCATCATGAGAGTATATTTTTGAAAGAGTGAGAAGTAGATTCTCTCCTTCAACATCTCTGAACCAACTGGCAGATGTTCTGATAGACGACATTCACCTGGAGACTATTCAAACGTTCAGTTTATCTAGTCTAATAATGTTATAATCCTTATTAAAGTCAAAATTTGGTGAAACATCTTAATAAAGAAATAGTCTATTTCACAGGTGTTCATATTATTTTGTCCAACCCCTGTATGTAAAAGGTATTGTCTTAAGTATGTGATATACTGTTTTGGCTGTTTTGATTTACTATAGAAAGTAGAGCGTGTTTTTTATCATTACTCAAAAGCCTAGTTAATATTGTTGAAATTAATTTTCTTATATCTGTTCTAGGTGGCGTATTGTGGTTCATGGTGGCATTGATGGCTTTAGCCGTCTAATTGTATACTTGAACGCTGCCACCAATAATAAAGCTGCTACAGTCCTGACAAGCTTTTTAGAAGGTGTCAACCTGTATGGTGTGCCATCACGTGTGAGGTCAGATAAAGGTGGGGAGAATATCGATGTTGCTTGTTTCATGGTTTCCACCAGAGAGAACAGAAACTCACACATCACAGGGAAGAGTGTCCACAATCAGAGGTTTAATCAAACATATACAATGCCTTATAAGTTTTCAGGCCCCTTGAAAATTTTGTTTTGTTTTACAGAAATGCAAACAATTACCAAGATATGCATGGTTTCGAGATAAATAAAAGACTACTATGATAGTTAGAAAATTGTTACCAGGTGTCTATGCCATCAATCCTGGAAACATTTTTTTAAATGTCTGTAGATTTTACTTTTTAATTTGCATTTTAAACTTTTTTTTTTAATTCCCATTTTAGGCTATTGAAGCTCCACTTCATGTACAACATTATGAATGTTGGTCCTTGAAGGTACTTGTTTAAAATTTTTTGTATTTTGGTTTCATTTACTGTTAGGATTGAAAGGTTGTGGAGAGATGTTTATGCTGGAGTGCTTGATCTCTTCTACACAATCTTCACCAACCTTGAGAATGACGGGCTTCTGAATCCAGATGATGAAGTGCATCTCTATGCACTTCATCATCTGAAGAAACACCTTCAGTACTTTCAGGATGGCTGGAACCAACACAAGTTGCGGACAGAAGGAAACCAGTCACCAATACAGCTCTGGTTAAGTCATGAACTTCAAGACCCTATCCAGGTATTTATCAGAGCTGGTTAGCAATTATGACACATGAATTTGGATAGATGGATAGATTAGAAATTAGGTGATATATTGAATCTATATCTAATATTTTTAATCATATTAGTCTAAAAATCTAATACAGATTTTTAATCTGTATTAGATAGAAACAGACAGGTAGGTGTAGAAATATTAGATAGATTGGAAATTATGCCATCTTAAAGGAGTCCAATTGGCTTTGGTGTGATTAACTTGAGTTTTTACAGTCTTGGCTCATCAGAAGATTCTGTCCATCCATATAAGTCTATGGGATTTTTCTGTGTTTTGACCATCATTTTTAGGAAAACCATAAGTTAGATCAGTTAGACACGATATAGCAACCCGAGTCAGAACAGTCTGAGCCGAGTTTGGTGAATGTAGAGTTAAAGCTGTAGAAGTAAGAACATTTAGTATCAGAAGTTGCTGGCTTTCCAAAAAGAAAAAAGTGGGACTTTTTTTTTTGACATTTAGTGCCAGTTAATATGCATGAACTCTTGCATCCAGTGAATATTCTTAGTTGCTCAAACTACTTCCAAACCGTTTAATAAAGCTAAAATATCTAGAACAGTATCTTTTTTAGTACATCCAAGCAAATAAATTCTTACATTTCTTATCAAATGTTATTTTGGCATCGCTTTGTCAAATACAAAGCTCTGAACACTGCAACATACCAAACATGTTTGAGATCTTCTGACTGAATATCCGATTTAGACATGAAAAATGTAACACTAACTCCAGTAGAAATATGGCATCTGATATTATTTGTAACACAAATTTAGACCATTCCAAATCCATAATCTGAGCTCCAGATAGCAGCTAAAATATCTCTCTCAAAGGCAGCATAGTCCTTGTAATGACTAGGAAGCTTGAGAGTTTGATAGCATGTGGAAGACTTGGGTAGGTTTCCATCCACCACCTCAACATCTAGGCTCCTGGGCACCACATCCCATTCAGTCCAGAATTTCATTAGAAACTGCAAGATATTATAAGCTGCTGCATTAAAAAAAAAAAAAAAAAGTGCACCTCAGGAAACATAAAATAATTTTACAAATCCAGATCATGACCCTTTTTATTTTTTTTATTGTAGAATCTAAAGCAAAAAGTCAGTTAATTTCTCATATACTTACAATTTCCAATGAAGGTACGAAGGAATCCGGTGAGCCTACATGTGTCTTCAATAGAGGCCTCACTGTCTTCATGTGTTGGCCAAATTATCCTCTCTAAAATCATCTGACACATTGACAACATAATCATTACTAAAGAATTGTAGAGCTCAACAACATTACATAAATGGTCCATATCTTACCAGTGGGGTGTACACTGTATCACAAGTCCTAGGAAAGAGAAGAGGAATAGTGTCTTTCCTCTCAGTCAGCAAAGGCCAGATCAATTTCCTTCAAACCCCGCCGTAGCTGCTTTACTTGCTTGGAGGTTCTTTCAAGGACCTTAATAATTTAATTTGGAATGGAAACATGCATTACATTTTTAAACTTTAAAGTGTTAGTTCACCCAAAAATGAGAGCTTTTTAGTATCTGAAAGTGTTAATTATCTTGCTGGCAATGCAGGCTTCACTGAGCCATCAGATTTTATCAAAAATATCTTCATTTGTTTTCCGAAGATGAACAGAGGTCTTACGGGTGTGGAACGACATGAGGGTGAGTAATTAATGACCGAATTTTCATTTTTGGGTGAACTAACCCTTTCACTGCATGAATGAGCAGTTTGTCAAGCAGCCATCTTCTGTTCTCTGATGTCACACCAGGCAAATCCCAGGACACTGCAAGGTCTGTACTAGCCCTCTTTTCCTCCTCTGATAATTCACCTGTGCCTTTCAACTGGTCATAAAATTATAATAACTATATACACTGCCTAGCCAAAAAAAAAAAAAAAAAAAGTCACTGTTTGGATTTTAATAGGCAAATACTTAAGTCAATATTGTATTGACAATGCAAGAGGTGAGCACTCTGTGAAGTCTCCAGCACATCCAAAAGACTTTTACTGAGGTTAATGTCAGGACTCAGAGGTGCCAATTCATGTGTGAAAATGATTCCTAATGGTCCATTCCAACCATTCTTTCACAACTTGAGCCTAATCAATCTTGACACTGTCATCTTGGTATATGGCCATGATGAGTCTTCCTACATGGTTGTTTAAGAAATGAAAAGCTACACACTCCATCAATTAGTGTTAGAAAAACTGCTGGCAAACATAACATGCTAGAAACATAATAATCACTGCAATTATGATCTAGCCATAGTATCTGAAGTTGCCTATTAAAATCTAAACAGTGACTTTTTTTTTTTTGGCCGTTCAGTGTATTTGTTTTTAAGCAATTTTTTTTTATTCCCAGCTAATATATTTAATGAAAATTAATAAGAGTAAAGAATAACTATCTCTATTACTTGACGGACATCAATGTCCACACAGTCCAGTGTAGCAAATTTAGCTCAAAAGGGAATTGTATATAAATAATTATGATTAATTACAATTATTTATATCGGCTGACAGTAATAACTGTCGCAGAGTTAAATTGCCATCAACTGATCTGTTCGTCCAGCGAACATTCAGTGTAAATTCATATCAACTCTAAGAAAGAATATTTCCGTGGCCACAGAAAATACCTTCCTATTAATGCATTAGAGCATGTAGCAAGGGTCAAAATCGTAAAGGGACAATAATATGCAAGGCAGAATCAGAAACTCATGTAATTTGTGCACAAGAGTTTTATTAATTAAACGCTAACACACATAACTAATCTAAACAAACAAACGAATAACATACACTCACGCATACATACAAAATGGAGCTAAAGTGGATGAATGAAGCCGTTAGAGAAAACAGAGAATGCAGTTATGGAAAGAGTCAGTTAACCACCTGAGTAAAACCATCAGCGCCATTTATAACGGGGTCTATAACTTATACTAAACCTCTGTTTCTTTAAGTTAAATGTACTATACTTGCACTGCCTTGATCTTGACGAGTGTCCAGAATGCAGTCTCGGATGAAAGTCTTGATGTTTTCACGGTTTTGGAGTTGCAATCACGTTCTTCCGGGTTGAAGAGTGATGAATTCCAAAGATGTTTTGACTCGATGGTGATTGGGAGTTTCTTCCCAGGTGAAAAGTGAAGAAGAGTTAAGAGACATCAGCTAAGATCCAAGACTCTTTGGTCGAATGGAGAGACAAGGCCGCAAAGCCTGGCACAAAAACTTAAAGTGTTCAGAAGAGTTCTAGCTCACATCTTCCTCATCCTCTTAGGGTCTAACAGAACCGCAGACTGGCTGGCGTCACTGATGTGAGGGCTTTATCTGGTATAGAGGTCACACCTCTGGGGAGTCAAAGAGCCAATGGTGACTTGAACTTTTGGAGGGAAGGTTTTACGACTCTTTGTCTCTGAGCATGGTAATTTGCATGGGGTTGGATTTAATAGTTGATATACAAACTATAAAAGATTTTTAGAACACTAATATGTTGCATAGGTATCAACATGTAATATACACTGTCATTTAGATCATCCGAAGACGAATTGATAGAGACCAAACATAGAATGAATGGGGTGATATTAACTAGTGATCTATCATAAGCATGTATAAAACAATATACAGTACAAAAGACAGTATACAAGAACAGTAACAATATACACAGTGACCTGAAGGATATGGGTGTTAATTCAAAGAAAGGTTTTTCTATGAATTAAATAGAGAAGAGTCCACTTTTATGGGCATTATGTCTTTCCTAAAGGGAAATGTTGCTCTGCCCGCATTCCTTTGACCAATAAAACTAGTGTTATCAGATAGGTTGCCATGGCTCAGGGGGCCTGGAGTCATGGACAGACATACCGGCACTCAGTATGTGTATTGGGTGGGGGGTCTGTAACCATTTGTTAATCTAATAACTAATTGATTTGTTAAATCACATGCAAAATTGTGTGTCTGATTGGTCCAAATGCTACACAGTATATATCTATGGTGGCTGTTTCAGGGGATCCACCAAAAAGCATGTGGATTATTGCTGGGATTAAACCAGTTAAGCATGGACCACCATGCAGGAATGAGTGCCCCATCATACGGCCTGCCACCACAAAGAAGTCACTATCCAGAAAACTCTGTGATGTTGAGGGAATCATGTGATCCTTTTCACCCTCAAAAAGAAGAGTTCCTCCTGGCACTTAAAAGAAATAAAGCCATGCAACATGTAACAATCCGGCATGCATTACAAAAGACAAATGCAGAAAACTTTTAAAATATAAACCCTAAGGCCAATGGCAAGTACTTAACTGTTAATACCAACAAATTGCTGTAGACTTCTTTTAAAGTTACCCTAAGAAAACAGGGGAAAAAAGAACATGTATTGTATAGGTCACTAACCAAGTTGTAGTTCAAAACCATGCTGGAATATTGACATGATTGTTGCAAAAAGATGACGAGTCACACCATCTCCAATTGCAGGATCACCTTGAAGGCAAAGGTACAATGGGACATTAATGCAAATAAAAATCATAACCGTATCACTTTATGGCAGGGGTGTCCATTCCTGCTTGTGGAGGGCCACTGTCCTGCAGAGTTTAGCTCCAACCCTGCTTAAACACCTGATCCAGCTAATTAAGGCCTTCAGAATCACTAGAAACTTCAAGGCAAGTCTGTTGGAGCTGGTTAGAGCTTAACTCTGCAGGACAGTGCCCCTCCAGGAGCAGGATTGGACATCCCTGCATTGTAGGGTTTACTTTACCTACCATGTAGTGTACATTTTAAAGGACAAGCCCATTCTACATTTGCCATCTTGTAGAAAGTCAAGATTGCTCTCTCCCTGTCTTCAGGACTGTCTCTCATGTCCATCTGGAAAAGTAGCTCTTTTCCCCTTTCATGGGTATTCAATAGGTTTCCTCTGTACTTCTTTGAGGCCTCTGTTGCATCTGGCTCACATTTCCAATCTAAAACCAGAGATATTATCCAGAGCAACACACATTAACAGGCATATGATCGGGTAAAGACAACAAAAAAAGAGAGAAAAAAAACATGATCCGTAATCTTTGAAGACCGTAGGCACGTGTTTTCAAATGCACATTATGAGATCTGCCATTTGTTCAGTAATTGTTTGCGGCAATTTTGGTACTTCGACCTCGGCGCAGTAATATCATCATGCGCAGAGGTCGAAGTGCTGTGATGTGCTCACTTGAGTGATGATATTACTGCGCCGAGGTCGAAGTGCTGTGATGTGCTCTTCTGCCATACATTATAGTTATCATTTTTTATCAGCTTTCAAAATTGCCACGTTTTATTTTGTGTCACCATACTTACTCGTGTAACTACTCATGTAACTGTCTTTAAATAGGGAAAACATGGAAGTGTTTGGTGGCTTCTAAATTCATCCCTGTTTGGATCCTAAGGAATGAATGGTGCTAAGCTAAATGCTAGCATAGTTGCGCCGTGCGCTAGAGCGATTAAGTGCACGCACTGAGACGGGAGAGGTACGTATCAACTCGTCTAAATTGAAGGAAGAACATATTAGAATATGGAAAAACGGTGGCGTTTTCCTTTAAGAAACGCAACCATTTCAGTTATTTAGAGTCAAGAATTTTTCCGTGATTACAGAATAGTTATTAGACTAGAAACCAACCATCCACTGGGTGTCTGACTCTACGTGTCATCACCCTAGGGCAGGGGTCACCAAGTTCAGTCCTGGAGGGCCGGTGTCCGGCAGAGTTTAGCTCCAACCCTAATTAAACACACCTGAAGTAGCTAATCAAGCTCTTACTAGGTATACTTGAAACTTCCAGGCAGGTGTGTTGAGGCAAGTTGGAGCTAAACTCTGCAGGACACCGGCCCTCCAGGACCGAGTTTGATGACCCCTGCCCTAGGGTCTGATGTCGACGTCGACGGTTCCAGACTTGATGACGACGATGCTGTGGGAGATCACATAAGTAGCTTCAGCTTCCTGTTTTTATTTCTGGAAAATATGTTAAATATTTCGGCATTAATGCGAATAACGTTAGGTGAAAATAACTTACAACTCTCCAGCTGATCTCCCACATCCCGTAGCAAACTGGACAACGAATTACTACTTGCTGCCATTTTCTTTGAAAACTCTCATCTGCATCGCTTAGCTGGCTTGACGATTCGACGCGTGAGCTCTCAACCAATGATGCACTGAAGCTACACAAGGATGTGTTACACACGGAAAAGTAAAAATAAATGAATGAATAAATAAATAAATAAATAAATCTAAAAATAAATACATGTGGGAATAAATCATTCTAAAAAAAAAATAATGCATAAATATATAAATAAATCTAAAATTTAAATGCATAAATAATGTAAAAATACATTAAAAAAGAATTAGTGAAAAAAAAGTTTAAAAAAATGTTTAAAAATGTATAAATGTATAAAAGCAGAAAATAATAAATTAAGGGGGAAATAAAAAAATGAATTTTATTAAAAATTAATCATATTTATTTTATCAAGTCGTTTATTCATTTATTTATTTTCCTATTATCACATTTATTTATCTATTTATCTATTTATTCATTAATATATTTATTTATTCATTCATTCATTTATTCATATTTAATTTATGCAGGTTTGGTCCTCCATAACACACCTCTTCCTACTTTTGGATTTAAAAGGGGGCATGTAACAAATTCATGTAAAATAAGTGTAAAAAGACATTTGACAGGGTCTTTTTAACTAATTCATTTATTGTGTCTTGATTGATGTTGACATTATTTTTATTGAGTGAAGTAGTGGATTTACATTTATTAATTTACCACATGCTTTTATCCAAAGCAATTTACAACTGCGATATGTAACAACAAGCAAATCATCATAAAGAGGCAGCTAAACACAAGAAGTGCTTGTAACAGAAAGTTTCAGACATCTTTCGGATTAGTACAGGGAGGGATTAAGGAAATGTGAAAGCCTTTTTTAATAGGATTCAGTTGAATGTTGATGGAAAAGAGGAGTTTACTGCTGTCTCTTGAATATTGTCAGGGATTCTGAATAAAGGTGGGAAGATCATTCCAGCAAAGAATAATGAATGAAAATGTTCTGATAAGTGATTTTTTGCCTCTCTGTGATGGTACCATTAGGCATCGCTCACTTGTAGATCTCTGAAGGGGATGTAGATCCGTAAAATAATATAAGGATGTAGATCCTAAAATAGTGATGCTGCATTCTGAATCAATTTGCTTTTTTCCCCATTGTTTTGCATATAGGTCAGATCAACAGGTCGTAGACTTTAACATTACTCCAGCCATCTAATTACAAGCATTAAGCTTTAGCAATGTCTCCTCATGTTTATATATTCACGTTTATTTTATATCATCAGCAATCTATTATGAATGTCTTCTTTTTGATTATAATTGAGATTAAGCCGTTTTGATTATAAATATGTTTAGTTTTATTGATTAGGCCTGTGTTCAGAAATGTTGTTTTAATAATTTCACAGCATTGTTTACTGAATCTTTTTTTTTCTTTTATCCTCTTCTAGTGTATCTGATGATGCTTTGCTCATCTGAGAATGTAATAGACAGTCATTTTTGACTGTGATAAGAGGTGAATCTGAGAGTCTCCATTCTGTGTCCACTGCCCAGGTAAAGTTTATGTAAACTGTCAATAGCATACTGTTTTGAGTATGTTCTCCATTCATATGGGATCCGTCCCTGTCCATCAAATGTTTTACTGTAGTATTTTTCCAGATCTTCTTGGAATCTGCACACAAACCACTTCCAGTAGGGCAGTTCAGAGAGGTCAGGGGTGATGCTCCAGTCTGCATAAACTCCTCCTGCTCTTCTGTAATCTCTAAAACTTAACCATCCACTGGGTTTGGTCAAATTAAGATCACTTGCCACTAAATTTGTGCAAATATTAGCAGAGAGATTCACTGTGTCTGTGAAATGCTGTCCATGAATTCCAGTCACTCTGTGTAAAGGAGCACTGTGATCTCCTTCATGGTTTTTTGTGTCATTGGTGCAGGTGGCTCCACAGAACAGACACTGAACCCAACAGCACTGACAGAAGTGATCAATCAGAAGCTCATCTGGTCTGAATTTATAGTCCAGATTTACTGGAAATGTCTTTCTGTTGAATCTACTGCTAATCTCAGACATTACAGCAGAAAGTTCTTGTTTAATCACATCTTCCAGGAGTTTGAAATCAACGTCGTCATGTTTGACTCCACTGAGGTCTTTTTCAGAGAAGATCGGCTCATCTGAGAGCTGCTGTGTGAAAGTCTTCAACCACAAACTAAGATCTCCACTGTTCACTTGAACATGTTCAGTAGATTCATGTGCTGCTTTCATGATCTTCTGCTGCAGAAGTATAATGTTCACCTTCATCTTGAGTAAAACATTGACACTGAACCGATCAGTGATGTACCGACTGATTTCATCTCTGATGAAACTCTTGAAGTGATCTCTTGGATTATGAATGTAGTTCATGTATTTGGCAAAATCCTCCTCTTCTGCCAGTCTCTTCAGGATGTGTTTTTCCAGATTTGATCTGTTTCCATTCAGAGATTCACAGTTTGATCTCATTTCATCTGTCAGATCTCTAGTGGTGTTCTTGTAGACACTCTGCTCAATGTGCTCTTTAAGTTTCTGACAGATGATTTCACCAAAAATGGCAATCCGTGTTGCTCCATGACAGTATTTCTGGAAGATACTATAGTACTCTTCTCTCTTCTTCTCAGTATAGAGATCAGGATCATTGGCTTCCCTGAACAGTCTGTGTTGGCAAATAAAAATCTCTTTTGCTCTGTTACAGATGAAATAAACCAAATCCACAAAGAATTCTTCCTGAAATTCATATTTCTCACATTTTTCTGATGTTCTTTTACACTCTTCTTGATGTAACATGCCAGTTGTTGAATGTAGCTGATGTTGTAGCCCTTCTCTGAAATCTTAAATGAGTGAATCATTGTGACTGTCTTCTAAACAACGTCTTTGACAAATTATCTTATTTGGGCTTCATCTTCTGGAGTAAGAGTTGACTCCTTTACATCTTGTTTAGTGCAATTTTTTGAAGACTCTCTGAAAATGACATATTCAGAGTAATTTGGCACATCAAGAATATCGTTGTACTTATTGCCCTGTTTGCAGCAACTGAGAACCTGTGTCACATCATTCAGTACGTCAGTATGTGTGATGATCTTCTTCACACTGTTTTCCCAAATCAAATCAAACTCCTTCTTCAGTGTTTCTTCATCATTTGCTTTGTCTTTGAGTTTTAAGGCAAGTTCTTTGCTCTTTTCAACGAGAGTGTTTTCAAGTTGTTTCCTCTCTTCATTCTTTTTCTTCAGGTCTCGATGCTGAAGAATCTAATTTAATTTCCCTTTTGTTTCTCTCACAATGTTTCCCTGAAGCTCTTTGATTTTGGTCTCAAAGGATGTTTTCCACTGAATCAGTATTTCTGCATATGCGTCTTTCTCAAAAAATTCTGACATTGATTTTTTCAACTTTTTACTTGTCTTATTCAGTTCTCTTTGAAGATAAGTTTCCTCAACTTCATGAATTGTTTCATTTTTTATTTCGTTGTGCAGTTTGTTCTCAATTACCATCATGGCACTCTGAAGACTCCAGGACCACTTGCTGCATTCATTCTTTAGTTTCTTGTAGGCTGCAGTCTCCAGAGAATATCCGAAGCTGAAGACAAATTGTTCATTCAGTAAAGCCTCCCAGAGATCGTTAATATGATCTTTGAGGTGTGTCAGACTCATTCTATGTGATTTTGAAGCATGAGATATAATAGTTTTTTTTAGTTCTTGGATATTCTCACAGTAGTTTAGGTTTGGTGGTGCCATGGGTGGGTTTCCCTCCCAGAGCTGAGAGAAATACTTCACATCATTCTGAACATCAAAATTAATCACATCACTGAAACGTTCTGCATCACAGCCTTCCTCTTCTGCAGCAAGTTTTGTCATTTCATCCAGTTTCTCCTGCAGTCGTCTCCTTCCCTCCATATTTCTCTCTCCAGCTGTGAGGTCTGAAACATTCTGATGCACAAACACACAGCTGGGTTTCAGTCTCACCTTCTTCATCCTCATAAAGGCCTGAACAACAATCTGAAGAATGTCCTGCATCTCAGCAAGATTTTCTCCAAGGATGTTGATCAGCGTTAGATGTGCAAGACCGATAACAAATGTGGCCAATTCATTGTCATGATCTCTTGTTGATCTTCCAGCCAGTTCTGCAGTATGAAGACCCTCAGTGTCAACAATCAGAATATATTCAAAGTTCAGTTGTGTTTTCATCTCATCTGAGACTCTGACCAGCTGCATGAAAGCTCCTCTGGTGCATCTGCCAGCACTGACGGCAAACTGGAGACCAAACATGGCATTCAGCATGGTGGATTTCCCAGAGCTCTGAAGCCCTAAAACTGACAGCACAAATAGTCTCTGGTCTCCCAGTTTCTGGATGAGTTCATCTAAAACAGCAGAGATCCAGATCACAGGAACATGAACAGCGTCTCCATCCATCAGCTCCAGTGGAAATCCAGAGATCATCATCTCTGCTGCGAGACTCGGGAGAGAAGAGAAGTCAAACTGCAGGTCTTTCTTGTTCTTCTTTACAGATGAACATGATTCATAGATTTGTCCGATTTCCCTCATGATGTGCTCCAAACCAAAGGTTGCAGCCTGAAGTTCCTCAGATATTGTCTCAAGTTCAGTTTGTTCAGTTTCAAGTTGTTCTGACTTATCGTGTTTCTCTTTCAGTTGTAAGACTGTTAACCATTTTACATCATACTTGTGGTGTAGAGCAGAAAGATCAGCTGATGTATGTTCATCCAGGAGAATTCTGAGCCATTTGAGAAAAAACATCATCTGATGTTGATCATATGAGTTAATTTCTTTAATGAAGCACTTTATGAAGTCACTGATGTGAAATTCATGCTGCTGGTGACGGATTTCTGTGTTTTTTCCCTTTCTGTCTTATCTCCTTGAGGTCGATGTAGTTCTTTGTTTTTCTGACACCACTGATGCCACAGTTTCTGATGAGGCAGAAATGATTCTTTGATTTTTGTCAGATCTTTATTCCCCAGTAACCTCATCATCTGCTGTGCTGCTTCTCTTCCTCTCCTGCAATCACCGTCATCTTCCTCATCTACTCTGATATCTGAGTGATATCTGAGTGACACATCTTCAAGTCTGAAAGAGGAAGATGATTCTTTGAGACAATCATTTATAACTCTTCTGAGTTCTTCAGATACATCTGACTGATTTCTGCCTTTTAGACCAATTCTGAATTTCCTTCCTTCATCTCAATTACAGTAGATTTATCCTCAGTAAAAAGACAAATGAGTAGTTTTTTGTCATTGTAGAGGTTTTTAATTATTGATGCATTTCTGTCATTCTTGTCCAGTCGTGGTAGAAGAACAACACTGACTGATGCCATTTCAGTGAGTATCTGCAGCTGTTTCTCATGTTTTCCTGCATCACCGTGTAGATTACAGAATGCAACACAGTCAGTGAATTTATCCGTGTTTTTCCCAGAAGGGCAGAACCAGGTGATCTCCACCACTCCATCCATCAGGACTCTGGTTCTGCTGCTGCCTGGGCAGTTCCTGTGGAAGAATGTGTTGTGTTTCTCATTAATCAGACTGTTCATCAGCTGAGACTTGGATGAAGACACAGAGCCAAACCTGAAGAAAAACACCATTGGAGTTTCTGCCTTGTAGATCGGCTGGGTTTGACTGATGATTTCATTGTTGGTGTTTGTCATCTTCCAGCTCTTGTTGATTTGTCTGAATGTCCAGAGAGGAAACTCAATCTGTCGTGTGAATGGATCAGGAACAAGCAGAGGCAGAGCCAGTTAACCACCTGAGTAAAACCATCAGCGCCGTTTCGTTTAGTTAAATGTACTATACTTGCACTGCCTTGATCTTGACGAATGTCCAGAATGCAGTCTCGGATGAAAGTCTTGATGGTTTCAAGGTTTTGGACTTGCAATCACATTCTTCCTGGTTTGAAGAGTGATGAATTCCAAAGATGTTTTGACTCAATGGTGATTGGGAGTTTCTTCCCAGGTAAAAAGTGAAGAAGAGTTAAGAGACATCAGCTAAGGTCCAAGAACCTTTATTTGAATGGAAAGACAAGGCCGTAAAGCCTGGCACAAAAACTTAATGGTTCAGAAGAGTTCTAGCTCACATCTTCCTCATCCTCTTAGGATCTAACAGAACTGCAGACTGGGTCTTTGTGGTCAAGAGTCATTTCCCAGGCTGGGGAGATCACTCACGGCTCTATGTTGGGAGCCCGCCGGGCTCGCCCAGCAATCAGAAGATGGCAGAAGAGCTTTTTGCAGAAGAAGTTTTTGCAGAAGAGGTTTTTTTTTAGAAGAGCAGGCCGGACCTGTGTGTGAGAGCTTTATCTGGTATAGAGGTCACACCTCTGGGGAGTCAAAGAGCCAATGGGCTCCAGTCTCTTTGGAGAGAAGGTTTTACGACTCTTTGTCTCTGAGCATGGTAATTTGCATGGGGTTGGATTAATAGTTCATATACAAACTATTAAAGATTCTTAGAACACTTATATGTTGCATAGGTAGCACCATATAATATACACTCTCAATTAGATCATCCGAAGACGAATTGATAGAGATCAAACATGATATAAGTAAGGTAATACTAACTAGTGATCTATCATAAGCATGCATAAAACAGGATACAGTACAAAAGACAGTATACAAGAACAGTAACACTATACACAATGACCTGAGGATATGTGTGTTCATTCAAAGAAAGGTTTTTCAATGAATTAATTAGAGAAGAGTCCATTTTTATGTGCATTACATGTCTTTCCTATGGAAAGTGTAATGAGAGAGAGAGCTCTCTACATGCCAGTAGGTCGTAAAGCTTATCTGGCCTAGCAAAAGTCTCCTGGTTGCCATGGTAGCAGGGGCCTGAACTTCGTTCACAGACATACAGGCACCGAGTCTGGTGTTGGGTGATGGGTCTGTGACTGTTTTAATCTAAATCTAATCTATTTGTTAAATCAATGTTAGAACAAATGTGTCTGATTGGTCCAAATGCTACATAATTATGCACTGAACCTCTGTTTTGAAGTGATCTCAATGATAGAGTTTCTCTGTATTGCTATTGTTAGTTCTGGTGTGGCCTCTGCTACTCTCTTAAATTTGAAATTATTTCTAAAACTTTATCTTTGTAGTTTTTGCCTTCATGGAAAATCAGATAACTGAAAATACACATAGGCCCACACTGTATGGCAATACAGTGCGTGCATAATTATTAGCCATATTGATATTCTGATCAATTTTTTTCCAAGCACATTTTACCAATTCCAAACCACATCAATCTTAATAACTACTAATAATTTTGTATTTAATAATTTATAAGTGATATATAATTGTCCATGAAGGCTGGAAGTGAAAAACTTTTACAAATCAAATGAGCCAAACAAGAGATTTAAATCAGACTGAAAAGTCAAAAAATTATTAAATACCCATGAGAAGGATGCAATGCTAATGCAGTACTAGAATTTGCAAAGTTAAGGCATGACCATTGGACAGCAAAATGCTCATTGGGTCAGCACGGTCAGAAAAAAAACAGGTTGAGAAGAAAAGATACGTTAACTGCAAAATAGTTAAGAACTAAGGTAAAGAATTAGCTGTGAAACCATCAGGAACCATTTAGTCTCCAGCGCCACCATTTTCCAAAACTACAACCTACCTGAAGTCTCCAGAAGTGAAATGTGTCTCTCACAACATGGTTCTCAGAGACTTTGCCTCAGTAAAAAAATCCTAAAAAATTACCCTCACTTAGAAACAATCCCATTTCTACGTGTTCACATGAAAGGGTCTGGGTGTCTCTGTTCTCTTTTGGTTGGAGGGGTAGGGGGAAGGGCCAGATAGCCCTTCAAACGAAGATTTTTCAGGACCACACTTCAAACGAAGGGGTATGAGAATTATCTCAGCATACACCGGCTACAGCGGCAATGGCTGCCAAAGTGAACAAGAAGAACTGTAGCGGTGTATGCCATTTTTGGCATAAACCCTCTGGGGTCGACAAACACACCGGCGCGTTTTGTGGCATTTCTTCTTGACAACCCCTAAAGGAACGTAAATTACTCCGTTATTTTTGATTGTACAGATAAGAGCAATACATCATTTGAATCTGTAAAGGGTCTACTTTTATTTGCGTACACTCACAATAACAACAAAACTTTGTGCTTTTGAAAAATTAAGCAAACAAACAGGGTCCACTCTCTGTCTTCTCTGTCTGCCCGAACTGCTTTTAGAAACGCGTCAGTAAAATGAACTGAAACTCAGCGAATACTTGGCATGCAGACATGGGAGTTATATCTATAGAAAGCTTGACATGTCTACCTTTAGTGAAGTAAGTCATATCGAAAAAAAATATTCTGTGATAAAGTAATCTGTATGAAACCAACATGATATTTGATCTTTCCCGTCTAAACTCATCTCTAATGCACTCCCGCCCCCTCGCGGCTCGTGCCCTTCATATGTAAATATCCACGTGAGATGCGCGCACATGTAAACGCCCAACGTAAACAAAGCCCGAGGAGATCGTTCATCATGGCTGCTGTTCGTTTCTGGAAGAAGACTGTAGGACTCAGCTCTTATTTTAGCTTTTGGGGAATCAATTCTTAACAATTCGATGTTGATTTCTGTAAATTGATTTGATTCAAGATTTATTTCTTACACCTTATCAACTAGCCGTCCAGCGTCTTAGTTAAATTTAGGGCGTCTTATCAATTGTGCTTGTGTTACTTCTTGGCCAACGATAACGCAAACAAAATGGTAATCTTATCAATTTTGTGAGCAAGGTAACAAAGGATCGACAGCGCAAGGCAGTAATTGATCAAGCACAAAACAAACACGGCTCTTTAAAATGAGACAAAAGTTTATTTGCTAACTGTTATTCTAACAATACATGAACCTACCAAACACACATATGCACACACACACACACACATACACAGTTCAGGAAATGAGTTGCTGTTTGCATGAAGTTCCCAAAATTCTAGTACTAGCTACTAGTTCTTTAAATTCAACCTGAGAAAACTCATAAAGCAGAGATTCTTAGCTTATCATTACTGTTTTAGGATTAATTTGCCCAGTTCAGCAAGAGATGATGATTTTGTTTCCTACTTGCATTCGAGTTGACAGCTGATCTTTTGATTTCCCTCTGGCTGAGGTCAGGGAATCCTGGGGCTGCTGACTGGCTGCTGTGTGTTCGTTGGGTGACATGTTTCTGGGAAAGCCCTCCAGTGATTGGTTGGTTTCCTTGTGACGTGACGACACGCTGGAAGTTCTTCGGAGAGTCTGTTTGCAAAGACTAAGCTTTGAAGATTTTTGCAGTCACGAAGTTTGACGAAGTATTGGAGTTCTGGAGGATCACTAGCCTGATGTTACGGCTGTGAGCACTTTGGAGCGCGGTCAATAAAGTGAAGAGCCAAAGATCGAGAGAGCAAACAAGCGAAGGCTTTGGGTCCAGTTTTCAGCAGGCTGATTTTGGTCCATCCCACGGGCAATCAGATGCTGTTGCAGGGCGGAGCCACGCCCCTTACTGTTCCTCTTCGGACACAAATTAACCTAATATTTAATCTTCCACATGGGGAATATCTCTGAAAGTTCTGCTAAAAACTTCTATAAAGTGTTATCACCCGAGAATGATACCGAATATAATTTTTTTCATTCTCACCAATGTTCTGCAATTATCGTGACCATTCATTCAAAACTAAACATCAAATATCTGGTACACACATCTGAAATCACATAGCTTTATCTGATTAAATAGCAAAGATTAAAATATCATAGGTTCCAATAAACACATCATACAGAAAGCATATTTTTTGGCAGTATATTGCTCCATAAATATCTTAATGTGTGTTCCAAAGATGAACTAACTGCAAAGGGTTTGGAACGACATGAGGGTGAGTAATTATTGACAGAATTTTTATTTTTGGGTGAACTATCCCATTAAGGTGAGAGGACGACTAAGCAACTCTTCTCTCTGTAGTCTACTTAAACATTCTGTAATATCTTGGTAAGCCTTTTATAATGTGACGTATTGTCAAGTATGGTGACCCATACTCGAAATTGGTGCTCTGCATTTAACCCATCGTGAATAACCCATAATAGTGAACAAACACGCGCACACACACACCTGGAGCAGTGGGCAGCCATTGCTCCAGCGCCCGGGGAGCAATTGGGGGTTCGGTGCCTTGCTCAAGGGCACCTCAGTCATGGTATCAAAGGCAGAGAGAGTGCTGTTCATTCACAATCCCCACCTTCAATTCCTGCCGGTGCGAGAATCGAACCGGCAACCTTCAGGTTACAAGCCCAACTGCCTAACCATTAGGCCACGAAGATTAGGGGAAGATTTAATTTTGAAATCATTTGTGTATTGCGACTCATGATTTGATGGGAGTGTAAAGGACTGCTAATTTGTTAAATAGAATTTATAAAGTCTGCATTGACTTCTGTGGAGAAGCTTTGAAGGACTTTTATTTTGAAATGAACTTAACATTTCAACTGTCATCAGTCTCATAAATCCTCGAAAGGTTTTTATATTTAGATTTTTTTTTAAATTTATGTACATTTGTAACACTACTCTGTATTATATAACCTTTGCATGAAATGATAAAGATAAGAAAAAAACTAGTTAATGCTAATGCGAGGCTGTTTCTAATGCAGCATCTATGGGAGGGATGGTTGACATTGTTTTCTCTTCTAACTGCCGTTATCAGTCTGTTTTTCCCCCCCTTTTATTGAAAGTCGTGAAAACACTACTGTGGAGGGGTTTTTTTTTCTATTTGAGCAAATGGGAGTGCAAAAAATACATTTTTGGTATTCTCCCATTCACTGCTCTCAAAGTTTACCTAACTATGATGACTTCCACTGCTGAGAAACCCAGAAATGTGAAAAAGGTCTATATGACTGCATAAAGCGTGACCCATGTAGGATCAGAACAAGTCAGACAAAGTTAAGATTCGATCCGAACATTGAAACATGAGGAGCCAAAATTCCAGAGAGGATCCCAAGGCTGCAACAGGATGTTCGTCATAAATCAGATTCCTAGCTCCAGCCCTCTGAAGAAAGCAAACCAACAAGCCTCTTTCACAGAACAGCTTGCAACATTCAAACAAAAGAACACTTATTGATAATTCCAATTCAGGAAGGAGACGATCAAATTTGGGGCAAGTAATCAGGACTGATGGTCAAAGATATGGCTGTCACTTGTAAATCTGTGATCGAAATCACGAGCTAGAGACTTCATTGGCTCTCGACATAGAAGACAAAGACGGAGACTGAAATTCCTTAAGAGACCTTTTAACCTCTCTAGTCTTCACAGAACATGTCCTTATGTTCACAGAACGGTACAGAAACTGCCTTTTCACATATAGATGCACCAAAATCATCTTAAAAGGACTTATGAGACTTATCATGTTTATGCATAACCCCATATCATGTATGTAACCCACACGATTAACCATCATGTTTTAATCACATATGATGTATGTCTTTTAATAACTAGGGAATAGTTTAAGAGTTAATATTCATCTTTGGTATGTATGAGTTTGAAAAATCATGCTTTAAATGTTTCTTCCAATCACTTCTTTGTCAAATGTACCATAGTCTTGTTAGAGAAATCATGTCCAAAATTGTACTCTGTAAGAGCGGGAAAATTTGGACCATATGACTGATAAGATAACATGTTAGATTTATGAATGGGGAGGAGAAACATACAACACCACGAGCCAAGATCATTTCTAATTGGTCAAGACGTCCAGATAGGACGGTCTAGAAGCCGAGTTTAAATACTCAGGACACCATAAAACTCGCTCTTCCTCTTGGTTCCTTGCTTGCTTCTTCTCTGTTGCCACCGCGTTTCGACGCTGCTCTTTGAGCGTGCTCTGGCCTACATGCCAGCTGCTACCACAATGAGAAGAAAAACCACCTAGTCTCATTACATTCTTTTATTATTTTACTTTAATTTCTTGTCTTCCCGTGAGAGTTTTGTTAAGTTTAAGTTAAGTTTGCCGTAAAGTCCAGCTTCGACTGCACCCGCTCAAACTTCAACCAGACCAACTACGCATCAAGAGCCAATGCCCAAGACATCACTACGAAAGACCACTGAACTCAGCCAATCAGCAACCTCGGGAAACCCCTTTCTCCAAAGAGGACAAGGACACAAGGGAATTCCTTAAGGCAACACAAGCAAGTACAACCTCCAGACTTTTGCTGAGTCGGTGCAGTTTAATATAAATTTTAGCCTCATTGAGAAACTCAATGTGAGGGTTAAATAAATGATTGATGGTTGTTCAGGTCTATAGGCAATTGCAAATTGCTGTAAACTTGGGATTTCACATTTCATTCTTTAATCTTATCCTTTCCTCACTTTCTTTCTGCAACGTGTGAATGTGTGAATGCGTGTGTTCATGTGTTAGATTAGATTAGTTTACATGTCTTAGGTTTATATAAATAAAGTCTTATTTATATTGAAAAGAGAAGTATCTTGTGTTTTGTGCTTACAAGTTAATGTCTTAAACTGCCGATCTTGTTACTGTGCTATTTAATAGTGTTCACTATATTTTGGATTTTAATATCCAGTGCAGAGTTGATGTTATACGGCTCGTTCAATGACTCGCTGCCGATTCAGTGATCAGCCGTGAAACAGTGATTCTGTTCAAATTCCCTATAAAATCATAAATGATTTCCTTTGAGCTAAATTGACTTGTTTCCCTTATTTATTACTTATTTACAAATTTCTACACCCATTTCCACTAAGTGTATGTGTGTGCACCAGGGTAGTGTTGAACCAGCCATCCGTAAATTCTTACTTAAATTAGAACATTAAGTCCACACTAGAAGCTTAGTAACTACTAGCTAGTTTGTCACTAAATCCGTACATTATTCGGTTGCACCAGTTGTTCGTGTAGCTTGTAGTTCGTAAGCTCGCTGTAAAGTAATGTGTAGTTGCATAATATGACGTTTACCCTAAATGATCCAATAGAAGCCTAAATAGGCTACACGAGCCAAACGTTTTCATTGCATTTCAATTTATTGTTCATTCAAAGTAATTTTTTTATATATAAAAATAACATTTAGAAACTGTAATTGAAATAAATAAGGATAAATAAATACTGAAAGAAAACAATCAGAAATGCCATTTATTTATTATTTAATTTGATATGTGTAACACGGACCGAATCACACAGAGGCACGCTATAGATTGGGTGTTGAAGAAGTGCTAAAAAAAACAAGTAAGTTGATAGACATATGTGACCCTGGACCATACATATTCTGAAATCTGAATAAATAAGCTTTCCATTGATGTGTGGTTTGTTAGGATCGGACAATATTTGGCCGAGATACAACTATTTGAAAATCTGGAATCTGAGGGTGCAAAAAAATCTAAATATTGAGAAAATCACCTTTAAAGTTGTCCAAATTAAGTTCTTAGCAATGCATACTAATCAAAAATTAAGTTTTGATATACTTACGGTAAGAAATTTACAAAATATCTTCATGGAACATATTCATGGATATTTACTTAATATCCTAATGATTTTTGGCATAAAAGAAAAATTGATAATTTTGACCCATACAATGTATTTTTGGCTATTGCTATAAATATACCCCAGTGACTTAAGACTGGTTTTGTGGTCCAGGGTCACATATTGTTTTCTCTCTTAATATGTACATGAGTGTAAATGTCAGCAGCCAGAGATGGGTACAAATACATCAAAATGTATTTAAAATAAAAATACAAAATACTGTGTGGAAAAATGTATTTAAATACAATTACAAAATACTGTGTGGGAAAATGTATTTAAATACAAATACAGTATTTTGTATTTTGAAAATACACAAAATACATGTGAAATTGGCCATCCAGTGAAGTGACACTCTTAAGGCCCATTTACACCAAGATCGATACTTATAAAGATAACTATATTAGTGTATTTTAAGTATACAATGCAGTTGTGTCATCTGTCACTTTAAAGGTGGGGTATGCATTTTTTAAAAGCGCTTTAGAAAACAAGTCGGGGCCGAGTACCACAACAAAACTTGTAGCTAATCAGCAGTAAGGGGCATGTCTACTCATGATGCAGAGGAGAGAGTGCTCATCAGTGCACACAATGGACATTAGCCGAGCTGAGCGACGACAGAAAGATAGAGATGGCGGATAAAAAACAAAAGAAGAAAACGTCTGCGGAAACAAAAGAATGCTTACACCGTGTCTACACCGGACTGTCGTGGTCTGTCTACACTGGATGCGACAGAGTGACCATTGAAAATCATTTGAAATTTGTGTAAATATGTCATAAATAGAAGGCGGCAGCAGTTTACTGTTGGGGATTTGTCGTGTCGTGTGATTATAATGAGTTCTATAGTATTTTGCCGCGCCGCTCGCGTCCAGTGTAGACATGGTGTTACGATAAGGCAAGAAGTAGGACCCGTGTAAATGTCGGATCAGCTTTCCAGCACTGGAGAGAACTCAAGGAATGGGAAGGCCTGCGATCGGATGCCGAGGTTGCTTTTGTTTCTTCTCGATAGGTGAGTAACACTGGTTTTGCTTTGTTTCACAAAATTAATCGTTGCCATATGTACGTGTGGGGCAGAGCTATCAAAATAGGGGCAAGACCCTTCTGGGGTAAGGGCGTGTTTGTTTTTGTGATTTCAAATGTCAACATTGGCTACTAGAAATCGCTTACCCCACCTTTAAATGTTCAAGCTCTTTAAAAGCAGAAATGATTCAATTGGCTGTCAAAGTTTTTATCATTCATCATTTTTTTGTGCTGTTATGGTTATAGTTGTGGTATGTTGTCTGCTATTCACTTAGATTTAGGATGTACTCACACTAGAGGATCTGATCCGTGCTTGAGCATGATTGACCCCCAAAGTTCAGTTCATTTCACAAGTGTGACTGCTCTGTACCGTGTCCAGTGCGGTTCATTTAACCATGCCCTGGCGCGCTTGAAGAGGAGGCTCTAGTGCGGGTAAGCATGTACTGATCTGTCCGCTGCTTTTGACACGGTTAACCACCAGATCCTCCTGTCAACCCTATTGGCAAAGGGCATCTCAGGAACCACACTCCAGTGGTTTGAGTATTACCTTTCAGATAGGTCCTTCAAGGTATCTTGGAGAGGTGAAGTGTCCAAGTCGCAACATCTACTGTAACTACTGGGGTGCCTCAGGGCTCAGTTCTTGGACCACTTCTATTTTTGGTCTACATGGCATCATTAGGTTCGGTCATTCAGAAACATGGCTTTTCATACCACTGCTAAGCTGAAGACACTCAACTCTACCTCTCATTCCATCCTGATGATCTAACGATAGCTGCTTGCATCTCAGCTTGTCTAACAGACATTTCTTGCTGGATGAATGACCATCACCTTCAACTCAACCTTGGCAAGACAGAACTGCTTGTGGTTCCATCAAACCCATCATTTCATTACAATTTCATGATTCACTTAGGCACATCAGAAACACTGCAGAAACAAGGATTGACGCTTGAGAGCAGAGATCGATTGGTTCAGTCTGTTGTGCTGCTGAGAGGTTTGCGATTGTAGCTCCGCTTTTTTATTGAATCTTTACCTTACTTTCACTCTCTGTTGTTTAAAGTGATAATATATAACTTAATTCCCACCATATTTTTGGTATTATCTATCAAACTAATCTAACTAATTTGATCGTTCGCTTTTAAAACCGCGAGTGCAGCGCGCATGCAGCACGTTAGCATTCGTTAGTCGGCTAGCTTGTTACTCGCGGTTCCATTCACGTTTCTATTCGCGCCTATTATTGTTTTCTTTTTTTCTCGCTCCGTTTTCATTTCTCTCTCGCTCCGTTTTTCACGAGTTCATCAAACAACAGTGGTAAGTTAAGTTGGTATCATTCATCAATCACAGTGAGTAATGGCTTCTCCTTCTCTTGTTGTTTGCACTTCATGTCACATGTACAGTTTATCTCTCTCTGTCGGCGACAAGGGATTCACATGTGATAAATGCAGGGAAATAGTTAGGCTGACAGAGAACATTTTAGAACTAGAGACACGCATCCAAACTTTAGTTGAGGATAGTAAGAATGTGAGGGCTGTAGACACTGCTTTGGATGCGACTAGCTCAGGGACTCCTGTACATTGTTCGGTTCCGGTTGTGCCCGTGCAGCAGGGCAACTGGGTGACTGTAAGGCGGCCTAGTCGCGGGTCAAAACACCACTCTTCCGTTCCGATTAAAACATCAAACAGGTTCTCCCCACTCAGTGACGCACCCACTGAGAAACCTGATGAAAGTGCTCTAGTAATTGGCGATTCTATTGTACGGAACGTGAAAATAGAGACACCAGCCACCATAGTCCAATGTTTACCGGGAGCCAGAGCGCCTGACATCTTGGCAAATTTAAAGTGCTGGCTAATGCTAAACGTAAATTCAGTAAGATTGTTATCCACGTCGGCGCTAATGATGTTCGACTTCGCCAGTCACTGGCTGCAGATAAAGTCTTAATTGTTGGTGATTTTAATATCCATGTCGATAATGAAAAAGATGCATTAGGATCAGCATTCATAGACATTCTGAACTCTATTGGGGTTAGACAACAAGTTTCAGGACCTACTCATTGTCGAAATCATACTCTAGATTTAATACTGTCACATGGAATTGATGTTAGTGGTGTTGAAATTCTGCAGCAAAGCGATGATATCTCAGATCATTATCTAGTCTTGTGTAAACTCCATATAGCTAAAACTGTAAATTCTACTCCTTGTTACAAGTATGGTAGAATCATCACTTCTACCACAAAAGACTGCTTTGTAAGTAATCTTCCTGATTTATCTCAATTCCTCAGCATATCCAACAGCGCAGAAAAACTTGATGATGTAACAGAAACTATGGACTCTCTCTTTTCTAGCACTTTAGATACAGTTGCTCCTTTATGCTTAAGGAAGATCAAAGAAAACAGTTTGACTCCGTGGTATAATGAGCACACTCGCACCCTAAAAAGAGCAGCCCGGAAAATGGAGTGGAGCTGGAGGAAAACAAAACTAGAAAAGCATTAAAAACGGCTAGATCTGATTACTTTTCATCTCTTCTAGAAGAAAACAAACAACCCCCGGTATTTATTCAATACAGTAACTAAATTAACGAAAAATAAAGCATCAACAGGTGTTGGCATTTCCCAAGAGCACAGCTGTAATGACTTTATGAACTACTTTACTTCCAAGATCGATACTATCAGAGATAAAATTGTAACCATGCAGCCGTCAGCTACAGTATCGCATCAGATAGTGCACTTTAGATCCCCTGAGGAACAATTCCACTCATTCTCTATTATAGGAGAGGAAGAATTGTATAAACTTGTTAAATCATCTAAACCAACAACATGTATGTTAGACCCTATTCCATCTAAACTACTAAAAGAGCTGCTTCCAGAAGTCATAGATCCTCTTTTGGCTATTATTAATTCATCATTGTCATTAGGATATGTCCCCAAAACCTTCAAATTGGCTGTTGTTAAGCCTCTCATTAAAAAAAACACAACTTGACTCCAAAGATCTAGTTAATTACAGACCGATCTCAAATCTCCCTTTTCTGTTAAAGATACTAGAAAAGGTAGTATCCTCACAATTATATTCCTTCTTAGAGAAAAATGGGATCTGTGAGGAATTCCAGTCAGGATTTAGACCGTATCATAGTACTGAGACTGCTCTCATTAGAGTTACAAATGACCTGCTTCTATCATCTGATCGTGGTTGTACCTCTTTATTAGTTCTACTGGATCTTAGCGATGCGTTCGACACTAACGACCACAACATTCTTTTGAATAGACTAGAAAACTTTGTTGGCATTAGTGGAAGTGCCTTAGCATGGTTCAAATCATACTTATCTGACCGCCATCAGTTCGTAGCAGTAAATGAAGAGGTATCATTTCGATCACAAGTGCAGTATGGAGTACCTCAAGGCTCAGTACTAGGGCCGTTACTTTTCACGCTTTACATGTTACCCTTGGGAGATATTATCAGGAGACATGGTGTTAGCTTTCACTGTTATGCTGATGATACTCAGCTCTATATTTCTTCACGGCCCGGTGAAACACACCAAATTGAGAAACTAACGGAATGTATAGTCGATATAAAAAACTGGATGACGAGTAACTTCTTACTGCTAAATTCTGAAAAAACAGAGGTGTTAATTATCGGACCTAAAAACCCCACATGTAATAACCTAGAACACTATCTAACACTTGACGGCTGCTCTGTCAATTCTTCTTCATCAGTTAGGAACCTAGGTGTACTGTTTGATAGCAATCTTTCATTTGAAAGCCATGTTTCTAGTATTTGTAAAACTGCGTTTTTCCATCTCAAAAACATATCTAAATTGCGACCTATGCTCTCCACATCAAATGCAGAAATGCTAATTCATGCGTTTATGACCTCAAGGTTAGACTATTGTAATGCTTTACTGGGTGGTTGTTCTGCACGCTTGATCAATAAACTACAGTTGGTCCAAAATGCAGCAGCTAGAGTCCTTACTAGAACCAGGAAGTATGACCATATTAGTCCGGTTCTGTCAACACTGCACTGGCTCCCTATCAAACATCGGATAGATTTTAAAATCTTGTTAATTACTTATAAAGCCCTGAATGGCTAAGCTCCTCAGTACTTGAGCGAGCTCTTATCACATTATAGTCCTCCACGTCCGCTGCGTTCTCAAAACTCTGGCCATTTGATAATACCTAGAATATCAAAATTGACTGCAGGCGGCAGATCCTTTTCCTATTTAGCGCCCAAACTCTGGAACAATCTACCTAACACTGTTCGGGAGGCAGACACACTCTGTCAGTTTAAATCTAGATTAAAGACACATTTCTTTAACCTGGTTTACACATAACAAACTAATACACTTCTATTATTCAAATCCATTAAAGGATTGTTAGGCTGCATTAATTAGATCAACCGGAACCAGGAACACTCCTCATAACACACGATGTACTCATTACATCGTAAGAAGAATGGCATCTACGCTAATATTTGTCTGTTTCTTTCTTATTCTGTTTCTCAGTCCATGTCCGGATCAGATGGTGGATCGGTGCCGGGAGATGATCTCTGCGACCCTGATCGTCGGCGGAGGCCGGACACCTGGATGAGCCCCGGGGACATATCCCCAGTGAAGACCTCGACTTAAATACAATAAAACTTAAAATTAAACGAAATAACTATAATATAACAAAATACCTAACTACATAATACTATTATTGTTAGAAATTGCAACAATATAAAAATAGAAATATAATACATTTATACATTTAAAATTTAATTAAAACAATAAGTAAAAAAATAAATAATAATATTCTGGCCAGAGGAGATCTGGCCCCCCGACTGAGCCTGGTTTCTCCCAAGGTTTTATTTCTCCATTCTGTCACAGAGGGAGTTTTGGTTCCTTGCCGCTGTCGCCTCTGGCTTGCTCAGTTGGGGACACTTAATTTCTAACGATTATCGTCAATTTGATTTCATAGATACTATTTAAACTAAACTGAGCTAGACAATGACATCTCTGAATTCAATAATGAAATGCCTTTAACTGAAAATTGAGTGTTTAATCTTATTATTATACATTACTGACACTCTATCCTCCAATTTCATACTGTTAAGTGCTTTGACACAATCTGTATTGTTAAAAGCGCTATATAAATAAAGGTGACTTGACTTGACATCAACCATAACTTCTTCAAAAACAGCAAGAAACCTTGGAGTTATGAATGATGAGCAGCTGACTTTCTTAGACCACATTGCCAAAATGTTTATTTAATTCAACATCAAGAAGATCAGGCCCTTTCTTTCGGAACATGCTTCACAACTCCTTGTTCAAGCTCTTGTTCTGTCCAAGCTGGACTACTGCATTGCTCTTTTGGCAGGTCTTCCAGCCAGTTCTATCAAACCTTTACAATTAATTCAGAACACGGCAGCAAGATTAATTTTTTAATGAGGCAAAAAGAATGCACGTCACACCTGTGTTTATCAATTTGCACTGGCTACCAATAGCTGCTCGCATAAAATTCAAGACATTGATGTTTGCCTACAAAACCACCACTGGTTCTGCACCCCTTTACCTAAATTCATTACTTCAGACTTATGTGCCTTCTAGAAACTTGCGTTCTGCAAGTGAACGTCGCTTTATTGTGCCATCCCAAAGAGGCAGAAAATCACTTTCACAGACTTTTAATTTCATTCCTGGTGGAATGACCTGCCCAACTCAATCCGAGCAGCTGAGTCCTTAGCCATCTTCAAGAATCGGCTAAAAACACATCTCTTCCATCTTAATTTCACCCTCTAACTCTAGCACTCTCTATTCTAATTCTATTCTTTAAAAAAAAAAAACTTGTCACTTTTAGACTTGCACTCTATTCATTTACTGCTTGTTTTCTTTAAAAAAAAAACAACAAAAAACTAACACTAGCTTTTCTAATCTTTTTGTATTCTGTCTGTTTTCTTTTTATTTATTATACATTTAACAAAAGATAAAAAGGCCTCTAACACTAGCTTGCTCTATTATTTTTCTATTCTATCAGTTTTATTTTTTCTTTATCATATACAGTGCCTTGTGAAAGTATTAATACCCTTTCATTTTTTCATATTTTCTTGTGTTGCTGCCTTATGTTAAACTGCTTTAAATTTTTTTTTTCCCACACCAATCTACACTCCGTACACCATATTGACAAAGCAAAAACAGAATTGTCACATCTTCGTAAATTTATTAAAAATAAAAAAACTGAAATAAGTGCATTTCATAAGTATTCATACCCTTAACTAAATATTTAGCTTAAAGACGCTAGGGGAATTCCTTTATTCTCCGATACTGAAGCCTTTTTTTATTCACGCAGTGTAACTGCACAGCCATTGGTTCGTGCAGTGAGCTAAAAATGAACCAATGGTGGCAGCGGAGCTGCACAGCCTATGGCTAGAAAGCTTGCCAAAGCCCGCCAAAAGGGGCGGGGCATCTGGCTATATAATGCGGGCATTCGCCATGGTCCTCAGATTTCTTCTCCTTCAGCGACGACTACTAGATCTTCGCTCTACGAGACTTGAAGCCTTCGCCATGAACGAGCCATCGCAGCAGATCCAGACCTTCCTCTGCTCGGCCCAAATTGCCTGCAGCAGCTGGTCCACGGATTCCCTGCCGCTACCCGGCGACTCTCCCTTCAGAGGTGAGTATTAAAAGAGCAAATTTTCAGCGTCGCTGAAGATGCGCTCACACAGACAGCCTGCTTTCACCGAAGGCCAGACTCCGTCCTGATTCGCTCATGGGTCTCCTATGAAGGAAGCCCCTCCTTCCCTGCTCGCATGTTCCCTCTCTCAGACGGAACAGTGAACTTGTGAGGCTAAGCGATCGGGCATGAGTCATCTACACTTTGATCTGCCAGCGCGTGTGTTGACACGTGAGGATTAGCGCCCCTCATGTTAGAGCGGCTCAATCCCTCTGGGTGAATCATCAGAGTATGCACGCCTTCCCGCTCTCGCGTTCTTTTCTCCCAGTCGACTCGGAGAAAAAGATGGTGAATGAGTGTTCAAGCTAGAGTGGTTTTAGCGCCGGCACAGCCCCGCGCGTCCCACTCTGCACACAGCGCATGATCTGCCACAGTGTGTTTACAGTCAGCGCTGCTTTATTATGAAGCATCAGTCTGCCTTGCCTCGCTCGCACCCCTTCAATGAAGTTGGCCCCGCCTCTCCGCCCTCGTGTTTCTCCCCTCCCAGTTAGCTCGGAGAAGAATGAGATACGAGCGGATCTGAGCGAATGAGTGCAGCACTTTTGATCTGCCGGTGTGTTTACACATAAAAATCAAAGCCCTTCTTTTATGAGTGGTTTTGTCTTTTTTAGGCAGATAAAAAGGAAAAGGCTGTGACTATGATACTGACGGCTTCAGACCTTACTGACAGGCTCTGGGCCACGCCCATGGGGGTGGACTGCTCGCGCTATGGAAGCTCGAGTCTAGCGCCCCCAAATGGCCTCTGTTATGCCTCCAAGCACCCCGTTCAGCTCCGGGTGCCGACGGGAATGTGTTTATGGTAAATACTGTTGTGAACACAACTGACCACTGTTATAGCGAGGAAATAAAACACAAACATTTCATAGGAGAGCACACTTCTCTCCCTCTCATCACGAGCCTCAGGCCTCCGGCAGGCGGTCTGCCACTCGAAACAGTTCAACTCCTCACCACACGGGCTGAGGCCTGGCAAGCCATCCCCGGAGTGTCAGATTGGGTAATGGGGATAATAAAACGAGGCTATACGCTCCAATTCGCTCAAAGACCCCTGCGGTTTTGCGGAAGTGGTCTCCACATCGGTTCAGCGCAGCAACGCTCACATCCTGCGTGCCAAAGTGATGAGTTTGCTGGCAAAAGGAGCCGTGGAAACGGTTTCCCCCAGCCCAGAGCAAGTCAGGCTTTTACAGCCGTTACTTCCTCGTCCCTAAAAAGGATGGTGGTCTAAGGCCCATCCTCGATCTCAGGCATCTGAATTGCGCCCTTATGAAACGGCCATTCAGAATGATCACATCGAAACAGATCCTCTCACAAATATGCCCAGGGGACTGGTTCGTTTTGCTGGATCTGAAAGACGCTTACTTTTATTTCCAGATAGCCCCCCATCGCAGACGATTCTTGAGATTCGCCTCGAGGGAGTGGCTTATCAATATACAGTCCTTCCCTTTGGACTGTCCCTAGCTTCCTGCACTTTTACGAAGTGCATGGATGTGGCGCTTTCCCCACTAAGACAGTCGGGAATTCACATTCTGAATTACCTCGACGACTGGCTCATTTTGGCCCAGTCAGAGAACGAGCTTCTATATCACACATCCGTGCTCCTCAGCCACTTAGAGTGCCTAGGACTCAGGGTCAATTTTGCCAAGAGAGCGCTGTCCCCCAGCCAACGAATCTTGTTCCTGGGAACAGTTATAGACTCAGTCCACATGAGGGCGGTAGTCACGCCAGAATGTCCACTGTCCATTCAGCAGCTCGCGGCCTCATTCAAACTCGGAGCCTCTCGCCCACTCAAAGCGTTTCAGAAAATTCTGGGGCTGATGGCCTCAGCATCCTCAGTGCTTCAAGACCAAGAGTTGAATCTACTCTGCCCTGTCAGGGCATTGAGAATTTATATTGAGCGTTCCGGCCCCTTTAGGCAGTCGGAGCAGCTCTTTGTATGCTTTGGCGGCCGCACCAAAGGGTCTCCGGTCACTAAGCAGAGACTATCCAGATTGATAATTGACGCTATCAAGCTAGCATACTCCTCCTTGGGCCAGCAATGCCCCATGAGAGTAAGAGCCCATTCGACTAGAGGCATCGCCTCATCCTGGGCGTGGTGTAGCGCAGTAGTTTACAAATTTTTTTCAGAGCGACCCTATTTTTTTCTTTTTAATATATATAAGGAAGGAAGGAAAGACAACAGCGCTACAGACCGATCTCGAGTCCCACTGTAGAAATTAGTGAGGATGCTTGACTTCATCTATTCTGACATATCATATTTTGTCCATAGTTATGATTATCACAATGTCATTGCGATTTTGAGAGAATATGCGGATGTCACTTCCGAAAGTGTGTTGCAAGTAAGCCACATTGAAAAACGAAACTTTTATTCAAATTCTGAATGGAGAATAGGCTATACAGCAAAGAAAGCACGCAAAGTGCGCTTCCTTAAAGAGCTGTCACTCAATTCAGTATATCGCGATCTCTAATTCCGCTATAATCAATGAATCTGTCAACTCAGCACAATTAATCTCTTGTTTATATCACACTTTGTTCATTATAATCAGAGGATTCGGGTCGCGAGCTTCCAGAACTCTGGACTGAACAAGAATACTTGCGCTCTGAGCGGTGAGTGGATTCTGACTCACTAAATCTCCTCTGATTGGCTATTGCGTTATAGAAGTCAACAGATATGTCTCTGATTTGGTACAATGTACAACGCTGCAAAAACAGATCGCAAACACAAATACACGTTTGATTCTGACCTGAGGCGGTTGCCGGTTACGTTCGTTTTGTTGTTTATGTTGTTTAGTTGCTTCTTTCCTGAGTCTTGAACTGGTTACTTAAATCATCCTGGCGTCCCATTTTTTAAGTGTCACGACCCACCCGAGGGTCACGACCCAGGGTTTGAAAACTACTGGTCTAGTGGTGTGTCCATCGCAGAAAAATGTGCGGCGGCCGGCTGGTCCTCGCCGTCCACATTTGCCAGGTTTTATAATCTGGAAGTTCCGGCCTTACAGGCAAGGATCCTTTCTGCATGATGGGCTCCCTGTCATACCAGTATGGCCTTAGCCCCCATCTTGTACGCTCTTAGCCCTCTATCGAGGGCCGAGGCGATACAGACTCATTGGAACGATTACTCTAGGCAGGGCCGACCTCTATGAGCTTGGCCCTATTCCTTAGCAGGGCTTCCCTGTATGAAGCTTGATTCCTATGGGCCCCTATCGGCGCCCAGGGCAAGTTCAAGTGTTGGTCGTTCCCCTTGCATAGACATGGCGGAATTATACTGGTTCCCCTAGCGCCTTTAAACAAGATGCAGTACGAAGTGTAGTATTGATAGGGAACGTACTCGGTTACTAACGTAACCTCGATTCCCTGAGATACGGAACGAGTACTGCGTACTTAGCCGTGCTATGCGGCTGCACGACTTCGTCACTTCAGTCAAAGTAACCTGAGGAGCCGTGGCGAATGCCCGCATTATATCGCCAGATGCCCTGCAACTTTTGGCGGGCTTTCTAGCCATAGGCTGTGCAGCTCCGCTGCCACCATTGGTTCATTTTTAGCTCACTGCACGAACCAATGGCTGTGCAGTTACAGACGCAGTACTCGTTCCGTATCTCAGAGAACCGAGGTTACGTTAGTAACTGAGTACGTTTTTGCTAAAGAGCGTGTACATGGCAGCCTGACAAATTTCAATGTCTCGCCATGGGAATAAAAGTTGTTGTAACTCAGCAATAAAATCTCCGATCTGGCCCAAACTTCAAAAGTTTGATAAGAGTCCTGGCCTGAACACATCTGAAGGCCAATGTTCCATTATAATCATAGTGTAAAACAAGCCATTTCCTGTTGCCAGCAAGTGGCACTATGATTATAATGGAACATTGGCCTTCAGATGTGTTCAGGCCAGGACTCTTATCAAACTTTTGAAGTTTGGTGCAGATTGGACATTGCATGTTTAAGTTAGTGTAAAACAAGCCATTTCCTGTTGCCAGCAAGTGGCACCAACTTAAACATGCAATGTCCAATCTGCACCAGACTTCACATGTTTGGTAAGAGTCCTAGCCTGAAGACATCTAAAGGGCAATATTAAGATGTAATCATAGCGCCACCTGTTGAAAACAGGATACCCCATGCTTTATACTAACTCAAACATACCATATTCAATCTGCATCAAACTTCATATGTTTGATAAAAGTACTGTTCTTGTTCACCATTCCTGGCTGGTGGAATAATCTTCCCACCCCTATCCGGAATGCTGGATCCCTGTCAATCTTCAAGCAACAACTGAAAACCCATCTTTTTCGGCACTACTTGACTTCTTCATGAAAAAACTTTATCTTCCTCTCCTTCCCTTACTAGCTTGTACTTATTTGAACAATGACTGAGACCTGGTGTTACGAGCACTTCCTCTGTCTGATTGCCTCTTCAAGATGAATCGCTTTATGTATTCCCCAATTGTAAGTTGCTTTGGATAAAAGCGTCTGCCAAATGACTAAATGTAAATGTAAATGTACTGGTCTGAAGACATCTACGTGCCAAAATCCAGTTATAGTCATAGCGCCACCTGCTGGCAACAGGAAATGGCTTGTTTTACACTAACTTAAGCATGCAATGTCCAATCTGCCCAAAACTTCACATGTATGGTAAGAGTCCTGGCCTGAAGGCATCTAAAGGCCAATATTCAGTTATAACAATACCCCATGCTTTATACTAACTCAAACATACCATGTTCAATCTGCACCAGAGTTCATATGTTTGATAAAACTCCTGGCCTGAAGACATCTACATGCCAATGTTCAGTTATAGACATAGCGCCACCAGCTGGCAGCAGGTTTGGCACATATAAATTACTTTGACATATTCCTCTATATTTGCCATTTTAAATGCATATTGCTCACCGTTCCCTGTCTTTCTGAAGCCACCGGTTGGTGAGGCGGGTGCGAGGGCCCGTTCATCGCTGCTTGCAGCTTTAATTTCAATTTGAATCTGTGTGATGTATTCTATATGCAGGGCTGGGAAGGTTACTTTTAAAATGTATTTTACTACAGATTACAAAATACATTCTTTAAAAAGTAATAAGTAATGTATTTCGTTAGATTTCTCAGGTTTAGTAACGTAATCTAAATACTTTAGAATACTTTGAAATACTTAAACTATGTAACACAAGGGAACATATACTTGATGTCTTTTTTTATGTTTTCCAACTCTAAATAAAAGTGACATCTACCAGTCATAAGATTTGTGTTTTCTTTGCATTTTTTAACAACATCAGTTTTCCACCTTCTATGAACAACAAAAAAAGTTATGTCATTTAAATCTACCAATCAATATAAATTAGATTTGAATACAATGAATGGGATTCCGTGCTGTTTCATGCTGCATTCCAAGCATCAAAACGAATCCAAACACACCAAACATATCATAAAAGTAGCCAAAATAACTGGCATAGTTCTCCAAGTTATACAATAGATTTGTTTAATGAATGGACCAAACTTTAAGTGATTACTTCATAATCCTCTCTATGGAGAAGTGATCGGCACAAAAGAATCGCTGAGTCAAAATTGACAGGCCTCGTTTACCAAAGCAACTAACGTTACGGTGTACAAGTGATGTCGTTGTAGTTCAATGTAATTTAACAACCACAGTTTGCTAATGATGCTTTTGGGAAACATACCCCAGATCTATCCCGTTTAATGTGAACCATTCACACTGGTTTTGTTAAACAAAAGAAATGATTCATTTAAAAGATTAACTCAAAAGAATCATCTGTTCACGAATCGAATCATGAACTCGCATTACCGCGCCAAAGATGATCTGTTCTTGAGCATTACAGATGAACTTGAAGTTTACAAGATGGCGCCGCTGTGTTCGGAAGCCGTCCAGGTCTCTCCGCTTAGATTGTACTTTTATTTACTTTTTTTTACTTACTTTTGGTTTCTCTTTTTACACACATAACGTCTGCACTGATCACTTATGACAAAGGAACACTTTTGGACATTGGACACCGCTATACTAACCTATTTCAGGACACTTTATCCTCGAATCCATCGTGGCCACTCGAGATCCTTCGGAATGCTGAGGAGAACAATGGCCACTCAAATAACCCCCCGAGGCGACGGATCAAGAAACACCGCGGGAAACGCGCTGGGATTCGCAACAGACTGAGGAAAAAGGATCACAGTCCTCCTCTACCGAGCATTCTGCTCGCCAATGTCCAATCCTTGGAGAATAACATGGACCATCTTAGAGCCAGGATAAGTTTCCAACAGGACATAAGGGACTGTAACATCCTTTGTTTGTCTGAAATATGGCTCACTCCCTCGGTCCCGGACACTGCTGTAACACCGTCTGATAACTTTTCTGTTTTACGGATGGACAGAACAGCCGAGGCCGGTAAAACCAAAGGTGGAGGAGTGTGTTTCATGATCAACAAGAAATGGTGCGACCCCAGGAATATCTCCACTCTGTCGCGCTCCTGCTCGCCTCATCTGGAACATCTATCCATTATTTGCCGCCCATTCTATCTGCCCCGGAAGTTTTCACCAATCATTGTTACTGCTGTTTACATTCCACCACAGGCAGACACCGGCTTGGCTTTGTCTAAGCTTCATGATGTACTCAGCGGCTACATTAACAAAAATCGTGACGCTGCCTTTATCATTGCGGGGGACTTTAACAAAGCCAACCTCAGGCAGGTCATGCCAAACTTTTACCAACATGTATCCTGTCCAACTAGAGAACTGAATACACTGGATCATTGTTACTCTCAGCTTAAAAATGCCTACAAAGCCCACTCGCTACCGGCTTTTGGCAAATGGTTTCTGGTTTGAGAATGTCCTTATAGTTACTGTTTCAGTAGCTTGCTCAGTTAGCGTGTTGACAAAGCTCAATGCTACATCCATGAACTCGCTGACGTCAGATGAACTCTCCCGGAACATGTCCCAGTCGACGTCATCAAGAGCCGCCTGTTAGCATAGTCACTATGGTACAAGCTAAGAGACCTAACTTATGAAATAACGCTCTGGGTCAGGTGATTGGGGCTTATTTAAGCCACAGAGGGTGGAGATGTAGAATATTTGTATTAATCCTGATTCAATATAATACACAGAATTATGCCTATTCATAAGGGAAAGCTATTCCACTTTTATTTATTGATTGTGTGAGTGACTGTGTGCATGTCTGTGTGCAGTAGCTTAGAACAGAAAGAACTCATATGGAAAAGACCTTGTTCAGGAGCTTGAAATACATAGATGACAAACTATTGATCACCTTCAAGGACACATATATGGTAAAGACACCCTATCCAAAAATACAACAGTACATGTATGGAATACTGTAAACAGCTTCAGAATGCATATATGTGAGCTAGAGACAAGACTGTGGAGTGGTGTTTAAACATCTACTCGGCCTATTGTTAACTTGTTAATAAAGGTCTATCTGAATTCAAATCCTCCTCAGAGCAATTTATTTTGAACAAGGAAAAATCTACAACATGAACTATCCCTTTAATGATTTATTGTTATTATTATTACTATCTATTTATTTTTAAATTAAATGATACTCTGAATAAGAAACGAAATCTGCCAGCAGGTGGCAGAAAATGTCTTTATAAGTCATTCATTCGAACAGCTGATTCATCAAATAATGAAGTAAACGGCTCTTTTTATGAAAGGTCTTTGAATCACTGATTCACAATATTTGTTCAAAACGCGGATTCATTCAGGAACTAAACACCGCTGTGCTGCAGACACGAAACAGTTCTGCAGTGGCTTTAACAGTAATTATGTTCTCTGCAAATTTGAGCAAAACCACATAAAATCGTGTTTGTCAATTTCTTATTTATTGAACTATTGTATAAAATTACATTTTCACTTGTGCAAATCAGGACAAAAGCACCACTCGTGATATTGCTCTCGCTGCTCGTGTGATATCGCTTATGGTATAAATATTAGACAAAAAGATATTAGACATATAAGACATATAGGGGCATTATAAATAAATATATATATATATATATATGTATGTGTTTGTGTATATTACAAAAACTCACCAGATTTTGACATCTGAATCTCCTGCTGCCAAGCCAGCCTGTGTTTGGATTCTTCTTTAATGCACATTTGTATTATTAAAAGTGCTCGCTTAAGGGCTTTTTTCGAAACCCTCACCCACTCTGGATGGGATTCTTTGACCCACTTGAAGAAGTGGGAGAGGTCAGTCAGTTTATGAAGAATTGTTGTAGCACGATAATTTTGAGATTCTTTGAGCTGCTTGACGTATCTGAAAACATAACACAGACAAAATGGATCAGCCATCTTCAGTGCGAGGTGGATGGGCTGTAAAAATATTTGTGATGAAACACCAATTAAATCATGAGACATTTTACTGTGAGCTGGTAATTAAAGGGGTCATATGATGCTGTTTTTTTATTTTTATTTTGTTTATTGAGTGTACTAGAATAGGTTACCATACAGAGCCACTCCTTCTGAAAAGCCCAGAGTGCTCTGATTGGCCAGCTGACCCATTGTGCTTTGATTGGATAAACATCTCAAACGTATGTCTGAAATGCCCATGCCCGTCACCATAATTGCAAGCTTCAGCTTCCAAGCCTTCTAAAGCAATTATATACAGTTAAAGATGTCATCAGATAGAATTTGCAAGATAATGTATATATAATGTATATATAGCAATAATAAATGTATGTGTGTTTTCTTAATTTCTCCAGTACCGATAGCAGAACCGTTAATTTCAGAGCTTATCGATACTCCTGTCTTTCATAATTTAGCCCCGGGACTGATTAAATACCGAGTTTCGGTACCCATCCCTATGTGGAGTTCAATGTTTACATGCATACTCTGCTGCATTTGCTTCAGGTAATGACTGTGACTATAAGAAAGCCAGATATGGCCTTTGAAGAGCCATTAGTAATGCCAAGAGGGGAAACAGATGGCAGACACGTGATCAGCTAGAGACAAAAAAGAAGGAAAACCTGACAATGCCCCTGCAGTTATTATTTAAAAATACATTGGTAACAATGTGAATTATGCATTACTTCATGCATTAATATCTCATGAATTATCAGGCACTAACATGAGTTCAAAGTCTTTCATTCATGACTTCATGGATGAACAACACCTTAATTAAGACATTAAGTATATCATCGTGATTTACGATTTATTACGCATTATCATGATATTTTCTTTGTTCCCAAAAAAAACAAAACGAGGTTTTACTATACATGCATGTAATTTTGCGTTCACACCAGACGTGACTTGCGCGAATAAATCGCGCTATTCGCGCATAGTTAGATGCTTGAACATTTTGAGTTTACTCGCTTCATTCACGAGTGAAATTCACTTCACAACAGACGCAAATTCGCGTCATGGGAGGGGCTTCTACCAGGCTGCTCCAGTCTCGTTGCGAAATGGCTGACATGGATTTTGTTGAGAGGGTAGCTACGCTTTATGTGCTATGGAAGGCTGAAAAACGGTGTAGACGCATTCGGTGCCGTGTCTGGGTCCATCAGATCCTTCAGAGGCGCACCCAGCTTGGTGAGAACTCTTCCAGGAGCTGCGCCTGGATGACGGTCGCTTTCAGCGGTACTTCCGACTGAGCCGGTGTTCTGTCGATTTTTCCTACCTTGTCAGATTTTCCTACCGTAGCGCAAAATTATAGCTATATCTATCGATCCATCCTACCTCATCGAAAAATCCTACTGCGGGTTTCTGCTTCGCGCCTGTGACTACGTAAAATAATTCAGTTTAACTTTGCCAAAGATTCTTATTAGGCAATGATATAGGCTATTTGCAGTGCCAAGAACATCATCAGATTGTCCTACCACTATAAAATAGACAGGTAGGATGATTTTACAGCGCAAAATACCTCATCAGATTGTCCTACCACTATAAAATAAACAGGTAGGATGATTTTACAGCGCAAAATACCTCAGATTGTCCTACCACTATAAAATAAACAGGTAGGATGATTTTACAGCGCGAAATACCTCATCAGATTGTCCTACCACTATAAAATAAACAGGTAGGATGATTTTACAGCGCAAAATACCTCAGATTGTCCTACCACTATAAAATAAACAGGTAGGATGATTTTACAGCGCGAAATACCTCAACAGATTGTCCTACCACTATAAAATAAAGGTAGGTTGATTTTACAGCGCGAAATACCTCATCAGATTGTCCTACCACTATAAAATAAACAGGTAGGATGATTTTACAGCGCAAAATACCTCAACAGATTGTCCTACCACTATAAAATACACAGGTAGGATGATTTTACAGCGCGAAATACCTCATCAGATTGTCCTACCACTATAAAATAAAGGTAGGTTGATTTTACAGCGCGAAATACCTCATCAGATTGTCCTACCACTATAAAATAAACAGGTAGGATGATTTTACAGCGCGAAATACCTCATCAGATTGTCCTACCACCATAAAATAAACAGGTAGGATGATTTTACAGCGCAAAATACCATATCAAAATAAACAGGTAGGATGATTTTACAGCGCAAAATACCTCATCAGATTGTCCTACCACTGTAAAATAAACAGGTAGGATGATTTTACAGCGCAAAATACCTCATCAGATTGTCCTACCACTGTAAAATAAACAGGTAGGATGATTTTACAGCGCGAAATACCTCATCGGATTGTCCTACCACTATAAAATACACAGGTAGGATGATTTTACAGCGCGAAATACCTCATCGGATTGTCCTACCACTATAAAATACACAGGTAGGATGATTTTACAGCGCGAAATACCTCATCGGATTGTCCTACCACTATAAAATACACAGGTAGGATGATTTTACAGCGCGAAATACCTCATCGGATTGTCCTACCACTATAAAATAAACAGGTAGGATGATTTTACAGCACAAAATACCTCATCGGATTGTCCTACCACTATAAAATACACAGGTAGGATGATTTTACAGCGCAAAATACCTCATCGGATTGTCCTACCACTATAAAATACACAGGTAGGATGATTTTACAGCGCGAAATACCTCATCGGATTGTCCTACCACTATAAAATAAACAGGTAGGATGATTTTACAGCACAAAATACCTCATCGGATTGTCCTACCACTATAAAATACACAGGTAGGATGATTTTACAGCGCAAAATACCATATCAAAATAAACAGGTAGGATGATTTTACAGCGCAAAATACCTCATCAGATTGTCCTACCACTATAAAATACACAGGTAGGATGATTTTACAGCGCGAAATACCTCATCAGATTGTCCTACCACTATAAAATACACAGGTAGGATGATTTTACAGCGCAAAATACCATATCAAAATAAACAGGTAGGATGATTTTACAGCGCGAAATACCTCATCAGATTGTCCTACCACTATAAAATACACAGGTAGGATGATTTTACAGCGCGAAATACCTCATCGGATTGTCCTACCACTATAAAATAAACAGGTAGGATGATTTTACAGCACAAAATACCTCATCGGATTGTCCTACCACTATAAAATAAACAGGTAGGATGATTTTACAGCGCAAAATACCTTATCAAAATAAACAGGTAGGATGATTTTAGTTTTTAAATCTGTAGTTCCTGAACAGATGTTACAAACTCACTCTAAAAACAGATGATAATATAAATTTGAATTTTATTGAATTTTAAATTTGAATATAAATTTGAAAGATTAGTTATTGAGATTATGTATAATAATGCAGAACAATATGCAATAGCGTGAAATAAATTCATTCAGTCATAAATTAATTTTAAAAGTTCAAAATCATACAACACAGAGGCACATAATGCAAAATATGCAAAACAACAGCTATTATTAATAGAAATATGTACTAAATTAGACCACATAGTGCTGCAGAATGATTCGATTTAAGTCATACAGGGAAATACTCTCATAAACTATTTTAAAGAATTAATTTGTTCCCCACACATATTTTGCACAAACACATTTATGCTATTCTTTTTGAATTTGCAACATTCAAAATGTGCCCATCTATTACAGCTCTCACACTGTACCTGAAAATAAAATCAATATATTAGTAAATTTGTGTATCTAAAACAATTTAGAATATAAAATATATAAAACTTATTCTAAACATTAATATGATATATTATATTAAATATTCCATATAAAAGTATAAATATCTAAAACTTTGCAATTAATATGAAGATTTTTTTTTCATTTAAAGAGCAAAAATTAAAAAAAAAAAAAAGACAACTACACACACTGAAAAAAACAAAACAAAAAAACAGTAGTTTCATGTTGTTTGTATACCATTTCAATCATGCTTTTGTTAGGATCGTTTTCCAGCATGCTGCAAACCACACAGTAGTCCTCCGCATTACCTATAAACAAATTTGTTAACATTAAATTGTTAAATATGAATTCATTGGGCAATCATGTCATAATGTACTACGTCAATATACACACCATGAAAAATACAATCTCAGGTGTGTTCTGAAATGACAATAAATCACTCTTGCATTACTTTCTGCCGCTTTCAACTTATTTTCTACTCTATGATTTTTTTCCTCTATCCCCTAGATAGCATCTACAGAGGTGTACTACATGACATACGTTACAATGGTATTACAGATGGGTACTGATGGGTACGATCCCACTGACAGGAGATTATACAGTGATTCCCACTTATCTTCCATACCTTGAAAAAACAAAAATCAAAGCAAAAAAAGTAGTCTGAACAAAAAATGTTTAGTAGAAGTCAGTTTCATTTTTTGTGTGAACTGAGCAAAAATACTCTAAACATGTCACTAGTAAAAGTTGTTTTGTTACCTTAGATACTCTAGCATTTGTTCACAACATATCCAAATGTTCTCCCAACTTTTCAAATTGAGTCATCTGAACAAACAATTTTACATTGAACAATATTGCAATATAAGTTCCCAGCATGCATTGAAGCTTGAAAACATTTTATGTTAATTATCATTAAAATATTATCTTTTTAAATTTTACTGGCTTAATTTATGCTGCTGCTGTTGTCACTGTCAGTTAGCTGTCATGTGGATCAGAGTTCATATTTTTACTGATTTAAAATTTGTTGATCCTCACCATGGTTGAGAATCGTGTGCTGAGGTACTATATATATGCATCTCATTGCAATTTGTTTAATACATTTGTCTATCAGCATAAATGTTTGCCTTTATGAAGTAAATACCACCCATATTATGTAGAAGGCTTTGAAAATATACATAAATCTGAAAGAAAGAGGATTGTTAATAAAAAGGTTTAGCATTGCTAAATGCTACAAAAAATGTTTGGTTGTTCTAACAGATCTTTTAACACTCAGTAGACTGACATTTATTCAGTTTTTAAGTCTTTAAGTTGTCGGTTGCTATTTTGAGTTAACAGATTGAGTGCGATAGGTTGCCTTATTTTATTTTATTATTTTTTTGAGTTAGATCAACTTTTTTTTTTTTTTTTATGAATTTTTTATTTTTTATTTATTTATTTATTTTTTTTAACAGTGAAACTGTAACAGAGAAAATATATTTTATCTCAAATAATTTTGAAATGGTTCACTAATCAGATTATCATATAGCCTAATCATATAGCCTTACTTTTCAATGAAAAAATGCTAACAAAGATTATCCCTGGTGCTAGCTGTCTACGTAATGTGACATTACGTACAGTTCTCATTACTGCTAGCTGTCTTGGTATAATAAAACTAGCAGGAATAGTCAAAAACTTACCTTAAATGAAGAAATCCACGCGCGAGTAGTAAAAAATTATGGGCGTGTTGTTCAGCGTGACAAAAATGACGCAATATCGATGTGCGCATGCGCTGTAAGCCCTGGTAGGACAATCTGACGGGTAGGATAAAATGTCAGAACACCGGTCCCAGTTTGATGACCTGTTGTCCCGTGTCGGTGGGAGGATTTCCCTCCAGGACACCAACTACAGGTGCTCTGTTCCACCTGCAGAGCGCCTGTCCATCTGTCTCCGGTCATTAAATCATTTAATATTCTGTGTGATTACAAGTAATTAATGACTGAGAACCTCCACAGACATATAGTCTTCTCACTCTTCTGAACACACAGTTATCAATACAGCACTTTAATGAAATGGCAATTAACTTTCGTCTACAACAGTCAAAGTGGGTTTTGAAATGTGCAGGTAACTACTATATATATATTATTGAATAATAGTCTGTTTTTGCAATGAAGCAAGCAAATCAGAGCAAATGCTAAATAAAGGTAAAGTATTAAGGGCATTTTATCAAGCTTGTTGTTGTTTAACTGTAAAAAACTAAAGAGAAATGAAGATGTCACAAACACCAGTATTATAAATTTATATTTGCTAATATGGAATTGCAATCTGCATTTACAACAATGTTTATTTTATTTTTTATTTTCTCTCTCTCTTTCAGATATCTTGCCACTGGAGACTACTTCCGGACCATCGCCAGCAGCTTCCGTGTTGGTGTCTCCACAGTCTGCAAGGTTGTCCCAGAAGTGGTGACTGCAATCTGTGACTGCTTAGTGGAGGAGTTCATGGCTGTGCCCTCCACAGATGAATGGAGGTCCATTGCAGAGGGTTTCGAGTAGAGGTTTTTCCTTAGTTCTCCTTGCTGTTGTGGATGCAAGGTATTGCTTCCAGGTGATTGATGTCGGGGGATATGGGCGGACTCTTGTAAATCTTTCATAATTTTTTTGTTAAAGTTTAGATTGTTAGAGTTTTCTTGTTTTCAAATGATAAATGGAGCCAGCCTCCAAAAGGAATCCCTGTCTCGTGGCTGCGTTCTCATTACACTATACCACGACACTGGTCCAATCACAAATAACTATTTTTTACTACACTATTGTGAGTGTATTTGCAATAGGATATAATTAGAATGAATGTACAAATGTTTGCCATAAGTATTCTAGTCTTAACATAGAAATAATATTTTTATGTAACAAATATAAATTATGATTTACTATGTTGTGTACAAAGTAACACACCAAAGACTTTGGTCATTGTACAGAACATTTATGTATACAAAATAAATTAAATCAAATTTAAAAAAAAAAAACTATATACAAAGAACATTTACAACTATTTACATGCAGGAATAAAAAAGGATCTTGCTTGGAAGAGGGAAGAGTGAGGGCCAAAGGGAAGGAGAGGAGAAAGGAGAGAAAGTCTGAACAATTTGAGCCTAAAGAGTAGTTTTTAAAAAAAGGCAGCAATCTCTGCAGGGAATGAAAAAAAATACTGTAAAACAGTAATACTGTGAAAAATTACAGATTAAATCGTCTATTTTAATACATTTTAAAATGTGATTTGTTCCTGTGATGCAAAGCAGAATTTCCAGCATCAGTACTCCAGTCCTCAGTGTCCCATGATCCCTCAGAAATCATTCTATTTTGATTTGATGCTCAAGAAACATTTCTGATTATTGTGTGTTGAAAACAATTGTGCTGCTTTACATTTTTTGAAGAAATGGTGATGCATTTTTCAAGATTCTTTTATAAATAGAAAGTTTAATGAACAGCATTATTTGCATTTATGAAATGTTTATTAAAATTGTTAAAGAATTAATTAAATAGTAATCTTTTGTAACATTTTAAATGCCTTCACATACTTTTTTCACTTTAATGCATGACGAATAAAATGATGAATAAATATTCATTTATCCCCCTCCTCTCTCTCTCTCTTTTAAATGTTACCACAGTTTGAATGTACCAAAAAATGTTTTTAACATTGATTATAATGAATGTTAAATGTTTCTTGAGCAGCAAATCAGCCTGTTAGAATGATTTCTGAAGGATCATGTGACACTGAAACCGCAGGGAGACTTTATTACCAACAGATTTATGACTCTCATGACGAATGTTGCATTTCCAAATGCAAAATAAAGCATCACAAGCTCAGAGTAGCATTTAAAGTGAATTGAAACTGAAAATACAGTACTGTTACAGCAAAAATGCAGCGCGTTAGAGTATATGTTGTACACTGCACATTTTGAATATGCACACTTCCAGTGGCACTTTTGTAGTTTTCTAATTTCGTATTTGTTGTCCTCATTTTTTGTCTTTGGTTGCTTGAGGATACACAGAGCAAGAATTTCATTGTATAGTGTAACAGTGTGTTTTCTAGACATATGACAATAAACTCTCTTGAAACATACTTATAGGCCTAAAATCTGTGAAACAGCCGTATTTTGTCCTTTCAGTGACCCATAAATCCTTGTTTTAGCCAACAGTTACACTTACTATACTCCACTCAGCAAGCATGTATTCAGGATAAATTGATGATTATTTTTAAACCAACCAGCAACATCAAAACTGAATGCACCCTAACCACTACTGTATTGTACGGTGACCGGGAGGAGACATGTTCGGTTCACTTAGTAACTTGTGGGAACATGATAATATGTCGTGACCACGAGATATTAATTCGCGAAAACGTCATAACTCGTGAGAAAGTGATATGTCGTGGCCACGAGATCATTTTGTCGAGGTAACGACATCATTATGTCGAGGCCTCGAGATGCTATGTTGAGGGAACGACATCCATTTCTCGTGGCCACGACTTCTTATGTTGAGGGAACGGCATATTATTCTCATGGCCACAAGTTTAATGCGTAAACAAACCTGCTTGACCATAGCAACCCGGGATTATCAGAAATGGATAAAACATTTTTATTAACATTAAACATTTAATTATTTGTATAATATTATTATTATTATTATTGTTACATTAACTTATTAGGGTTATATTTCTATATTTATTGTTAGGCTATATGCTTATTGCGTATCACTTTAGTTAACGTTTTGTATAATTATGCTAGTATTTGCTAACCTACCAGATATTTTGCAAATACTGTACATGCCCAACAATTATGCCAATAAAGTTTTGACTTTTTGATTGTATTTATGCCCATGTGTGATGATAAATGAAATTAAATAAAATGAAATGAAATATGATCAATTTAAATGCATTCCAGTAAAAATTCCAGTCAGCATGTCTAGCATTACAGTAGGCTATTATTTACAAAAGTATTCAGAATGTTAAGTAAAGAGATAGAAATGAAGGGGAAAAAACTAATATAAATGAATATAAAAATATAACCAATAATAATAATAATAATAATAAACAAATATTACGGGAAAAAGACGATCAGTTAATGGACTTACAAGACTGTGGGATGGATAAAAATGTTTTCTTGTAGGCCTGTTTTATTTTATGCACTTTATGTAACATTTAACTTCATGATAAACTTCATTTGAATGCTGAGTATCGCACTTAATACAGTCCGGTAGCCAGAGCCTATGGTTAATATAATAATTTAATAATGTAATCATTTCTATAATAATTAATATAATCATTTCTTAATTCAAAATAAAATATTAATGAATCCATCTTCGATAATCCCGGGTTGCTATGGTCACGCAGGTTTGTTTACGCATTAAACTCGTGGCCACGAGAAAAATGTCGTTCCCTCAACATAAGAAGTCGTGGCCACGAGAAATTGATGTCGTTCCCTCAACATAGCATCTCGAAGCCTCGACATAAGGATGTCGTTACCTTGACAAAATGATCTCGTGGCCATGACATAATATCACGGTCCCACGAGTTATGACGTTCCCACAAATTAATATCTCGTGGCCACGACATATCATGTTCCCACGAGTTATTATGTCATGGCCACGACAAAACTAACCGAGCATGTCACCTCCCGGTCACCGTAGTATTGTATAAAGTGCTATATAAATAGAACTTGATGATGTGTGCACTCCAAAATTTAAACATGTGACAGTATTTTGACACTTACCCAAAGAAAATTTCTTCTCTGAGAACATTGTCCCATTCTCTTAAGGGATTTCCTTCAAATGCATCCCTAAAAAACTTCTTAATGGTCTGCACTCGCTGTCTTGCATTCTGTCTTCTTTTTGAAGTGGGATCTGGACCACTTATGAAGTTTTGATATGAATTAAGCAATTTGTCTAAAAGACAAAGAGAAAGACATAAGTATTACCATCTTCAACAGAAAAACCTAGGAATGAAAGATTTGATTGACAGAAGTGTTTCTTGAGGCAAAGTTGTTCAGAATGAGGAGACCTATCACATATGAATTTTGATATATAAGTGAAACACTGCATAATATATAGACATTTTCTCTACACTGGGGTAATTTACAATAATAAAAAAAACTTTTTGAAACCTTTTTAATAGTTATTAGCACCACCCGTTGTCCGATCATCATGTAAATTGGGCATGCTTGTTTAGAAACGTGTTTTATCCCTTTATGGTTAGAATGTCAAAATTAATCGTTTGTATGATGCATCGCAATGTGGACGTGGATGATTCTGCATCAACGCAGTTATAGTCCATTTCGATTATAGACCACTCTGACAAGGGGAACACAAATGCGAGTAATAAAAAAAAATGCACCCACTATTTTAAATTCTCTTGTCGTCTGCCGTGTTCACTCTAAGCTGTGCACATTCACGGCCATGCACAGAAGAAAGAATAACGCTGTGCACTAAAGAAACAATAAAATACCGTGCAGAGAACAGACACGGGGATATTACTGCAGTGCTCTGACTAACCATACAGAGTTTGTGTCGATACAGAGTTAGAAGTGGTGAATGCGGTTTACAGGGTCTATAGAAAGAGAACTATGTCAGCACATGTGAGCAGCAGGGATCAGCTTAATGAATCCAATAGCTGTAGTCATACTTTATGACCAAGTTGCTCAATATGAGAGGCAACTTGAAAAGCAAATACAAATGAAATAAAACGTCATCATGATTTAAAGAGTGGCGTGATTAAGTGGTGGAAATAACGGATGAGCACAGTAAACTCAGACATCACAGGTGTAGTAGTATACAAACTCAAAATGCGTCAGGTGAATACCTCAGAATTTTGTGTTTGTGTGTGGGTTTCAGAGATATTTAGATAACAATAAAAGAGTTCATTTGTTCACTTGTTTAATATTTAGCTATAAGATCTGTTTAAATGCTTAATTTTGCTTTCATATTAGATAATAATAGTATCATTTTAAAACAAACTGAACTGATGTATCAGTTTAAATACTTCAATTAGTGTTATGTTACGTTACGTTATAAAGTTAATCAGAACATTGGAACACTGGTCCAGATTTAAGTTTTGTTTGATGTTTGCTACATTGAGGAAGTACTTTCTTGGAGCAGATAAAATAAAAGGAGTTCATATCTGACAGCTGAACTGTGATGCATCGTGATGCTTTGTGGTATCAAATCGAATCGTTGACATGATAATTGTAATCTAATCTAATCGTGAGACCAGTGAAGATTCACACCCCTATTTATGGTATATGGCAACAATTAATTTCTACTTATTTCCTTGTTATTCAGAAAAAAATATATACAATATATTGCACTATGGGAATTATAAGGGCAGGCCTTTAGGTAGCCAATGATGTGCTATTTTTAATTCAGATGACATTTGTCTCCGAGAACCTGACACCTTGTTATTCTGGAGACTCCAGGAAGGTTGCAGTTCTGGAAAATGGTGACGCTGGAGACTAAATGTTTCCTGATGGTTTTATACCTAATTCTTCAAATTAATTCTTAAATATTTTGCAGTTAACGCATCTTTTCTTCTCCACCTGTTTTTTCTGACCCTGCTGACTCAGTGAGCATTTTGCTGTCCAATGGTCTTGTCTTAACTTGAGAAATATTCAAAACAAATGCAATACAGAAATTGCTATGTAGATTTAATCATTTTTTGACTTAAGAGTTAAATCTCTTTTTTGGCTCATTTTATCTGTAAAAGAAAACCTGCCAAATAATTCTGCACACCTGAATATAAGGAGTTTTTCACTTTAGGCCTTCATGGACAATTATATATTATAAATGATTAAATACAAAATTAATAGTAGTTATAAAGACTGATGTGGTTTGGAATTGGTAAAATGTGCTTGGAAAAAAAATATGACCAGAATATCAACATGCTTAATAATTATGCACGCACTGTATTTTTATTCACAAATCAACTTTGTCTAACATAATTTTACTTTAAATTGAGAAAATATTAGTGTTTTCATATAGCAATGCTACACAGAAAAATAGCTATGTTGCCATTTGGCAACACTGCACCACAGTGGAACTGCAGTAATGTATTTCCCCAATGGGATTTTTTATAGATAGTAGGATCAACAATATGATTTCAGTTATTTACTTATTTGAAGTGTTTATTGTAGTTTTGTTGAATTTATGTATAAATAACAAAATTGTTTGTTTTCAGAAAATGAATACAGCATTATTTTACAGAAAGGCCAATAGGAAGAGTGCAGTTAGCCTTTCCATGTGATGAGAGTGAGGATGAGTTTCGCCAAATAATAGGGAATGATAGGGATTAAATGACAGGGATCTACTTATTTTTGTTTTGCACGAGTTCCAAGTATATAAATCTATCAATATTTAAAATAAATGTGCATTGAAGTAGAAAAGACAATCATAATTTTTAGGGGTGCTCCAATCAGGATTTTTGAGGCCGATCACAGAAAGCAGTATCTGCCGATTCGATCACCGATACCGATCCTTTTAAAGTCTTCTTTTTATGTAGAATTATTTATAGTGATACTCCAATTAGGAGTTTTAGACATTTATTCAGGGCCTGAATTTCATTTTTGAGAATGAATTCCCCCCCTTAGGTGACTCTTGTGAGAGGGTTTTTTTTTTTTTTTTTTTTTTTTTTATTTGAGGGGTGGAGGGGGCATTTTTTAGACATTTCAAAAATATATATATTTATCTCACCTAAATGTTTGATCATGCAGTGCATTTATGTTTTTACAATTGTGCAACAGCTTAGGCCTTAAACCAAACACATAGGCCTACTCCGTTTGCAGTGTGTATGCAGTTCATGTGCGGAACATAAGCTGAGCAGAAGCAGCACTGACTGTGCTTTCACACAGGAGTCTGCAACTGATCTGTGGCTGTTTACCACAAACATTTATCCATTATTTTGATTTTGAATCCAAACATTGTCACTGAAAATGCTTTTTCAGCATTGTGATCATTTTTTTACACTGTACAGTAATACAGTCTTTCATGGATGTGTTTAAACACAATAAATACAAGCCAAGCAACACATTATTCAATGCTTTTTACTTTTGCATTTACTTCTAGCTTTATATGTTAAGTTGCTCAAGTGGCAAAACATTTAAACTACTTTTCTTACATTATCACAAACTTACCATTGACAGAAACAGACAGCTCTACTGCCTTCCCTTTTGCATTTATTTCAAGCAATAATTATTATTGCCTTGTTTATCTAAAAGTGCTCTTTCTCTTTAAACCTAGTCAAAAAGCCATGTGTTGACTGTGAAACAGTAGACTTTAATTATATGCATTTATGGTGTCATTACTAAATTTTCGTGTCAATCCATGTTCATATTTACTGCAAACAATGCTTTAATTCAGCGCGTGCTGTGGAAACGATCGCTCCACTGCTGCAGACGCACCGCCGGACCTCAGCTGTGTACAGTGTGAACGCTCTAATCCGTTATGATGAGCGAGGAAAAAATACGCACCGCACACGCATGTGAACCTGGCGTTATGTGTGCGTGTGTGTGTGTGCCCGCGCATGCGCACGGTCTCCAGGAGAGCGCACGAGCGCTGAATGGTTTAAATACAGGCAAGAATTAAAAAAGAATTGCAATTTAAAAACTATAGTGACGACGCGACCCTGCCTAAATTGTGCAAGTAACAATTCCTGTCAACTGTTCAGCGTGCAGCTCGCTTATAGTGCAGACGCGATTTGATTTGAAGCCGTTTGCGCATTTATAGAGAGAAAGAGAGAGAGCACGCGCGATTCACTCAAGCCGTTTGTGAAATGATGTCTCATAAGGTTTTCAAAATACTTTTAAGTAAAGTTATTTATCTATAAGTTATTTAACGATGAAATAGGAATTGTACCTCACCTTCAGCATTATAATTATTTCACCGCGCCAGACAAAGAAAGGGTGCGCTGCATGTCGTGCCAGATCTCTCACAGGAGGCAAATGCTATCTCTAGCATCAGCTTGAGATCGGTTTTTTGAGATCGGCCTTTTTAGAGACCGCCGATCAAACACCCCTAAGCGATTATCGGCCGATAGTGATCGGTAGCCGATCAATCGGAGCACCCAAAATAATTTTATAGAAAAGCTAATTTTTTGACCATTTTCCTTTGTGGTACTGCATTGCCATATGGCAAATCTTTTTTCAAACATTGTTTTTTTTTTTTTTGCATTATTGAAGCTATTTCATGCAATAAAAACTTATTTGAAAAAGATATTTAATGGTTAGACAATGCATACCATAGAGGGATGTGGGTTCACCTAATTTTGTGAAGTTCTAAGTTTTTGTTTAGGTTTTATAGGTTAAAGTTATATATATATATATATATATAAAATAAATAATTATTGACCTAGAGAGTCCAGTGAATTGTACAAAAGTGGTGTTTTTTTAGATTGATCAAAAAACCTAGGACTAGATTGCAAAAGTAGTTTTTTAACAATGGCAAATATTTACTGAACAATTTGATTGACAGCAGTGCTTCAAGAGGCAATGTTGTTCAAAATGAGGAGACCTATCATATAATATGAATGTTGTGTATATGACAAAAACATTGTGTAATATACAATCATTTAAATGTTTGAAAGACACAATATCACCCCCCACTGGCCCCCAGTGGCCTATTTCTTTGAAATGTCTCACAGCCTTCTAACCCCTAATAATAAAAATCCTTATAATTACACTACAAGCTTAAACCCCTAAAAACAGCTTTTTTAAAAGAGAACAAATGACCCACCCCCATCTGAAATACTCACCAAATGTGTTCTGTGATCTGGGCTGCTGTGTTTTTTCATATTTTTTCCTAAGAATTTGGGGGGTTTTCGGCTTTCGAGGACCTTTATTTTTCTTCTCAGAAAAAAAATCTGTGCTCTAAGATCCCTGTTATTTTTCTCAGTTTTTTTTCAGTCTAGTCAGTAGATGTTGGGGTACTGACTTGCCGCCCCCCGTATCCTCCTCTCCTCCCATCTCTCTCTCCACAGCCATCTCCTCCTGCCATGAGAGGAGATGTTGGGACACAAATGGGGGTTTTGGGTTTGACTTTTTTAGCTTTTCCAGATTCTCTTTAATTTTTTTTCTTTTTGCGTCAAGCATTTCATCATGCACCTCAGCTTCCTAAAAAAAAAAAAATATATACAAATTCAGAAAAAAGCATTTAAATGACATGGTTTCATTAATAGTGCTCAGTTGTCATATTCTCTATCACTTTACTGTAAATCAGTGGTTCACAGTAAAGTCCTCGCGCCCACAGCTTTACACTTTTTGTATGTATCGATAATTACTTCAGAGGTTTGTTCCATTTGACCATAAGCGCCCTGCGAAGTGGACTTCACAGGATATTCCACCATGATGTTCCATTCAAAGGCCATTAGAATGCCGCGAGATGTGAATTACATTGTTTACATTGTTTTTATTTACAGAGGTATATTATGTCACAATTCACACTTCTCTAGTAAGTTTTGTCTGTGTGTGAAGGCACTGCGTACCGCAAAGCCATGGACTGAGACGGAGAACCACTGCTGTATGCTATTTTTGTGAATGAAACGAGAACACAAATTCAGACATACATACAAAGTACAATAATTATATAAGCAAAGGTATAACCTGTAAACAAGAGAATTTTGCCAGTATCACATAGCAAGAGATGAACAGGGTGAGGAGATTTCATGCGTTTAGAGACAGAAAGAAAGAGCGAAAGAAAAAAAATATGATTTTCTTTTGCAGTACAACAAAAGTCCTAAATAGTATTATTATGTTAAGATATATGAGTGTCACATTGCCAGAAGAGGAGGATGGCCAATCGAGGTTACCAGTTATATGCATATGTGGGTAACACTTTACAATAACAGGGTTTTTCCAGCATTGAAAATATAAATGTGTTTTTAGCGTTGACACAAATCTTTTGCGATGTTCTACCAGCCAGGATTAGCACACAATGCGTCCACGTCCACTAAAATTCCAATTTTAGTTCTTACCAGCCACTCTTGCTAAATGAGTAAGAATTAGCCTTAATAATCCACAGTATATTTTTAGGTTATTTACATTGACAATGTGTAGTATATTAACTATAAAATCATTTAGTTTAGACAGGATTGAGGTGAAACCAGAACAAAGCACAAGTTGTTGTTTGCTAGCTGCTAATTTATTCAATTGTATATGGTAGAAAATATATTAAAATAAACTTTTTAATACTACCTTTTAGTATTGATATGATTATATACCAAAACAATTATCAGGTAAAGATGTAAACAGTTAGGAACAAAGATCAAACTGTTTCTTTGCATTTTTTTTTTATTTTTTTTTAATTTTATTTATTGTCAATATTGGGCTCTCACATGGTTAGGATACTTTTCGCTGTGTGTGTGGATGATCATATCGGTCAGCCAACATTAAAGACCATTTTTGACCCAGGAAAAACCCTGAATATTTAACCCCGTTTCTTTGATGGATTGTATTGCCTTCTAAACTTTTAACTTTTCAACTACTTTTAACTTTCAAACCACTTCAAACTGAAAACCTTAAAACTTCACGCTTTTAAAACTGTTTTAAACTTTCTTGTCTGGCTATCTCAAGCCAACTTCAAAGTTAATCTACTTTTAACTGGACTGCAATATACTGTACATGCAGTCATGTCTGACAACTTGACAAATGTCTTCTGAATTTAGGATATAAATATAAAGGTGCAATAATGAGAAGTAACTTTTCATTTTAATGTATTATACGCAAACGTTAGGCATAAATGTGTGGTATTTATTCATTGCAAACTGCTCTAAAACCATGGTCCTTGTTGCATGTGCAATAACATTTGGAATTTGAAATGTGCAGAACTCACATTTATTTTTATCACAGTGTTCTGAAGTTTAGTAATCACATATTCACTGTGCTGTATTAATCTTTTCAGTTAGCAAATTTAAGACCTCATAAAATAATTAAGACTTTTGATGCGCCATTTGAGACTTATGGTCTTAAATTTGATCAAACCAAATTTAAGAATTGTTAAGGACCTGCAGAAACCCTGAATAAGAACATTGCTTCAGAATAAATCCTTGAAATGATCGAAGAGTCTTGTCTTCAGTTCAAAAACAGCATCATATTAAGTCACATTTAAGTTAAAAACAAATTACTAATTCATGTTACACAATATTGGATAAGCCATAATAAAATAAATACAGAAAATGAGAGAGAGAGCTTACTGGGAGATGATGGGTAATTGCCAAATGCCTTTCTAGTCTTTTACAGGGACGATCACAAATAGGACATTCCAAGTCCTCTTTACTTTTGAATCTGAAACAACAAAATATTTGCAGCTTTAAATTAACTAAGCAAGTCAAACAAATCTCATACATACATAATATCAAAATATAGATAACTATCAAGTACAATGATAATCAGAAAATCAAGATTTAGGCAGCAGAGCATTTATACATTGCTTGCCAAGGAATATCCTCAAAAGTGTTATAGTATCTGATTTCACCGGTAGCTTGTTTCTGAATATAAAAATGTCAGTACAATATAAAGTATTTTGTCTGGCTCAATCACCGCACACTGAATGCTAATGCTTGTATTTTCGCTGGAGAGTTGCCGGAAGATTGGCGGGAGTCCAAAAGGTAAGTATACACAGGTAGGTGCACACTGGGTCTTGATATATTATAGACTTGATTGGTGAGTGCAGGTGTGGGTGATCAATAATCAGGTGACAGGGATCTGGTGTGTGTTGGAACTGGTGACTGTGATGACGGAGGTGGCTGTGACTGTGATGAATCCCTGACACTGACCTTCCAAAAAATGTTAATTGTTCTCTAAATTTTACAGTGTTGTAATATAATATTTAATATAACAATTAAATCTGAACAGTCACATTCCTAGTAAATAAACATACAGACAGACTGATTAGATTGATTACCGTCCACTGCAAAAACTCAGGATTAACCTCAGCTCGTCCTTGTTAAGAACTCCATGAGTGTTTTTGAGGTGTTGGCTCATGTTTTTGTAAAAATTACCACATATAGGGCAACTTGATGACATCCTGCAAAAACAAACAAACAAATCGTTAGAAATATTATTTTTAAAAGGACAACAACAACAACATTATATTTCACTCTTTTCTGGGCATTTTGAAATTAAATATGCTTAAGTATTAAGTAAAAATGAGTACTGAAACTAGATATTAAACAAGCCCCGGGGCTAATTTATGAAAGACAGCTGTATTGATAAGCTTGGACATTACCAGTATCTGTATACTGCTATCTGCACTGTAGAAATGAAGACAAAACATACTGTTTAACTATGGAGGACCAAATTACTCAAAATGAAAAAATTAAATAAATAAATGAATTCAATAAAACAAAAATTAAATGTACCAGTTTATTCTGAAATAATTAAATAATTATTAAATAATTTAATTAATTATTAGTTAAATAAATCGATAAATACATGTAACTGTTTATTTTGTAAAACTCCACGAAAACACACTTGTTTAATATATTTCACAATATCCTCTTTCATACACTATTATTGTGCTTAAATATCTATTTTTTCATAATTAAAATGTTCTTTTTCAAAAAGTTGTTTTTCATAATAATATGCTGCATTTACGAATGACGCCTATTTGACGAATCATGTATTTTCAAAGCACGATTTTCCCAAAGATTCTTTTCATAATAATAGAGGACATTTCACAAATGCCAATCAACAGAGTGGGTGGTGCTTGGCACCCTTTCGGATGAATTACTTAGGTCTGGCAAGGTGAACTGAAAGATTGCAAACAAATATGGCTGTAGGACTTGATCGAGTTAAAAAACACATTGCTTTCATTTGCAGATAAAATAGAAGAGAATGTTTTTTGGGGGGATTCTCGGTTATCTGGATTAGACTACATAAAGGATCTGCTAGTGGCAATAAGTGTGTCAGAGGAGCTAGAATTTGATGTCTACATAAATGGAACACATTACAAGCGATTGAACACAGAGTTCCCTACCAAAAGCTACGCTCGATGCTGTGTTTCAATAACGCATATAAGAACATTCTTTGTTCAACTGGTTGTGAAGCACGTGTCAAACACGCCAAGAATTGGCTTAAGTGATTTGACCTCAGTGATACGCGCACCTGAGGTTATAAACAGATGTGAAACAGACATACCTACAGGTTTCGTTGTCTTCAGAGATTGCATTGTGTGAACGTGTGTTGATTTCAGTGTGTCACTGTCTTTATATCCTAATTGAAAATAAAATAAAGAGTAGATCATGTCTAACGTGTTGGTTAGAAGATGCTTGCCACCCTGTGCACAAGTAATCCCCGATGATGATCCGCATGACTATTGTTTGGAGTGCCTCGGGGAAGAGCACGCTGTTGCTGCCCTCGAAGACGCTGAGTGTGAGCACTACGAATCACGTTCTATCGGTGTGCTCCGCTCGAGGCTCGCTGTCTTTGAGGAGGGGCAGGCCTCTGCGTCCTCGTGACCACCCCTCTCTCTCGCGCTCTCCCCAGATCGCACTGTCCCCGCCCTCGCTGCTGAAGCACACCCCAGCACTTCTTCAGAGCAAGGTCAGAAGGACGCAGGTTCTGTTGCCTCTGGCGAAATAGAAACTGAGAGCGCCGCCTCAGAGCATTCCTCGCTCGATGATAAAGCGTTTGAGGAATTGCTCGAGGTGGTGACTAACGCTGAGGCCAGGCTTAAATTGGACTGGCCACAAGAGCAAGAGAAGACATGGCACTCCAAGCTCGAAGACTGGTTCTGTTGGGTGGCCAGACGGAGAGATCCCCTTTCTCCCCTTAATCTCCATGACTAGTTATCTCATTCATGGAGTTAGCCGTATTCCTCTCGCATCCTTGTACCCACGACGTTGATTTATTCAACTATCGTAGGTGCTAAGGAGCAGGGGTATGCAATGATGCCCCAGGTGGAAGAGATGCTTGCGGGCTATCTGGGAGCTCATCTGTGCTCAAGAAGCCGGTGCTCCCCAAGAGTCGCAAATACAGAATGTGGCGAGCCGCTCTCAGCAGTCCAGCAAGAGGCCAGACCTGAGGATGATTATTTAGTCTAAAAAGAAAAGCGTTTATCGGGTTGTGCGTCAGTAATAATGGTTCCTTGGGGAAACGCAGTGTTACGTGTGTAGTTACAGTAAATGGACTAAATGAAGATGATTTTTTGTAATCAAGTTTCTCGAGGAATCGTTTCAGCCCTAGTGCACACAATGTAAAACAAGAGCTTTAATTGGCAACTTACTTTACTCTCTTTTTGGGGCAGTTGTGGCCAAATGGTTAGAGAGTCAGACTTGTAACCCAAAGGTCATGGGTTCAAGTCTTTGTACCAGCAGGGATTGTAGGTGGGAGGAGTCAATGTCCAGCCCTCTCTCCACCCTCAATACCACGACTGAGGTGAGACCCTTGAGCAAGGCACCGAACCCTTAACTGCTCCCCGGGCACTGCAGCATTGGCTGCCCACTGCTCCGGGTGTGTGTTCACGGTGTGTGCGCGCACTTCTCACTGCTGTGTGCGCACTTGGGTGGGTTAAATGTAGAGCACAAATTCTATGTATAGGACACCATACTTTGCCACACATCACGTCCTTTCATTTCATACAATTTGAGTAAAACTAAAAAAAAAAAGTAAAAAATACAGCCGGATTTAAATGCAGGCCAATTCACTTAATTATCGCTAACGAAATTTGACAGTGATAACCATATTAACAAAAATATCAAATTTCAATATAAATATAAGATAAATATAAAAAATAAATAGTTAAATAAATATAATGATTATAAAAATAGGCTATTTATATCTGTATTAATGTGAGGATGCTGTTTCTTATTTTTTATTACTTCAACATATTTTTACATTTGTTTTGCCAAAACAACTGCAGCGTTGCTGCATACAATTAAAACAGTGCCTAACCTTCTACCTCTCGACTATGGATCAACTTGATAAACCAAAATCCCTTTTCCATTGCGTGTTTGCGCACGCAAGACAGGCGTGCTCTTCATTAATATCACTTCGCAAAAATAAAAATAACAGTGGCATCATGCAGATCATTTTTGTGTTTATTATAGTGAAAAGAAGCAGTGTTCAAATGCTAATCTTATATACTTTTTTTTGAACTGGACTGCCAGTGATCACAATACTTTTTGATGCTGCTTTTGATGAATAGTCTACAACAGGGGTGTCCAATATGTCGATCGCGATCTACCAGTCGATCGTGAAGGCAATGCTGGTAGATCGTGCTTTAGGTCAGTGGTTCTCAATCCGGGGGAGTGCAAGATAACTTAAAACTAAAATATAATATATTCACTAATGCTATGACTAATATGTTAAATAATGTAAAAATATATATAAATAAATAACAGCAGCACCTCTCTACGTATTCTATGATATTCTGTTTCGAGGCAGCAAACCGATTCTCATCGCGCTGTGTGAAATACAGACTGAACAGTGGCTCAAAACCGCTGCATGAACATATACGCAAACTACAGCTCTCAGCTGGATAAAAGAAGCCAGTGTCACACTAGTAGCCTAAAGTTTTAATGGATGACGATTGTAATCAGGGTAAAGATGATTACAGTGACAAAGGATTGTGCATTAGGTGTGCGTTGTGTCTGTTATTTGATGCAAACGAACCGTGTATGTGCACTGTCGGCCCACAACATATTTCTGCTTGAACACTGCTCAGTATATTCACGTAGTTGAATGAAGCGAGTGTTTTATAACAGATGCTCGCGTGTGTTGGAGAAGTTTGTGAGGATCAGTGGTGTTCACGTACATACGGGCATCAGACGCTCCAAACAGCTTGTTCTGACAGAGGAACTATTCACTGTGGCGTTGAGCTGCCTTCAAATCAAATCTCTTTATTGTCAAGTGTACTAATGGTGAAATTCTTAGGTACAAGACTCTGTGCCATGGCAGTACAAGCAACAAGATATGAAAAATGTGCAATATACATAAACAACAGTATACACACTTTACACAATATACACAGACGATGACGTTGGAGCTGTGCGTGGCTACACAGTCATGCGTGTACAGGGAGTGCAGGAGAGGGCTAAGAACACAGCCCTGAGGGGCTCCAGTGTTAAGGGGCAGCGGGGAGGAGATGTTACTGCCTACTCTGACCACCTGCCATCTGCCTGTCGGGAAGTCCAGGATCCAGCTGCACAGAGAATTGTTCAGACCTAGAGCCTGGAGTTTCACTACAAGCTTAGAGGGCACTATGGTATTAAACGCTGAACTATAGTCAATAAACAACATTCTCACATAAGTGTTCCTCTTGTCAAGATGGGAAAGAGCAGTGTGCAGTGTGTTATTGCGGTAGGCGAACTGCAGTGGGTCGAGTGATGCTGGTAATACAGAGCACATGTGATCTCTGATAAGCTTCTCAAAGCATTTACTGATGATGGGAGTCAGAGCAACAGGGCGCCAGTCATTCATGCAAGAAACTTTGGGTGTATTTTGTATTGGCACGATGATGGATGTTTTGAAACACTGGGGGACAACAGACAGGGAAAGGGAGAGGTTAAAAATGTCCTTCAGATCCCAGAGTTCAGAATATACATGATTTTACATACTTTTAAGTTGAACAGAATATCTGCACAGTGACATTTTTGCGAAGTAGGCTATGTTTGCAAAAAAAAGAACATGGAATGTTTAAATCTATCTTGAATTTGCTTCGTTTAAAAAAAATACATGAAAATACAAAGGTTTTAGTGAATAGAAAAGTTTGGGCTTGCAGTATTGATTTGGAGAGGAGGGGGTCTTGGAGTAAAAAAAGGTTGAGAACCACTGCTTTAGGTAAATACAAGCACGGTTCTATGGGGGTACTAAGAATTGAACATTATTTTATTATTAAGTTGGCTTGAAAAAGCCAATTTACTGATCCATTATTTAATCTTATTATTATTAAGTTGGCTTGAAAAAGCCAACTTAAACTTATTATTAGTGGTGCTTGCCAAAGGTGAAGCATCACTATTACTATGCCGTGTGCTTGTTAGTGGTGCTTGCCGAAGGCGAAGCACTACTAGTATTATCTCACATACTTATTATTCATTCTTCTTATTTTTATAGATTCCGTACAAACTTCGGCGCGTAACTCGTCCCGCACTGTTTGTCAAAGACTCACAAAACAGGCGTCAAATCGCACGGCCTATTGAGGAGAGGTGTGCTATTACTTTTATAAGCGATCGGGTGTACGATGATCGTACAGTGGTCGAAAAATCGGCCGAAAAATCTCATAGACTTTGCATTGCGGCCAACTTTGACGGGTCTTAAAGCAGATCGAGAAATTCATAGAAACTTGTGAATCACCACATTTGAAGAGGCTATTGAGCTGTGCGAGAACTTACCCTGCAGTGTAAGTTGTACCCCTGGGGGGCAAGAGCGCCCCAAAGTTGCCCCATTGACATACATATGGTGAGGGACGGCCTCTGTTTCTGTCTTTTTTCCTGATTCCTTGGCTCATGCCAAGTCGAATGGACACCAAAATTCAGGTTTTTTTTTTTTTTTTTTAACATTTGCAAGTCTTACTATCAGGCATGATGATACTCTGGTAATTAAAAGGCGTTTTATATCCATAATCACAATTTTTTTTTTTTTTTTTTTACGAGAAGCATACAGGCTGACAATTACCTGAACATATACATATATATTATATTGTTTAATTAGTCACACTTAGCCTGGATTTTAAAATGTTAAAATCCAATTTTAAAATGCAATTAAGATTTTTTTTAAACCTTTATTTGAATATGGCAACATAACATCGTGCGCTCTGCAATATTTTTTTGAATAAATCTCTAAAAGAGACCCCTCTCCTATCAGCCAATCACTGTGTGCATAGTTAGTAAGCATGCTGACATCATCCATAGCAACGAGGTCAACCCCGCCCTTATTCTTAGCTTAAGACTTTTTTCTATTACTTAGTAAAAGTTTGTCTCAGCAGCTTTGTGAATAGGTTTTAAGAGAAAACTCTTAGCTAAAAACTTTTACTGCTATTTAAGAGAACTCTTAGTGGTAAGATAAAATGTTTTGTGAATACGGGCCCTAAAGCGCGCGCACACTTAAAGCCTGTCAAATAGCGCCTAATTACTGAACTAAGTTATGTATTGCATCTGATTGCGCTAATATTGTCAAAAACACACACAAGCTTTACATAAAAACACAATTGCTTATGTCTAAAGTGAAAGTAAACAACTGAGAGAGAAACGGATGCGTTCCTGTATATCAGATGCGTGCCAGTCTTAAAGGGACAGTACTGAACATGCTGCCGTCATTATTTACTCACTTACATGTTGTCCCAAACCTGTCCTTCTGTCTTGTGCTAAACACAAAATAAGATATTTTGAGTAACCAAACAGTAGCTGGTCCCCACTGAATTTAATAATATAACATTCAAAAGAAAAAAGAAACTCATTCAGTTTTAAAACAACCTGAGAGTAAATGGTATAAAAATAAAACACTATGACCGAATTGACAGACAGATGACAATCTTCATTTTTGGGTGAACTATTCTTTTAATATTAATAAAACAACAAAACAAAGAGAAAAATCACTCACTGCTCTTGACTGAAGAACTTTAATACAGTTGCTTTCATTAGAATCAATGTACAATTGATGTATATAGTGTATAAGTATATAGTGTTTCACTTTTTACATTTGTTAATTCAATACTGCTAAATACAATACTTGACGAGTATCCAAGTAAACGCAGTAGGTTACGTCTTAAATAAACAAACAGTATGCATTTCATATATTACGGCAATTAGGCTAATAATGTTAATCAAACAACAAAAGAAAAACTTGAGAATAACTCACTAAGTAATTTCTGTAACTTGTATAGGTAATTGTAATACAGTTTTCATAAGCACAGTAAAATACTGTTTATTTAGGTAATTTGTATCGTTGTATCTAAAGGTCTCTCTGAGGGCTAAGCCCCTCTAAAGAAGAAATCCTAGAACCGCCCCTATTTGTTTAATTAGTGACATTTAGCCTGCATGTTAAAATCTTTATTTGAATGTGGCAATTAACATTATTTTTTAAACCTTTATTTGGATATGGCAACATAATATCATGCTCTACAATATTTCTATGAATAAATCTCTGAGAGAGACCCCTATCAGCCAATCACTGTGTGCATAGTTAGTCAGCATGCTGACATCATCCATAGCAACGAGGTCAACCCCGCCCTTACGCTTAGCTTAAGACTTCTCTCTATTCCTTAGTAAAAGTTTGTCTCAGCAGCTTTGTGAATAGGTTTTAAGAGAAAACTCTTAGCTAAACACTTGTACTGCTATTTAGGAGACCTCTTAGTGGTAAGATATATAATGTTTTTTGAATACGGACCCAGGTGTTATATAGGGAGTCTGACTGGTTGCAGCTGTGTGTCATTACTGCAATGGATCATGGGAAATGTAGTCCAGGGTATAGTGTGAGAGTCTGTGTGGTGGATAATGACCTCTGGTGGTGAACAAACTGAAGTTTATAGACCGGATTCATGACAGTTTTATTCGTATTATGTTTATTTGTAATGTCTATCTTTGTTCTTATTTTCTAATAACAAAGATAAAATAATGACGATTTTATCTTTGCTCATTTTGGCCTAAATATCTGCTATTCTTTTTTATTTTATACTTTGTTGCTTTGAAAGGCTTTGTTTTTAAAAAAGGGAAATTAGTTTGTCTGTACTGCTCAGACAACTTGCAAAATAGTAAAACCAACATGACAAAGAATCATGATAAAATTGTGATATTTTAAAAAAAAATAATTTGATATATTTTTGCCATATCGCCCACCCCTTGTTGACACTGAAGAAGTTGAGGTTGTGCCTGCAATCTGGGTGAAGAATAATGTGTGTTTATGGCCTCCATATAAACATTTAATCAAAACTTTTCAGATTGTTCTGATTTTTACATTCTATCTTTCATAGATAATTACAGTGAATCATGCTGGAATCTCTTGCAGAACAGACCGATCTCCAGTCAGAGACTGTGCCTGACTCCCTGATGCCACCAAAATGCAAAATAAAATAAGACTGTGTGTATTATGTAATTCCTTGACACAGACCTGCCTAACAAGTCTTTGTGTCATTGTGCAATTTAATAAATTAACACGCACATTTATTTTTTAACTGCAAAACAAGAATATTTTGCCGAATAGTATATTCACATAAACATTACACCCTCGCTTTATCAAATTTAGTAATCATTAAATTTCTTGCCTTCTCTAAAGATTCTCTAAAGCATTCGCTAAAGAAACAAGCGCCTACTGGATAAAGAAAACCGGAAAGATGATGAAGATGAAGAAAACAGGAAAACATCAAACCAAAGTTTAGAGAATAAAAGCATTGTGATTGGTAAGTGCATTTTTATTCTTTCTGGAACTTTTTCCCCCACGTCATGAATGAATGTTGAAAGTCATAGTTCTTAGACTAGTGGTGTCTTAAATGTATTTTTAACTCTGTATTTGTATAGACCCTTTTTCTGTTAGTAAACACTGTGACGATTTTCTGTGGGCAGAGCTTAGGTGGAGGTAAAAAGATTCCCCTGACCGCTTCACTAACGCTAGCTATTAACTCTGTTAGCTTGTTTTATTTAACGATAACTGGAGAAATTCCGATTTTACTGGCATAGGTCACTCACTGTCAAGGACCGCGATTTAAAAAGGTTCACTTTAACGGATGAAACCAGATTGGCTGACCCATACACGCTTTTACTCAAAGGATGGACGATCTGACAGGATTACGTTACCTCCAGTTGAGTGACTCACATCTAACATGTATAGTCAAGACAAACTCGCCGTTGTCACGAATCCTGTCCATGCACTTCCGTTTACTCACCACCAGAGGTCACTCGCTCACCACATGGACTCTTGCACTACACTAACTGTTGCACGTCACCTAAGACTACATTTCCCATAATCCATTGCACTGACGACACACAGCTGATTACACTGATCACACAGCTGATTGCACTGATTACACAGTTTACTTAAACCATGGACTTCCTCTTCCACTCTGCCGAGTATTGTATAGTGTATATCACTCTCCTAGCAATAGCTACTCTACGGAGCCCACTCGGTTATCATAGTCTTGCCTTGCCTTGCCTTTGGCCTGGCCAGTTTTCTAGTGTTTTGACTCTTGCCCGTGTTTCCTGGATTAACCCTTTGCCTTGCTGTTCAGACTCTGTTTGGATTATTGCTTGTGTACCTGGATTATCTCTCTGCCTTGCTCTGTTGGATATTGTTCACCGATCGTCGACCCACGCTTTCCCTATTCCTGTTTGCTGTTTATTGATCTATGCCGGTTTATGACCACGCCTTTTAATAAAAGCTTGCACATGGATCTGCACATCTCACGTCTTGTTCGCCCCATTACAGCCGTGTCCATCTAGTCAAGATGATGTATTATAATATATATATATATATATATATACACATACACAGTAAATATATTTCAGATTCAGCAGGCAACTATTTTTACAGCTACATTATTATTCCAGCCACAATTAATCACAACAATGTATATACAGTTACAAATGATTAAGCATAAAAATCGTGAGTTTGTTGTTTTACACACATGTACAAAGACATTATTTCATACACGACATAGTAACTTAGTGAGATGCATAAGAAATATTTAGACGTGCCCATAACAAAAGACAATACTTTATTGAACCTTTTCTGATAAGAAGTGTGCCCTGCAAACACGAGCCGTTTTGACGATCATTTCTATCCAGTCCACTTGTTTTACCTCGTTTTACCACAGCTGTCATCGGTTTTTGTCTGGCAGTGGCAGCAGGTATGTGTTAAAATTTGAAATTGGAGCCTCTACAGCATCGATTTGGGCACCCTACATCACAAGATGATATTTTAAGCTTCTTGTGTCGCCGAATATGCGCTGATTTGAATTGACCTCCTCCAGTTTTCGCTTTGTTTTGCCTCCAGCTAGCGCTGTGACGTAACTGTGACATCGGCCCTAAAAGGGTCTATGCTCCTATTGTAGAGGCTGTAAGAAGAAATCCTGTATGTCCACACACAACTGAGCTGGAGGTCAAAAAAGTTTCATATAGCTGGTGACCATGAGGGTGGCAGAAAGAGAAGAATGACTTTAAAAAAAAAAAGTAAAATATTTACTCGTTTTTATTTAAGTATATTTTTTTACATTTTTTACACGTCAGTAAATATGAGTTGTATTTCATTTGTCTTCTGTTTGTTGGTTTCTGTATTTTATCATATCTGTTTGTAAAAGTATAATTTGGTTTCTCTTGTTTTTTTTTTTTGTTTGTTTTTTTGTGACCGTTTATTTGTTGCTTTTGTTTTGCCTAATTCTAGTCTTATTGGTTTATCTTTTTGCCATTGTTTTTATTTTTACTGTTACCTGGCAGAGATTTTTTTCCCTCTGCATCAATAAAACACTATACTGCATTTGCATTGTTTTGTTCTTTTATTATACCTTGCACAATATATAAATATTATATCGGGTAATTTCTGGTTTAGTTTTGGTATAATATTGGTCCATGGCTGTATAAGTTGTGGCTGAGTTCTGGTGTAAAAGTGGTGGCAGTTTGGCTTTTGTCCGGCTGACATCTGGGGCTTCAGGCACTTGTGGGCCAGGATTTCTGGGGACACTGTGGAGTGGATGAGTTTTGGTCTGCTTCAAGGATGGTTCTGGTATTCTTTAGGCAAGCATTTAGGCAAGGGCCATTCGAAGGGAGTGGGCCATGGTGGTATGTGGGCCACAACAACAGCCTAAATTCAATCAGATAAGGCCCACAACCAATTTGCGATCTGGGTATATTCCAAATTTTGGCAATACTATTTTTTTTTAAACAGTCATTCCAATAAATCAATTTGGAATTTAATGCAACTGAATTGTAGCCAATCACAGTTGAGTGCGTGAACACAATGGCCAATCAACGGTGTTTAAGAATATGCTCAACAGTACTCAAATGTTAGCGGGAAATGAATGTTTTTAATGTTACAGTACCGAATGGTATCGCGGACGGTACTTTTGACAACATTACTTGAAAAAGACATCTTTTCACTTTTCAACCAAATTTTAACATTGTTTAGACGTCTGGCAGTGTCATACGTCTGGCAAAGCCCATTTACAAACTTTACCACCGCTCGTCAACGACAGCTGTCACAGTTGCTAGGCAACCGGTCCGAGTCCTCGGAAGCAGCCTTCGTTATCTAACACAGTTGTAATCAGCAACTATTTTTAATATTATGACATATACAGATCAGTGTTTCCCTCACAGGACAGAAACACTACAAAAACATCGTCTTTTACAATATGATGCGCTGTACATTGAACTGCCCAACACTAGCCTATATAAAGTATTTTAAATTTAACAACCTTGAACAAATTCAGAAGTGCAATATACAGATTATAGTGCAACAGTAATGTTAAAGCAAAACCATCATATATAAAGTTTTTTTTTTTTTTCTGCAGAATACATACCTTTACTTTTACTCTTCATACCTTAAGCACATTACAGTAAAAATAAAATAAGACTAAAAAGAAAATAAGAGCGACAGGTGCACAGACACCTCATAGCATCAATAAATCCACAACCCTATCTAGAACGGTTTCCTCGTTTGCAATATCTGCACAAAGGAGACGTTGATCAGCTGCTCAAAGATCTGGCCTTTGGAGAAGACTGTTGATTTTACACTCGAAAAATGTAAGTATTACTACTTAGAAATTACGTTTACCTCAGAATGTATTGCTAGTCCACACCAAAAACTATGAACAATAATAAAGATAAATGCTGACCAGTAACTACTTACATTTTTTAGTAAAATAAGCAAAATGTATTTTGTTTTGTCATATACCATAGCTATGCAGGACTTCACACTAGACAAATTCAGCCAAGGTGAATACATCCCAATTTTCAGTCGAGTAATGAATTAACGCATGTTAATTAAACAATTATATTTTATTTACTGACGAAATCAGGAAACGAATGAATAAATGAGTAAAAGAATAAATAAAGTAATCATGACAATAAATAAATACAAGTCAAGGACACATTAAACAAAGCTTTATTCAAACATATTGTTCTGACAATCATGTATTTACAGTCGGTGAACCCAAATCCTACTGCCATCTCAACACAGCTGAGCCAGTTCTGCAGCTTTATTCTGATGAAGCAGCTGACCACCATGTCCACCTTCACCTGTCTCTGCTGTCCATCACGTCCCTCATTGCTGCTGTCAGGCTGACCCAAGAATCTGGGCAGAAGCAATCCGGGAACTTCTCGTCCACTCATTTAGGAATACTGAGGTTTCGGATATACTTATTCGCTCGCCTACTGCTTTTCACCTACTATATAGTAGAGAAGTAAGTAGGTGGTTTCGGACGCAGCCGCGGTCTTTGAATTGGGACAGCCTTCGTCACGACGCAATCGGCCTTCAAATAGGCACTTCGGAGGACACAGCCTACGAATTGGGACACAGTTTACGACAAACGGTCTAGGAGTTGTGAGCAGTTTCGCGTTTTTGATTGCTGTAGCGCCACCTATGGGCCGATTGGGGTGAGTCTTTAATAGGTTCTCCCCAAATTGAGCTCTATTATTTGGCCAAGTTTCAAATTTCTAGGCCTTACGGTTTGGTCTGCACGATCAGTTTTACGGCGGAAAAAATAATAATAAAAATCCTGACAATTACAATAGAGTTTCAGCACTTCGTGCCTGAACCCTATAATAAATCACCGCTTACCTCTATCACTGCTGTACTTTGTCCTCACGAGACGAGTAAACTTTTCTTTTGACGAATTGTCTTCGTCTTCTACTTCTTTTACTTCTACTCCTTCTACTCCTTTTACTTTTACTTCTACTTATACTTCTTCTCCTTCTACTTCTCCTTCTACTTCCTCGACTTCTTCTCCTTATACTACTTCTCCTTCTACTTCTTATACTTCTTCGACTTTTTCTTCGTGCATTTATAATGGCGGGTGGCAACTAACATTTAAGGTGCATATTCGCCACCTACTGTGCTGATGTTTATTGCAATGGCAAATAGAGACAGACATGTAAAATACCTAGACGCCTCATTAGCCGCTTTGAGACGTTGCTGCGATACGTCAAGGCATCCGCCATATTTCTCCAGGCAAGACTGCTTTAAAAACAAATAAAAGGTAAATGGGGGAGCTGTGTTTTTTCTGGATAAAAACACGATAACGTTTACATTTATCAGCCGATTTCAGTGGTTTGCGATATACATAGACTTAAAAATAACTCTGCCTCCAGTTATTTAGTTAGGCTTGGAAAATGATTCATTTTCGTAAGAAATTGTGAAAGCTCAAACTCACACTCTTGTTGATTTGGTTGATTTTTTTTCTGTTAGCAATTCTAATATTAATGTTGTATAACTGTGAATTATACATGTAATGCAATTTTAATGTACATTAAATGAAATTAAGTTTTTTTCATTGCTTTCTCTGTCTTCAACCCCAACATTTTAGCTTTTCTTGTGCCTCAGGTCAGAACACAGCTCATTCCCTTTGAAATACTGGGGAAAAAATCGAAATAATACATCTTTAAGTATTAATAATTTACCATAATAGAGAAAATGGAATAAAAACAGTGAATACAAATCAAAAAGTGACAGACTGGTTGTCTGCTTCCTATTTTCATAGCACTCTATACAGATAAAAACTCCACAACAAACATTAACAAATGTAACTGATAATCCTTTATGGATCCAGTAAAACTTGCAGTTACAGTGGTAAAATATTATGCACTGATACAGTGCACAGTAAAAAATATAGTAAAAGTGATATGTAATATTAAAAAGTATATGACGTACAAGTTGTAGTAAAGTGAATAGTGTAATAAAATAGCGAGTACAACTTACAAAATAAAACACTGTAATCAGAGCTAAAAATAAACTCCTCAAATCGAACTCTTTCACACTTTTTTACCTTACGTTGATTTTTCAACTTCAAAAATCTGCTGTGTATGTAATTATTACATAATTACAATGCATGAATATGAAATATGTTGAAAATTTAAGTGGTGTGTTGTGGGTGGCATACAAGGTAACTTCACTTAAATTCATTGTAATTATTAAATAAATTAGATTGCATGAACATCATCTTTTAGAAGCCAGTTTAAGGCTAGTTTAATCCGTGAGTGCAAATCTGAATGCATTTATCGATTTTCTTACTGCTTTGCTAGCTATACTTGCTACTTCCAAACTGACATCTAATGGCATTAAAAACCTGTTATTGTTCCATCTGACGTTACTTAACTTGTCCTTGTGAAATTTGGGCAAAAAAAATAAATAAAAAATACGAACAAACAAAAACAATGAATAAAATTACTTTACTTTGAGAACACACAACTATTCACGACACAGAACAGCATGGAATTGTTTTTACAATAAATATATAGAAATATAAGAAATAAAATAGCAAGAACAAACAAAAAAAAAAAACAAGGATGTGTCAGCGGGGTTTGCCGTCTTCTCTTTCCTCCTCTTGGAGCAAGTTCTCATCGTCCTGTAACAAATAATGGACAAATCAAAATAAGACAAAAATTATGAACTCAGTTTACAGGCAGAGCTCTCTGTGCTTTTAAACATCAGAATAGAGTTGTATATTTTGAGAGCCCCAAACAGAGAGGTTGTTTCTGTACAGGTCATTCAGCAGGAAATCCCATAAAAATTGTTACACAGAACAAAACTTCACACACCAAATTCACTGGAGCCGTGGATATTTCCCGTTTATTCACTGTGGTGAGACAGCAGCGCTGTGCTGCCGATCATTGAGTTCAGGGCCAGAACACACTCACCTGCAAACACACACACACAGACATTATTATTATTACTGACTTACCTCAGAGAACGTGAATCCAGCTAAGAGAACTATACACAACAACAATACCAGCTTTGTCCTAGGCCGCCTGCATCCAGCAGCTCTCTGAGGCCTTCTGAAAGTCATCTGAAATTATCTGGAAAGCTTGCATCAGAAGTTAGTGCACCACAATGACAAACCACATATCACAACACAACTGCTGAGAAAGTTTCTTGAGCACTTGAGACATGAATCAGAGAATGAGCCGACTGAAGCATATTGCTGGTTCAGGGATTGTTAATTCCTTGCCTGTGCAGTTCAGTGCGTCTCATCACTCAGCTTTCCTGATCCATTTTTACACAGACCAACAGTCACTGAAAAACACTACATCTACTAGAAACAATAAAAACAAATAATGAAGGAAAAACCACGACCTAAAAGACAATAAAAAGCTTTCTTCTCTCTTCTCTTTAAAAAAAAAAAAAAAAAAAACCTACTCATCATTCTGTCCAAGTAGCGTAAATAATGAACAAAATATGAACAAATAGAAAAATAAAATTAACTACATGCCAAAACTTCAGAACTCAAAAATTCCAGATTTTTTCCCAAATTCATTGGGGTCTTTGTACTTGCTCTTGCCCTGAATAACCGGCTTGACGTCACTGTTTATTGGCCTAACTAACAAAAAATCTCAGATGAGTCCCATCATCTCAGACATAACAGTGTTAATGACAGTTTTTAGATTTAGTCTTTTGACTAAAATCCCATATAGTTTTATATTTTTAAAGTCATTCAATTCTGAAAACTAATGCTCTGAAAACAAGGATATAACTAGCTATAGTATATTATTATTCTTTAAATAAAGTCAAATTTGCATTTTAATTCCATACACTGCAAATTTTATTCAATATATTCACTTTCATTCAATATATTCAGACTTTCATTCAATATACAAGAACATGGCTTATCTTCAATAATGCCACAGAAGTACCACTTTTTCCTGAGATGTCTTTATTTTACACAATTAAAAATGGAAAAATTCAAGTAATCTGGTTGCGTAGCATTCAATAGAATCAACTTGACTAGATGAAGAAATAATTTCACAACACACTTTTACAACATTAACCTAAAAAGTTCAAGTAAAATGGTTTACGTAGCATTCAATAAAATTACTCTAAATAAGTAAAAAGCGCATAGACTAATTAGCACCATACACTTACTGACTTCTATATCAGCCTTGAATAAGCAATTTAGTAGGGGAACCAAGTACAAAAAAAAAAAACCCAAAGAAAATCTCACAATTTGCACACACTTCAAAGGCAAATAATCACTACAAGTGCACAGTAAACCCACACAATTTCCCACTCAATACACACCACACAAAATACTTAAGTTCCTATTCCCCGATTTAAAGTTGCTCTAGTGCAGCTCTTAATGCCAGGCTGAAGTATAGTCGTAACAAAACACAAGACTAATAATACACACAACACGACAGTAATGATGCTACTAAATGACAAAATGGTTGATAAAACGCACTTCATCCAAGATTAGCAATGATACAGTTCAAACCAGGGTTTCTGCAGGATTTTTAAGCTCAAATTTAAGACTTTTTAAGACCTGCACAAATAAAATTAATACCACATGAGCGGGGTAGCGCAATGTCTATATTACCATATTAAACTGTAAAATGACTGTAAAAAGCATAATTTACAATTCAGATACAAGTTTTCACAAAAATAAAAAGTTTTTTAAAATGATAAACTTTACATTTCAGCCTTTACACCACTTTTAAGAAAATGGATAAGTCAAAAGTATTAATAATATTGATTTCAACAATTATCAATAAATTATTATATAAATTAAATAACATGAATTAGGGGTGTGCGAAATTGGCAAAAAAATGATCTCTCTATATTTTCTGGGATTTTATCGATAACGATTATTAGACGATATTTTGCTGAGTGTGTTATTGTGCTGGTATCTTAAAGATTACCATGGACAGGTGACTCCTGAATTTTTTTGATATTCTTATGAATTTTTTTGATATTCTCATATTCTGTGTGGTCAGTTCACAGCAGTGATAGAAATGAGTCTTTTCCAACAAGTTTTATGGGCATTTTTACCTTTAAGCTGTTTTTTCTAAAAGTGTGCATAAGTAAGTCAAATTCTTGCATTTGGGCTGTTACCAAGCAAATGAAATCAGTATCAGTAAATCAGTAAATTTATCTTTGCAATGCATCTGAAGTGGCATTTAGATGTATTTACACACTGTTTAATGCAGCTCAGAGGCACATAGAATGCTAACCTGCACAGTTACAAATGCATAAATGATGTTTTGATATTTGAAACATAAAACGTTGAAAACAGATGCTTGAAATTATTTAAAAAATATGAATATACTTTAAATGTGAAATTAAAACGGCCAATAGGTGGCAGTAAGTCAGCGTTAATAAGTGAGTCATTGCGACTGAACCGAATCATTTAAACATTTGATTCATTCAGGAACGAAACCCTGTCATGTTGCTCAGAGACGCAAAACAGTGCTGTGGCTGTGATTGGAATTATTTTTGTTGTAGAAATAGAGCAAAAACAGCCAATATGGTGTCTAAAACGTAAGTCTCTTAAAATTAACTTCTTGTTTATTGAACTGTTGCATAAAATAAATATCACATTTGTAATCATGCTGATTTTTGGAGAAAAAAATGGCACTCTTTGTGTGATATTAACTATCTGAAATGATATAAATATAGGCTATACATTTTCTGCCCCCATATCTTAAATTATGTGATCAGTCTAAATGTGTTTTAATAGACCGAATTGCACGCACTCTAGTTTAATCTATGTTAACTGATTCATTCTCTGTCAGCAGGTGTCGCGTTTGGCTGAAATATAAGAGTTTTCCCGGTAAAGACAGAACACAAAGCAGCGCAGCACCGGACTTTGAACTTGCAGCACTCATGTTTATTTAATGAAATCATAGCCTTTAAGTTTAATCGTCACATTCAGCCATATCGCAATTCTTGTCTTTCCGTCTCCAAATTTAAGACCTCTTGAAATCATAATTAAGAATTTCTTGTACAATTTAAGAGTTTTTAAGGCCTTAAATTTGATACAACTAAATTTAAGACTTTTTAAGACCCCACGGAAACCCTGTTAAACAGTTCAAGCAGCAATCTTCAGGGCCGCTCTACACGTAACGTTACAGCATGCAAGTCTCAGTCCTTTATCGCGTAGTTCATGAAGAGTCCTCCAAGGGCGACCAATTAATTAATTCGGGAATCCAAAAGCGGCTCGTTCTCCCCGCTATAACGACAACGTAATCCATTTCTCGCAAACACCTCGGGAATCAGAGAGAGAAATAGGGAAAGGGCACTTAACTGGCCGGGGGAGCGAGTAACTCGCCCCTCCCCATAGACAAAAATGGCGTCCTTGATTTCCTCGTGCTTAATCCAGCAGCAGCATTCGTCCATCAGGCACGCGTCTCCGTCCCTTGCTTCAGCGGAGCCTCCTTACTTTTCATCCGATTCTTCCGCCAATACCAAGAACTGGTTCCACCTCTTCTCACACCCGGTGTTGTGCCCAATTCCGACCCCCCGGATGCAGACTACCCCCTCTTCGCGTGCACGCGGATAGTACCTTTGTGTTTCCTGTAGATGGCAGTTAAAACACCGAAATTTTGGTCAAATGCTACAATGATCCAAACTCCAAACGTTCAATTTGATGAACACTTACGCATTTTTCTGTAGATGGCAGTGTAAACTCAGAAATGTGATTCATTGCTTTTCAAACTTAATTGTGAACGAGACTGGAGAATGTACGTGGCATCTATTTTGATATCTTTCTTTCTTTCTTTCTTTTTCTTTGTCTCCTTAGACAAAGTCACTATGTACTGGTCATAAACCTATTAAGTACTGGTTGAATTTTACACTAAGGTGTTATGCTTTACAAAAGAAATTTAGTTTATCAATACGAACCTTATTTTGGAATAATGAAAAAAAATTACACATTACACTAAATATATTATGTTCCAAAGTAAATTCCAATAATGGGTTCACTTCCACTGAAATATGTATGAAATTCCAATAAAATTATCCACTAAAGTAATGACCAAAAAAAAAAAAATAGTGCATATGTTGCATTAAGGGGTTTATTTGGAAAGCGCCATTTTCACCCACATGCCTGGATTCCCCCCCATACTCCCCCAAAGAATTCCAAAAATGGGTCTGATACACCTATAATAGCAGTACTGTATGTAAATTGATGCATTTAATTATTTCTACATGTACAGATTGAGTATTTAGGGGGGTATTATTTTGGCAGGCCCATTTTGACCCACCTGCCTGGATTTTACCCCCTTATTTCTTCTTTCTGAATACCCAAAGAGTTATTAAAATGGGTCTGATACACCTATTATAGCAGTACTGTGTGTAAAATTATACATTTCATTCTTTCTACATGTACAGATTGAGTATTTAGGGGGGTATTATTTTGGCAGGCCCATTTTGACCCACCTGCCTGGATTATACCCCCCTTATTTCTTCTTTCTGACTACCCAAAGAGTCACTAAAATGGGTCTGATACACCTATAATAGCAGTCCTGTATAAAAAAATTATACATTTCATTCTTTCTACATGTACAGATTGAGTATTTAGGGGGGTATTATTTTGGCAGGCCCATTTTGGCCCACCTGCCTGGATTTTACCCCCATTATTTCTTCTTTCTGAATACCCAAAGAGTCACAAAAATGGTTCTGATACAACTATAATAGCAGTCCTGTGTAAAAAATTATACATTTCATTCTTTCTACATCTACAGATTGAGTATTTAGGGGGGTATTATTTTGGCAGGCCCATTTTGACCCACCTGCCTGGATTTTACTCCCCTTATTTCTTCTTTCTGATGTGATAAAGTCGCATTAGCTGCCACCGCTGGGGAAGCAGCACTGACACACATACACACACACACACACACATATATATATACTCGCCTACTTACCTCATTCATCCTCCGTACCATTCCTCCCCGCCGCCGCCGCTATCAGAGTAGCGGGTGCACATGCGATCCTGATAGCACATGGACATTTTCCCATTGCAGCACTCTCCCCTGTCCATATCCAATTCCCGGTCATTTCATACACTTACACTGCACTTGTTGTGTCGTTTCATCGCTGTAATGTTTGTCTGTGTGGGCGTAGTCAGTCTTCCGGCAGGAAACACCGCGCCGGCCAAACCGAACGAACAAGCGGCAGTCGATTATAACATCACGGGCTTAGTCGCGCCACACAGTGCAACCGGAAGCTGGCGAAACCATTGTCTAGTATGAATAGGTGTTTCTGTGTGCATTTAAGTGTGGAAATTATGTGTTAATGGATTATGTATTTATTTTATTTATATATATATATATATATATATATATATATATATAGATCGGAAGTGATTATTGTTGATTAAGTATTACAGATGACCAGTAGATGTGGTATTTGTGTGTGTGTTAAATGTTATTTTTACCTGTGAATGGTATAGCCCAAAAAAGGGGCGGGGTTTGGCCTATATAAGCCGAGGCCAAACAGAAAGACGGTACTTGTTTACCAAGTCGATGCAAGAGTGCTACTGCGGTGCCTCAAGCAAAAACCCCTTCGTATATTGTGGATACCTGTTTGCTACCTGATTATATCATTGTTGGATTATTTTCTGGTTTATTTTTCCCTTTTGTTGTTTATTTGGTACTTTGGATTTGTCATTTTTAGGTGCACTTTTATATATTTTTCACTGTGGACAATCTTTCTGGCACTGTAAATAAATTCCACCTTGCACAAAAGTGCTTTTGCGAGTGAGCCATCGTTTTTACATCCCTTCACGAACTCACATTTTTCCCCGAAGGCGAGCTGGTGGGCTCGTCTTCATCACATGTGGTGGCAGTGGTGGGATGGCTACTCGCAAGACAGCGCCGAAAGGTAGAAAACCCAGGCCGGGTTTACGATCCCAAGTGAAGGTGACGTCAGAGGAGGAGGCAGCCTGGAATTCGGTTGAGACTACGGAGGAGGAGGAGGAGGGAGCCACGAGTTTTCCCAAAGTCCAGTCAACCACTGACCAAGCCCGTCAATCCTGACGCTACAGCTGGCGAGGGAATGATTTCCCTGATGCGCAGATTTCTCGACACTCAAGAGCAGAGAGAGGATCGATATCTGCGGGAGCTCCGAGGTCTTCATGAGTCCATCTTGCAGTCAATTCGTCCTGCTGAGACCTCGCTCGATGCGGAGAGTGTTCGAATGGAGCTACCGACGCCAGCACCAAAGTTATCCACAAGACACAGACCCGCCTACATCCAAGACTCCCCGAATGTCACAGCGCCAAGAAAGCCAATGCAGTGGGCTGATCCGAAGATGCCGAGCTTCCAGCAGGGGGAAGACATCGAGAATTATCTTCGGCGGTTCGAGCGTCTGGCCAGGACCTGGAGGTTGCCTGAGGAGGAGTGGAGCTATCGTCTGGTTCCGTTGCTGACAGGGCATCTCTACAGAGACCTACCGTCAGCGCTTCCGATCGACTACAGTCCCAGCTGGAGAGTCGCCAACAGAGACTTACCACCGGCTAAAGAATCTGTACAAGCGTTGGGTGCGACCGGAGGAGCACTCTAAAGAGGAGATCGGCGAGGCCATCATCCTGGAACAGCTTCTTCGGGTGTTACCCTATGACGCACGCACCTGGGTGAGAGAGCACGAGCCGAGGTCAGGACTGGCGGCAGGGAAGTTGGCACAGCAGTACCTGAATGCTCATCGTGTCAGTCCTCGTACTCAACCACTCAAAGGTACTGTACGTGGCATTTCTCATAACTCTGGGTCTGAAAGGGGTCGTGTTGAACTATCTGACAATGCACAAGGTCCAAATTCAATGACCAAAGACTTGCTTTGCTTTTACTGCCAGCAGCCGGGCCACAAAGCAGCTGTGTGTCCCGCTCGCAAAGCGAAACTTACGGGGTTTTGTTATGTGCCTAGAGAAGGGGACTGTGATTTTGACTCTGTAGGGGAGAGTCAGAATCTATATGATGTGACTGTTAATGGACATGAACTAAAAGCACTCTTGGACACTGGAAGTTCTCTGTCAATGTTGAAATCATGCTTTGTAAATAATGTCAATTATGTGAATACTACCTCTGTTCAATGCGTGCATGGGGACGTAAAGCAGTATCCCCGAGCTGAGGTAATGGTGGAGGTACAGGAACAAATGTACTTACTGAATGTTGCCGTAGTTGACAATTTACCAGCTGATATGATTCTAGGAAGAGACTTGCCAGTATTACATGAACTCTTGCAACCCACCATCAAGGACTCCGAACATTCTGTTGGCACTGCCAATGTTGATTTGTCATGTCCTGCTCTTACTAGAGCTCAAGCCAGGGCAGGTCTGCAGCCGCTGCCAGACTTGGATGGTAGTCTGCTGCAGGGCGGGACTAAAGGCTCTAAAAAGTCACGACGCCAACGGCAGCTTGAGAAGTACCTGGGTACCCCAGCCTCTGATGCCTCAGTGAAGGGTCTTGAAGTCAATGGCTGGAAGGTCCCAGGGAACATAGCACAACTTCAAAGGGGAGATGAAACTCTGAAACCTTTATTTGTCAAAGCTGAGTGTGACAAACCATCAAATCTGTGCAATGAAGAATATGTAGTGATGAATGATGTGTTGTATGTGCGAACCAATGATGTGATGCGTCTAATTGTACCATCTTGTTGTCGTCCTCTTGTTCTGCACCTTGCACACACTGTTCCATGGGCTGGCCACCTGGGCCAGCAGAAAACATATGCACGCATTAGCTCACGATTTTACTGGCCCACACTATACACTGATGTACAAACACACTGTAACACATGTGCCATCTGCCAAAAGACAAGTGCTCTGTCCCAGCGGGGCAGAGCACCCCTGCAACCTCACCCTGTCATTTCTGCACCTTTTAGGCAGATCGCCATGGACATTGTGGGGCCGTTGGAAAAGAGCAGTGCTGGACATCGCTACATCCTGGTAGTCAGCGACTACGCCACAAGGTATCCTGAGGCCTTCCCACTCCGTTCCATCACCACACCTAAGATCATTCATGCCCTGGTTCAGCTCTTCTCCAGAGTCGGCATACCTGAGGAGATACTCACAGACCAGGGAACGAACTTCACGTCACGGCTGATGGGGCAGCTGAATAAACAGTTGGGCATTACCGCCATCCGAACAACTCCCTACCACCCGCAGACGGACGGTCTGGTGGAGAGATTCAACCAAACTCTCAAGAATATGTTGCGGAAGTTCGTTGCAGACACAGGACGAGACTGGGACAAGTGGCTACCATTTGTTCTCTTCGCTTACCGAGAGGTACCCCAAGCGTCAACGGGATTCTCACCATTCGAGCTCCTCTATGGACAGCAGGTACAAGGACCCCTGGACCTGCTGAAGAAAGGCTGGGAGGAGGAACCTGCATCCAAGAAGGAGGAGAAAGGCGTCGTGCAGTACGTGCTAGAGATGCGAGATCGACTGGAGCAGTACAGAGAACAAGCTAAAGAGAACCTACAAGAGAAACAACAAGCGCAGAAAAGATGGTATGACCAACACGCCAGGCTACGACAGTTTCAACCTGTGCAGAAGGTATTACTCCTGTTGCCAACTTCAACGAGCAAGCTACTGGCTAAATGGCAAGGGCCGTACACCGTGGTCCGCAAGATGGGGCCAGTCACTTATGAAGTTCATCACCCGGACAAGGGCAAGGCCAGGCAGACCTACCACGTGAACCTGCTAAAGGAGTGGAAGGTGCCACCCGGTAAGGGACCAGAAACATCACTGCTGGTAAGGAAGGTGGAGGTGGAAGAGGAATCGGAGGATGCAAAGCGACAGCCGTCTGTGATGTGTCTAACTCACCTAGAAGACTCCAAAAGGAAAGAACTGCAGCACCTCCTGAGCCACTTTCCTGCTTTGTTCTGTCAGAGGCCTGGACGGACTGAGCTGTCCCAACACACCATCCACCTTTCCAATCCATCACCATCACGTCAGCGTCCTCACCAGGTGCCTGAAAGGCTGGTGGAACCCTTGAAGGAGGAGATCAAGATGATGAAGGAGCTAGGAGTGATCGAACCTTCAATGAGCGAGTGGAGCAGCCCAATGGTGATCGTACCCAAGAAAGACGGTTCCCTGCGTGTCTGCATCGACTTCCGCAAGCTCAACGCCCAATCTAAGTTTGATGCATACCCCATGCCAAGAGTGGATGAGCCCAGTACATCACCACGTTAGACCTGTGTAAGGGGTACTGGCAGGTACCCCTCAACCCTGAGTCCAGTCCCTATACCGCGTTCCGAACACCCCTAGGATTGTTCCAATTCACAGTCCTTCCTTTTGGCCTTCACGGGGCACCAGCCACATTCCAGAGGCTGATGGACCGAGTACTCCAAGGCTGTGAAGACTGGTCTGCAGCGTACCTGGATGACGTGGTAATCCACAGCAACTCTTAGGCAGAGCATCTCCAACATCTCCAGCAAACTCTAAAGAGGATAGAGGAAGCAGGATTGACATTAAACATTTCAAAGTGTGAGTGGGCAAGGCAAGAGGCGAACTACCTGGGGTATCACCTGGGCAACGGACAGCTGAGACCACAGGTGGACAAGTTGGAGGCAATTCGAAGGAGCCCACAACCAAAGACTAAGGAAGTGAGGTCGTTCCTAGGACTGGTGGGCTGGTACAGGAGGTTTGTGCCAAATTTCGCCTCCATCGCGGCTCCTCTGACCAACCTGCTGTCCAAGACGGTGACAAACCCTATTCCCTGGACCGATGACTGTGAGACAGCTTTTAATACCCTAAAAGAAAAGATGTGCTCCAGCCCAGTCCTGCAGAGTCCAAACTTCTCTCAGAGATTCCTGGTGCAAATAGATGCGTCCGCAACAGGGATTGGAGCGGTCCTTGCCCAGGGAAGTGCAGGTGAAGAGAGGCCAATTGTCTACCTCAGCCGCAAGCTACTCCCCAGGGAGACAAGATATTCGACGGTCGAGAAGGAAGGTCTCGCCATCAAGTGGTCCCTGGACAGCTTGCGCTATTACCTCCTTGGTCGAGAGTTCGATCTAGAAACTGACCACCGGGCTCTAACCTGGATCCAGTCCATGAAGGACCACAATGCCAGAGTCACACGGTGGTACCTCGCCCTGCAGCCGTACCACTTCAAGATACGGCATCGACCTGGCAGACTCAATGTCGTAGCCGACTACCTGTCCAGGTTTCCGGCCAGTACGCGGCTTGGAGAGGGGGAAGGTGATGTGATAAAGTCGCATTAGCTGCCGCCGCTGGGGAAGCAGCACTGACACACATATACACACACACACATATATATATACTCGCCTACTTACCTCATTCATCCTCCGTACCATTCCTCCCCGCCGCCGCCACTATCGGAGTAGCGGGTGCACATGCGATCCTGATAGCACATGGACATTTTCCCATTGCAGCACTCTCCCCTGTCCATATCCAATTCCCGGTCATTTCATACACTTACACTGCACTTGTTGTGTCGTTTCATCGCTGTAATGTTTGTCTGTGTGGGCATAGTCAGTCTTCCGGCAGGAAACACCGCGCCGGCCAAACCGAACGAACAAGCGGCAGTCGATTATAACATCACGGGCTTAGTCGCGCCACACAGTGCAACCGGAAGCTGACGAAACCATTGTCTAGTATGAATAGGTGTTTCTGTGTGCATTTAAGTGTGGAAATTATGTGTTAAATGTATTATGTGTTAATGGATTATGTGTTTATTTATTTATATATATATATATATATATATATATATATATATATATATATATATATATATATATATAGATCGGAAGTGATTATTGTTGATTAAGTATTACAGATGACCAATAGATGTGGTATTTGTGTATGTGTTAAATGTTATTTTTACCTGTGAATGGTATAGCCCAAAAAAGGGGCGGGGTTTGGCCTATATAAGCCGAGGCCAAACAGAAAGACGGTACTTGTTTACCAAGTCGATGCAAGAGTGCTACTGCGGTGCCTCAAGCAAAAACCCCTTCGTATATTGTGGATACCTGTTTGCTACCTGATTATATCATTGTTGGATTATTTTCTGGTTTATTTTTCCCTTTTGTTTATTTGGTACTGTGGATTTTTGTCATTTTTAGGTGCACTTGTATATATTTTTCACTGTGGACAATCTTTCTGGCACTGTAAATAAATTCCACCTTGCACAAAAGTGCTTTTGCGAGTGAGCCATAGTTTTTACATCCCTTCACGGACTCACATTTTTCCCCGAAGGCGAGCTGGTGGGCTCGTCTTCATCACACTGAACACCCAAAGAGTCATTAAAATGGGTCTGATACACCTATAATAGCAGTCCTGTATAAAAAATTATACATTTCATTCTTTCTACATGTACAGATTGAGTATTTAGGGGGGGTATTATTTTGGCAGGCCCATTTTCACCCACCTGCCTGTATTTTATCCCCCTTATTTCTTCTTTCTGAATACCCAAAGAGTCACTAAAATGGGTCTGATACACCTATAAAACCAGGAATGTATGTAAAATGATACATTTCTGACAACCTCCCTCCATCATTCGTCTAACTGGATGCCTTTAAATTCCAGTAGCCCCTCACTGCAGTACACAAGACCCAGGGAGCGAGGTTACCTCCACATCCAGTGGGGTGGAGATGGGTAGGTCTAGGGATTTAAAAGGTGGGAGGAGTTGGATCTGGATCCAGCCTCGCCCCTTGGATCTTGTGTTCTGCACAAAAGACCATCTCTTAAATGGCCAATTGCTTGTGTTTTATGTAAACAAATTAAGAGTAATTGTAATTTATTTGGTTGTATTGTAATAAAAGTGTGCAATGTGTTACTGTGTAGTGTGTTTGTTAGTTTTTGTCAATAGACAAAGCTCTTTAGCCTGGACTTTGACTTTTTATTTGTGTTGTTGTTGTAGTTTGTAAATTTATTACACATGACATTGTTATTCTGAAAAAATGTACAATTTGTTGAATATTAATTGAAATTTATTTTAACAATGTAAAAATAAAAATAAAAAAACTACAATAAAGCTAAAATTTAGCGCTAAGTAACAATTAAAGACAAAGGAAACACTAATGAAATTGTGCCCTTCGTTCGTTCTTGATGTCCTTGCTGTACAACATGAAAGCGTCATGTTTCGTCCACCACCTGATCATGTGAAGGATCGATCAAACAGCACTAGGCCTCGGGTACGATGATGCTGTGTATCGAAGAGGAGGCGTAAAACGGTAGGAGTGTTACCTGTGTGGAATACAGTCTTGAATGACAGATATTACTGTATATGACACGGTTAATTTTCTTAGCATTACACTAATTTAATTTCAAGAAATTAGCGTGTAAAATTTTAATATTCAGTGTGTAGCATCTCATAATGTAATAACTGCACATAATGTAAAAACTGCACATAATGTAATAAGCATTAATTTACTATTGTAGTAAAATTTCTAAATTTTGGCGATATGATTCTCTGTAGATAAGCTTTTATCTTCCTGAGGTAAATGTCACGTATCTGACACGTTTACGTGCTGTTACACTGATGATTTCCCTGGTTGAAACAGCTTGTATTCAATTCAAGAATGCAGAATTTATTAGAGGAAAACTGAATTGTTCCTAGCAATAATTTTGATCAAACAATCAAAATATATTTATATGTAACCACTGTCGTTGTCATCATACCACAGACATTAGCCTACCTGAGAATGTAAATTAGGCCTAAATACGTCAGCAGACTGTACTTTTTGAAGGACGTGCAATTAATGCATGGCCAAAGTAAGAACATAATCTAAATGTTTAAAATATGCAAAGTAGGCCTGCCAACTATTCCCGTATTTAAATAACATTCCATATTAAATCCATACGGAAAGCAGTTTATTGTGTCACGCCCAGTTAGGGAGCTAAACACTCTCACAACAACAACAACAAAGAGCACCCTTAGTCGAAACTATATTAATATCATATTTGACAAACTTTTCTGTGCATATTTGCATTTACTCTCTGGAGAGCGTCAGATGATTCTATTGACAACGTTTGCAGCATTGAGCTGTGTAGGCAATCACAATCGTACGTTGAACCGATGAATTGAGATGAGTGACAGGCTCAGTGCATTTGAAATTATAAAGGGAGCACTCTTTGCACGCATTCTAGGATATCTGTAATGCATTCAGAATTTTAATAAAAGTTTTTTTTGTATTATTTTTTTTCATGATGCTAAAAGTAACAATGTCCCCTCACTAAAGTTCAGCTGTAGTGTAGTTATTCTATATAAATGCTAAAATGAATCTCAGACGTGAACATATGTGCTTTGCTTAATCTTTTCATGTACCAATTAAGTATAAAAATAAATATATATTTTCTTTTAAAATTATTTTGTTTGTGTGTGTGTGTGTGTGTGTGTGTGTGTTTACAGAAACAAATTAATTCTAAAAGGTAATATATATGTCTTTTTAGAATTAATTTGTACATGAAAATATTAAGCAAAGTAAATATGTTCACATCTGAGATTCATTTTGGCATATTATCTCTATATATTATCTCTATATGTCTATCTATTATTTATATATATTATACACATAGGCTAAGTAGCAGCACAAATTTTTTTGCTGTCCCTTATACTGGTCTGCATATACTTTATATCCCCACCAATGTCAAAATCAAACCTACGCCCTTGCTTCACATAACACAAAAGAAAAAAGAAAAAAACTTGTCTTTTGCTTATTCTTCACTATAATACTATTAGTGTAGCTATTTATTATAATTATATTTCACAAGTCTTATTTTTTATACATACACTGATTATACTCATTTATAATTCATAATCATATTTTTAGGTGTTTTTCTCCTTTCTCTGATGTGTTCTAAGAACATCAGAATTCTGGAATCTAGAATATTTTGACAATATTTTTTGGTGAATTTATAATGTAAACATTTCTCATGATGTAATAATTGTTATTACATTATGAGCTCAAAATTTTATTACATTTTGAGAAAATTATTACATTATGAACATTTTATTACAATAATAATGTAATAATTATATTATGTGCAGTTTTTACATTATGCACAGTTATTACATTATGAGTTGCTACAGCCAACTAGCTTGAAGTCACGAAAGCTCAAAAAATTATTTGTTAAAAATAAAACAAAACAAAACAACAACACAGCAATTATTGTCAGGCCCATAATGAATGAAATTTGTGTATTTGTTGTGACAGTATTGTGCTCCCAAAAATGTCAGTCAACCCCATTCACACTTTTTTTGTAAATGAAGTTTGTCAGCTATGGTAGCTTATTATAGCCTTGCAAATCTTGCATAAAAATAGAAATTATATTATTTACTATTCTCATTGAAAAATATTGTAAAAATCTGAGTCTGGCTATCTTGTTTTTTTTACGTCTGTAGTTCCAGAAGTCAATAAATAAGTAAATAATGAATGAATGAATGAATGAATAAATATTAATATATCTTAACATTTAAAGGCTCTTATAGAATCAGTGCACATCAAGAAGGAAAACATTTACAGTAGATGTTAAACTTTTGTGAAGGTGATTATAAAATACCATCAATTAAATTAAAACCCCTCTAGACAACCAATCCTTACTTGTTCATTTGTAATTTTTGTACTGTAGATTATGGATCCTGCAACATACAGTGCTATTGTGACCTACAAAACAGGTGGTGGGTATCCTCAGGGATTATCCAAGGACCAGAAGTCCAATTTTCGGAAAAAAAAAAAAAACTGCTATTTATGACATTGAAGGTGACTAAAACTATGTGATTAATCAATATTGTTATTTTTAAAAACCTTTAGCAACATAACATGTAGCTATATGTTAGGATATTCTATTAGGCTACTAGATTTTTATAGAGGCCTTTTATTTTCATTTTATAAATTAATATTATGTTAAGCCTCATTATTTACAAGGTTTGTTTTACATTGTTTGACAAGGGACCTGATGGAGAGATGTCTAGTTTTCTCTATTTATACTGTAGAATGTAATGTCATAGGGTTTTCATGCTTGATGCTTTAATTAATAGGTATTGCATTGTTACTGTATCATTCAGATGGTCAGCTGTACTACAGAAGATACAAAGGTACCGCCTGTGAACTGAGAACGAAGGTTGTTTGTGGTGGAGCAGATGCTAATCAACGTTTTATAGAGTTTCATGCCAGCAGCATCGGTGCACATTGTGGACAGAAAAAAACCAAAGATGCCATATCAAAAAGATTTTACTGGCCAGGGATGTCTGTGGATATTAACAAATGGGTAATGACACTGTTGAAATATTTTAACAAAAGTTCATAAATATAATAAAATTCTATTCTTTCTTCTATTTTAATGTTAACTAATTACTTATTTTTAAACAGGTGGCTGAATGTGTGGCATGTCAGGCCACCAAAGCATCAATTAAAGAAGAGACCAAAATTACACCTATTAAATGCAGAGCACAAATTCCAAGTTTGGTACACCATACTTGGCCACACGTCACTTCACTTTCTTTCTTTCCCTGACACCTGCACCATGTTATTTTTAATTGCACATGTATGCAACAGAATATTTACATAATTTACTGAATATTTTTATCATAATGTCCTTTTTATTACATTTCTTACAAGGTCACAACCATTTGAACTTATGGGGATGGATCTGATTGGCAAACTTACTTGCACAGACAGTGGCCATCAATATATATGCATCATGATTGATTACATGACCAAATGGTCACAGGCTTATCCCCTTAAAAGTAAGTCTTCAGAGGAGGTCACAAACTGTATTATTAAGTTTTTTTACCAGTTTGAGGCCCCGAAACGCATACTCACAGACCAAGGGAGAGAGTTCGTTAATCAGGTAAATTAAAGCTGTATCATATCATACACTGCTAAAATGTAGTTCTGAAAAATGTTTACTTAAATTGATTATAATAAAAAAAAAAATTATGTTTTTGTTTTATTATCAGATCAACAAAAAAGTGTCCAAAATTCTTGGAATCAAGAGGAGTTTGTGCTCACCGTACCATCCCCAGACTAATGGTCTAGTCGAAAAGATGAATGGGACCATACAGAGGTACTAAATTGACATCATTCTTTGTACAAAGATCCTTAAATTATTACTATTATTATTATTATTATTTACATCAGCCTATAAGATTTTTATTTATATTTTATATTTATATTCTAGTTATTTTAAACCTATACTGTAATAGCATTTGTAAAAATTGTTATAAACCAAATGTGGAATTCACAGATATTTATAAATATCTTCTGCTTAAACTATTTTAATGTGAATTAAATGTTTAAGGGCTCTCAGCAAATTGGTCTCCAAAAAACCACAGCTGTGGGACAAACACCTTGATGCTGTAATGTTTGGTCTAAGAACCAAAAAACAGATGACGACCAAACTCTCCATTTTATATGATGTTTGGTCGTGAGGCAAGATACCCCTCTGAGATCCCTGAAGAATATCAGGTTGGTGTTCATTGTTTTCCGTGTTTTGTTTCTTTTTCATGTGTATGTATTGCATTCAGTATGAACTTGCCCTAGTAAAAAACTAATAGATTTAAAATGCACTTATTTTATACTAAGTATAATTCAAGTCTCTTAACATATTTACTAACATATCACTGGAGATTTACTGATATAAAAATTGTAATTAAACTTTATTTTAAGTTCTACTTGTGCACAATGCACTTTTCTTAATATTAAGCATAAAACATGTTCTAATGTCACTATTGATGAGGATTGTGTGATCTTTAAATAATAGCAATCTTTAAAATGCAAAATATTTAAAGTGTACCTAAAGAATACTTGCAATAGTTCCACTTTAGCACAATCAAATACACTTAAGTATATCTTTAGTTGGAATTCAGCACTACTTCCGCACAATTAAAGAGCATTAAGTACAAAATTAGTTCTTCCAATTTAGCAGACTTTAAATATACCCGTTTAGTACACTACAATTACAATTGCGGCATATTTTTATTAAGTACATAATATGTAAATGTATTTGTAGCATACTAAGCATGAAATAAATGTATTTTAAATGCATTTTATTATATTTATTTTTCACTAGGCTGCCTACATGAATTTGAGATGAACAGTTATTTTTAACTAGAAGCAAATATTCCTTTTTTTCAGGTTGACAGTTCTGTTGAAGCTGTCATGGGAATTGAACAAATGATTGAGGGTGTCCTGAAACTTGATGAAGTTCTTCAAACTGCTCTTAACCACACTGCTCAGGTTCAAAAACGAATGACAAGAAAAGAACAGAAAGCAAAGAAAGTGAAATTGACAGTGGGCGACAAAGTATGGAGGTGTAATGTTCGGAGTCAGCAGAGAAAAGTGAAAATTGGATCCAAATTTTCTAGGTCCATACACAATTAAAAACATTGAAGGTAAAAATGCTGATCTGATAGATGAGAGAGGGGCCATTTTGCCAAAAATCAATATTGACCACTTAAGATTGTATATTGAGGAGAAGCCCCGCATTCCACACAAGATTGTGGCCGGAAGATCAACAGCAGCAACTGCATCACAAAAAACTTGTCCTACATCACCTGACTCCCCAGCTGCATCTGTGACATCTTCACCTACCACCACAACAACAGCAGTACAGCACAATCTCATCAGCAGTAAGTAAAGAACAAAGTCAAGATGTAAACTAATGAAAACTAAGTCATGTTTTCTCACATGTACTTTTTTCTTATAACATCTATCAATACAGTTGTTCAAGAGGCATGGGCAGGAAAAAATGCCTGTGTGTTGCTGTCCAAAATTGGGCCATATAAAATATTTTTTACAGACATTAATAAAACCGCTCCAAATAATGAGCTTGAAAGTGAGGTAAAATTGAAATTGTAGATATCAAATTTTAACTTCCACTGCTAATCCCACACTGTTTTGATTCCATGTTTAAGGTCATTAATGCATACATGAGTCTTATTGTGAGGCATCACAATGCACAGTCAAAAGAACAAACATTCCAAATCGACTCATTTGAGATGACCAGCATTTGGAATGGGAAAAAAACTAAATTAAAGGTTGGTTTGGACTGGTTTTTTTATGTACCAATTATGAAAAATGAAATTCAGAACACATTTCAGTTCTCTTTTATTAATTTCAGGTTGATCCCACAATGTACAAGTCTCTCATAGGCATTGTGAATGACCACCACCATTGGACAGCTGTGGTAAACAAATGAAAATTTTCACTTTGCATGTGTTATACAGGTATTACAGGAATATTTATAGTGAATTAGGATCTGTTATAATAGTTATAGGGTCTATTAACGTATTTGGGGAATTCATGAAAGAATCTCTTTGAGATGTCTGGCCAACACTCAGCCAGCAAATGTTTATTGAAAACATCTGTAGACTATGATATTACTCCAAGCAGTTCAAGCTACTCTAAGCAACGTTCTTTCTTAGACATTATTTTTTAAACCATGAAAATAACTGTCTTCCAAGATGGTGTTTTGCATATGTCTTTTTTTCTCTTAATTATCTACATTATCACTGTTTAAAATCTTTAAAGGTTATGCTGCCATCTCAAAGGAAGGCTTTGTTCCTTGATCCTCTGGGAGAAAGTTCAGCAAAACTGAAAAAATGCCAGGATGTAACAAGGTATTGGAAGTTGTTCATAACAAATATGTGCTTCTGATGTGCAAAACTGATCTCTACAGTTTTTCTACAGAAAAATGATTTGGTCTGGTATCACAATATAGATGATTTGCTTTTGTTAAGGGCTTTTATGCGACAAAAGAGATGCAATTTTTCAAGGTGGTCCTGCGATACGCTGCCTCACCCAAAACAACAAGATGGCACATCCTGTGGTGTCTTTGCTTTAAAAGTAACTGATTTTAGATAGCTAATTTTGTCATTGTCCTAAACTGTCAATGCCCTAAAGTATGATCTTGGGAAACACAATTAAGTTGCTATTTATGGTGTACATGGTCTGCTAAAGTCAAATTTATGTTTTATTTTGCTTTATAATAAAATTGCTTCTTTTTCAGTTTGCTGAATTTATACTTAGAGAGGAGCCAATTGTTTTCCTTAACACACCAGAAGGAGTGGAAGAATTGAGGAAAGCAATAGCTGTCACTCTTCTTCAAAACAGCAGTATGTGTAATGTACAGAACCGGTCAAAGGTTTGGAAAAATAACTATTTGTAATGTTGTTGAAAGAAGTCATAATTAGGCACAACACCTGCATTTATTTGATCAAAACTATTGAGAATTAAATACAGAATAAAACAGTAATATTGTGAAATATTATTACAATTGAAAATATTGTTTTTCTATTTTAATATACTGTAAAATATAATTTATTTCTGTGATGCAAAGCTGAATTTTCATCAGCCATTACCCCAGTCTTCAGTGTCAGATGATCCTTCAGAAATCATTCTAACATGCTAATTTATTACCAATAACCTCTGATACTTTTTTCAGGATTCGTTGATTTAAAAATAAAAAAAAAGAACTGCATTTATTTAAAATTTAAACTTTTGATACAATATACAGTACTGTTCAAAAGTTGGGGTCAGATTTTTTTTCTTTCTTTTTGTTATGAAAGAAATTAATTATTTTATTTAGCATGGGTGTGAAAAATTTATAAAAAGTGAAAGTAAAGACTTATTTTGTTAGAAAAAAATCTATTTTTAATAAATTATGTTCTTTCTAAATATACATTCCTCTATGAATTCTGAAAAAAGGTATTTCAGGTTCCAAAATAAGCAGCACAACTCTGTCACAATCACCATTCACCAGTCACCATGCCTGCCTATATCTTGAAATGCCTGTATTTGCTAATTGCTACTTGCCTGCATCTACTTACCTGTGTTGTCTTCCTGTGCTCCATTCATCTGGGTTCCTGCTTCTCTGAATTCCTGTGTCCTCCATTTTGTCTGGGTCCATCCTGCAAAGATAAGAGACATTACTGTTATCAGCAACGGGTGTATACACTAAAGGTGTCAGGGAAAAACATGGATTCAGTTGCAGTTTCAACTCAAATGATTTTTAAAGTCTCAAAAACACAAAGCATGGCTGGAGCAGTAGGCTGGGAGATGTAATCCGGGGAAGAGGATGAAGACAGGAAGAGGGGACTGTCCAATGAGCCTCCAGACACACCACAAGGCAGAGAGGGTAAAGTGTGGCGAGAACAGCGCACAAAGTCCCAGCGTCAGTGCTTATGCAACGTCAGAGTGGAGAGTTCCCCGTTGAGCACGCCGAGAGGGGCCGGAGTAGTGAATCCGTGATTCACGGCTCAGGTAGCACCAGGGCAGGAACTGAAGATCAGGGATCTGGAGGAACGAGAGGCAGAAAGGGAGCAAAGAAGAAATCAAACAGTAGCAACTAAATTATGAACAACAACCTGTCAATCAGACCGAAGTCATGACAAAAGGGGTGTGTGTTGCTACTAACCTGTTTGGACTTTCATTTGTTATCCACTCCGGTTGTTGTTATTTATATTTCTCATCTACCAATAACCCATTTGTCAGTAAACTGCATCATCCACTTCACTCACCATTCTCCTGAGTCTGTGTTCCCTGACAAACTGTTTCTAACATTGATAATACATCATATTCGAATGATTCTGAAGCATAGTGTGACACTGAAGACTTGAGTAATGGCTAATGAATATTCAACTTTGATTACAGAAATTTATATTTCTATATTAATATTATATTTGAATGTATATTAAGATAGAAAAGCTTTATTTTAAATTGTAGTAATATTTCTCAATATTACCTTTTTATTTTTGATCAAATAAATGCAGGCATGCATTTAGCATAAGAGACTTATTTGAAAATGTTAAAAATAGTAATGTTCCCAGACTGGTACTGTGTTTGCAAAGTATTTCAGAGAAGCCTCAAATTTAATTAGTTAAATGGTTATTTGTTGTATTTACTTCTCCTGTAAATTGAATTTAAATAGGATACATTTTCTTTTGCAATGCATAGTGTAGTGTAGGGGAATTACAGTTAAGACTCAAGAACCAGAAATGTTGAATGAAGACCAGGAGTCAGAGATGCAGTTAATTGAATAATTTTTATTTAATTTTTTTTTTTTTTACTAAAAAAATAGTTTGCAGTTTCATCAGAAGATGTCAGCATTAATACTCACAAGGAGCTTGTGTTGTGGCTTGCGCTGTTTCTCTCTTGTTAAAAAAGTCTCTCTAAGCCAGGGTTCCAGGTGTCAAAATTAGACTTTATTGGCAAACAACAAAGCCGAGATGTGCAGCTGCACACATCTCAAATCTTGGGTCTCACTGCTCTGGTTATATTCTCTTCTGTGAATCTATCCACCATTGCATGTCATACATCACGCTGTTGTTGTTTAATTGTGGTAAACAAGCCCTCATTATATTTTGTAAAGATTCTCTTATCATATAATTCTCTATGTGTCACCTTTGTGATTCAATTTTGTAAAGACCTCCTTATTGTATGACTCTCCTCATGATTCTTCTGTCCATTCCTCATTTGGGTTAACATATGACCATTGTCTGGTTGTACACTCAGCAGGTTACAAGTATATGCCCTCCAAGTAACCCTTGTCATATGACTTTCCCAGCTTTGACAATACATCTTTCTTGTGATACATTGGGATATGATAGAGATATAATAATATAAAGAAATAATAATATAGAGATATAGAAATATAGAAAACTACTAAATTCGTAGGCTGCTCTGTGTACACTTTCAATAAAGCAGCAATTATACTCTAACAGAAATCACTATGTCATTACTTTATTCTGATTGATTGAATAAATATTAAATATAAATTACAACTTAATAAACCACTTGAAAGGATATATATTGAAGCAGGAGTGGATTCCAGAATACACCTGTTCAGTACATTGATTGACTTGGAGATGATTTGTGTCATCTCATTTGAATTGGTTATTTTAGATGACCTGAGCCAGCTGTGCCATGTCTGTAGGGAGAAAAGTGGTGATACTTACTGGGTAAGTAGTTACTGTTTACTACTTGAAGTATTTTTATATATTTTTCACTTGCATCTACCATAATTCCCATCAGAGGTTACAGTGTCTGTCTAGTAGTGCCTTGCAGAAACTTAAGTTTTTGCTAAATTTCAGATTGCCTGTGACTGCTGCAATCGGTGGTACGACCAATCATGTGTCCAGAGAACATCAAAAGTAGATTTTTTGTGTCATGCCTGTCAAAGTTAACCAGACATAAAGGACAAAGATGTTTCTATACCATTGTTCTTTTATTAGTCTTTGTTTTATGTTTTTATTTTATTTTTTGTGTATTTTACATTATTCCATGGATGTTACTGTACATACTGTATTTGTGGATATTTATAAGGTTTTTTATTATTATTTGTGTTAAATGGAAGTTCATACTGTTCTTACATAAGCTCAGGTATTAACCTCCTGAAAAACAGAGCTGTCTGTATAAATCAAACTAAACTTTAATAGAATAAAATGTTGTACTGAAAAGTATTGCTGGTGTAGGTGTATCCAACCCACTAAATTTTCGTGACTCTTTGGGTGTTCAGACAGAAGAAATAAGGGGGGTACATGTAGAAAGAATGAAATGTATAATTTTTTATACAGGACTGGTATTATAGGTGTATCAGACCCATTTTAGTGACTCTTTGGGTATTCAGAAAAAAGAAATAACGGGGGTATAATCCAGGTAGGTCGGTCAAAATGGGCCTGCCAAAGTAATACCCCTCCCTAAATACTCAATCTGTACATGTAGAAATAATTAAATGCATCATTTTACATACAGTACTGCTATTATAGGCATATCAGACCCATTTATGGAATTCTTGGGGGAGTATGGGGGGGAATCCAGGCATGTGGGTGAAAATGGCCCTTTCCAAATAAACCCCTTAATGCAACATATGCACTATTTTTTTTTTTTTTTTTGTCATTACTTTAGTGGATAATTTTATTGGAATTTCATACATATTTCAGTGGAAGTGAACCCATTATTGGAATTTACTTTGGAACATAATATCATATTTAGTGTAATGTGTAATTTTTTTCATTATTCCAAAATAAGGTTCGTATTGATAAACTAAATTTCTTTAGTAAAGCATAACACCTTAGTGTAAAATTCAACCAGTACTTAATCGGTTTATGACCAGTACATAGTGACTTTGTCTAAGGAGACAAAGAAAAAGAAAGAAAGAAAGAAAGATATCAAAATAGTACATTCTCCAGTCTCGTTCACAATTAAGTTTGAAAAGCAATGAATCACATTTCTGAGTTTACACTGCCATCTACAGGAAAATGCGTAAGTGTTCATCAAATTGAACGTTTGGAGTTTGGATCATTGTAGCATTTGACCAAAATTTCCGTGTTTTAACTACCATCTACAGGAAACACAAAGGTACTGTCCGCGTGCACGCGAAGAGGGGGTAGTCTGCATCCGGGGGGTCGGAATTGGGCACAACACCGGCTCACGCTGCGTCGTTTCTCGTTCGTCCTACTCAGGGCTAGATCTGCGTTTCACCCACGTGGTACATCTGTCTCCGTCTACACCCCTCTCGTAGATCCTGCGCACATCGTCCTAAAAAAAGCAGAGAACCGAACCCCCCAATTTCCCAGGGCCAATAGGCTTCTCTTTCTTATTCTACGTTCCCATTTTCCATCTCCATCTCCTGCAAAATTAGTCACCCCGTGACACTTTGACACAATCTGTATTGTTAAAAGCGCTATATAAATAAAGGTGACTTGACTTGACTTTTAGTTAAAAATAAATTAAATTCAGAGTTTGAAATCATAGTTCCTTGCACTTGAATCCCGCCCCAAATTGTTTCAAATTATGTATGATGTTTATCTGTATTTTATCATACAGATGTCACGGTATTTTAAGTTAATTTTGGTCTAAACAGGAAAAATGCAAGTAGTATCACCGACATGACCACTGACCCCTGGGGGTTAATGCACCTCTGACCCATCTCCCTCTGCCTTTCTTAATGTATCTTTCTATGTTTCTGTCTATCCATTTTCAAGTTTTAATGAACTATAGGTGAATTGGATTTGGATTCCTTGTATTCTTTGGATTTCTTATGTGCATTGATACTATTTTCTTCTTTTAACAGAGATCCAGCCGTACCACAAAAAGATGCTCCTATGTAACAATGCATATGCTGATCTGAGAAAGCATCTGAAAAAGAAGCACAAAATTACAAATAATTCAGAAATTCATCTCCTTGTGGCATTAGCCACATGAAGGTAAGGTGTTTTAAAATGTATTTTTTTTTTTTTTCAATTTTAGTACAATAACAGTGGGTACAGAAAAGAATTACCCCGTTTAAAATAATCACGTTTTGTTCCTTTGCAGCCTGAAATGAAGACAGATTTTTGTTTTATCCTGCTGTATTTACTCAGTGCAACTTAAAACAGCCAAGTGAAAGATGTAACACCAACATGTCAGAAAAAAACCAAAACAGAATGACTGAGATGGAAAAAAGGATCACCCCCTTCTAAAAATGACTTGTAAACTCAATCATGTGTAGCTAATCACGTTCTCAGTGGCACACAAAGCCATTTGACTTTCAACTGTCATCAGCTGTGGTCATTTTAAAAAGAGTTTTCCTGGTGCATTTCGGTCCTTGGTAGTGCAACTGAAGCAAACAGTCAGCTATGGGTGGCAAGGCACTATCAAAAGATCTCCGGGATAAAGTTGTGGACAGGCACAAGTCAGGAGATGGATACAAAAAATTCAAAGGCTTTATCAGTGCCTAGAAGCACAGTGATATCTATTATTAAGAAGTGGAAGGTATTTGGTACAACACAGACCCTCCCTGGATCAGGACATCACTCCAAACTGGATAAAAAAGCCAGGAGGAAACTGGTCAGAGAGGCTACCAAGGGGCCTACAACAACTCTGAAGCATTTAACATGACAAAGAGTGGTCATTGTGTATATGTGACAACAATATCACAAATTCTCCACAAATGTTGCTTGTATGGGAGGGTTGCAAGAAAAAAGCCACTCCTCAAGAGAGGTCACATGCAGTCAGGATTGAGCTTTGCCAAAACGCTCCTTGAAGTTTCTGAGGCCATGTGGAAAAGGGTGTTATGGTCAGATGAGATTAAAATTTATTTATTTGGCCTCAATACCAAACAATATGTCTGGCGGAAATCTAATACAGCTCTCCATCAAATAACACCATGACTACAGTAAAGCAGTAAAGGTGGTAATATCCTGTTATGGGGGTGTTTCTCTGCAGCAGGGACTGGAACACTTGTCAGTATAGAAGGAAAATGGATGGGGCAAAATACCGTCAAATTCTTGAGGAATATCTGCTGCCCTCTTGCCAGCAAGTTGTCAATGGGAAGAATGTTTACCTTCCAACATTACAATGACCCAAAGCACAGAGCAAAATTGACCACACAGTGGTTGAAGGAGAAAAAGGTGAATGTCCTTGCATGGCCTAGTCAGAGCCCAGACTTAAACCCCATTGAAAATCTGGGGAATGACTTAAAGACTGCAGTCCACAAGCGGTCATCATCAAATTTAACTGAACTTGAGCAGTTCTGCAAAGAAGAGTGGGAAAATATTGCATAGTCTAGATGTGCAGAGTTAGTAGAGACATATCCCAACAGACTTAAGGCTGTAATCAAAGCAAAAGGAGGTTCAAAAAATACTGACACAAGGGGGTGATCCTTCTTCCAACTCAGTGATTCTGTTTTTTTATTTAACTTTTTTCTGACATGTTGGTGTTATATATTTCACTTGGATGTTTTAAATTGCACTGAGTAAATGCAGATGGATATAACAAAAACAGTGTCCGTCTTCATTTCAGGCTTCAAAGCAACAAAATGTGATTATTTTAAAAGGGGGTGATTCTTTTCTATACCCACTATTTAAATGCATATTTGTCAACTATCAATAATACTGATAAGATAATACTTAATACTACTATTAATAATTACAAGTGCCTAAGGATCTGATGAGCTGCTGGGTTAATGGATGTTAATCAGTTGACCACATTCAGACTGATTTGCTGAAATCAAAACTGGGACATTTCTTCGAATGTGTGAGAAACACTGAGCACTCTCAGGGTGGGGCTTTCAATCTAGAGTTTACTGTGTCAAATACGCTGTGCATCCATTGATATGATTTGGAATAATGTGCTATAAAGACACTTGAAGCTCACTCTCTGTGTTCATGACAAGTAAAAATATATCTGTGGTGAACTTATTCTTAGTGTATAAATCAATCTCTGGTCAGTGAAATCTAACAATTTATTAGCCAATGGCTAATGATAACAGTATTTAATCACCTAGCATGAAAAATTAGTCGCATATGCAATTGATTTTCTCACATTGTACAAGGCTGAATGTTAATGTGACGCATTGTGCCTCATTCATGTTACATAATCAGAACAGTTCTGCATCAATTTTTCTCATTTAATCTCTTTTTTTTTGTAGTCATGTGGAAATCCTTACTTTAAGTAAGGTATCATTTGTAATTTGTGGCCATGGGTTATAATTGTTAATGAACATGCACACCCCTCAATGATGAATGATTGGAATTCATTAATGTACACATTTTGCTAACAGATGTTGGGAATTTCCATTTTATATGTGAATTACTTCTTGACTCATATTTACGAAGTTGGATAGCTGAAACCTGTAAATAAAGTATCAGGTTAAAGTTGTAATTATAATTATTTTTTTGTTTTTGATAATATTTCTAGATTCACTGCAAAGCTGCAGTGTCCACTGGATTGCACCCAGGTGCCCACTGGCTTTGTGCGACTGGATAAGCACTTTGTGGCATGCCACCCCGATTTAACGGTTTGTATATTTCCAGATCCAAGTTTTCAGTATTAAGTCTTCAATTTTTTTGTATGTATGTGAGGCATTATTAGGGGTTCTAGTGCAAAGAGTTGTATTTGTCTAGTTTGTAGTTGTCTATTGTATTTGTCCTGATTATTATTAGGGGCCAAACACCGAAGGTGCGTAGGCACCTATTGTTTCTGTTAGCATTCTTATTATTCTCCTTCTTCCGTTTCTTCCGCCGCAAAGTCAATGGCAGCCCATAGAACCAATTGTGGGAAAGTTGTAAAATTTGGCACACTGATAATGTCAATAGTAACGCCACCACTTGTCCAAAGTTTCAATATTTTTATGCTAATAACTTTTGAACCGTAAGCCACAAAATGAAAATTCTTTTTTCCTCTGAATCCTTGGCTCAAGTCGTGTCGAAGTCCAAAATTCAAAAATCGTAATGTTTAGTTTTTTCACTATTTTCAATTGTTCGTAAAACCTACTTTTTCGAACTCGTCCTAGACCGTTCGTCCGATTTTCACCAAAATTGGCTCAGATCATCTACAAACCATGCTGGCAAAAAGTTTTGGAATTCAAGTCGATTAGTCCAACCGTTCTCGAATAACGCGTGAACGAATTCTACGAAAAGCACGCAAAAATGGATCTGAGGCTATATCTCCGCAACGGTTTGGCGAATCGTGCGTATTGTGGGAATTTCCCAGTTTCAGTTTGCTAAGTAGTAAGGCGTGGTCAAAGCCAGTAAAAATCCTTATTTACCTGATTCGGAAGCACTTGTCAGAAGAAGCAGTCGAGCAGCAAAAGAGGACAGCAGTTTGTAAGTGTTTTGTCTTGTTTTCTCATTAGATTTCAGCGCAGTTGTTGTTGCTAGGAAACTTTGTTTTGCATACTGTGTTTTACCTTGGTAAACACGTTCTCAAGTCGTGTTTGTTGTCATGCATATCGCGGGAATTTCCCAGTTTCGGTTTGCTAAATAGTAAGGCGTGGTCTGCTGACTTCAATTACGAATAATTAGGCAAGTATAAAACTGGATTGTATACCGCTGCAGCGGTCGCGGCACCCATCGTGTGAAGACCGACGAGTATAAAGACGATCGACTCTACCTTGCGCGACTCCACCGAGCAAGGACACCGACAAGGCACTTGAGTATTGCTTTCTTCCCTTTCTTTAGTTTTTGTACAACTTGTTCTCATCTACTTGTTTAGTCAATTGTACTCACTATGTGCTTTCAAATCTCTACTATTACTACTAACACTCGGAAAGCACGCACTGTATGTTGGAGGCAGGCCAATCCTAACAATCTACGGCCTGTCCCTCTGTCCTCTACTGCTTTACTCACTATTTCAATTGGTCTCTGGAACTGCCAGTCTGCTGTAAACAAAGCAGACTTTATTCCTTCTATTGCTACTCATTCCGGTCTCAACCTCATGGCCCTAACTGAAACTTGGATCAAACCTGAGGACACTGCCACTTCTGCAGCCCTCTCCACTAATTTCACTTTTTCCCACACCCCTCGCACGGTTGGGAGGGGTGGAGGTACGGGTCTCCTTATTTCAAATGAGTGGAAATTTGATCTTCTACCATCTCTTACAGGCAACAGTTCATTTGAATCTCATGCAATTACTATTACCCACCCTGTTAAAATCCACTTTGTAGTTGTGTATCGTCCCCCAGGTCAACTGGGTAACTTCTTGGAGGAGTTGGATGTATTACTGTCAAACTTTCCTGAGGATGGTACTCCTCTGGTATTGCTCGGTGACTTCAACATCCACCTAGAAAAACCCCAGGCTGCTGACTTCAACACTCTTCTCACTTCATTTGACCTCAAATGAGTGTCTACTATGGCTACTCACAAATCAGGTAAACAACTGGACCTCATCTACACACGCTACTGCTCCGCTGACAACACATTAGTTACTCCACTGCACACCTCCGACCACTTCCTCATCACTTCTAACCTCACACTAACTCCTGACACAGCAAACGCTCCTCCGCAGGGCACCTTTCGCCGTAACTTACGCTCACTCTCTACCTCTTGTCTATCCTCAATGGTTTCATCTGCACTTCCTTCACCCTCTCAGTTTTCAGCACTGGACACAAACAGTGCTACTGACACTCTTTTCTCCACTCTAACATCTTGCTTAGACAACTTTTGCCCCCTTACATCCAGACCAGCACGCACTACCCCCTCTGCCCCCTGGCTGTCCGATGTTCTCCGTGAACATCGCGCTAAACTAAGGGCTACAGAGAGGAAGTGGCACAAATCAAAAAACTCTACTGACCTTACTGCATATCAGTCACTCCTCTCTTCTTTCTCTGCTAATGTCTCCACTGCTAAAACGACATACTACCACAACAAAATTAACAACTGTTCTGACTCTCGCACACTTTTCAAAACTTTCTCGTCTCTTCTCTGTCCTCCTCCCCCTCCCATCAACTCTTACAGCTGATGACTTTGCAATTTTCTTCACAAATAAAACAAGAACCATCAGTGACCAATTCCTCACACCACTAACTAATGATAACTTCATAGCGACAAATACACACTCTCTCACCTCCTTCTCTCCTCTCTCAGAGACAGAAGTTTCCAAACTCATCCTTTCCAATCATCCCACTACTTGTCCACTAGATCCTATCCCCACTAGGGCTGCACGATATATCGTTTCAGCATCGATATCGCGATGTGCGCATCCGCGATAGTCACATCGCAGGATGTGCGATGTTTAGTAGGCCTGATCATTATATTTATACTGATCGTTTTCTTTGCTCACACACAGACACCGTGTCTACTCCGGACGCGACAGCTGCACAGAGATATCCATTTTTAAATAAATTTAGTAGCAGAGCTACTGCAAGCGATTTTCAGTGCTGGAAATCCATTTATCCTTTGCTGAAACTTCCGCGTCGTCGAGGAGAGCACATCACGGATGTTTAGCAACGGCAGGCACCAGGAAAGCGCAAGCTCCCGAGCGCTTTGGAAAGGAGGAGGAAGTGGCGCGGCGGGAGTTTTCAACGCGTTTGCAGATGCACCATGTGAACGGCCCCAAAGTCTTTCTACACTGGATGCGACAAAGCGCCCATTGCCAATCGTGTCAACTTTGTGTCAGTACGTCATAAATAGAGCGAGGCATATCAGTTTACTGGCGGGGATTCGTCGTGTCGCGCCGCATCCAGTGTAGTACGACACATGCGCGAAACCGTGTCAAAATGCATGTCTCCAAGTATCCTTGTAAAAACAAACAAAAAAAAAAAAAAGTTGCTTATGTCTTAGGTAAACAATTGAGAAAGAAAGAGGATAACAATAACAGCAGTTTAATGTCTCCGTTGCTTTCGGTGTCATAATCAAACAACAAAACAGAGAAAAATCACTTTTGTAGCTTTAACACAGATTTATTAGATTTAATTTATACAATGAAGACTGTATTATGCAGTGTTATTTTACATTTTATTATTCAATTTCTGCACCTGAATACTGTTGGACTTAAAAATACAAAGCACTGTTTATTTCATTTGTATCTTTGTTCTATTATATTTATCTATGCTTGTAAATTGTTTATTTCCTATGCTGATTTACTCACCTACAAAATCAATATTTTTTTTCTCTCCAAATAGAGCTATTCAAGTCATTTGGTGATTTTTTTTTTTTTTCATATCGCAATATATATCGCAGAAAAACAAAATATCGCAATGTGAGTTTTTTCCAATATCGTGCAGCCCTAATCCCCACTCACCTCCTTCAGGCCATTTCTTCTTCAGTCATACCTGCGCTTACTCACATTATCAACACCTCTCTTCACAATGGTACATTTCCCACAGCATTTAAGTAGGCACGGGTAACCCCACTGCTTAAAAAACCCTCTCTAAATCCAGCACTTTTAGAAAGCTACAGACCGGTATCCCTTCTTCCATTCATTGTAAAGACACTTGAGCGAGTTGTGTTCAACCAACTCTCTTCGTTTCTTGCACAGAACAATCTTCTGGACAACAACCAATCTGGCTTCAGAAGCGGCCACTCTACCGAGACTGCCCTACTCTCGGTTACAGAGGCCCTGAGACTGGCAAGAGCGGCTTTCAAATCCTTTGTACTCCTCTTGCTGGACCTGTCTGCTGCTTTTGACACAGTTAACCACCAGATCCTCCTGTCCACCCTCAGAAAGATGGGCATCTCAGGAACCGCGCTCCTGTGGTTTGAGTCTTACCTCTCCGGTAGGTCCTTCAGGGTGTCTTGGAGGGGTGAGGTTTCGAAGTCACAACTTCTTGCTACTGGAGTTCCTCAAGGCTCAGTGCTTGGACCAGTTCTCTTCTCCATCTGCATGTCATCATTAGGATCGGTCATTCAGAAGCATGGCTTTTCTTATCACTGCTATGGTGATGCCACTCAACTCTACTTCTCATTCCAGCCAGATGATCCGACGGTAGCTGCTCGCATTGCAGCCTGTCTAAGTGACATTTCTAGCTGGATGAAGGATCATCACCTTCAGCTTAACCTTGCTAAGACAGAACTGCTCGTGGTCTCAGCCAACCCATCACTTCACCACAACTTCTCTATACAGCTGGGTTCGTCAACCATAACTCCTTCCAGGACAGCCAGGAACCTTGGAGTTGTGATCGATAATCAGTTAAGCTTCACAGACCATATTGCTACAACGGCCCGGTCCTGCAGATTTGCCTTATACAACATTAGGAAGATTAGACCCTTCCTGTCAGAGCAAGCCGCACAGCTCCTTGTCCAAGCTCTTGTTCTCTCCAGATTGGACTATTGAAATGCTCTCTTGGCGGGCCTTCCCTGTCAAGCCTCTGCAACTGATCCAGAATGCAGCAGCCAGAGTGGTCTCTAATGAACCAAAAAAAGCTCACGTCACCCCTCTCTTCATCAGGTTACACTGGCTACCAATAGCCGCTCGCATCAAATTCAAGGTACTGATGTTTGCCTACAAGACAACAACTAGCACTGCACCAACGTATCTAAACTCACTAGTTCAAACTTATGCACCCTCCAGAAGCTTGCGCTCTGCAAGTGAAGGACGCCTTGTGGTGCCATCCTAAAGAGGTACCAAATCTCTCTCGCGGACCTTTTCCTGGACTGTGCCCAGCTGGTGGAATGACCTCCCTATCTCAGTTCGAACATCTGAGTCTTTAACCATTTTCAAAAATCATCTAAAGACACGTCTTTTTCGCCAGCACCTGACCAACTAATACTAACACTTTCCTATTCTATTTATTTAAAAAAAAAATTTAAAAAAAACCTAGCTACGTGTACTGTGCTAGACTAACTGAGACTTGTCATGGCACTTGTATACTACTGCACTCTCGATGGTCTGATTGCTTCTATTGTTCTCATTTGTACGTCGCTTTGGATAAAAGCGTCTGCTAAATGATTAAATGTAAATGTATTGAGACCAAACTTCTTGTGTGTTATAACAAGCATGACCTGAGGCTACCTGCAATGTTTCGGCGCTGTGCCACCTAGTGGTCAGGAGATATGAAAAATGCATATTTTTGCTTATAACTTGTGAATGGTTTGGCCAAAAATCACAAAACTCTTTAGATTCGGCGCATCATGCCGAGTCGAACCATATCCAATTTTCCCATGTCAGCCATTTTGGGCATCGGCCATGTTGAATTTTGTAGTAAAATGCTATATTTTACGAACACATTGACGTATCGTTACGAAACTCTGTATGCTTCTTCGGCACCATGCCCTGATGGTACTCAAAAAGTTTGGGGGCAGCGCCACCTTGTGGTCAAAAGTTATAATAACATTTTTAAAAATGCTAATAACTTTTGCTTACATTAGCCTATTGTAATCAAACTCATGCTGATAGATTCCTTTGTTCATGCCGAGAACATTGATACCAATTTTGCAATAACTGGATGAACTTCCTGTCCGCCATTTTGATTCATGTTGAAAACCTACTTTTTCGAACTCCTCCTAGACTGTTAGTCCGATTTTCACCAAATTTGACTCGGATCATCTTCAGACCATGCTGGCAAAAAGTTATGGATTTTGTGTCGATATATTAAACGGTTTTCGTTTAGCGCATCAACGAATTTGCTGGAAAGATGCCAAACTGCATCTGAGGCTGTATCTCAGCGAAACTTTGACATATTCGCACCAAATTTTGTATTGTCACCTTGTCAAACATTGTCACCTCACATTGACCACGCCACGTCAGTTTGGTAACAGCGCCATCTATTGGTCAAGAGTAATAAACTATTCATTAATTATTAATAATGAAATTTTCAAAAATGCTAATAACTTTTGACTGCATTAGTAATGAAACTGGTCTCAAATTATTCCTTGGGTCATGCCGACAACATACATACCAATTATGTTATAGTAAGCCGAAAACATGCTTTTTCGAACTCCTCCTAAACAGTTTGTCCGATTTTCACCAAAACCGAATCATATCATCTTCAGACCATGCTGACCAAAAGTTATGGATTTCGTGTCAATAGACAAAACTGTTTTCGCATACCACAGCAACGAATTTGAGGCATGATGCCAAAATGACACTTGAGGCTGTATCTCTGCAACGCTTTGGCATACTGACACCAAACTTTGTGTGTGCCATTGTCACCTCACACAGAACACACCACATTGATTTGATAACAGCGCCACCTATTAGTCAAACGTGATAACCCAATAAATCATATTGCTATATGTTTATATATGAATTTTCAGCCGTTTTGACTAAAAACATCCTAAAATGGCTTCAATTACTCATTGCTGCAGTTAGTCTGATGCTTGTTTCTGTAGTGCTTGGCCCCGTAATTGCTGCTTACAGCTATATTTATTATTATTATTATTATTCTTCTGCCATAAAACGGATTGTGCAGACCAAACAATAAGGCCTAGAGCAGGGGTATTCAGTTAAAGTTCCGAGAGGTCTGGTCTCTATATTTCCTTCCCAGCGGAAGTCTGGACTATATATATATATATATATATATATATATATATATATTGTATATATATGTGTGTGTGTGTGTGTGTGTGTGTGTATATACAGTATCTCAAAGAAGTGAGTACACCCTTCACATTTTTGTAAATATTTTATTATATCTTTTCATGTGACAACACTGAAGAAATGACACTTTGCTACAATGTAAAGTAGTGAGTGTACAGCTTGTATAATTTGGACATTTTCACTTAGGGGTGTACTCACTTTTGTGGCCAGCGGTTTAGACATTAATGGCTGTGTGTTGAGTTCTTTTGAGGGGACAGCAAGAAAACAAAACACTGTTATACAAGCTGTACACTCACTACTTTACATTGTAGCAGAGTGTCATAAAATATTTACAAAAATGTGAGGGGTGTACTCACTTCTGTGAGATACTGTATAATAGTAGAGTAATTTTGTCTTGTGAATAGCTATAATGCCCTTGGAAATGTATTCCACACTTGATAGCACTGTGATCACTGAGTTTATATACGGTGTTTCTCAAACGGAAGGCTGCATCCTATGAAAGCTGCATTTCTCAGCTGCCACGTCATCAAACGTTGCTGAAGGCATATCAATCAGAAGGATCCTTGGAAGACAGCCTTCATTCAGCTGAATTTGAAGGATGTATGGGATGTATCCTCCGCAACCATCAATCACCCACAATCCTTTGTACCCATTCCATTTCATAAAAATAAACTGACGAAAAATGAGTCAGTACTGAGTTTGTTTTAATTTATTATGAAATGTAAGACAAATAGATGTTATCTTTTGTTTTGGTGTAAATTACTTACTAAACGCTAAACTGCCAACAATTTAAGCCACAGAGATTGTAGACGGCTGTAGGATATCAGAGACTGAATCAGACAAATTTAAGATTCGATCAGAACATCGAAACATGAGAAGCTGAAATTCCAGAGGGGCCTCAAAGCTGTAACAGGATGTCGTAAATTAGATCCCTCGGGCCAGCCCGTCTGAAGAAAGCCTAAGCAGCAAGCCTCTTTCACAGAACAGCTTGCAACATTGAAACAAATGGAACACTTATTGATAATTCCAATTCAGGAAGGAGATCGCCAAATTTGGGGCAAGTAATCAAGATTGATGGTCAAAAGAAACGAACTGCATGAACGTCACATGTTCCACGCTGGAAATCACGAGCTTCCTTAGACTGATTTTTCCCCCACATAGAAGACAGACCAGACTGAAATTCCTTTGTCCAAAGAACATGTTTTTTGTTCTACGCAGAACTACACAGAGAATTTCTTTTTCATATGCACCTAAAATCATCCTAAAAGGACATTTCTATGCATAACCCCATATTATGTATGTAACCCACACAGTCTATCATGTTTTAAGCACATATTATGTATGTCTTTCTAATAACTATTGAATGACTTTAAGGGTTAGTGGTGTTTGGTATGTATGAGTTTGACAATTCTAGCATGAAACGTTTCTTCCAATTGATTCGTCAAATGTATCATATTCTGGTTATAGAAATAACATCCAAAAGTATACTTTGCAAGAGTGTGTAAAATTCGGACAATGTGACTAACCACGACATGTTGATTTATTGATGGGGTGGAGAAACAAAGCAACACCCCGAGTCAGAACAGTATCTAATTGGTCAAGACACCAAGATGGGATGTTTAGAAGCCGAGTTTAAAAACTCAGGACACCATCAAATCCCCCCTTCTTCTTTTTGCTCTCTTCTAACTTTTAGCCATGCTTTTTGTCATCACTTTTAACGCGTGCTCTGGCCTACAAGCCTTAACACTACGATGAGAAAAAAACACCTAGTCTCTTTACATCCTTTTACCCTTTTTGTATAATTTCTGTTCTTTCCGTTGAGTTTTGTGTGCTAGGTTAAGTTTGCCAACCCCGTGTCTCCGAGTCCGACCTCGAGTGCCCGTCTAAACTTCAACCAGCCCACAACTCTGCAACTTCAGCCAAGAGCCAACGCCCAAGACTTCACTATAAATGACCACTGAACTCAGCCAATCAGCGACTTCGGGAAAAGCCTTTTCTGCGACGACGAAGACACAACGGAATCCCTTTAGCAACGCAAGCAAGTACAACTCCAGTTTTTGCTGAGCTGGTGCATTTAATATAAATTTTAGCCTCATTGAGAAACTCAATGCGAGGGTTATTGATTGTTGTTCAGGTCTATGCAATTGCACACATTGCTGTAAACTTGGGATTTCACATTTTCATTCTCTTAAACTAATCCTTTCCTCACTTTCTCTCTTTCTGTAACGTGTGAATGTGTGAATGCGTGTTTTTGTGTTAGATTAGTTTATGTCTTAGGTTTATATAAATAAAATCGTATTTATATTGAAAAGAGAAGTATCTTGAGTTTTGTGCTTACAAGTTAATGTCTTAAACTGCCGATTTTTGCTACTGTGCTTATTAATAGTGTTTTCACTATATTTTGGATTTTAATATCCAGTGCAGAGTTGATGTTATGTGGCTCATTCAGTGAATCGCAGGCCGATTCAGCAATCAGCTGTAAAACAGTGATTCTGTTCAAATTCCCTATGAAATCATAAATAATTCCCTTCGAGCTAAATTGACCTTATTACCCCTTTACACGTCTGTGATTCATTGTATTGCATTAATAGAAAGCCAAATAATATAAAGATTTGTAATACAAAGTATTTTTCCAAAACTAAGTTTTATTAGTGTTTTTGTGCCGTGACGGTGAGGGCGGGAACACGTGTGACATAGCTACGCGCACTTACTGGAGCAGGGGTCTCCAACCCTGCTCCTGGAGAGCTACCATCCTACAGATTTCAGCTCCAACCCCACCTGAACCAGCTAATCAAGGTCTTCAAGGCTACTTGTTAATTTCAGACAGGTGTGTTGGAGCAGGGTTGGAACTGAAATCTGCAGGATGGTATCTCTCCAGGAGCAGGGTTGGAGATCCCTGTACTAGAGCGTCTCATTCTAGCGCATTGGTCTCAAACTCAATTCCTGGAGGGCCACAGCTCTGCACAGTTTAGCTCCAACCCTAATCAAAAACACCTGATCCAGCTAATCAAGCTCTTCAGGATCACTGGAAACTTCCAAGCAGGTGTGATTTGAAGCTGGTTGGAGCTAAACTCTGCAGAGCTTCGGCCCTCCAGGAATTGAGTTTGAGACCACTGGTTTAGTTAATTCTGTTTAATTAGCAATCAAGTAGTTATTTTTCTTGATTACATACTCTAATTTGCTGATATTCAAATGGCAAACCACGGTCCATAAAATGCAGTTCCACTTTAACAAGAAACTGTATTTTACTGTTTCTAGTTAAAGTGAGCAGTGCATCAAAATTCTGGAGTGGTTCACACCAGAAGTACTCAGGGTGGTTTATAAGAATATTTCAAACGCAATTCATTCAAGCCCTTTCGAGCTCTATGCACGTTCTCTCTCCTGCTAGAGATGCTAAAGCATTAAGGGCTGTAGATGATGCGGTTATTGTAACAGCAGCAAAAAGACAGTGAGCAGTAAAATTATAGATACTTTCCCTAAAACTGTAGAAAACAACAATGCTGCAAATACAGTTATTTTTTTTTACCTGTCATACATAGCCTGTGACTCTGACCGTTCAAATCAGGTTTGTGTTGACGTTTTCATCTACATTTAGCATTTAATCAGTGTTCTAAGAGAATTTCAAAATAATTATATAATTTTTACAATTGGTAAAATTATTGGTAGATGGCAAGGAACGACAACTTAAACTTTGGAATTGCTAGTTAACTTGGTTTTCTGCTTATGATGAGGGTGTTTTGATTATTATGTGCATTGTTTTGTTGTTTTTAGTAGATACTTATTTTAAGCAAAATATAAAAATGGTCCAGACTTCAGGAGAAAAACGCTGAGCCCCACAGAAACAATGTTTTTTTGTTTTTTTTTTTTCTTTCACGTGGCCTTTTGCATTACATATCTAAATGTAAATATCATAACAGCTTGATAAAACATCTGATCTCACTTTTCAATATTCATATATAATTGGGACAAATTCTCAGGGGAGGGGAGGGGAGGGGAGGGGGGAGGGATATATATAATAATAATCTCTATCTATATCGCTCTAATTTATTTATCAAAAAAATTGTGTCATATCTTTCATCACAAAATTAAAATAATTGATGCAAATATTGTCTCCACTCTGCCTAGGATGTTTACAAACATTTGGAGAGCAATAAATTATTTTATATAATACAGATGAACAGTGACTAACACACTTGCACATTTAACAATAATGGCTTTTTCTTCTTTCTTTCTTTTTTTTTTTATTTTAGAAAAAGGAACAGTCTGCGCTCTTAAAAAGAGCTAAAAAAAAAAAAAAAGGTTCTGAAAGAACTGGAAAAGTTGCAGCTTAGCCAACCCAATATTCTCTGTCACAGTCTTGAGAGCGATGAAGAAAATGGACAGAGTGAGGGTTGGCAAGGTTGTCCAGGCTGTAAAGCATTACATGGAAAAATAATTGGAAAAAAAAAAACAAAAAAAATTAAATATTTAAAGCGCAAATTAAAACATCGGGACACCAGCTGGAAAGACGTACAAACAAAAAGTCAACCCTTGTATGGTATGTGTAAAACATTATGCATTACCTTATCTTGCTTTACATTCTTTACCTCACCTGAACTTACCTTGCTGTTCTCATACTGTTTTTACAGAAAAAGTTCTTGAGGTGTGGTTTCGATACATTGCTTCTGAAAAGAAAAAAACAGAGAAAGAATAGCAGCCAAAAGATTTCTCATATGAGAAATTGTCTCAAATTCATTGCAGCACCAAACATACCATCAATGGATCTGAAATGTCTTTGGAACCACCAAATAATTAAAGAGTATGTATACCTTTAATTTAAAACATTTTATACACTTAGAGTTTACTACCCTTAATGTAAATGAAGTTGCTCCTGTCGTTACAGCTGTGGTCTATATGTTAATTAAGTTCTGCCACCCCTTTGTCTGAGATGGTTCGTCTGTCTCTCTGTCTGTCTGTCTATTAATCTGTCTATTTATGTATCTGTCTGTCTATCTTTCTTTCTATCCATCTGTCTGTCTGTCTGTCTATCCATCTGTCCATCCGTCTGCTTGTCTATTAAGCACCTTTACAGTCTCAAGTGCTTTTTGTTTGATGCGACAAGCTTTGCTCATCAGCATTTGGCAATTATCTGCCATTCTTCACCTCACCTCTTCACTTCAAGCTCTGTCAGGTTGGATGGGAGCAAATGCACATTTTCAGGTTTGTCCAGAAATATTTGATTGGGTTCAAGCTCAGACTGTGGCTGGGCCACTCAAGGACATTTACAGAGTTGTCTATAAGCCACTCTTGCTGTGTGCTTAGGGTCATTGTCCTGTTGGAAGGTGAACCTTCTGCCCAGTCTGAGGTTCTGAATGCTTTGGACTGGGTTTTCATTAAGGCTATCTCAATATTTTGGTGCATTGAGCTTTTCTTCTACTCTGACGAGTCCCTCAGTCCCTGCCGCTGAAAAACAGCCCCACAGCATGAGGCTGCTACCAGCACACTTTACTTTTGGGATGATACTCTGCAGGTGATGAGCAGAGCTGGTTTCCTTCAAACATGAGAATTGAGGTTCATCAGACCAGATAATCTTGTTTCTCAGAGTCTGAGGGTCTGAGGCGCTGTTTTGCAAATTCCAAGTGTGTTTTCATGTGTCTTCATTGAAGAGAGGATTGAGTCTTGCCACGTGGCTATAAAGCCCAGATCAGTGGAGTGTTGCAGTGATGTTTGTTCTTCTGTAGATTTCTCTCATCTGCATATATGATCATGGAGCTCAACTAGAGTGACAATCATGTTCTTGGTTACCAGTCTAACCAAGACCCTTCTCCATCAATTGGTCAGTTTGGCCAGGAGGCCAGCTCTAGGAAGAGTCCTGGTTGTTTCACACTTCTTCCATTAAGGGTAACAGAGATTACATGCTTCTGTGAACCTTCAATGAAGCATAATTTTTTTCTGAACTCTTCCCCAGATGTGTGGCTTGACACAAACCTGTTTCTGAGCTTTACAGGCAGTTCTTTTGACCTCAGGGCTTGGTTTTTGCTCTGATATGCATTATCAGCTGTTAGACCTTTTATTAAGATGTGTGTGCCTTTCCAAATCATACCCATTCAATTTAATTTGCCACAGGTTAACTTCACTCGAAGTGTAGTAACATCTACAATCAATATGAATGCTCCTGAGCTAAATTTCAACTGTCGCAGATAAGGGTATGAATACTTATGCAATGGAATCATTTAAGTTTTTTAATTTTAACAAATTTGCAAAGATGTTAAAAACCTGTTTTTTGCTTTACCATTATGGTGTATGGAGTGTAGATTGATGTGGGAAAAAAAAAGTAATTTAAAGCAGTGTACCATAAGGCAGCAACATAAAACGTGAAAAAATGAAGGGGTATTAATACTTTCGCAAGGCAGTGTAATAAAAAAAAAAAAAAAAACTTGCTATGTGTACAGCGTTAAGCTAACAGACTTGTTATAGCACTTGCATATCATTGCTCTTTAGTTGATTTTGATTGCTTTGTCCTCATTTGTAAGTCGCTTTGGATAAAAGCGTCTGCTAAATTACTAAATGTAATATAATGTAATGTACTGTACTGTAGTTTGATCGCTAACCGTGCCGGAGCATGGAACAGTTATTTTACTATTTTTGTATGCGCTATTGTTATCATTATGACAGCAAAAATCTTTATTACTACTTGGATATCACACTTTTCAATTAATTTAATTTCGAGTACATTTAGATTTATAATGGGTCTGTTTCTCATCTTATTGATGAACAGGAATTGTAGTTAGTGAGTAAAGCTGCAAATTCCACCATGTAGGACCTCATGGACCGGACGCACAAATAAACTGCAGAATCAGCGCATTCCTTAGAAGAAGTTAAGGAGTCTTCCCTCAGCCATCTGCAGTCGTAAACTAATCACACTATCACATGACGTCAATATTCTGGGTCGATTTCCTGTCAGCGCCTTGTTGTTATCTACTCAGAAGAGTGATAAAAACTGTTAAAAACTAGGTTCTGAGACTTACAAACCAGACTAACTCTACTAAGACTAACCAGTCTCAGACAGCACTGCTTCTCACCCAAACATCAAAATAAATCAAATTATCAAACAAACAATCAATCTAAAAATATATATCTGGAACACTGGGATCAAGAAATCAAAACAAAGTAAATTACAACTCTATCAAACTATAAAATCAAAATATTAATTAGAAGAATATCTCCAGAGTGTCAAAGACACAGAGCAGAGACAGATCCTGACCAAGTACAGGCTCAGTGAGCACAGACTAGCCATTGAGACCGGCAGACACAAAAAGAGCTGGTTACCCAGAGAGCAAAGAGTGTGTGCTCACTGTGAGACAGGAGTGATCAAGACAGAGACACACTTCCTACTTCACTGTTACCCAATTTAAATCAATCAGAGACATATACATCAACAAATTCACAAACATTATAAAGAACTTTACAGCCATGACTGAAGAGGAACAAATAAAGATAATACTAGGAGAGGGACAGACAGCAGCACTAGCTGCGAAATACGTGTGGACGTGCCACAGCCTGAGAGACAGCAGGTGAATGTACATAATGTGTGTAATATGTGTATTATGTCTGACCTCAGTGTGTTTCCCTACTGTCTACCACAGTGACCCCTCAGCCTGTGTGTGTTTATATGTTAAACACTGTGGTATGAAGTGTTCACACAAGTTCTTATTTGTTACACTGTTTAAGTTTATATCGTAATAATGTTTTTATTCTATTATTTTGATCTTTTCATTGTTATTATATTTCTCCGCATATATTTCAAGCTTTGGCAATATTGTATTTTTTACAGTCATGCCAATAAAGCAATTTTTAATTGAATTGAATTGATAAAAACTAATCCAATCATGAGAACAACAAAGGTCTTTTGTATCAGGAACTAAAAGAGTCCTTTCACAACACGTGGTTGAGGTGGTTGAGAGGAACCTCGTGTTCGCGAATGTATGGGACCAGTATATCCACCGGAAAAGGATAATTTACTGACCCAATCCCGGCCTGCAAATACACACAGGATCTATACAGCGTGACCATCCCATGACTCACTTTGACCATCTGCTTCCTGCACGGCCCAACTCACCCTCTTTATCTCCAACAAAAGACCACAGAACCTTGCATGATGATTTTAAAAGACAACCAGTTATTACCATGGCTATTAGAGCAATACAAAGAATGTGTGTTATGTATTTTATATGCTTAATATGTTTTATGTAATCTGTGAATTTTAATCTATGCATTTTAACCCCTTTTAGCAGATAAAGCTATTAACGTGTGTGAAATATGTTAAGTTTAGTTTTGAACGAATGGTCGCAACAAATGCAGAACGTTGAAATGAATGAAAATTTAGTAGTATGCACAAGACTCGCATTAAGAAACTTTGTTGAAGTTATCAAGAAAATCTTCTAAAATATTTCCTCATGTGACAGATACAGCATTGTTAATTTGTGCCCGAAGAGGAATGGGGTGTGGACCTGCCCTGCAGGGGCAGTTTGATTGGACGACCACGTAGTGGGACGGACAAAATCAGCCCGCTTCAGCGCTCGCTCTTTCACTCTTTGGCTCTTTCGCCTTTGTTGGATCCGCTACAACTTGCGCTCACACGCTGTACCATCAAACGAGCGAGACTTCAGAACTCAAACACTTCGTTGAGACTTCGTGACTCTGTCAGAAATCTTCAGAAACCTAAAGCCGCAAAAGGAAACTGTCATAAGAACTTCAAGAAATCAACATCCCCAGTCAAGGCAACCAACCAATCACCGCGGGGGTTTTCCCAAAAGACGTCATTCGAACAACCAATCAGCAACCATTCCGCAGCACTGGGATTCCCTGAGACAAGCCATCGAGGGAACCCGCTGTCAGCTGTCATCCAAAACTCAAGTAATGAACAAATCTCCTTTCTTGCTGGAAAACTGGCGATAAATCATTTAAGCAGTAAAGATAAGCCAAGCCTTTACTTTGCAATTTTCTCAGGGTGCGGCCTAAGATTAAAGAACTAGTAGCAAGTACTAGAATTTTGGGAACTTCATGCAAACTCCATAAATCTCATCTTCAGGATTGTGTGTGTGTGTGTGTGTCATTGATTTAGTTCCATGTGTTTTAGTTTAGTTTAATGTATTAGAGTAGCTCAAATAAACTTTTGTTTCATTTTAAAGAGCAGTGTTTGTGTTTATGTGCTTGATAAGTTACTGCCTTGAGCTGTCGATCTTTGTCACCTTGCTCATAGTTTCATAAAATTATCATTTTGTTTGTATTATCGTTGGCCACGGAGTAATACCAACAGAATTGATAAGATGCACTAAATTCTACTACGACGCTGCACGACTAGTTGATGAAGTGTAAGCTATAAATTTTGAATCAATTTAATTAAATCAAACCGAACTGGATCGTAAGATTCAATTCCCTAAAAGAAAAGAATCTGGGCCCCTATTCACAAAACAACTTAAGGCTAAAAGTAGCTCCTAACTTGCCGATTTAGGAGAAAATCTTAAAAATAATGGGCGTGTCAGTCCTAAATTTAGGATTCCTAAATTTTTGCTCTAAGAGTATTTCACAAAGCAATTTAGCGCTAAAACTAGCTCCTAAATCTGTGAAACGTTAGGAGTAGTGAAGAGGACTCCTAAGTCACTAAGACCAACACACAACTATCCTAAAATGGCTGTTGCCGGCAATCTGCCTAAACATCTGCATATAAACATTTTAGAAACATTTGATGATAATGAGCTTTTAAAAAGGTATCACCTTTAGGGTTTGGAGGTTATCCCAACTCCAAATTTTCCTTTGATTTATCTTTTTCATTAATCAGTTGGGGAAGAAGTAACAGCTGTTCTTGCATCCAGTTTGGTTTTCTTTTACATTTACATGTCTTACTATCAGCCATGATCAGGGTGTGATTTGCCGGGGGGAATGGGGGGGAATCTGAAGCCCCGTTTTGAATCAAATGATTCTGGAAATGCGCTATGAAGTCCCGTTCTGAAACAAATGATTGACGATTGGAGCGCTTCGAAAGAGTGAATCATTTTACGACGCTATGGTTTACTGACTCTGAGTTTCAAAAAGCTCTGTTGATACTGTTCTTTGCTCGCTTTGTGTAATGTATTCGTTTTTTGAATCACCAGGGAAATAAAATCATTAGGCTACAACTAATATGCCTATGTTTTTATTAAATTGTGATCACCTTAAATACATTTTCCGTTGTATTAAAAACATTTCATGACGTGACACCCATTTACTTGCCTAAAAAAAACGGATTTATGATGTGCGTTGTTAACAGATCACACTAACATTAGGTTAGGTTATAACCTTACCCTGCAGAGAAAAAAGTTTTCAAAAGCATCTCCCCTCTGCTTTTTTTTTTAATTTTTTTTTTTCACCACAAATCGCACCCTGGCCATGATTATTCTACTCTGTTAATTAAAAAGCCGTTTATATGCATATCCGCTACGAGAAGCATACAAGCGAGAGGCTGACATTTAGCTGAACATATACTTGTTTAATTATTGCACTTAGCCCGCATTTTAAAATTTTTATTTGATTGTGGCAATTAACATTTTATTTTAAAACCTTTATTTGAATACTGCAACAAAACATTGCACTCTACAATATTTCCAACAATCAGTCTCTAACAGAGACCCCTATCAGCCAATCACTGTGTGCATATTTAGTAAGTAAGCAGACATCATCCATAGCAACGAGGTCAACCCCGCCCTTACTCTTAGCTTAAGACTTCTCTCTATTCCTTAGTAAAATTTTGTCTCAGCAGCTTTGTGAATAGGTTTTAAGAGAAAACTCTTAGCTAAAAACTTTTAATGCTACTTAGGAGAACTCTTAGTGCTAAGATAAAAAGTTTTGTGAATACGGGCCCTGAGCTAGTTCCTACAACCATTAACCTCAGTTGCCTTTGTAATAATCCTCTGATATCTGTCTGTTGACGAAAGGACAATTGCACTTAGGCTTTAGGACAAGCTTGTAATCAGGTCTTCTGAAATTGGAAGTAGGACATTTTGATAGCACACAAAGGCAGTATTATTACGTATTTCCTTACAGGAATCCAGAAAATTTCATTACCCAATTCTAGATGGAGTCATACAGCTGCAGCTCACATGCATGAAAGTGGCATGTTTGAACTAGTTGATACAGGAAATCAGCAGTCTAATAAAGAGGTTGATTGGCAAAAAGTATTTTATGTATTTTGAAAATACAAAAATCCTAAAATTAAATGTATTTAAATACAAAATACATTTTACAGAATTGTGCTTCAACCCTAGTCAAACACCTGAACAAGCTAATCACGGTCTGAAGGGTTACTACAGGCAGGTGAATTTTATTAGGGTTGGAGCTGAACTCTCTCCAGGACCGGAGTTTACCACCCTTGGTCTAAAGCCCTAAACTGCATGATTTTCGGCTGTCCCAGACGAAAGATTGGCATCGTGAAACAATCGTGGCCAATCAGAAATCGCCACGATTGCTTCACGATGCCAGACTTTCATCTGGGACAGCCGAAAATTGTGCAGTGTGTTTCGAGCTTAAAGCAGTGATCCTCAAATCTGGCTCACGAAATCCACTTTCCTGCAGAGTTTAGCTCAAACTCTGATCAAACTCATCTACCTGTGATTTTCTAATGATACTGAAGACACTGATTAGCATGCTCAGGTGTGTTTGATTAGGGTTAGAGCTAAACTCTGCAGGAAAGTGGATCTCGCGAGCCAGATTTGACCATCCCTGGTCTAAAGTATTGAAGGTTGTCGGGTAAAAAAAGAGCATATTGATGCAGTTCACTCAGTCTGCTGTTTTATTCCAATCATTATTCCTGACCGGACGCTTCTATAAATATTTAATTCATACATAGAGTTATGATTCAGTTCAGTGTAATGGTGCAACGAAAGTGTAGTGTGTACGTTGTAACTGTGACCATACCTATGGCATTATTTTACTGACAAATGTCAAGAGCACATTGTTGTAGCGTGAAATCTCTCTGCTCGCACGCAGATTTCCTTTGCTCACGCTCAAAAACGGATGCTTGCTCTTGCCCAGAAAGTGTGCGCACACTTTGAATGTGTCCATTGCAATCGCGAATCTCTCCTCTTGCTCATAGTGTGCTCAAACTGTGTCCTATGCACTCGCAAATCTCTCTGCGTTCTTGCGCTAGAAATTAGGTTTGTTTGAGATGCGCCTAGCCTTGCCTGAAATTTAGGTGAGAGTAGGCGGCTGCAGTGAAGGGAGGAGTGAAATAAGTGCAGTCAAAACAGAGAGTTCTGATCTCTCGAAGTAGAACAGATACCTACGAGATCAAAGGCGGGTATCGCCTTTATCGACACAGCCATATCACCTTGCAACCCAACACTGGTTGCCCACTGAAGCGAAGCAGGGTGAGTCTGGTCAGTACCTGGATGGGAGACCTCCTGGGAAAACTAGGTTGCTGCTGGAAGAGGTGTTAGTGAGGCCAGCAGGGGGTGCTCACCCTGTGGTCTGTGTGGGTCCTAGCGCCCCAGTATAGTGATGGGGACACTATACTGTAAAAAGCACCGTCTTTCGGATGAGATGTTAAACCAAGGTCCTGACTCTCTGTGGTCATTAAAAATCCCAGGGCACTTCTCGTAAAGAGTAGGGGTGTAAAATTCCCTTGAGTGGCCCTTGTCAATCATGGCCTCCTAATAATCCCCATCCACTGAATTGGCTCAATCACTCTCTCCTCTCCACCTGTAGTGTGTGATTAGTTCACTGGCGCCGTTGTACTGTGGCTGCTGTCGCATCATCCAAGTGGATGCTGCACACTGGTGGTGGTTGAGGAGAGACCCTTCATATCATTGTAAAGCGATTTGGGTGTACAGTAATATACAAAACAGCGCTATATAAAGGCCTTATTCATTCATTCATTCATTCTAACAGTTTGTGTGTTTGTTGAATTTCCGTCTCTGATAAATTAATTTACCCATGAAACTGTTACATGTAATGCCAGTGCGAAGATCAACATGATGTAGGCCTAGGCCTAATAGAAGAATAATGTACACATATACAAATTACATATGACAAATATTTAATTTTCCTGAAAGTATTTGTTTTCTCCATATTACTTGTATGACTGGGTATCTAAAAATGTAATTGAATAATTCTGAATGAAAACTTGCTCATAAAGTAAGATCTGGGGGTTCAAACATTCTGACATGCAAAGTAAATTGTGCACGTGACTGGACAGAAAGTGAGAATTCATTTGTCATTGGTCACGTGATTTATACATTAATAACACATGCCTCGAATCGAGACTTCATCTGGCACGCCCACTTAATCTCGACAAGTTCCGATGCTTCGGTTCAATTTTCACATCACTGTCATCATCTCTCACACAGAGATCGCACTGCCAGTGTTTGGTAATATTCGTGGATGACAAACACAATCACATGATATCAGATAAGAAATAAAACATTTTAGAAGAGAACGGAACATCACGGTTGTCTGAACCATTGAGCATTATGTCGTCAGCAAGTCGTTTCCCATCGTGCTTTTGGTCAGTACAGCTGGGGAAGAGCAACTGCGCTCGACTGCACAGTTGACTTGCTGTCGTGAGAGATTTTTGGCATATGTCGGCATGACATCAGAACAAGGCAGACTATCCCCGGACACATTTACAACCGGCATACATCTTGCGGTGATCTCCGCTGATCTTCTGCGCAGATTTGCTGATCTCAAATGAGCTTACTAATTCTTTCTGCACCTGGACTAAATGTTTTCAAAAGTTACCAACCAATCAGACTTCCATGACTTACAGATGAAAATGCTACATGAAATCTAACCGGATGAGAGAGAAGTGCACTGGAATTCTTTTGACAATTAAAAATGGATCTGCAATTTCATTACAATTTAATAATATTTAGCAATATTAATCAAATGTACATTAGAAATGGCTAAGATCCAAAAACAACATATTAGCCTATGGCTCCTAAGAGATCAGTATGCCATATTATGTCAGATACCTCAACTGAATTTAAAATCAGTACAATGAGTTCTCAATTTGTACAATGATGCCAATAATAAGTAACAATTATAATGTTTCCTAACAAATGCACAATGTAAATGATACACAAGATATAACACAATAAATGATGTTATAGAATCACTGTTTGGGCATTTATTGGTTAGTTTTTTTCCCCCCAATGAAAACCCATTTCATATTAGCTACAAATTCAATGGCACTCTCCTCAAAGATGGTGAATATACAGTTATATGACAGTTACAGATAACTACATTGTCTGCAAATTCATTTAACCCATAGTTGTATTAAATCAGTATATATATATATATATATATATATATATATATATATATATATATATATATATATATATATATACACACACATATACATATACATACATACATACATTTACATTTAGTCATTTAGCAGACGCTTTTATCCAAAGCGACTTACAAATGAGGACAATAGAAGCAATCAAGAGCAACAACATGCAAGCGATATGACAAGTCTCGCTTAGCCTAACGCAGTACACGTAGCAAGGTTTTTTTTTTTTGGTTTTTTTTTTAAACAAGTAGATAGAATATAGAAAAGAAAGCCAGTGTTTTAGTTTTTTAAGAAAAGCTAGCAGTTAGAGAATACATATGCAATTGATAGAGGGTCAAGTGTGTGTCTGTGTGTGTGTTTTGTTTTGTTTTTTTAATAAAAAGAAAGGAGATAGATAAAATAAAATTAGAAAAGAGAATGCTAGAGTTAGAGGGTCAAATAAAGATGGAAGAGATGGGTTTTTAGCCGTTTCTTGAAGATGGCTAAGGATTCAGCTGCTCGAATTGAGTTGGGCAGGTCATTCCACCAGATGGGAACAATTAATGAAAAAGTAAGAGAAAGTGATTTTGTCCCTCTTTGGGAAGGCACAATAATGCGGCGTTCACTTGCAGAACGCAAGCTTCTAGAGGGCACATAGGTCTGAAGTACTGAATTTAGGTAAAGGGGTGCAGAGCCAAAGGTGGTTTTGTATGCAAACATTAATGCCTTGAATTTTATGCGAGCCGCTATTGGTAGCCTGTGCAAATTGATGAACAGAGGTGTGACATGCGTTCTTTTCGGCTCATTAAAGATTAATCTTGCAGCAGCATTTTGGATTAAGTGTAGAGGTTTGATGGAATTGGCTGGAAGACCTTCCAAGAGAGCATTGCAATAGTCAAGTCTGGACAGAACAAGAGCTTGAACAAGGAGTTGTGTTGCATATTCCGAAAGAAAGGGCCTGATCTTCCTAATATTATATAAAGCAAATCTGCAGGAACGGGCAGTTTTAGCAATGTGGTCTGAGAAATTCAGCTTATCATCAATCACAACTCCAAGTTTCTGGCTGTTTTTGAAGGAGTAATGGTTGATGAGCCTAACTGGAAGGTGAAATTGTGATGAAGTGATGGGTTTGCTGAAACTACAAGCAGTTCTGTCTTAGCTAGGTTGAGTTGAAGGTGATGGTCCTTCATCCAGCAAGAAATGTCTGTTATACATGCTGAGATGCGAGCAGTTATCGTCGGATCATCAGGATGGAATGAGAGGTAGAGTTGAGTGTCATCAGCATAGCAGTGATATGAAAAGCCATGTTTCTGAATGACAGAACCTAATGACGCCATGTAGACAGAGAAGAGAAGTGGTCCAAGGACTGAGCCCTGAGGCACCCCAGTAGCTAGATGTTGCGACATGGATACTTCACCTCTCCAAGATACCTTGAAGGATCTATCTGAGAAGTAAGACTCAAACCACTGGAGAGCGGTTCCTGAGATGCCCTTTCTCAATAGGGTTGACAGGAGGATCTGGTGGTTGACTATATCAAAATCAGCGGACAGATCCAGCAAGATAAGTAATGAAGACTTGGAAGCCGCTCTTGCAAGTCTTAGGGCTTCAACAACTGAGAGCAAGGCAGTTTTGGTCGAATGTCCACTTCTGAAGCCAGATTGGTTACGGTCCTGGAGGTTGTTCTGTGTGAGAAGGGCAGAGACTTGGTTGAACACAACTCGTTCAAGTATTTTTGCAATGAAAGGTAGAAGGGAAACCGGTCTATAGTTCCCTAAAAGAGTTTGGTTAAGAGTGGGTTTCTTAAGAAGTGGGGTTATACGAGCCTGTTTAAATGCTGAGGGGAAAACTCCAGTGTGAAGGGATGTGTTAACGATGTGAGTGAGTGCAGGTACAACTGCAGGAGAAATGGCTTGAAGGAGATGGGATGGAATAGGATCAAGCGGACAAGTAGTAGGATGACTGGAAAGGATGAGTTTAGAGACTTCTGCCTCAGAGAGTGGAGAGAAGGATGTGAACGAGTGTATGTTTGATGGTAAGATGTGTTTGCCACATTCTTCATTAATAAAATTACTAACCTCACTGCACAATTCTCCACACCACAAACTGTCAAAGTCGTCAGCTGTTAGAGTTGATGAAGGAGGGGGAGGAGGAGGACAAAGGAGGGAGGAGAATGTTTTAAAGAACATGCGAGAGTTAGGCGAATTGTTAATTTTGTCGTGATAGTATGTCCTTTTAGCAGTAGAGACATTAGCAGAAAAGTCAGAGAGGAGTGATCGATATAAATTAAGGTCAGTAGGATTTTGTGATTTGGTCCATATCCTCTCTGCAGCCCTGAGCTTAGAACGATGTTCGCGGAGAACGTCAGATAGCTAAGGGGCAGAAGGGGTGGTACGGGCTGGCCTGGAAGATAAAGGGCAGAAAGTATCTAAACAAGATGTCAGAGTGGAACAGAAAGTATCAGTAGCACTGTTAGCATCAAGAGATGATAACTGTATAGAGGGAGGAAGCGAAGATGAAACCATAGCAGATAACCGGGAGGGTGAGAGTGAGCGTAAGTTACGTCGAAAAGTGACATGTGGAGGGGTATGTGTTGTGTCAGGAATCATGTCGAAGTTAAGAGTGAGGAGGAAGTGATCCGAGGTGTGCAGTGGAGTAACCAAAACATGATCAGTGGAGCAGTGTCGTGTGTAAATAAGGTCCAGTTGGTTGCCTGATTTGTGAGTAGCCGTAGTTAACACTCTCTTGAGATCAAAAGAGGCAAGCAGAGTGTGGAAGTCTGCAGCTTGAGGTTTATCAAGTTGGATGTTGAAGTCTCCAAGTATAACTAAGGGAGTACCATCCTCAGGAAAGGTTGAGAGCAACACATCTAATTCTTCCACGAAGTTACCTAGTGGTCCTGGAGGTCGATAAACAACTACAAAATGGATTTTTAGAGGGTAGGTAATAGTAACCGAATGTGATTCAAAGGAGCTGTTGATACACAGAGATGGTAAAGGAGTAAATTTCCAATTATTAGAAATGAGCAGACCAGTACCTCCACCTCTTCCAGTTAAACGGGGGGTGTGGGAAAAGGAGAAATTATTGGAGAGAGCTGCAGGTGTAGCATTGTCCTCTGGTTTGATCCAAGTCTCTGTCAGGGCCATGAGGTTTAGCCTTGAATGACTAGTAATGGAAGTAATGAAATCAGATTTGTTGACAGCAAACTGACAATTCCAGAGACCAATAGAAAAAAAAAGTAGTGTATTAGCAGACATAGGCAAAGTGCGCAGGTTGTTAGGATTGCGCTGCCTACAGTGTGTGATGCGAGGTTTGCGAGTGGTAGTGATAGTAGTGATCTGAAAACACATAGTAAGAATTAGTTATAAAACAGAAGTGAAACAAGTAATAGAAAAGAGGATACATAAAAAGTGATACTTATATCCCTTGCTGGTCTCCCTGCCCGGTGGAGTCGCACGGTAGAGTCGATGGTCTTTACACTCTTCGGTCTTCACATGACGAGGGCTTCACACGAGGGCTGCCGCGACCGCTGCCGTGGTAAACTAAGCTTAATTATACCCGTCTAACAAATCACCAACTGAATTCAGCTGAACACACTTTCCTGTTAAATCACAATAAATGGCCAAGCAAGCACAGATACTGACAAGGTATGCGATACAGTACGAGACCAAACGCGATTTCAGCACGTCTCTACACAGTAAACAAAACAAGCGTTTCCTAGCAACGGCAACTGCGCTAAACACTAATGAGACAAATAAATACACTTACGAGCTGCTTTTAACTTCCGCTGATGGACTGCTTCTCTCAAAGTGTATTTCTTACACTGTCTTCTGCTGGCGCTTGAACACACTTTCCTGTTAAATCACAATAAATGGCCAAGCAAGCACAGATACTGACAAGGTACGCGATACAGTACGAGACCAAACATGATTTCAGCACGTATATATAATATATATGTAACACTTTATAATAACTGCACACTATGAATTGGTTAAGCATTAGTAAATAGTCAAGTCATCCTTTATAAAGCATCATTCCAACATTGATAGTCATTAGTAAGCAGTTTAAAATACAGCTATAAATGTTTTGTTCTTGAGCATATCTATAATGTTTAATAATTGTATTTTCATACTTTATTAATGATCAATTCATCGTTTCTAAATTATTACGTTATTTACAAACCAGTTATTTAGGAGTTGTCAGTGGTTCATAAGATCATTTATAAAGTGTAAGTAAATGATTAATAAACTATTTAAATGTACATTTATAAATCTTAATATTTAGACACATTTATTAACATATATTCCTGCTGTAATTCATGATTAAATCAGTAGTTCCCAGCCATCTTTTTTTTGTGAGCTCATCTGAAGTGAGGACTAAGGAGATTTAAAGGCTCATTTATCTCCCAAACAGAAAAGTTAAACAAACACAACACAGAGGGATACAGAACACAGAAATATTTATTTCAAGATGCAAAAAAATTAAAGTGTACATTTGTACACTTGATAAAAAAAATGAAAAATAAACCTCTGCAATTTCATAGAAAATAAAATAAAAATTAAAGTGTACAGTTGTAGAGTTTCATATTTTGCATCGTGAAATAAATATTTCTGAATTCTGTATCTGTGTTTTGTTTGTTTATTTTTTCTGTTAGGAAGATAACTGAGCCTTTAAATCTCCTTTGTAATAGATATGCATAAATAAAGAACAAGGCATTTATAGCTGTATTTATAAACTGCTTACTAATGACTATTAATGTTAGGACAATGCTTTATAAAGGATGAATTGACTATTCACTAATGCTTACCTAATGAGTCATAGCATGCAGTTAATATAAAGTGTTACCATATATATATATATATATATATATATATATATATATATATATATATATATATATATATATATATATATGACCACATTAACTTTCTCATGTACTTTTTTGTTTGTTTATTCAGATAAATCGCTCAGAGGGGTTTAGTCAAAGATTAGTCCATGTGCGAAAAGAATGATTAGGCTTGTTCAAGATGTTTGTGCTATAACAATGCGCTCTCAACATTTTTCAGTAAAATAATAAAATACATATCCATTTACAACAGTGGGGTAGCGACAAACAGATAGACCAGTTAGAGCAGAATATCTGCATTTCACTCAAGTTCAAGTTTCTATCATTCTGTTCATATATGTAATTAAAATATAGTCTGGGAACTAACTTAAATGTGACCTCTGCTGACAAAATGAGTCACAATGACCAAATTTTCAAAAAAATTGTTATTTTTATTTTTACATTGTCCATTAAAAGACCTTCAAAATGATTTTCAAAATTTCAAAGAAAAGTTTTTTTTGGAAAGTCAATTTTGAGAAAATTTGAGTATTTTCCAAAGCAATATCACCCAGCAACATTGCATCCTTCCTCCACTTTTTAAAAAATAGTAATTATTACTATATTAATAATCACAATAGAGCTATTTTTAAGGGGTAGTCGTGACCTAATTGATAGAGAGTTGGATTTGTAACCCAAGGTTGCGGGTTCGAGTCTCAGGTCCGGCAGGGATTGTAGATGGGGGGAGTGAATAAGCAGCGCTCTCTACCACCCTCAATACCACGACTGAGGTGAGACCCTTGAGCAAGGCACTGAACCCCCAACTGCTCCCCGGGCGCCCACTGCTCCGGGTGTGTGTTCACTGCTGTGCTTGAGCACTTGCATGGGTTAAAATGCAGAGCACAAATTCTGAGTACGGGTCACCATACTTGGCCACACGTCACTTCACTTTTTCACTTTTTTTTTAATAGTGCATTGCTTTTTAATTTTACATCTAAACAAAAGCATTCAAGTAAGAAAAACATATAATCAAATGTAAAAATTACTTTAGTGTGTTCATTTAAAAAAAAAAAAAAAAAAAAAAAAGATTATTAAAACTCCAAAAGCAATTTAATCAAGAGCAGCGAGTGATTCCCTCTTTTTTTTTATCTTTTGATTAACATTTATATGACAGACGGCCTATATTAAGACCTACTGCAATGAACGGATCTAATATAATGTTACAGATCAGAAGTTTTCCCCCAACGGTTACATAAATGTTCACTTAAGACATAACATTATGTTTGGGTGAATACTTAAATACTGTAATTCTTTGTAGGCTGTATACATATCTAGATCGCTTGACGTCGGAGGCACCTTTATGTGCATAATTCAGATGTCAGTCAGTGCAAAAAGGTATTGCTCTCAAAAAACGTACAAATAATGATAAATTTAGATGATTAATTACTAGTTGGAGCATTGGAATCACTAGATGAGGGCTTAATGAACTCATTTTTGTGAAAACCTCAAATTCGACATCTATAAAAAAAAAAATTCACCTGTTGCTTAAAATTAACTTTCTAGCTTATTTTGCCAGCATGGGTCACGAATACATTTTTATCATGCAAAGAGGGTTGACAAATCAGACAACAAGGGCAATTCGGGTTCACCCACATGAAACTTTCAATCTGTAAGCTCTTTCATGAACAAAACAAGGAAATTAATCTTATCACGCTGAATTCTCATTATTTTACTTCTTAAAATGAAAGAAAACAGTAGAAATTTCCCAAAATTTGACGTGGATTTGAGTGAAATGGAAAAACATTTAAGAAGTGATTGATTAGGTTAAATGGTGATCTCCAAATGTGATATGTGGGTTTTAAGTAGCAGAACAAAGAAATAAAGTTAGGTTTATCTAGGTTTACTAAAACATCAAAAATCCTGGTCAGTTTTAAACAAGGTGTAACGTATGGTGTGTTAGTAAGTAAATCTTAATTTTGTTTAAGATTATGTTTAAGATTATTATCATCAGTGAACCCTGCCCTAAGATTCATAAATGAACTATTCACTGAACATGGCATGCACAATTAGAAAATCCACACATACACAGATGTTCGCTCATTTCTCTAAATGAGGACATTGCATCAACTTCTACTGTTTTATATACAGCAAAATTATAAATGAAAAACAAAATGTTTTCAAGTCATAAATAAAGACAAACCTGCATATGGAAGGCTTCCCTCTCTGTGTCATCAGTTCAGTTATACGCTGAAAATGTGAGTTCTCTGATAAACATGTCTATTTACAGGAAGTGGAAAATTCATAAAAATTTGCATTCATAAAAATCACCTAACATTACAGAATGTAAGTGAAAGTGTTTTGTGTTATTTGTAGTGATGTCTATGAGTGCAAAACTTTCTGTCTCTGATAAACATGTCTATAGGAAAGTGGAAAAGTTTTGAATTTGTAAAAATCACCTAACATTACAGAGTGAAAGTGAAAGTGTTTTGTGTTATTTGTGGTGATGTCTCAACTGGTTTGAATTAAGTGAACATTTGTGCTTTTTGATATTTTTGTTTAAAGGTATTAATACTTTTATTTTTGCTCATGTGAATTAGTTCCTAGACTAAAAGTTATGGAAAGCTCCTGAAGTATATATAACTGGAATGAAATGTAGAGGAAATTTTGCCATGCTCTCTAGTCTCGCGTAACCAGACCTTCAGACTGACGGCTGAAGGTCTGGGAACTTTGACCGCTTTGAATAGCCAAGGCCCGCCCAAGAGGCCATATGACTGATAGGTAAAGCAACCATTCACATTTCGTTTTGTTCCTCATCATGTTTAGGGGCATGGAAATGTCGCCACAGTAACAGACCGGTGTGTAAAACTCTCGGACATATTTTAAGGATTCTATGCCGCGAACTAGGGGTGACCCCGAATGATCGACGATCCGATGCTTCGATAGGCGGAGCCTTATTCGACTAACAATCCCACAGTCGAATATTCGCAGAGTTTTTTTTGTTTTTTTTGAGATTTTGGCTATATGGGGGTGCTCAATGTCTGATTTCACATAGAACTACCAGTTTTCTCCCAATAATATACAGCCTATTAAGTTAATGCTGTAAATAAGAATCTGAAAAGAAAGAAAAATAAATATTTTAACGTGCATGAATAAATCCAACCACCCCTATAGATTTAAGTTTCAATTTCCATAACCCATGACCGACAGAGGAGCATCTTGGTGGCAAGGATTTAAATCTTTAGCAAGACTCAAACTGCCACAGGCAGAGTGAAAGACTGGATTTTTTCGATCAGGTAGGGTACAAGTGATTTCAAAACATTTCAGCCGGTTTATATATATCGTGTATATATTATTTATCTCGTATAAGATCCATTCCCTGATAGCACACGTTCATCCCGGAGACGTCTATTTGATGTTTGCATTTACATCTGCAAGACGTATTTTTTAGAGTGTTTGTTCATCTGCAATACGTCTATAGGACGTCTCCTTTTAGATGTCAAATAGACGTCTATTAGATGTCTTTAAGATGTTTATGATTTAGAATGTATGTAAAACTTACGTCTATCAGATTTTTGTACACAGCAGATCAAGTGATCTTTAACAGACATCTTGCAGACGTACATATGCTATCTGGGTTTGGTTGAGTTGCGCTGGAGTAAAACGCTTCATTGTAGTACTACGGTGATTATCTCTTCAAACAACAATGCAAAATATTAATAACTATGATACAAAACATTATAATAATAACACTATTATAATAAAATGCTGTGAATTTTTAAAGTTTAGTTGCCGTGTTTCTGCACATTGTTGTGTGAAGAACGCGTCTACAAAAGGAGTTCATTCAGAGCCGCGCAGACGTTCACTTCTGCATTCGGGGCATTTTGTGCAGACAGCCTATAATAAGCTGTAATATTAATGTTATGTTGTATAAATTACGAAGCGTATTATATGAGATAAATGATGAGTAAAAACCTGCTATTAGATGCTTCATTCAACTGGTCATCTTCAGCGTGCGCAGCTCAAAACAGAAATGCAGAACATTAATAACTAAGGTCATATACATAACGTTATAATGAGAGCACTATTGTAAAAAAAATGTTGTGAATTCTTAGGGTTTCGCTGACGTTTAATGTTAACTATCTTTTAATTAAAACATAAAACATTTACCCCATTTGTATCTGCGAGGCGTCCGTTACACATTTTCCCTATGTGTTAACATCAGTATTTATGACTGTCGAATATCTGACTTGACTCTTGGTAATGTATTTTGCCCCGCCCCAAAAATATGATTCAACTATTAGTCGACTATCGGCAAGCTTCGAAAATTCCGATTTGAAAATGAAAATCCTTAGTCAGGGACACCCCTACCGCAAACTTTAAATTTTTCACATACTTTTGAGAATTCAGCGTTTAGTTGATCCTGACAAGCGCTTGTTGTCCGTTGTGAACATGACAGCTTGCTTCTTTCGTGAGGGAGTTTAGCGCCAAATATTCAGCCCCGACAAAACGTTTTTTAAACAGAAACGGTGGTGCACTGAACACCCTGTTCTGATGACACAAGAGTTGCAACTATGGCAGCAGAAGGCCATTCTTTGTGTTCTTTCTGAAGAATTTTCAGAGCCTGATGAAATCGGAATAAATACTTGTTTAATACTGCAAAATATGCTCGATGTTACAGTCACTGCCCTTGCCGTCCAGAATAAAAGAGAACATCCCAATCGAGTGAAGGGATTTGTGGAAACTGTGGTTCCTAATTATTGTGATCCAATATTTGCCTCGCATTTCAGGATGAAAAGACAGACATTTCAGGTGAAGGATAATCCACTTCTTACCTCCGAGACTGTGTTATGATCTATATGACCTTATTATTTTTATTATGAGTATTAGGCTTATCATTATTGCTGATCACTGTTGTTGTGCGATGATATTGTAATATTTACCATTATATAGGCTAATCAGAGGAGTATAGAATAGATTATGAAAGTGTCACTCCACAATAAAATAGCAAAATATATAAATATGTATAGTATTTTTATGTTACATTAATCTGTGTCTAGCACACCTTCCTAATGAAAGGATATGGACCAGAAGACATTGCAATTACTACATGATATTTAGATTTGGGTGTATTCACACCTGTCTTGTTTGGTTCGATTGAATCAAACTCAAGTTTGTTTCCCCTCTTGGTGCAGATCTTTTGGGCAGGTGTGAATACAGCAAATTGCACTCGGGTGTGCACCAAACAACTGTACCGAGACCCAGATGAAGAGGTGGTCTCGGTCCGATTCCAAAAGAATTCGTTTAAGGTATGAATATGACCTCACCTCGATCCGACCCAATTGCAGAAATCACGCTCAGAAACACACAGCGCGCACATGTAGTGCTGTTTTTTGCATTTTAATCACTTGTTTTTAAATCACAATGCTTAAAAATGTATGCAAATGATGAGTTTTCATTCCAATGCGCACGCAGCAACGTGACGTGAGCACGCTAAATAGGCTTGCCACAAAAGTTACCATGTATTTGTTGGGGGAAATAGTAAGGAAATATTTGAATTATTTATTAATAAAGTAGTGTTTTCTGAGTCAGTGTCACAAAGATGAAATTGATGACCCTGACTCGCCATCTCATCATTAGATGCGCCTTTAGAAAGAAATGCATCTTTACAGATTACATACTTTTTGTTTTGGATTTGAATTATTTGATTTTGTAGTCATTTAAAGCTTTCTATAGATACATTCATCATGTCTGTAAGGAAAATATTCGCTGAGTTTCGGTGCATTTTTGTGAAGCGCTCCTGTTCAAGACTGACGCACAAAGTTTTGTTGATATTGTGAGTGCACAAAATAAAATAGACCCTTTACAGTTTCAAACGATGTATTATTCTTACCTTTATGAGCAAAAAATCTCCATGATTAGCCTGTTTTGCACTTCCTGTTTTCCCTGTTTGAGAATTTCTGTTTAATGAATGGATGACCTTAGCACATGTGTGGTTTTGTTTACAATTTGTGGTTCACTTGCAAAAAGGGCAGCATGAAAGCGAACCGCACCAAAAACATTGTATTTGGTCCAGACCAAAGCAAGTGAACTAGCAGACTTTTCTGGTGTGAATATACCCTTAAAGAAGTTCCAGATCTATACTTGTTCTCTTATTATTTCAGTTATTTTGCCTTTAATGTAAATAAACATGTGCAAACAATATACTTGCTCTTGTGAATTTATTTTGATGTTAATTACATTTACTTACAAATTCCCACTGTATATAGCAGTATGTGCATCAGTGGGTATACAAAGTAAGGTAAGGTAATGCAAACTTTATTGTCCCACATGTGGGAAATTTGTCTTGGGCCATCACCCATGCTGCAGTCAGCTCACAATTAACACATAACAAATCAACAAATACAAACAATAAAAATGAACAATAACAGCAGAAACAACACTGCGATAAATAGACAAATAAATAAATAAACCTAATACTATATAAGGAGAGGGAGAGCGAGCTAAAAACCTTAATTACAGCTCAACAGCCACACCAAGATTTGTGCCAGCTTATTTACAGCATCATATGGATGTCTTTTTTAATACCTTGTATTTTCTTTCTCATTTTTATGTAAAGCACTTACCATTGTGAATGAAATTTGGTATATAAATAAACTTCCCTTGCAATGAAGCTAAAACTATAAATGACTACATCATCATGTTGATATGCTATATTGTTACTATAAAACTCTTACGACAAACATGTCTTCTAATATCTTCAATTTTTGCGTAAACCGAGCTGTAGCAGACACATTTGTAAATGACTTTACTTGGACCCATTGTTTGTGCGAGCTGTCTCTTTAATACCACATGGTTTATATACATGTTGCTGCTGATTGGGCTGACATTTTTGACACACCCACCAAACAAGAGAAAACGTATCTCAAACCCTGCACACCTTTGCACACCTTTTTTGCAAACCGTTGCACACCTTTTCCAGGAAACATGTTCAACCCAGAAACCGTAGCAAAACGTTGTGCATCGTTTGAGCTTGAACGTACCCCTGAAGTGTTTCCAGCTAAGTGTGCCATATGCATCAGACGTTCAGTCAACGGTCCATGGGTGTGACCACGTCTGAAGCTGAGACTAACTGCTCTCTAGACCAGCATCAAGATGAGTCCTCAAACGTAAGTTGATAGACATCACCACAAATAACAGAACATTTTCACTTTCTTTCTGTAATGTTAGGTGATTTTTCTGAATGCAAAACGTTTCCACTTCCTATAAATAGACGTGTTTATCAGAGAATTCACATTTTCAGCGTATAACTGAACTGATGACACAGCGAGGGAAGCCTTCTATATGCAGGTTTGTCTTTGACTTAAAAACATTTTGTTTTTAAATTATAATTAGCTACATATAAAACAGCAGAAGTTGATGCAATGTCCCCATTTAGAGAAATTAGCGAATATCTGTGTATGTGTGGATTTTCTAATTGTGTATGCCATGTTTAGTGAACAGTTCATTTATGAACCTTAGGGCAGGGTTCACTGATGATTAATCTTAAACGTAATCTTAAAGTTTAGATTTACTTGTTAATGCACCATACTTTACACCTTGTTTAAAACTCAGGCTTACATTTAGACCATTTTTTGATGTAGTAAACCTAGGTAATCCTAACTGGGTCATTCCATGTCAAAACAGCCAAATTTCAAAAACTTACCCGGTTCAGATTTTTGATTTTGCTAATATCTGAAGAAAGATAAACATGTATAGTGAGGAAAGCAAAAAATATTAAATGTCATGGATGAATATTTTCTGAGTAATCCACTATTTTGTAGAGGGGGGTCAAAATGACAATTTTCACCTGAGATTCACAGCTAAATTACAGGGGGGTCAAAATGACTTCAGAAAGATGGCAGCATCATAATGTTACTTTTACACAGAGATTGATAGGTCTGTTAGTCAATCTGTTGACGTTAGCCATCTTCATTGCATTATGTGCCAATGGTGACCATTCACTTTTTAAGTTTTTATTCCAAAGTTTGCATACCTGTAACTCAAGAAGTATTAAAGATATCTTAATGCCTTTTTAGATATTGGGTCTTAACAAACTTTCCTTTTGGCTTTTTCATTTCTAAGGCCCTATATGGTTCGGTTCCAGAGATAATGGAATTTCAATATGGTTCTAGAAGTAAATCGTTAAAATTTACACATTTTCAGTGGTTAAAAACCAACTGTGGGTCACTTTGCAAAAAGATGATACTTCTGAAGAAGGTCTGAGGAACAAATAATGTTGAAACTAGAGATGTCTCTCATTTCCTTCTGTCAAAACAACTGCATTGAACACTGTCTAAGTGCCATATTCTTTTTCCAAAGTTTGCATGCCTATAACTCAAGAAGTATTAAAGATATCACAGTGTGATTTTAGATTCTAGTTCTTAATAAACTTTTCTTTTTGAATGTTCATTTTCAAGGCCTTACATCATTCAGTCCCAGAGATATGGGGATCTCAATGAGGCTCCATGTCCAGAATGTTGAATATGACCTATTTTCAGTGGTCAAAACCAAATGTTGGTCACTTTGTATACAACTGATACTTGTTTTTAAATTATTGGTATTGATATTTAAATCTGAATGTCTGAAAAATAAGTAATGTTTAAACAAGAATGCATCTTGTTAACCTCTATCAAAACAATTGTATAGGACATACCTGTTTGGTATAGGACATACCTGTTTTAGTGTTATAAATATAATTTTTCCAAATATGTGTGCCTGTAACTCAAGAAGTATTAAAATGTTCTTATTATGATTTTAGATTCTGGTTGGTAAGAAACTTTTCTTTTGGAATTTTCATTTTTAAGGCACTGTATGGTTTAATTCTAAAGATGTTGAGAGCTTGTTGTAGCTCTATGTCCAAAATTAGTACCCTAACTGTTTTCAATGGTCAAAATCCAAATGTGGTTTTGTGTTTGTCTAGTCATCACTTTTGACAATGCAAATATTCAAATAATAACAGCAACTCAGGGTTTAGGAATGTACAGTGTGACACGTAAGATTATTAATGACCAGGTTTAATTTTTAACTCTAGGAAAAGTATGAACAGTGTGAAACATAAAATAAGATTACCCAGGATCTCATTTACCTGCGATTTAGAATTACCCAGTTTTAATTACTTCAAGTATTAGAGACCTTAAATGTTTGGGGTACTATCAGTGATTCTGCCAAATATGCCCTTTAGCGGTAGATACTATTTGATCTATGACTATGCTTCACATTTTATAACAATAAAAAAGAAAAATAAATGCTAATAATTAACCCAGGTGAGGCAAATCTTGGTTTATTGAAGTGAATGCAATGTGTGGCGAAAGCAACCACTTTTCCCTATGAAGCGTGGGATTTGTTTCAGACGTGTTACAATACTGCATGTTTGAACTTTTGGTAACTTCAGTAGCTGTTAAAATGAACAAAATCCCTACTTCCAAATATCCCTGAAACTGATTTAAATATAGAATCTTATGAATAGCCCAGGTGAAAAAAAGTACACTTCCATAATTTACTTAAAGTACTCTATTTTCACGCACTAATTTTGTACTTCATATACTAAAAATGATCCTTTAGTACTTCTTAAGATAAACTGGTAACTCTTTATAATAACTGCACACTATGAATCATTAGTTAAGCATTGGTAAATAGTCAATTCATCCTTTATAAAGCATTGTTCCAACATTAATAGTCATAGTTATAAATACAGCTATAAATGTTTTGTTCTTGAGCATATCTATAATGTTTAATAATTATATTTTCATACTTTATTAATGATCAATTTATCTTTTCTAAATTATTGCATTGTTTACAAACCAGTTATTTAGGAGTTGTCAGTGGTTCATAAGATCATTTAGAAAGTGTACGTAAATGATTAATAAACTATTTAAATGTACATTTATAAATCTTATTATTTAGACACATGATAATAGTTGCTCAGTGTGTTAATAAATGCTTTATTAACACATTCCTGCTGCAATTCCTGATTAAGTTAGGTAGTTATAAAACATTTATTAATTGCCAGCCATCTATTTTTGTGAGCTCATCTAGAGTGAGGACTATTTATTCCTTGTAAAGCATTTACAAAGGAGATTTAAAGGCTCATTTATCTTCCAAACAGAAAAGTTAAACAAACACAACACAGAGGGATACAGAACACTGAAATATTTTTTTCAAGATGCAAAAAATGAAACTGTACAACTGTACACTTGATAAATGAAAAATAAACCTCTGCAATTTCATAGAAAAAAAAATTCAAAAGTACAGTTGTATGGTTTAATTTTTTTTGCATCTTGAAATAAATATTTCTGTATCCCTCTGTGTTGTGTTTCTGTTAGGAAGATAACTGAGCCTTTAAATCTCCTTTGTAATAGATATGAAAAGTTATAAATCAAGAAAAAGGAATTTATAGCTGTATTTATAAACTGCTTACTAATGACTATTAATGTTGGGACAATACTTTATAAAGGATGAACTGTCAATTTACTAATGCTTACCTAATGATTCATAACGTGCAGTTATTATAAAGTGTTACCGAGAAACTTAAGATCATCTAAGTATACTCAACTGTGCTATTTTGGAATGCCATGAATATGAACTAAAATGCACTTTTTTTTCTATTAAGTACAAAATTAGTGCGTGAAAATAGAGCACTTTAAGTAAATTATGGAAGAGCCCTTTTTTTTCACTTGGAAGACTACAGAGAGCAAGGTAATGTGCCTCAAATTGACCATTTCAGTGCATTTTTAGCACTCAGACATTTATGTTCTACGCAATTGTTTTGATAGAGGGGAAACAAAATACAATTCTAATTTCAACATTTATTTATTCTTCAGACATTGTTATTTAAATAAAATAAGTATCGGCTGTATTCAAAGCAGGGCTCTGAACCAGTTCAAGAACAAAAATGAAAACCGGAAACGTACGAAATTTTGACAGGAACCGAACCAGAAACAGAAACTAAATAAAATTTTATAGTTCTGAACAGAATCGAAAATTTGAAATGGCCATTAACTGGTTAATAACGTTATTTTATCATTCCATTTAATATTAGAAATTTGCTGTCAACCAATCACAAATTCAAGTAGTATGGCCTTGAGTCCTGCACGGGTCCTGTTTGATAAACCCGCACCCGCCCCGCAGTAGTTAACCGAATACCCGACCCGTTATCCGACAGCAACACTAATTTAATTCCGAACCCGACCCGTTTGACATAAAAACCGCGACCCGAACCGCACCCACATTAAATCTACATAAGGCAGACAAAACACCTTTATTTTATTTTTAATGTAACAAGCAATTAACAAGTCATTCTGAGTTAATGCGTTAATGCGTTTAAAATTTAATAATAACATTTAACACAAGCAGCCCAACAAGTTAACAGAGAGAGAAAAAGCAACATTCAGCGTGTAAACAATATAAAACTAGTGCATACATGTGACCAATCTATTTTAAACAGGCCTAAAAGGCTTAGATTAGTCAAATATGAACTTTATAACATATTGAATATGTGTTAGGCCTATTTTAGAATGAGAAATAGACTAAACCTTTTATTCAAACTCTGAATAGATTAACTACAGAAAAGCGAGCAAAGAGCGCTCCCTTTAATATAATCACTAGACCTACAGCTGTCAATCAATGTCAATACAGCTATCAATTGGCTACAGTGCTCAGTGTTTGCAAATCCCGCTGTAGAAGCCCGGTCTTCAGACAGAGCGCGCGAACACAAGCATGGGACAATTTGAAAGCAGCTGCCTATCAGTGTGTACTGGATTAAAGCTGTGTCTGAAATCGCTCACTCATTCACTAATCCCTATATAGTATGTGGCAGTTGAGTGGACGATATCAGAAAGGAGTGAACGAAATAAGTGAACGGATTCAGACGGTGACGTATACACTGCACGTGAGACTTGACTTGTTCCAAAAACATCTTCGTCACATGTTTACTTTTATATTACACGTACCTTATTTTAGAAAATAATATTAATAGCAATAACACTCAAAATGACTTATTGTACATACCTCCGCGTCAGCTTTGTGGTTTCATAGATGGTATATTATTAATTTGTTTTGTAATGCTTTATGTTCATAATCATTAAATACTATTAAAATACTGAGAACAAAAATAAACACACACGTTCATAATTTTATGTATTTATTATTTTTAGTAACGTTATCTTGAAGCAGCGTTTTGAGCTCAGACCAGATAATGGTCGTAGTGCGTGCGCCCTCAGGCGACCGTTAATTTTACATCAGAATGAATACGCTACCTACAGGTGATTAACGAACATTTTTAAATTATCCACCAAATTATCATCATTTTTGTAAGTTTACAACGATGCTACCTCAGTAAATTAATAAAATATTAAACTGAGTTATCGCCTACATAATATATTTTAATATAAATAATGTATGAAATAAACGTTAAAGCAGAAATAAGAAAGATGTAAACGGCATCTCTCATTCAAACTCTCTCGCTCTCTCTTCCAGCTCGACGCTTCTCCGCATTGGATTGTGGGAAATAGTGCTTCAGCGAGTGTACATCGGTTGTACACTCGAAATCAGAATGCATTGTGGGTAAAAAGTAGTGAACGAATGTAGGGAATGAAGTGGTTCACTCAGAATTCGGACAGCACTACAAAATGGCTGACACCCGATATAGTGCACTATATAGTGGATAGGGAGCGGTTTCGGACACAGGTTAAGTCGAAATAGTCTTGGTTATTATTGTACCCACAACCCGCCCGTGCCTGTCACCAGTCCGACCCGCACCCGCACCGCAATCCGACACGTCAATATTATTCCACCCCTTACGTCAATTTTTGCGGTTCACCCGTGCAGGACTCTGGTACAGCCTATGCAAATGTCATGCTGACGCATCCAACGACTGAATTGCTCAGCAGTGGACTCGTCATAGGTAAGTCGCAATAGCAATGCACCAGCGTTAAGAGTTTATCCGAGGATAGTGTAAGATGGATTCAACAGATCACACGCACCTGCAGCACTTCTGTGAACGTAGAAAACAGAATAAAACTATAGGCTTACATAAAAAGGAATATATAGGCATATACACAAAATATATTTCACTTAAATCATTGATAGATTAACAAAACGAAAGAAAAAAAGTGTGCTGATTACGGTTCATTGTGACGCGTTCCAAAGTTCTCGGAAAGGAAAACGAGATGGCAGAAAGTAGTTTTATTTATTTTGCAAAAGTTTGACAGTTTTGAATGATGTTTTGCTTCTGTCTGTCTTACTTTCTAACCAGCATTGGTATGACCATATCGCGCCGGCACCTCGCGCATACAGACACAACATATTTTGCGACATTGCAGCCTGTTCATTATCAAAATAAAATACAGTTAAAGAAACAAATAAAAAGTTACACTGCTCCGTTGTACAGTCTGTTGCGTTCAGCGTGACCACAGCCTCGCTGTGCTGATATAGCTGATGTGAAGGATGTTTTACGCAGATGAATGTACAAAGCCAGCCTATAATAAATAATACACTCCTGAACAAAATCTTAAGAACAGGGGAAACATTACAAGTATTCGCATTTCACGCTGGTGGATCGTAACCAGGTTGTAAGTAAGTAAAAAATAGTGAAAACTGCATTTATACTCAAACAGGCTATTCTCTATCGTATCATGACTATCTCTCCGCCAGAATACATATGTATGGGGAACTATGACACCACCCGTGGCATGTGACGTGGATTATCTGTAAAACTTTAATTATGCCCATGCGCAGATCACACCCACCTGTGTATATAAGGGAGGATCATAGCGCATTGCTTCCTCTTTTGATTCCACGCGTAACGGTGCATGTGGATAGTAATTGCAGGTAATCTTATCGTATTTCTACATTCTCTATTTATTCAGTGTTGTTTACCTGACTGATTTCTGTTGTTGCAGGCACCAGTGTGAAACCTCCCATCCATCAAGGATAAGAAGAGCTTGTTGCACCTCTTCTGGAGGACTGTCGCTTGTATAGAGATCTTCATATATTCATCCATCTCGCAGCTATACCGTATCACACCATTAACGAGGTGTTAACGCGGTCACGAGCTGTAGTTCCGTATTGCGTCTAGTGTTCTAGATTGCTAACGCGGGCGACTTTAGGTGGGTGTTAAGTCATCTTCTGCGTGCAGTAGTGTTAAGAACATCAGAAGTGCGATACCATATTGCACAGCTTGTGCTAACGTGGTTTTCCACAGACATCTTGAAGTACAGCAAGAGATAATTCAGTACTGTGTGTTTGTTTGGGTGCGCTGGCTTGCTGCCTCTCCCCGGAGCACGTAGCAGTATTGAGTGAAGATAGCAGCATTTAGTGAAGTGACAATAGTCAGTGGTGGCCACTTATTTAGAACATGTCTAAAATAAGTGGGCATACCTGTGTTCAATGCCAGGCCTCTATATCACCACAAGATGGTCATGACTCCTGTATATCATGTCTTGGTATAGAGCATGCCTGGAAAGGCTGTGAGCAGCCAGAAGATTGCATGAATTGCTTTATTCTCCCAGCTCATGCAAGGGAGGCACGTTGGCAGTTTTTTAAGAGCAAACGCATGATTTCTTCCACCAGCACTCCTCAGCCAAAGCGTGCTAGACAGGATGTGGCTGCTACAGTTGCTGCTTTAGTACAACAAGTTAAAGACCTTGCTTCCCGCCTGGAGGGTTCAAGCTCAGCATCTACAACAGTGCAACATGATAATCCCTACTCTAGCACAGGGTTATCAGCACCAGAGATGTCTGAAGCTGGCTATGAGTCTTGTACTGCTTTAACTGATGTGCTAGAGGTTAATGCCCCCCTAGACTATTCTTTATTTTCCGAGACTGTGTCTGAACAAAGTGTTGATCGGCTAGGGGATGAAGAAGATGAGTCAGAGGATCTGGCCCCTCAGTCACATGACTCCAATCCGTTGAGAGCTCTGATGGAAAGGGCAGTTGAAGCTTTAAATATTCCGCTGGTCTCTGAAGCACCGACTGCTCCATCTCGATTTTATGTGGCCAGTGTTTCCTCACAATCCAGGCCGTTTTTCTCTCCCCTCCTACCTGATTTTGAGAGAGAGGTTGTGGCTCAGTGGGAACATCCTTCCAAACCTCCACCATTTCCGAGAGAGTTTAAAATGTTTACAGCTGTTCAAAATGCAGAAAAAATCGGATGTGGTTCCCTTCCTTCATTTGACCAACCGATTGAAGCAGTGATATCACCCCCTAAGTCACTTCTTGGACGTTCAGAAGGACTAAGTAAGAACTGCAGAGCCATGGATAGAATTTTGCATCTGCTTCACGGAGAGGTTGCTAAAACAGCTTGCCTGGCTAACACGGGGGCTATTCTTCAGCTGTATCTTAACCATCTGCTGCAAGGCCTCAGTGAATCTTTGAGCCCAGAGAAGGTAGCTGAATTACAGCTTGTTTCTTCTACCTTGTTGAGGGTGTCGAAAGGACAAGCAACCTCAGTAGGAAGGTCGATGGCTCGGTTGTGGACGGCAAGACGGCATCTGTGGCTCTCTCAGTCCAGACTGCCCCCAGCGGATTGCACGTCTTTGCTAGGGCTTCCTTTGGTACCTTCAGCAATGTTTGGGCCTGGTGCTGTCGAGATGCTGCAGCAAGCTTGTGATGCTCGAGCTTGTGCACAAGAGATGAGGGGATTTCTCCACAATTTCGGGCAGATTCCAGCAGCTGCTGAGAAAAACTGGTCACGATATCGTCATGCTCATAATGAAGACCAAAAATCATCTGGAAGGCAATATGCTGTAGATCCAAGAGATCTGAGATTTCAGATAGACAACACTAGAGGACACCAGGGTCGTAGGCAACTTAGACATAAGTATAAATTCACTAGGTGGCGCTTTTAAGGGCAGCCACATGAATGTTGAGCTGTTTGGCAATCGGGTCTTTTTAGCTTTTTAAACAATTTTAACTTAATATAGTTTGGAAATGCACGGATAGATCATTTATTTGTATGATTATATTGCTATATTGGGAGTTAGGACATGTGGATGGATTTATTCTGGGAGATTTTGGATGGATTCTGGTATGCAGCCTACTCTTCTACAGCTGGGTGGATGATAGGAAACTATTGAGGAAACCATCTTCAAGTAATTGTTTCCCTCTTCTCCTTACAATGGCACAACCTGGACATTTAAGTGATTTCCATTTTTTAAGAAGTCTGAGAAGATGTACATCTCCTTTGGCTCCTGAAGTTAAGAACATACTGCAGTTAAATGGGATTCTTTGACTCAGATCTCGCCCAAGGGGTAAGAAAGCTGGGAGAAATTATATTTGTTCAATATGTACAATTGTTGGAAATCGCCCTACTTCTTGTAGAACTGCTGTGGATATTAACCTGTTAACTTGCACCTGGACGCCAGTGCACTGAATGCTCTGTTTGCACGTGTCAATGTTTACGAATAGATTAAATGAAACAGGATAAAATTAATCTTGACAAACTGTATATCATTATAAAGGTCTAAGCCTCAAGCATCGACGATAGATTGCTGAAAGCTTTATAAGTATTGTATTTGTTAAATTTGTGTAACCAATACATATCAAAACATACATAATAAAAACGTTGTAATATGGATGGTAATTCCTTTGTTTACGTCTCATTTCTTCGTGGAGAGTTATTGTTTGTATCCGTTATGGAACAAATTACACTAAAAAACAGTGTCTTGGTAGTAAAAAGCAACATGGTTTTGTAGCATGCAGTGTCACAAACCGAATGAGACCATCCACTAAAAAAAGTCAAAGATAGGCAGAATATTGTTTATTTGAATTCTGGCGCTCTCTCGTGATGCTCGCTGTGACGCACCTGTCATCTGATGGGGGCGTAATTTAGCGATCGGCTTTTTGCACAAATAATTCTTTCTTTTTTTCAACATATTTCATATATGTGCGCGTTTTGTGGGGAATGTGGCTGTGTCTGTATGATTACCATCTGTATTACTGATAATTAGCGTGTGATTACTGGCTGAATGCCAGCTATCAGTGTGAATGCAGTCTATGAATGACCATTAGTGTTATTATTGACTATATGTCACAAATCCTGTCCATGCACTTCCGTTCACTCACAGTTCACTCACCACCAGAGGTCACCCCACCCACCGGGCGGGCTAGAAATAGTCTCAGAAAAATGGTTGCAGGAATCTCATTTTTCATGGTATCTTCTTCAAATTTGAAATATAAACTCATGAGACATGTGACTTTCAACCCATTACCATTCAAATCCATTACCATCCATTCTAGATTGGTCCAGGACTTATTTCATGTATTTGTATATGAAATTAAAAAAACATTCAGTGTGGTATAATTTTTTTCAAGGCACTTCAGTGTCAATAACTTTTTATCTTTTTTGAGCATTGTCAACTCTGTATGATGGATAGTTGGATAGCTTCTTTCCAAAGACACCAAAATTGTCTGTGTAGAACACTGTTGTCAGGAACTGTTAACATTTTAAGTTAGGTAGGTCATTTTCAGCTGTGAGTCCCAAAATGGGGGGTGCAGGTTAACAGGTTAAAAGACAGCTAACTGGGCAAAGAATGTTTTTATCTGACTGTTGCTACCAACCTAAGAACTTAATTCATATCAAGATAAACCAACACAAGTCAATACCATCTATGCCTGGTTTCCTCCTTTCTAATGTGTGTTCTTTACGCCACAAATGTGATGAGCTGCACAGTGTAGCACTGAATAATAACTCAACAGTTGTCTCCGTTTCAGAGACTTGGCTAAATGATGGTATCCCAGATTTAATTGTAACTTTTCCTGGATACACAATACATCGGCGGGATCGCAAGGGAGGTGGGGGAGGAGGAGTTGCCTTGTATGTTTGTAACACCATCAAACAAATTCGACTGACTCATCTAGAAGAGGAAGAGCATGAAGCTTTGTTGGTCTGGTTACGTCCCATTCATCTTCCTCGAGGGTTAAGTTGTATTATTGCTGCTGTGCTATATTGTCCACCACGCTCTTCTGCAACAGCCCAACGTGACTTACTAATCTCACAGTATTTGGATAGTTGTCTCAGATACATTGAATGTAACTACCAGCAGGCTGCAATTGTCATACTTGGTGATACAAATAAGTACAAGTCTGAAACCATCTGCAGCAGACATGGTTTGAAACTCCAAATCGTGGCTGGAGCAACAAGAAAGGCTAGTCAATTAGACTCTATATTTACCAATATTCCTCCATGTATCAGACACCAGAGCATTTGCCTCCTGTTGGCTCTTCTGACCATCAGACCATCTTGCTAAATGCAGGAAACTGGCCCACCAAGCCTATTAAACATTTTTTTTTTTGCAGAAAACGTACCCCTGAGACAATCAGGGAACTGGGCCTCCTTATGAACACTACTGATTTTTCTCACATTCACAAAGCTATGGATCCTGAGGCTAAGGTTGGTACCTTTACTTCCACTATCATATCTATCTTGGATAAAACAGTTCCACTAAAGAAAGTCTCTATCACAAACACAGATAAGCCTTGGATGACTGTTCAAATTAAAGATCTGATAAAAGATAGGCAGTGTGCTTTTTGTTCTGGCGACAAAACCTCTTATAGGAAGTTAAAATCGATCATTGCCAAAAAAAAATCAAGAACGCAAAGAAACAATATTACCAGCATGAGGTGGAGGAACTGCGATACTCCAAGCCAAAACAATGGTTTAAGTCAGTGAAGAATTTAATGGGGATGGAAGGAGATAAGAGTGACATGGTGTCTCAGGATCAAAACATCATGCAACGTGAGTGTGACACTCTGGCTAGGCACTTTGTTTCTGTGTGGAAATATGCGAGCCACATTTCTTTGTCTGAGGAAGAAGTTACCTGCAAGTTGTCAAATTGTAGTGTACCTCCTCTGAGTATTGGACAAGTTAAGACTAGACTCCGTAAAGTGAACACAGCCAAGGCTGCTGGTCCCGACTGTGCTTATCAGAAAAGGTTCAATAAAGTGTGGGCTGTTGATGTTATGGGTGCGTCTAAAGATTTCTTGCATCTCACGACTATGTTGTGTATGAAATAATGTCTGTGTGCATGTGTGTAAAACAACAAACTGACAATTTATAATCATTTGTAATATACAGTATCATGATTAATTGTGGCTGGAGGATGAATGAGACGGTGGGCGGTGCTCGGGGTGGTGACTGAAGGCGGTGACCGAGTAGTTCGGACGTCACATTTTTACGGAAGTCACAATGGCTCGTGAAAAAGCACAGCGACTTTATGCAGGCTGTGTGCATTTTACTGTGGACTGACTGTTTTGAAACTTATATGGTAGTTACACAGCCCCTAGACCTCAGTTTTCATGAAAAATGCCAGGAAATTTCAGTTTTGACAATATTGGACCTTTAAGGCTATGGTCTTAAACTTTTGATCAGCTGATGAACAGCCTGTTTGAGTTTAAATGCAGTTTTGAATAAATTGCCTATTCTCTATTTTTTTTCTCTTGCTCCTGTTTCTTCTTTTGGCATTTTGAAGCAGTACTTACAACCTTATTCAATCTTATACAAGTAGCATTTTTTAACAATGCAGCAAACATTTTTAAATATCTTAAAAAATACTTTAAAGCGGTAATAGATTTTTTCTTTTGTTTTATAGCCTACATTTGGCCAAAATCTAGAAAATATTATGCTGTATTGGCTGACTAAGCGCAGCAGGTTAAGAAAAAATTAAGAATTTTTTATTTTTCTTTTTGAGTAAAGAAAACGCTATACTTTATTATTATTATTATAGGCAAAGATTTTATTTTTTATTTATTTTTTTATTTTTTTGTGAAATAACGTTATTAACCAGTATTTCTTCTACCTGAACTGGTTTCGGAACGGTAATAATAATTCAGTTCAATTCAATTCAAGTTTATTTGTATAGCGCTTTTCACAATACAAATCGTTGCAATGCAGCTTTACAGGAAACCAAGTTTCTACAATATATTTATATATTGTAGAAACTTAATATATTTAACTTACGGCAAAATTTGGTAGTTCTGTATGTTGTCTGAGGGTAGGCATCATCTGAGGTCCTCTGAGGGGTTGGCATCATCTCTTCTCAGGTGTTCTGGTTCCAGACTGAAGCTTGTGTAAATCCTAGTTACCACGGGATGTTAATCCCTTGGCAGAAACAGAGAAACAAATAGAGACATAATTAGCATAGCTGCTGTTCCAACCAAGCAAAAATGATTTGTTCAATCCAACTAAAGAACAATAATGTGTGTTTGATCAGATATAACTGCAGTACAAGATTATGAGATGCATTATGTGAATGCTTGGCTAAAGAGATGTGTCTTTAATCTAGATTTAAACAGAGAGAGTGTGTCTGAACCCCGAATGTTATCAGGAAGGCTATTCCAGAGTTTGGGAGCCAAATGTGAAAAGGCTCTACCTCCTTTAGTTGACTTTGTTATCCTAGGTACTACCAAAAGTCCAGAGTTTTGCGACCTTAGGGAGCGTGATGGATTGTAGCGTGGTAGAAGACTAGTTAGGTACGCAGGAGCTAAACCATTAAGGGCCTTATAGGTAAGTAATAATATTTTGTAACTGATGCGGAACTTAATAGGTAGCCAGTGCAGAGACTGTAAAATTGGGGTAATATGATCATATTTTCTTGACCTGGTAAGGACTCTAGCCGCTGCATTTTGGACTACCTGTAGCTTGTTTATTGAAGATGCAGTCCAGTCAAGTACAATAGTCCAGTCTAGAAGTCATGAATGCATGAACTAGCTTTTCTGCATCAGAAACAGGTAACATGTTTTGTAGCTTGGCAATGTTTCTAAGATGGAAGAATGCTGTTTTTGTAACATGGGAAATATGATTTTTAAAAGACAAGTTGCTGTCTAATATAACACCCAGATTTTTGACTGTAGAGGAAGTAACAGTCCATCCGTCTAGTTGCAAATTGTAATCCAAGAGATTCTGTGTACTGTTTTTTGGTCCAATAAGTAATATCTCTGTCTTATCTGAATTTAATAGGAGAAAATTATTGGTCATCCGATCTTTTACATTTTTAACACACTCTGTTAGCTTAGATAATTTAGAAGTTTCATCTGGTCTTGTTGAAATATATAGTTGAGTATCATCAGCATAACAATGGAAACTAATCCCGTATTTTTTAATAATATTACCAAGGGGCAACATGTATATTGAAAATAGCAGAGGACCTAGGACAGATCCTTGTGGTACTCCATACTTTACTGGTGATAATTGAGATGACTCCCTGTTTAAATAAACAAAGTGGTAGCGATCAGACAGGTAGGATCTAAACCATCTTAAAGCCTGCCCTTGAATACCCGTATAGTTTTGTAATCGATCTATGAGTATGTCATGATCTATAGTGTCGAACGCAACACTAAGATCAAGTAAAACTAGCAATGAGATGCAGCCTTGGTCTGACGCAAGAAGCAAGTCATTTGTAATTTTAACAAGTGCGGTTTCTGTGCTATGGTGGGGCCTGAAACCTGACTGAAATTCTTCATAGAGATCATTTTTTTGCAAAAACGAGCACAACTGAGCAGACACAACTTTTTCTAAAATTTTAAACATAAATGGAAGATTAGAAATGGGTCTGTAATTTTCTTGTTCATTAGGATCTAGTTGTGTTTTTTTAATAAGAGGCTTCATAACCACCAGCTTGAATGATTTTGGAACGTGACCTAAAGATATCGATGAGTTAATAATATTGAGAAGCGGTTCTTCTGCTACAGGTAACAACAATTTCAGCAATTTAGTGGGTACAGGATCTAATAGGCATGTTGTTGGTTTAGATGCAGTGATAAGTTTATTTAGCTCTTCCTGTCCTATAGTTGTAAAGGACTGCAGTTTTTCTTTGGGTGTGATGAATGGAGCTGAAGTACTAGACGCTGCAGAATCTACATTTGTTATTGTATTTCTGATGTTATCTATCTTATCAGTGAAGAAATTCATAAAGTCATTACTATTAAATTGTGAGGGAATATTTAGATCGGGTGGCGTCTGTTTATTTGTTAATCTAGCCACTGTGCTAAATAAAAACCTTGGATTGTTTTGGTTATTGTCTATGAGTTTGCGGATATGCTCTACCCTGGCAGCTTTTAAAGCCTGTCTACTGTATAGTTGGACATACTGTTTTTCCATGCAATTCCAAAAACTTTCAAGTTAGTTTTTCTCCATTTGCGCTCAAGTTTACGAGTTTCTTTCTTGAGAGAATGAGTATTACTGTTGTACCATGGCGCAGTACGTTTTTCTCTAAACTTTTTTCAATTTGACGGGCGCAACAGCTTCTAATGTATTAGAGAAGATAGTGCCCATGTTGCTAGTCATTTCGTCTAGCTCATGTGTATTTATGGGTACACAGAGCAGTTGAGATAAATCAGGCAGGTTATTTCTGAATCTATCTTTAGTGGTTGGAACAATAGTTCTTCCTGGGCGATAACGCGGAGCCATATAGTTAATATCAGTAATACTCAGCATGCACGATACTAGGAAATGGTCAGTAACATCATCACTTTGAGGTACGATATCTATGTCAGTAAGATCAATTCCATGCGATGTAATTAAATCTAGCGTATGATTAAAACGATGAGTGGGCCCGGTGACGTTTTGCTTGACTCCAAAAGAATTTATTAGGTCAGTAAACGCAAGTCCTAACGCATCATTTGTATTATCAACGTGAATGTTAAAATCTCCGACAATTAGCGCTTTATCAACAGTAACCAATAGGTCTGAGAGGAAATCTGCAAATTCTTTTAAGAAATCTGTATTCGGCCCTGGCGGTCTATACACAGTAGCCAGAGCAAGAAATAGGAGAGATTTCTTTTGCATATCTGACAGTGTAACATTAAGCAGAAGCATTTTGAATGAGTTAAACCTGTATCCTGTTTTCTGGGTAACATTGAGAATATCACTATATATTGCTGCAACACTGCTGCCACGGCCAGTCTGATGGGGCTCATGCTTATAACAGTAGTTTGGTGTAGTAGACTCATTTAGACCAATATAATCATTTGGTTTGAGCCAGGTTTCAGTCAAGCAGAGCACATCAAAACTATTATCTGTGATCATTTCATTTACAATAACTGCTTTGGGTGCGAGTGATCTAATGTTTAGGAACCCAAGCTTTAAAAATTGCTTTTGTTTATTTGTTTTGCATTTTTCTGGTTTAATCACGATCAGATTATTTCTAGATCCTGCATTAAATTTATATTTTGGCTTCGCTGTTTGGGGAACAGAAACAGTCTTTATAGATTGGACAGCACAAGTATTTCTATCATTTAAGTGGGTAGAACAAAAGTCATCATAGCAGTTATTTGACAATATTTGTTATTTTGGGCTTACTAGTCAGATGGAGTGTAGAGTCCTGGAGATGTTGTCCGACAGGAGTTCTGCTCCGACTCTGCTGGGGTGCAGGCCATCAGTACGGAAAAGCCTAGGACGCTCCCAGAAAAGATTCCAATTATTAACAAAGAGCAGTTTCTGTTCTTTACACCATGACAATAACCATTCGTTTAAAGCAAAAAGTCTACTGAACCTTTCGTGTCCTCGTCGATACGTGGGAAGTGGTCCAGACACGATCATCGTCGCTGCGGGTTATGCGCTGCGCACCGTCTCGATCAGGCTCCTGAAGTCCCTCTTCAGTGTCTCCGTCTGCCGCAGCCTGGTGTCGTTCACCCCCGCGTGCACACGATCACGCCGATGCTCTCGTCGTCCTTCAGGATCGCGGGTATCTGCACAGAAACATCGAGAACACGAGCGCCAGTGACAGTGTTCAGTGAGTGTGCGCTTTACCTTCAGCTAACATAGCACGGACGTGCCGGACAATGGAGTCTCCGACGATCACAGCGTCGCGTTCCGTATTGCGGAGGGGAGCGAAGCGGTTCCTGGTGGAGATCTTGAAGACCGGAGGCGGTGGAGGGGGAGAGGTCCTCGTGCGGGGCCTGGCTTGCGTCTTCCTCTGAGATACAGAGGAATGCAGGAGCAGAAACGTTAAAATATCAATTCTGCTCGCAGTGAACTGATTGAATTTTTTTTCCGTTTTCAAGCCCTGATTCAAAGTGACTAACATTTGGTTTTCAACCACTGAAAATGGGTCATATTCAACAATCTGAATATGGAGCGTCATTGAAATTTCCATATCTCTGGGACTGAACGATGTAGGGCCTTGAAAATGAAGATCCCTAAAGTAAAGTTTATTAAGAACTAGAATCTAAAATCATATTGTGATATCTTTAAAATGTTGATGCCAAACAGAAAGTTTTTTTGAGACCAAATATCTAAAAGTGCGTTAAGACATATTTAATACTTCTTGAGTTACAGGTATGCAAATTTTGGAGAAAAAACTTGATAAGTGCTGTTTACCCATTTTTGAATGGTCACCATTGGCATATAGTGCAAAAAAATTGCTAAAGTCAACAGATTTTACTAACAGACCTACCAATCTCTGTGTAAAAATAATATTATGATGCTGCCATCTTTCTGAAGCCATTTTCAACCCCCTGTAATTTGCCTCTGAATCTCAGGTGAAAAATGGCATTTTGACACCCCTCTACAAAATGATGGATTACTCAGTAAATATCCATCCATGACATTTAATAGTTTGGCTTTCCTCACTATACATGTCTATCTTTCTTCAGTAAAAAAACATATGAGCAAAATAAATTTTTTTAGCCGGGGACCTCTGGTTGGGTTGACATGGACTGACCCAACTTTATTTCTTTGTTCTGCTACTTAAAACCAAAGTTCCTTTAAAGGAAAGTCTGTTCACTCGGTGGCCATATTGGCAACACCTCTGGGGAGCTCATACAAGACCAAGTCCTATCTACAACCCGAATTCTGGAAATGTTGGGATGTTTTTTTTAAATTTGAATAAAATGAAAATGAAAAGACTTTCAAATCATATGAGCCAATATTTTATTCACAATATAACATAAAGAACATAACAAATGTTTACACTGAGAAATTTTACACTTTTATCCACTAAATGAGCTAATTTCAAATTTGATGCCTGCTACGGGTCTCAAAAAAGTTGGCACGGGGGCAACAAAGGGCTGAAAAAGCAAGAAATTTTGAAAAGACTCAGCTGGGAGAACATCTAGCAACTAATTAAGTTAACTGACATCAGGTCTGTAACATGATTAGCTATAAAAGGGATGTCTTAGAGAGGCAGAGTCTCTCAGAAATAAAGATGGGCAGAAGCTCTCCAATCTGTGAAAGAGTGCGTAAAACAACTGTGGAATACTTTAAAAACAACGTTCCTCAATATCAAATTGCAAAGGCTTTGTAGATGATGAGATTTGCAGTGCATAACATCATCAAAAGATTCAGAGAAACTGGATAAATCTCTGTGCGTAAGGGACAAAGCCAAAGACCTTTGTTGGATGCCCATGGTCTTCGGGCCCTCAGACGACACTGCATCACTCATCGCAGGGGTGTCAAACTGAATTTCTGGAGGTCCACAGCCCTGCAGAGTTTAGTTCCAACCCTAATTACACACCCCTGATCCAACTAATCACGTCTGTCAGGCTTATTTGAAAAATACATGGTTTGTGTGTTGGTGCAGGGTTGGAACTGAACTCTGCAGGGCTGTGGCCCTCCAGGAATTGAGTTTGACACCCCTGACTCATCGCCATGATTCTGTCATTGACATTACTAAATGGGCCCAGGAATACTTCCAGAAACCACCGTCAGTAAACACAATCCGCCATGCCATCTGCAGATGCCAACTAAAGGTCTATCATGCAAAAAGGAAGCCATATGGTCCCAAAGCACCATCGTGTCTTGTGGAAAATGGACTGTTTCAAAGTGGAAAACCATGATAATTTCATCAACGAAGACGACGACGAAAAATATTCGTTAACGAACCTTTTTTCTGGGACTAAGATGAGACGTTGATGAGCTAAAACTAATATCTGATGATAAAAACTATGACAAAATTTATGCCGCGTCTTCATTAACAAGACGAGACGGGACTAGAATGTTATTTGAAGACTACCGGACATTCAAAATACATCCTATAGGCTAATTTAACTGCAAACTTAAACAGGGATGCACATTTTAACTTAATTTAAAATGTGCATCCCTGTCATAGGATTACAATCGGACGAGGGGCGTTTGCATATCTAGTATCAGTATGGCAGCCGCAGCGGACAGAGGCTACCGAAACGTGAACTAGCGATCTGAAATAATGGCCTCAGCACCCGAAGGATTAGGGTGACCAGACGTCCCGTTTTTTCCGGGAGTCACAATTCGTTGTCGATTAAGTTAAAGTTAGTGAAGGCGCGATAGGTGGAATCGCGCTGATAGAAGTGCTCTCTCTCGCGCACGCTCCACTTCTTCAGTTCTCAGACAGCGCGCGATCAGTTCTCAGTGCTCAAATACACACACACAGCAGTCCAACTGTCTATAGTGTAAAGTATCTCATGTAAAAACAGTCAGTTATGACTTAAGTGAACGTAAACAGGTGGGTGAAAACTGAATGTGTGTCAGTATTACATACATGCCTTCTGTCTTAAAGGGACAGCAGTCCTAATTAAATACCTATCTATGCCATCAATGTTAACCAACAAAAGATGTTAAATAAATGTATACTTGTTAAGTAAACCTACTGTATCTGAAAAAAATGAGTTTAATTTGTATCTCTACCAAAATGTGAGAATTTATTCCAGTTTTTCCAAATTCAATCCTTGATTCAAATTTCTCATAAGCTTAGTTGATTTGGTCCAAAGAGAGAAGAATTAATGACTATTTTTGTTTGAAGACTACATATAAAATAGCTACCAAAATAAATGCTGTTAATTGCAGTCTGACTAAAAGTAATGACTAAAAGTTGACAAAAATGCAATGACTTTTCTTCAAATAAAACTAGACAAACTATGAAAGACTCAAATGACTAAAATGTGACAGACTATTAAGCATTTTCGTCTCAAGATAAAGACTAAGACTAAATCAAAAATGTCTGCCAAAATTAACACTGGTGGAAAAGTGTTGTATGGTCAGACGAGTCCAAATTTGACATTCTTGTTGAAAATCACGGATGCCGTGTGCTCCAGGCTAAAGAGGAGGGAGACCTTCCAGAGTGCTATCAGCGTTCAGTTTAAAAGCCAGCATCTCTGATGGTATGGGGGTGCATAAGTGCATACGGTATGGGCAGCTTGCATGTTTTGGAAGGTACTATGACTGCTGAAAGGTATATAAAGGTTTTAGAGCAACATATGCTCCCCTCCAGACGACGTCTATTTCAGGGAAGGCCTTGTGTATTTCAGCAGGACAATGCAAAACCACATACTGCAGCTATTACAACAGCATGGCTTCGTAGTAGAAGAGTCCGGGTGCTGAATTGGCCTGCCTGCAGTCCAAATCTTTCACTTAAGAGAACTTTGGCACATCATTAAACAAAAAATACGTCAAAGATGACCACGAACTCTTCAGATATATCAGGCAAGAATGAGACCAAATTCCAACACCAAAACTCCAGAAACTCATAACCTCGATGCCCAGATGTCTTCAAACTATTTTGAAAAGAAGAGGAGATGCTACACCATGGTAAACATGCCCCCGTCCCAACTATTTTGAAACCTGTAGCAGGCATCAAATTTGAAATGAGCTCATTTAGTGGATAAAAGTGTAAAATTTACCCGTTTAAACAATTATATTCTCTGTGTTCTATAGTGAATAAAATATTGGCTCATGTGATTTGAAAGTTTTTTAGTTTTCATTTTATTAAAATTTAAAAATGTACCAACATTTCCAGAATTTGGGTTGTAAATGAATGGGGGAATCATGAAATCTCAAAAACTGAAAAATGTGCAGAACTCACAATTAAATTACTAGGGATGTAACGATATCAAAATCTCACGATACAATAATAATGCAATGTGAAGTCCACTATACGATATTTATTGTGATATTTAAAAAAAAAGACTATTGAAGAATTGGGGAAAAAATGTACATTTTTTACATTTTAAAGTTAAATTATTCTATCTAATGCACTTTGAGAGTTTAAAATTAAGAGCTGCAATCCATGTTCTTAATTAAGAAAACTTAAGTTAGAAAAAAGTCAGTGAATTGATTTGAACCTGAACTTTAAAGGGTACTCAACCCTCTTTTTATTTGTGATATACAGTCTCGGTCTAAATTACATTCACACTGGTGTTCTAGGAAGCCAAACAAATTAGAATATAATAATAATAACAACAATGACTGTAATAGCTGTAGCCATTGTAAAACAATTGCACTGTAAAATAAATGAAAATTAATATTTCATAGGTATATTATTTTTGCTTTACAGTACAGTAGGGAAATTACAAAACTTCTTTCCTAATTTCTACATTTGAAAGAGATATTTTACAAAAAGTGCAAGTCGCGATTACAAGTGACATTGTAATTTAGTTTCTTTTGTCTTCACCACCTGGCTACTGTTGTAAAAATGTTGAGCGATTCAATTAAAAATAATGAATAAAAATAATTAAAAAGATTGCAAGTGACGTCACTAGCGGAAGCCCAGGTGTCTGAGAGTGCAAGTCTGAGAGTGCAAGTGCAAGTCTGCAGCTAGACCCTATTGCGATTCGTACTGCACTTTTAAGCTTTTGTTTTGATGGAAACAGCAGTAAAGCTGTTATTTTTAAAGGAAAACAGGCTTACAAAAACGATTCTCACTATAAATCTAGTGAAATGCTGTAATCATCTTCCACGAAAATAAAGCTTAACTGGTGGCCCTTGCGTTTCCAAATGTGCGCTACTTGCTAATGGCCCTTTCACACAGGACGTGGCATGCGCTGCGCTGGCCGCTGGGTTCAGCGCAGCCCTTGAGATACAAAGCAATTTGCGCTACGCTGGTCAGACCGGAATAGGCGGAGTTTTCAAAACTTTTACCGGGAGTTCGATTTGGATGCCCTGTTTCTATTGGCCGCGTGGGTAATCATCACAGAGCGCAGCAAAAGTTGAACAATTTTGAACTTTGACAGCGGCGCACGCGCAAGCTTGCCTATGTGCGCTCCGCTGCGCGTGCGCTTTGGTCGACGCAGAAACAAACCGTCTTCGCACGGCACAAGCCATTGAAATGAATGGGTTTCATAGCACAGCACTTTCCGCGTCCTGTGTGAAAGCCGCTTCACTCACAGCACATGCGATAAACGAGTTTACTGCATTCATTCACTGTGAACGGAGCCGTTCTGAGTCACAGAAAACACCGTATCACGAGCTGATCGCCTCAACAATGTGTGCGCTTCGAAACGGGCAGCGAAAACAGACTTGATGAAGGGATTAAGCCATATTGTGCTTTCGGTTTTAGTTCGTTTGACAGAATCTGTACTGTGCCAAAGCATAATGGCCCAAAACACAACTTTAAAGACCTTTTATGCCTTTTAGAATAAGTTTAAATATATATTTCAAATTTTTGCCTGGAAGACCTATCATTTCATATCGTCATGTGACCACGATAATATTGAGACCATGATATTTCGATATTGATAATATTGTTACATCCCTATAAATTACATATTTCAAATCAGCAACAAAATCTGAAATAACTGCCCAATGAATGTTGTTTGTTATGCTCAAACAGTGTTTAAAAAGCTTATTTTTTAGTCTAGACCAGCCTATGCGCATGCATAGTCATAACACGCTCAAGACTGCGTATGCACATCTGGTGGTCTAGCCTCAGGTTTCTGTGGAATCCGGAGCTCCTAACGGCCGGTGCAGTGATGCAATGACTTTACCAATCAGCGATTGGCTCTATCATTTGGGACTATTGGGGAAGGTGGGACTATTCCGTCATACTGCACGTTGCAGTTTCTCCCATTCATAAGTATAGGAGTGTACTGTTTTCGTATATTTTTCTATAGTCTTTTGTTAAAATCCACATATCACATTTGGGGATCATCATTTAACCTAATCAGTTTTAAATATTTTTCTACTTCAGTCAAAACCAAATTTCTACCTTTCACAGAATAAAGAGAAACTAAAAGTTTTCCTTTCATTTTAAGAAGTTGAAAATGAGAATTCAGCTTGATTTACTTGTTTACTTGTTCTATAGAAATGGTCTATTGCCATATACTGCTTTTATGTCCTTGTATAGATATACAATTACCAGATTTTCCATCAAGGCTGGTAATAAAAGGTTGATCATATTCTGATAGAAACATGAGTCAAGGACTGAAAAGAATAAACCATGGAGGGAACAAAGGCTCGAAAGGGAACTTGTAGAATTTTAAATACTTGAAGCATGCCTTTAAACACTTATAAAATACAGGCTGTAAAAGAAAATTACATGATAGTATTATGTCTCCAATAACACAGACTGTAAATGACTTTACATGTCAGTCAGATGGTTTGTAGAAAGGTGCAGATCTTCTGCTGGCAGTCAAAATCTAGCTATGCCAGAATAAAGGCCCATTCAAAACAAGAATGAAACTATAAAGATCAAGTTTTAGAAATAATGTAAAATTTAAGAGAATAGCAGAGACCACACCACAACTAACTGTGGCAATACAGAGAAACTCTATCATTGGGATCACGTTAAAACAGAAGAAAATGCTGAAGGGTCATTCCACAAAATCGGTGCCTTTTCCACTTGGAAAAATGTAAAAATAAAATGTTTAATCAACATTTTTCAAATATCCATGAAATTAAGACACCTTAAAATGACAAGAAATTTTATTGTGCCATCTCAGGCTATCTAATTTATTATTTTATGACTATTTTTCTAGCTCATGTTTTGGTATTTTTGTCAACCCTGTTACCGACACAAGCGTTATACTATAGTTTAATTAGAACTATGTGATAGTTTTCACATATACGAGCAGCATTTTAGTCTCTCTTTTCACTGGGATTGTTTCAAATTTGTTTTTGTTTTTTTATTTGTCATTCAGATGACCAAGAACATCCTAATTTTGGAGGGTGACCACATTTCAATTAAGAAAAATATATATATATTTTTATAAGAGAGATGTTAAAAAAGGCTTTGTCCAAAATAAAATATAGTTAAAGTTAAAATGCAACCTGGAAGGTTGTATCCAGGGTACGATTTTTATGGGGGGGATGGGGGGATTTCCCCCCTTCTGGTCTATGTATCCCTGCCTCTGCTGAATTATATTATAAAAATATGAATTATATTATAAAAATAATATTCCCCTGGGTAATGCTACTCCACCAACCACCAACAAAGCATATAGAATACCGAAAATAAAAATATTTTTTAAAACACTAGCAAGTAAAATACTGCAACATGACAAAACAAACAACAATAAAATCAGAAATGGTCAGCGATCCCGCTTAATAGAGAGCGTCTGATCATTCATGATCCTAGTTCACGCGTCTCAATCCATACAGCCTTTACAGAAAAGCATGGGCTATTTCAGAGTGACAGTATGAGATTAATACACAGTGTTTTTGCTCAAAACTCACTCTGTTTTGACCTAATGCAGATATTGTAAATAAACTGACACACAAATGTATTATGAGTCAGAACGCCGAAGTTTAGCGTCACCGTAATGTGGGAATTATGAGCATGCAATATTGACTGATGGATCGGCAGAGAATCGTCTTTAAGAAATTATGGTTATATTCTATTTAAAGAAATATGAGGTAAATGTGTGAATACAAAATGTGTGCACTTTTGGAGTAAAGTTTTTATGTTGTGCTGCAAAGCACTGATCAAAAATATGGAACCAAATGTGATTGAATATGTACAGTGTCTCATTATTCTGATCAAAATATAATTAACTCCCGATTGTTTTTGCATTCCTGGCAGAAATGAGAACTATTAGTGTCACTGTAACCAAGTATTTTAGTGGTCAAATATCGAAGCTATCTAATCTCAAGGTCAAATCAGAATATTTATTAAAAAATGGTTTTGTAACAGCTGTCAAAAATAATCTATATATTTATTACTGTGATTTGTGATATATTTCAAAAGGGGATTTTTTTTTTTCAAAACACCCCCCCTCTCGTTTGTTCACAAATCGCACCCTAGTTGTATCAAATATTATTCTTACAATTTTTATGAAATTGATGACAGAAGCAGGATTAACACAAATTCTTCAGCACACTGTACATATTTGTTTACGTTACTGTAAAGCAGGGGTTCTCAAAGTCTACATTCAAAGGTCCAAATCTGAATTTTCATCAGTGTCCGGACCGGAACAATTGGTTATTACAAAACTTGTTTTTAATAAACATACAGTACATAACATTGATAAAAAATAAACACCAAGTTTTTGAAAAAATAAAGTGCCTTTTGCATTCAGAATACATTAATAACAAGTGCAAAACAATTAATTTAAGTGTCAGCAATAGAGGTCGACTGATTAGGGTTTTTCTCTGGCCCATGCCAATTTGAAGCCAGGGCAGCCGATGGCCGATATTAGATGCTGACTTTTTGGGCCGATTTTCTTTTTTTCCCTTTATCTCATAAAAGAGAGTTTGAGTAAATTATTATTGCAGGGCACAAGATGGTAGTAGTAGTAGTGGCCTAATTCATAGTATTAATACATGGCTCAAAACAGTTCTGAAGCTTTTTGTTTATGTTTGCTGACAGACACCAGTGTTTCCCACAGACTTGCAAATCCAAATTCATTCTCTGCCAGCAGGAGGCGCTGCTGGAGCTGGCGATATAGTGGTTTCTGTGGTAACAGCTGTAATCAAATAACCGCTGCGCACACAAACGCTACTTTATCAGGCATTACAGGAAAGACGAAATGAAAATGACATCTAAGCTTTTCTGAAGACGGTCGGTTCTTTTCAAAGATACATTCATATAAAAACATCCGCGCTGCATCTTAATTTTGAAACGTGCAGTGCTCAAGTAGGAAAATCTATTTGTGGCGGTCAGTTTTGATATTGTGATGGGCCACCACAAATAACTCAAATAATGTATGGGAAACACTGGACACTGCTATAAGTCAAATGGCCATAATCTAAGTGATAACAACAACAACAAAAAAACTAAAATAAATAAATAATAATAATAAATACTCATATTAGCGGTGAAATGTCACCCGATTATCAAACGTCATACGCTCACTGGAAGTAATGACAACAAATGTCATGAAGGAAAAGTTTCAATATCTCGCCTTCGCTTTCATTTCGGACCATCTCCAAAAAGACAAAAAAAACTAAACAAATGATTTACTAGTTTAACATTCGTTTATTAAAGTAGGAAATATAATTAGTGCTCTTGAAATACGAAATGGAGGCGGCTCTGGATTGAATTCCCTCCGGGTCCGGATCCGGACCATAATCCGGACTTTGAGAAGCACTGCTGTAAAGTTTTACCATTTTAAATTGCATTATATTGTTTTGCACTTGGCAGAGCTGTCTGACAATAGCAAACAGTAAATTTTTCAGTTAAAAGTCTGTTCATTATTGATTTAGCACATTACATTTCTAAGAGATCTAATGTCTCAAGAGTGTTGTAATTAGATAATGTGTCCATCTGCTTGTCTGTGTCCCCTCACAGAACTTCAAATATACTGATCTGGTTCAATTATGAGGCAAGGAAGATGATCAGATCTTGGTCTTTCTGTGATCATCTGAAACCAGACCAAGATCTTGATGCTGAAATTTGGTTTCACTTTCTTGAACATTGCAAAACTGGGGTGAGAGTCTGCAGTCACCTTGCTGCTCTTGTTTGTAATTGAATTCACATGGATGCATTATTGACAAAATGTTATGGGGGAAAAAAAGAGACTGATTATCCTATACTGGTCATTAAAAACAACAATAATAATAGTAACAATACCAACAATACTAACTAAAAATTAACTCATGCCACTGAATGATATAGGCATTAGCTCAACAATATACACAGGGTGACCTTTAAAATGTTTGAATTTTACACAGACAATTTTTTAAAACAGGGTGGCATCCCTGTTATCCACGTCAAAACCTGTTACTCTGAAAAGTAACAGGTTGACATTAACAAGCTTGATGATTTCAAACAAATTTGCTAATTGTTAATAGTCAAGTTTACAAAAGCATGTTGTACACTTTGAAAGGGTGTTACTTGTAGATATTGATTATATTAAATGTAATAAATAATTGTTAAAATTTTTAAAATGGTAACAGTATTGACATTGCATGATGGCCCCCCTCAGTCAAGTTTCATAAATCATCAGAAAACATTATAGAGGAGTGAGAAAAACATGCTTGTGTTTTAAGTGTTGGAATCCTGGTTAAGAGATTATGTAACCTCCTATAAGTGATGTAACTAGAATGTACCATTATTTTACTAGGGTTTTTTGATGAGGGTAACAGGGATGACACGAAATCAGGGGACACCAATAAAATGATTTATATTTTATAGAAAAAAAAAAAAAATTATAATTATGCCAAAAACATTGCTTAACAATGAGACTGTACTTAGAACAATATACAAATGTGATTTTTATATAATTTTGCCTTCATTTTGAAAAAGAAAAATCATAGTCAGGGACAGGCCAAAAACCTTACCCTTATCAGCATAAGTGCTATTTCAGTTATTTAAAATAATATTTAATTGACTTTTTATTGATGTAATATTCATGAAAGAATACATAGTATTTTTGTTTTTAAATCACAAATTTATTTGTTTTCATAACTCTATGTTTGATTATTCCTTAGGGATGCAAAAGGTACCGATTTCGTGGAATGACCCTGAAGTATTTAAGCCAGCAGATTTAACTGCACAGCACACACTTACAATAAACAGAACTTTATCGTGTATTGGTGTGGATGCTAATTTAATTCCCTTTAGAACAGTCTCTCCCTTTGCATCGCTTGACGCTATGGGGAAACTCCTGTTTACTGTTACTGAAGCATGATTTGTTCACGTTTGTGTAGCTGCACAAACCAATGGCTCTCTAACCCATTAAAAAGGAAGGAGCTGAACATTATATAAATCAGCTCAGAGCACCATTTCATCAGGATCTTTCTGCTTAAACGACAAGATCATCTCTTAGCTGACTCTGCTATCAATAAGCCGGAAAAGAAAAAGAAGAAGGAAGAGAAGGAGCCCCAGCAGCCAAAGACCTGTGGCCATCCGGCGCCTTAGAAAAGAGTAATTTCTGAGCAAATTTCCTGTGAATGTCACACCGTAAGTGTGTCTCCCCGCATGATGCAGGCGGGCAGAGTGAGTGCGTTGCCTGTCTGGGCAGCACGCATGCAGAGGCTGTGCTCACTGAGATGTCACGCTCTCACTGTGAGAGTATGAGTCACCCTTCTCTGCTCGTGGATTGCCTTCTTTAATGAAGGCGGTCCTCCCCGCTCTGCTCTCCGATTTCCTTTGTCTCCTAAGAGAAAGAAACAGCGTAGCAGCGGGGCTTTGACATCGGGCTCGAGTGATATCACACCAGTTCAGCTCCCGCATACTTCACTCTCTCCTCATTGCCTCGTTTCGTCAGTGTGCTTCACACAGGAGGTTCAACGTCCCTTGTCGGCAGCGAACTGCTTAGTTTTCTTCGGCGCTTCTGAGGAGGAGATCGCCATTGATGACTCTATGTTTCCTTGCCGGCAGTTCAGGAGGAACCAAGATGTGGCACACCCCCTACTCGGCCCACGTTAACACCTTTACTTCTACCGCTCTCACCATGTTTGACGCCGCTGAAGAAGCTTCCCCCAATGGAAGAGGTGGTTGCTGCCCACCTATGCCCACCATCGGCCCTTAGATTAAAAGCCCATGCAGTGCATCTATCTAAGCCCTGCATAACGACATTGGCCTTGGCCAACAGGGCTTATTCAGCAGCTGGCCAGTGAATGTGTGACTTGCAAAAGTTTGGGCCTAACGATTGTAAAGTTGTCCTCAAACCGAGGCACGGCTACATGCCAAAAATGCTCTCCACTTTGCAGAGGTGGACAAAGTACACAACTCCAGTACTTGAGTGAAAGTACAGATACTGCTGGTCAAATATTACTCCATTACAAGTTAAAGTTGTAAAGACAGATTTTTACTTAAGTAATAGTATCTTTGAAATGAAGAGCTTTTAGAATGTTAAAAACCTATGAGAAAAAAAAAAATTAACATCCCTCTCCATCCTCACAAATGTAGCATGGTAGTGATCTCACACAGCTCTGGCAGTGTGTGCACACATCTGTGTGTAGCCACATTTGAACTGAGTGGACAGTGAAATTGCTGTAAATGCATACTGAATAGAAAAAGTCTGTGCAGTGCTGCTTCAAGTCAAACAGCTATTGTGTTTTCTTAGGAGACACACAACAGTTCTTCTGTGGCTTTATAGGTAATATTTTAATTTGCACAATTTTGCAAACTCAAATATGCGTTGAATATATACCACAAAATTAACTTCTTATTAATGAATTGTTGTAAATTAATATCTTAATAATTAAGTGTTCAAAAACAGCTGGGAAATTACTTCACGTAAGAGTGATTATTGATAGGCTGTCTAAAAAAAGTTAACATTTTAAAGAAGAAAAAAAAAATCACTTAATGACTTTTAAAGCTGCTACATAGTAACGACTTTCTACTTTGAGGACTTTGATAGAAATGTAGTAGAGTGAAAAGTAGGAAATTTGTCTTTCAAATGTCGTGAAGTTAAAGTCATAAGTTTCCAAAAAAAAAAAGAAAAAAGAAAAAAAATGCTTGAGGAAAGTAAAGATACTCAAAAAGTTTGCTTAAGTCCCGTACTCAACTAAATGTACTTAGTTACTGTCCGCCTCTTCCACTTTGTTTAGAGCTCAAGTTATCACCCTTCTAAGTGCGCCCTGCTGCAGATAGTGAGCAGGGTCCCAATCCCCCTTGCCCTATTCGGGCCCTTAGAATGTATGTTGAGCACTCTGGTCTGTTCAGACACTCAGAGCAGCTCTTTGTATGCTACGAAACAGAGACCTCACTGATCTCGCTGGATAGTGAATGATATAGCCTTGGCTTACGCCTCAGTAGGCTTGCAATGCCCTATAGGCATGAGGGCCCACTCCACCAGAGGAATGGCATCCTCCTGAGAGTGGTCCAGCAGGATTTCTATTGGTGAGATTTGTGCAGCTGCCGGCTGGTTGTTGCCACCTACCTTTACCAACTTCTATAACTTTGATGTCCCTGCTTATGCTTATGCCCTCAGTATGGGTGCTCTGGGGCTGGGCTCGCAGAGCAGTCTTCATCCTGCATTTGCTTATAGCACGGCACTATTGGAAGCATTCCCTATAGCATTAAGTGACAAAATAGCGATTGGCTCCTCCCCTTTTGGTGGGTTACGGTGCCATTGGTTTGTGCAACTACACAAAAGTGAACAAATCAGGTTTCAGTAACAGAATAAACAGGAGTTTCACCATAGAGTCAAGTGACGCGACGCTTGTTCGCTCTCAGGGAACCAAGGTTGCGCTTTCCTTATTTTTATAGTTATCATCTTTGGTGTGAATGGACCTTAAGTGTCTGTCTCAAACAGCTCCCTAGTTCAGTAGTAGGTCTAGGAGTTGGCTATTTCTAGAGCTGTATTATTGCCCAGTGTATTGAACTTTGGCTCCCTAAAATGCATATAATGGACTGTAAAAACTTCGAGGAATTATTCCTGTTTTTTTTTTATTCAGTTTTCAGCTAACAAAACAGGGTAAGAATGGCAACTTTGTGACAGTTACAATAGAGATGCATAATAAACAGTAAGGACATCTGAAAAAAATTAACTACATATCTCATTTATGTAGACTGTAACAGCTGAAAAAAAAATCTTTAGTTTTCATCAGGGAAAATAAAGGACATTGGAACAGCAGGAATCAGTTCAGATTAACACGTACAAAAGGATAAAGACTTAAAAATGAATAATATATTTCACAAACTCCATTTTGAAGGCAAACACCTCAATAAACTTGGAGCTGCAGATGTTCTTCAGATAACTGAACATTCATTACAGTCCCATGAGTTTTATTCTGAAGAGGAGCTGATTCAGACTTTCATACAAAAACTACTGAAGATGAACTACAGAGCAAGATACATTAAAACTAAAGAGACCAACAAACAGGATCAAACACAACAAACAGACAACGACTTTTCTGAAGAAGAGAGTGATATTTTTGATGTTTTTGGAAACATTTCTCCATCAGACAAAGCATCAAGTCAGTCTGACTCTGTTCACCCGATGGATGTTCAGATGGCCGTGTTTCATTGTGCTGATGGTTTTCTGAAGCAGCTGATGGTGACTAAACTGTCCCAGTGTCAGTACGCTCTGCCTCTGCTTGTTCCTGATCCATTCACTCAACAGATTGAGTTTCCTCTCTGGACATTCAGACAAATCAACAAGAGCTGGAAGATGAAAAACACCAACAATGAAATCATCAGTCAAACCCAGCCGATCTACAAGGCAGAAACTCCAATGGTGTTTTTCTTCAGGTTTGGCTCTGTGTCTTCATCCAAGTCTCAGCTGATGAACAGTCTGATAAATGAGAAACACAACACATTCTTCCACAGGAACTGCCCAGGCAGCAGCAGAACCAGAGTCCTGATGGATGGAGTGGTGGAGATCGCCTGGTACTGCCCTTCTGGAACATATGATGATAAATTCACTGACTGTGTTGTGTTCTGTAATCTACACGGTGATGCAGGAAAACATGAGAAACAGCTGCAGATCCTCACTGAAATGGCCTCAGTCCAGTGTTGTTCTTCTACCACAACTGGACAGGAATGACAGACATGCAGCAAAGATCCAAAACTTGTACAAGGACAGAAAGCCACTCATTTGTCTTTTTGACAAGAATGATTCTTCTGTAATTAAGACAAAGAAAGGGAAATTCAACATTGGTCTGAAATGCAGAAGTCAGTCAGATGTATCTGAAGAACTCAGAAAAGTTATAAATGTTGTATATACGCTGCTCATGTTCCTGTGATCTGGATCTCTGCTGTTCTAGATGAACTCGTCCAGAAACTGGGAGACCAGACCAGAGTCTTTGTGCTGTCAGTTTTAGGGATTCAGAGCTCTGGGAAATCCACCATGCTGAATGCCATGTTTGGTCTCCAGTTTGCCGTCAGTGCTGGCAGGTGCACCAGAGGAGCTTTCATGCAGCTGGTCAGAGTCTCAGACAAGATGAAAACACAACTGAACTTTGAATATATTCTGGTTGTTGACACTGAGGGTCTTCATGCTCCAGAACTGGCTGGAAGATCAACAAGACATCATGCCAATGAATTTGCCACATTTGTTATTGGTCTTGCAAATCTAACGCTGATCAACATTTTTGGAGAAAACACAGCTGAGATGCAGGACATTCTTCAGATTGTTGTTCAGGCCTTTATGAGGATAAAGAGGGTCAGACTGAATCCCAGCTGTGTGTTTGTGCATCAGAATGTTTCAGATGTCGCAGCTGGAGAAAAAAACATGGAGGGAAGGAGACGACTGCTGGAGAAATTAGATGAGATGACAAAACTCGCTGCTAAAGAGGAAGGCTGTGATGCAGAACGTTTCAGTGATGTGATTAAATATGATGTTCAGAATGATGTGAAGTATTTCGCTCAGCTCTGGGAGGGAAACCCACCCATGGCACCACCAAACCCAAACTACTGTGAAAACATTCAAGAACTGAAGAAATTTATTAAGTCTCATGACTCAAAATCACATAGAATGCTGCTGAAAGACTTCAAAATTCATATTAAAGATCTCTGGGAGGGTTTACTGAATGAACCATTTGTCTTCAGCTTCAGAAACTCTCTGAAGATTTCAGTCTACAGGAAATTGGAGAATGGATACAGCAAGTGGTCCTGGAGTCTTCACAATGCCATGCTGAAAAGTGGCTCCAGAATCCTGACCAAGCTCCAAATAAACTATAGAATTAACATCTATCACCTCCGAGCAAATGCCAAGGCCTCCAAGTTCAATTCAACCGTCCACACAACTGTGGAGGTATGCAACATACACATTAGAGCAGGGCAACTCTGGTCCTCTGCTCTGAAGCATAATCAAACATGCCAGTCTGTACGTTTCAAGAAATTCGGAAGACTTTGGCAACATTTTTCAGTTGTGTACAATTTGAATGCATACATTATAATAAATAAATATATAATTAACATACAGTCATAATAAGTAATAAATAAACTATACATAAATAAAAAAGAAGTTAAAACATTATTATAATAAATACAATTCATTAAAACAAGTTCATTTTCAATAAATTTGAAGACGTACATTATAATAAATATATAATTAACAAGTTCATAAGTAATAAATAATATATAAACAAATTGATTAAAAATAAGTTTAAAAAACATTATTATAATAAATACTATTCATTAAAAACAAGTTCATTATATATAAAATTCATTAAAAATAAGTTATTTAAAAATATAAAAATCATTCAAAATTATTTTATTTAAATACATAAAATTATTATTTTTTTAAAAATTCATTTCGGTAGGTGTCCAATGTACTGTAGAAAAACAAACATAAGATAAATTAGCTTTGTTAGCTTTATGATGATCACATTAATCAAGTTAACAGTATGATGTGCAATGAATTGTCCTACACGTTTTGTCTGTTTGGTACTCAAAATGCCAATACAAAATGTCCACAATGTTGTTTCACTACATATCTCATAGACGTCCACTGATTTTTATATCAGGTTACTGATAAACCAGGGGTGTCCAAACTTGGTCCTGGAGGGCCAGTGTCATGCACAGTTTAGCTCCAACCCTAATTAAACACAGCTGAACCAGCTAATCAAGGTAGGCACACTAGAAACTTCCAGGCACGTGTGTTGAGGCAAGTTGTACTTAAATTCTGCAGGGCACCAAGAGTTCCAAGAAATCCAAAAGACTTTGGCAAGATTTTCAGTTGTGTTTGATTGTTACTTTGTTGCATATAAAAACTGTTACTCCTAAATTATCGTGTGGTAACTATTTCACACCCAAGGCTGCATTGTGCCTAGCACCAATCTTCAGCCATGACAATATTCACAATATAGCACAGCCCTTCATAGATTAATGTGTAAACATAACTATTATAATAACAAAATGAAGCAAAAGCATTAAATCAAAAGCAAAATCACTATTTTATTTTTATTTATTGATTTTTATTTATTTATTTTTTTTCCCCTTTTTTTGCAATTTCCAAGGTTTTGGAGCAAGGACCGGAAGTGGAGAACGTGAAGGGAGTCCAGAGGAGCTCCTGTGCCAGCTTCCGCTTCATCTGGAAGTTGTCCACAATCACAAAAAAATTCAAAAAATTAATTTTGTTGATGAAATGTAAGTTCTGTTGTGTGAAATATTTCTTTTCTGTTGTTTGCTGTTCCATTTTGTTATATACATGTTATTTAATTGTTTCACACATACACACACACACACACATATATATATATATAAAATTGTTCTTTATGTATAGTTTATTTATTGATATATCAATAGTATTAATTAGATTTTTTAATCTAATATTAACATTATCTACAATTTCTCCTGTTATTCAATTTAAAATGGTTATTTCTTCAGTTTCACACACACACACAAACACACATACAGACACCTACCTTAAGACCTTACCTCTGTTCCTCATGATTTTCTTTTGTAATTTGATAATTTATTATTTTGTTACTGATTATTTAATAGCAATAGAGTGTGTGTGTGTGTGTGTATATATATATATATATATATATATATATATATATATATATATATATATATATATATATATATATATATAATAATATTATTATTATTATTATTATTATTATTACAAAATCGTTGAAAGTGTGTTTGTGTGCAGTGGGCTAATTGGCAATTGATGTCTATGAACACCATCTATATTCTGTTTGTGATTTACAGGACCCACAGAAAACAACCATTAAGACTGATGTGTTTATCACCTCCCTACCATAAACACTAATGTTTAGTGCTGCTATGATCTTAATGCTACCAAGCATGTCAAACATAAATAAGATCATTAATCAATTCCAATTTAAACATTGAATTACTAGTCATAAACAGAGTAACATTTTCTCTCTCTTTCCTCCCCCTCTCTCACCCTCTTTTTTTATAAACATAAATATTTAATTGTAATATCTTATTTCAACAAATACATTATAATTGTGTATGAGTGTGTTAATACAGTAGTTCATTACATAACATTAACTAATGTAGAATACATTATAACAGTTATTGTAAATTCACATAATACCTATATAGAGAATGTGTGTGTACATAATATATATTTACACACACATTTTTATTTCGTACTTGTCAGTTTAAAATTCTCTCTAAATAAAGAGAAGCACTGGTGACACCTGGTGGTCAAAAACAAGAACGTGCCATTTAACAGCCTAAATTAGGTGATAAGTGAATTGTGATAATTTTCCAGCTTTAAGGGCTTTGGTTTTTTTTATTTTTTTTTTATAATTACCTAATTAAATATGTTGCCCTTTCTGTCAAAGAGTTAAATTTAACCAAACCTAAAACATTTACAAAAAATATGCAAATGATTAAATTTTAAAATGGAATTCACTAGAGTACAGGCTTCAATATTACAAAAAGAAAAAAAATTATTAATATAATAATTATTGTCGATTATTGATCATGGTATTGTAATAATGAAACAAAATAATACATTAATCATGTTAAGTTCATTCTTGCATGCATGCACAGTTTAACCACTCATGAATTAGTTAATTGCTTCTTACGCATTACAAAACCAAGACACATGTATTATAGTAACATGACAAGCAAAACAATTATAAATTAATATCTTACTTACATCGTATCTGCTCTTCTTAACGAAAGAATTCACAGTTTTCAGTCAGTGTTTTCAGTGCACACTGAGCACATGGCGTGAACGCAGCAAAAACTCCCGCGGTTTCAGAAAATACAACTTTAGTTCCGGGTTGATGACGCAAGACGCACAGCCGAAGTAGCACGTCCAACTCAGAAAGAACCGAATGAGCCGGTTCGACCAACTGTATAGTACAGTAAATATGCTTATTATGATTACTGTTATAAATTAAAACTTTATTAAAACCTGCAAAAAAAAAATTAAATTTTATTACAGTCTATTGTGCTTTTTTTTTTTTTTTTTAAGTTCTTTAAGCGAAATCAAGAGTTTATCAGACTGGTTTATATATATTAATATATAACCTATCCACAATTGTGCATCAATGTGTGTAATGTGTGCTGTAGGTGCGAAACGTTTAGGAATATTATCGAATATTATCCAAGTTGTAGGCTAGTCAATATTGGTGGTATCTGACATTAAGGATCCGCGAATGAAACTGTAACCACAAACTCCATAGTAAATGAAAGGCAATATCTATCTATCTATCCATTTATCTTTCTATCTAACACTCTAGCAACTATCCAAACCAACCTAGCAACCACCCTGAGTACCCTAGCAACTCTGTCTGTCTAACTATCTATCTATCAATCTATCTGTGTGTAACTGTCTGTCTGGCTATCTATCTAAACTTTTAAACTGTTTCAAGCTAATCATCCTAAAAACATGCTAGCAACAATATCTATGTAATCCATCTATCTAAATTTTCAAACTTCAAGCTTTTACAACGGTTTTAAACTTTCAGGCTAGGCTTTCTCAAGCCAACCTAAAGTTTTTTCTTGACGAACTTTTTTATCTAGTTTTCTTTTATTGTTGTAATTAATCTATAGCATTAACAAGATGACTCGTTGAATTCATTTTGGGAGCGATGACTGATTGAATGTAGCCTACCTATTTTTAGTCCAGTGCCTGTATATAAGATTAGTAGGCTGTTGACCAAGTTCAGAGGCTGTCATATGTGGATCAACTTACTTTGTTGTGTATTTTCAATAGTTTCAATATAAAAAATAACTTTTATATTGATTCAAAGGATTTATTGCATTTTGGAGAAAGAAAAAAAAAACCTTATGGATTTATTGCATTTTGGGGGGAAAAATAATCAGTTTTTATAATAAATCTTTGAAAATCAAAATCTGGATTTGAATTTTTAATGATATTATAACCTAAAGATGCTATGTGAAAGTTTGAAACAGAAAATAGTGGTTTTCGTCTTTGGTAAAGAAAACACATTTTTTACTCAAATTAATCCAAATGGATTTATAGCGTTTTGGAACCAAGCTCTTATATAATTATATATATATAACAAGATATATATATATATATATATATATATATATATATATATATATATATATATATATGTATATATATATATATATGTGTGTATATATATATATATATATATATATATATATATATATATATTCCCATTATATTTCATAATGAACTGGACTGCCAGTGAGCACGCTGCTTTTTGATGCTGTTTTTGATGAATAGCCTACAGCTTAAGCACCGTTTATTTTTCAGCCTCACATAAAATTATTAATGGAACAAAAACAAATTTTTGCTGTAATAATAACGACTTTTTAAAAGTCGTTTCTTAAATGTGAACCAAAGCGCGATCATACATTAACGTATTATTGTCCTCATTAGCCTTTCATAGATTCAGTCTTATTCTGTAGCTTATTGTGAATATAAACAATCAGTTTCGGACATGGCAAAGCTAAACTGCACCTGATTTCAGAGCCTTGCATTTCAGCATGAGCTCCCCTGTTCACGCAGAGCGAGACGACAAAAAGCGCGTCCTGTTTGTTTTCTCTATTTTAGAAAGCACAACATTTTGTTGATATTATGTCTGCACACAGAAATAAGGGTAGACCATTTACAGTTCCGAATGAAGTATTAGTCTTATCTGTATGAGCAAAAATGGTAGCCTACTTCAAGTTGTTTCTACTGAAGAACAAAATGCAAGTGATCGTGCTGGCGCCTCCATGCATTAAGCGCGCTTCAGCTTCCACTCTGCGTTTAGATCCTATGCCTAACTGCGCACTTTTATCTAAACGTTTAAACTAACGTTGTAAAATGCTTGCAGTGTTTTATATCCATTGATTTTATTTTAAGCAAGTCGTGATGATTTGAGAAGGCTAAATTGATCAAATAATCAACTCTATGCGCTATCCGCTTTGTCCTCACTGAAAAAAAAAAAAAAAAAAAACGAATTTAACAAGCAAAAAATGTTCCAAACATTTTTCTAAATTAATTAATAATGAAACAATTAATTATTAAACAAGTAATTAGGAAGCCAGAGAGAGAGGAATGAAACGGGCTCCAGTTGGACTCGGGCCGAGGATAATGATAAGCTGTCGGCCAATTGGGCCAGGCTAGGGCCTAGATTTGAGGCCCGTGCAAGGCTCTACTCGATTTCTGCATTTGGAAACGAATGTTGTGAATCAGAGTTTGTTTTCTAACCAAATGACAAAATTCTTAATTTGTACTGTGTTGTCTAATTTTTTTTTTTTTTTTTTTTTTTTTTTTTTTTTACATTTTATGGATTCCCCCAATCTCAAGCATGCCGAAATATGAAACCGTATTATTATTATTATTATTATTATCCTTATTTAAAATATGGTTTAATTATTATTTAAACACATTTTAATTAATACAAAGGAATGAATCATAGAAAGTGATCAATTTCTTAATTCATGTCCATAATTTTCGGCATGTCATGGGCTCTGTATACTGGAATAAATGTGTTAAAAAAGGCCAGATAACGTATAAGTATGTGTGACCTGCTGAAATACATCAGAGAATTATTAAATGTAAGTTTCAAGCCTTTCATTGTGACTGTAACAGTAACATTAATGTGAGTGCCAAAATATGTGTTGGCCTAGCTAGCCTATAACACTCAACAATAAGCCACCTTTTCAATCGTTTTATTTTTTTATGCCATAATGCACACCTCCTTAAATGTAATCTAAACATTCCAAGTTCCTACTTTTTGTAGTATTTCTAGGGGTTTTTCATGTCACAGTTTTAGCCCATTAATCTTGATTTCTCAGATTATTTTGTTCAAGTTTATTTATTTATTTTTGGTGTGAGTCAGAGTAAATTGCGACTCCAATAGTCTCATGAACGTGCGGCCAACGGCCAAGGTCAGGATTTTTCATTCAAAAGCTTTCATTAGCCTATAGATTGAAATGAAAGCTCCTTAATAATAATATTACAACATAAGGAAATTGTGTAAATTTAATGGTTTTCATAATTAGTTTAATAACCATAAAATGCAAAGAGCCTTTTTTTTTATTTTTGATGCGTACGCTGTAGTCTACAACGATCACACGTTTTGAAATTAACCCTCACTGTAAATTTGAGGATCTTATAATCTTACATTATAATGTTATTGTTGTTTTATATCGTTATTTGAACATAGTTACAAAACAAAATAATTTTGTTTTATTTTTCGCATTTCGTAATTACAGTCAGTTTGCAATCTGTCCCTTTGCGCCACCTGGCAGTAGTTTCGTGAACGACTTTAACACGTGACTGACTTGCAGTTAACGCCATGGCCCTGCGGCGGTAATAGGCATTTTGGTTGTCCACCTACTGTAGGTGTGCTGTTTGATAGCAATCTTTCCTTTGAAAGCCACATTTCTAGCATTTGTAAAACTGCATTTTTCCATCTCAAAAATCTAAATTATGATCTCAATTATGCTCTCAATGTCAAATGCAGAAATGTTAATTCATGCATTTATGACCTCAAGGTTAGATTATTGTAATGCTTTATTGGGTGGTTGTTCCGCACACTTGATAAACAAACTCCAGATGGTTCAAAATGCAGCAGCTAGAGTTCTTACTAGAACCAGGAAGTATGACCACATTAGCCCGGTTCTGTCAACACTGCACTGGCTCCCTATCAAACATCGGATAGATTTTAAAATCTTGCTAAGTACTTATAAAGCCCTGAATGGTTTAGCTCCTCAGTACTTGAGCGAGCTCTTATCACATTATAGTCCTCAACGTCCGCTGCGTTCTCAAAACTCTGGCCATTTGATAATACCTAGAATATCAAAATCAACTGCGGTCGGCAGATCCTTTTCCTATTTAGCACCCAAACTCTGGAATAATCTACCTAACACTGTTCGGGAGGTAGACACACTCTGTCAGTTTAAAGGTGCAATAGGTGATTGTCTTCAGAAACATTTTTTGTTATGCTGGTTGAAAGTCTCTTCACACCGCGATAACAATCATTAAGTTAAGTGGTCTAAATGTATTTATATGTATTTATATATTCTATGGAAGGCGTAAGACCAAGAAATGTTCGTCTAATCAAAACGCTCAGTCCGAGCGTTTTTATTGTCTTTCCTACCTGCCTGTCAACGTATGTATTAGCATACTTCTGCGCACCCGGTTTGCGTAAACAGGATACTTCATCGGTGCTTTCACGCACACTGTGCGGACAGAGCGAGAATGGCAGGCAAACATCAACCTGATCTTCCTTCCTGGTATTGTAGTACTTTTAGTAACTGTACTATAATGTTTTCTCACCGCTGAATGACACATGATGTAGCCCAGCGGTTCCTAATTCCAGTCCTCGCGCCCCCGTGCTCTGCATATTTTGCATGTCTCTTTTAGTTAACACACCCGATTCAGAAAACCAGCTCGTCAGAAGTGAGCTACTGTATGTGCATGAACTATGTTCCAATTGACATGCTCCGTACACAGCGAGGACTGGAATTGGGAACTGCTGATGTAGCCTATTGTAGTAATGTTGTCTCTGTTATTCTGGTCTGTGAGCGTATATGCATGCAGGGGGTGTGGCTTTAGACGCGATTGCAGGGAGGGTGGGATGTTCGTTTTCAGTGCTATCAGGCTGCACCTTTAAATCTAGATTAAAGACCCATCTAACACACTAATACACTTCTAATATTCAATTCCGTTAAAGGATTGTTAGGCTGCATTAATTAGGTCAACCGGAACTGGGAACACTTCCCATAACACCCGATGTACTTGTTACATCGTTAGAAGAATGGCATCTATGCTAATATTAGTCTGTCTCTTTCTTATTCCGAGGTCACCGTAGCCACCAGATCCAGTCCATATCCAGATCAGATGGTGGATCAGCACCTAGAGATGACTTCTATGGCCCTGAATGTCAGCGGAGACCAGGACACTTAGATGCGCCCCAGAGACGGATCCCCAGTGAAGACCTCGTCTCCTAGACGGCCATCGGGACAAGACCACGGGAACCAGATGAGTCCTCTGCACAATCTGACTTTGCTGCAGTTGGAATTGAACTGCTGGTTTCATCTGGCCAGAGGAGAACTGGCCCCCCGACTGAGCCTGGTTTCTCCCAAGGTTTTTTCTCCATTCTGTCATCGATGGAGTTTTGGTTCCTTGCCGCTGTCGCCTCTGGCTTGCTTAGTTGGCTTGCACTTAATTTCCAGCAATATCGTCGACTTGATTGTGCAGATACAATTTAAACTGAACCGAGCTGGACCATGACATCACTGAATTTAATAATGAAATGCCTTTAACTGAAAATTGACTGTTTAATCTTGTAATTTTATATTATTGACAAACTATTCTCCTATTTGATAGTGTAAAGTGCTTTGACACAATCTGTATTGTTAAAGGCGCTATATAAATAAAGGTGACTTGACTTGTCTTGTAATCGCTTTGTTAGTTTAATGCAGCAGTCGGGAACCTATGGCTTGCCATATCTCTCATCCTTTACCAACAAATGATCTATTTCAAAAATTATACATCACTAGAGATAAGCAATTCCTTTGTTGTAGAGACTATATAAGCTGATAAAAGGTTTAATAATACATTTTTTGTACCAGCCTAAGTGCGCGTTCAGTTCTGTTCGCAAGAGTCAGCAAACCACTGATGTGTCTATGGTAACATAGAGCTAATTAACTCAGATTCAAGCTGCTACGTAACTTGTTTGTGGTAATAGCGAAAAGAAAGTTTTTTTTGAACAGCAGAAAAATTGTGTAAAAGTATGTAAAAAAAAAAAAATGACAGGACTGAAACATATACTTTGTTTTATAGAAGATGGTGTTCTCCTGTGCTAAGAGCCAGTATGAAACATATCGCCGGTTACTTTCACTTTTTCCGCGCAGCCTTCAGCGGGTGGGACTGTTAGTGTTATTAATAAAGGAATGTGAATGAATGTGACAGTAAAGAGAGGGACATTCTTGATATTATTCTTGATATTAAAAAGACAGTATTAAAAACTAAATGCTGCGAAACAGAACTCAGTCCGCTTCTGACTGGATGTTTTCTGTACACGAGGTCCGAGTGGAACACGGACAAGCATAGTAGACTTTGTCTTCGGTGACACGCCGAAAACTGAAAAAACACGGAGTGTCAAAATGCCTGCACTGGTGAGTACATAAATACGGTCGACATGCACCATGCATTTTTCTTTACTCACTTACTCTCTCTCTCTTCTAATAAAGTTTCTATTATTAAAACGTCATTAAAAAAACATGCATTTAGGCTATAGGTGCATCTCAATAAATTAGAATGTCATGGAAAAGTTTATTTCAGTAATTCAACTCAAATTGTAAAACTCGTGTATTAAATAAATTCAATGCACACAGACTGAAGTAGTTTAAGTCTTTAGTTCTTTTAATTGTGATGATTTTGGCTCACATTTGTGGGATTACAAATTTATAAAATGGTAAATCTAGCTTCCAATGTAATAGTATATTGTGTTTTACATTTTGAGGTAAAGATGATGACATTCTAAGAAGATCAAGTCAGGCAGCCCAGGTGTCTGAGACATTAACCTTTTGTCTTTATGCACTTCCTGACCACTGAGTAGAGTCCCAAGTTAAAGGTGAATGCTAAGCTCAAGGCACAGCTGTGCCTTTGTCTCTATGATAATGTGAAGGTATGGGCGATCCTGTCAGGCTGATTGGATTAGCACCTATGCATTTGAATGACACTGTTATGCTGATGAGATCAGGGCTGGGGAAATTCAGGTAACGGGCTGATTCCTGTACTGCATTTGCATGCTTTGTTTAGATTGTCTCCACCTCTATGTATCCCCCCCCCCTTGAAAGGTATAAACTCTACTGTGTTGAGCAGACTTGGATGACTGCAGCGACGCACAGCGAGTTATCAATAAAGAGACACTTCTGCTTGAAAGATACCCCAACGTCTCCTGGTCTCTGCTTCGACGAGGAAAAAAAGTTTCCTACACATTTAACAAAACCCCACCAATTCACTATCTCAACAAATTAGAATATGGTGACATGCCAATCAGCTAATCAACTCAAAACACCTGCAAAGGTTTCCTGAGCCTTCAAAATGGTCTCTCAGTTTGGTTCACTATGCTACACAATCATGGGGAAGACTGCTGATCTGACAGTTGTCCAGAAGACAATCATTGACACCCTTCACAAGAAGGGTAAGCCACAAACATTCATTGCCAAAGAAGCTGGCTGTTCACAGAGTGCTGTATCCAAGCATGTTAACAGAAAGTGAAGTGAAGTGAAGTGACGTGACATGTGGCCAAGTATGGTGACCCATACTCGGAATTTGTGCTCTGCAATTAACCCATCCAAAGTGCACACACACAGCAGTGAACACACACACACCGTGAACACACAACCGGAGCGATCCTGTCAGGCTGATTGGATTAGCAGCCATTTTTATGCTGCGGCACCCGGGGAGCAGTTGGGGGTTCGGTGCCTTGCTCAAGGGCACCTCAGTCGTGGTATTGAGGGTGGAGAGAGCGCTGTACACTCATTCCCCCCACCTACCATTCCTGCCGGCCCAAGACTCGAACCCGCAACCTTTAGGGTAAGAGTCCGACTCTCTAACCATTAGGCCACGACTTCCCCTAAAGTTGAGTGGAAGGAAAAAGTGTGGAAGAAAAAGATGCACAACCAACCGAGAGAACCGCAGCCTTATGAGGATTGTCAAGCAAAATCGATTCAAGAATTTGGGTGAACTTCACAAGGAATGGATTGGGGCTGGGGTCAAGGCATCAAGAGCCACCACACACAGACGTGTCAAGTAATTTGGCTACATTTCTCTTGTCGTATTCCTCTTGTGTGTCTTACCTGGGCTAAGGAGAAGAAGAACTGGACTGTTGCCCAGTGGTCCAAAGTCCTCTTTTCAGATGAGAGCAAGTTTTGTATTTCATTTGGAAACCAAGGTCCTAGAGTCTGGAGGAAGGGTGGAGAAGCTCATAGCCCAAGTTGCTTGAAGTCCAATGTTAAGTTTCCACAGTCTGTGATGATTTGGGGTGCAATGTCATCTGCTGGTGTTGGTCCATTGTGTTTTTTGAAAACCAAAGTCACTGCACCCGTTTACCAAGAAATTTTGGAGCACTTCATGCTTCCTTCTGCTGACCAGCTTTTTAAAGATGCTGATTTCATTTTCCAGCAGGATTTAGCACCTGCCCACACTGCCAAAAGCACCAAAAGTTGGTTAAATGACCATTGTGTTGGTGTGCTTGACTGGCCAGCAAACTCACCAGACCTGAACCCCATAGAGAATCTATGGGGTATTGTCAAGAGGAAAATGAGAAACAAGAGACCAAAAAATGCAGATGAGCTGAAGGGTCACTGTCAAAGAAACCTGGGCTTCCATACCACCTCAGCAGTGCCGCAAATCTTATCACCTCCATGCCACGCCGAATTGAGGCAGTAATTAAAGCAAAAGGAGCCCCTACCAAGTATTGAGTACATATACAGTAAATGAACATACTTTCCAGAAGGCCAACAATTCACTAAACATGTTTTTTTATTGGTCTTATGAAGTATTCTAATTTGTTGAGATAGTGAATTGGTGGGTTTTTGTTAAATGTGAGCCAAAATCATCACAATTAAAAGAACCAAAGACTTAAACTACTTCAGTCTGTGTGCATTGAATTTATTTAATACACGAGTTTCACAATTTGAGTTGAACTGCTGAAATAAATGAACTTTTCCACTACATTTTAATTTATTGAGATGCACCTGTATATATGCACAATAAATGCATATATATAAATATGCATATATATATATATATATATATATATATATATATAGACTCTTTGGTCAAAAAAGGTTCCCGACCCCTGGTTTAATGTATTAGTTAAATAAATAACTGCGCTGGTGCTCCCGTGGACACTTTGCTCTCGCACAGGTACTGCTAGCGTGGATGGTCAAATACTCAAGTTACAATGGGCTTTACCATTATATCAGAAATAATTACTGATTGCTTAATAAAATGATAATGTTCTGTAACTGTGCTCTCGGTCATTGATTTAATGGTTATTTCAAATATATTAAATATAAGACAAAAATATAAATATTTAGTTGCCTTTATTGAGCTTGCATTTATCAAGTAATATTTTTCTTGTTTAGATGTGATGCTTCGTTATAATTTTGTGGAATACTTGATTGTTTTTCTGAATTGTTTAATGTGAGTTTACCTGTATAAGCCACTTTTTGTGTGAAGTTATGCTCAGTAATGTTCTAATGTGCTGTAACAACTCTTTTTGTTTCAAGTTTAAAGTTGTTTACTGATATAGTGCAACAACAATAAAAATACATTTCACCAGAAAAATACCAACTTTTTTTTTGTGTGTGCAATAATAATCAATAAATAAATTATTAGTGTGTCCACTTTACATTAAATTTCACTTTGACAGGTTTCTAATGATTGTAACTCATTAACAAATTGTTCACAGGTGTTCACTTTACATTAAGGTTCACTTTGACAGGTTACTAATGTTTATAACTCATTAATAAATGGTTCACAGGTGTTCACTTTACATTAAGGTGCACTTTCACTGCTTACTAACGTTTATAACTTGTTAATAAATGGTTCACAGGTCTTCACTTTACATTAAAATTCACAAGTAACTAATACTGGATTTAAAATTTTCATTATTAATATCTTGTGAAGTCATTGTTGTGCTTTTATGTCCCTTATCAGTTTTGGTCCCAGTTTATATTAGGTGGCCTTATGTACTTACATTTAAATTAATCATTTGGTACAATGCACTTATTGTGTACATACACATTTTTACATTGTACTTAGATTTAAAAAAAAAAAAATACCTGCATGTAATTACAAATGTTATACAGAAATTAATTACAGATGTAATTACACTGTTGACCCATCTCTTACAGTTTAACCCACCCATACCACCAAACCTGTCTCTAACCTTACTCATATCCCACCTCGATAGCAGCAAAAGTGTTTTGCAACACAATATGAACACAATAAGTGCATTGTACTTCTTTTTTGAGGTAAGTACAAAGTGGTTAAGACCACCTAATATAAAGTGGGACCTCAGTTTTTAATAGTTACTGTGGATAGGCATCATGAACTTATGCAGAGAATCAAAGGTAAGATACAGAGTAGCTTCTGGTAAGAAACATTGTAAGAAAAGTGATACGAGTCATGAGATATAAAAAGGGGGAGGGGGGGGGATACAACACCCTTCAGTCTTGCTATAGTAGTCTATTTTTGCTACATCATTAAATAAATCAGGAATCTAGTTTTGAGTTTAAAAAAGTATGAATAATATATTATAAAATATATATTTTATAAAGTATAATAATATATATATATATATATATATATATATATATATATATATATATTAAATATAAATATATATTAAGCCTTTATAACATGTGAATTAAAAATGTCTCACTATTTGGCAGGGATTGCATTAAAATCACATTTTTTTATTCATGCATTTATAACTGCTTATCAATGATTTATAATGCATTTGTAAATGAGTTATTAGTCATTTATGAACACCTTTATAAACCCTTTATAAAGGGAACCTTAATGTGAAGTGTTGCCCATTCTTCTTTAATTGATGTATTCACTTTATTAATTGAATGTATTCTTCTTAAATGATGTTTTATTGTGTCTGGCAAAATAAATATTATTTCTTGATTTATTTTAGACTGCTGAAATCATCATAACTAGTAAATTGTGAGGAGGCTTTTGTTACCGCAAATCTACGGCCAGGATAGGCCAAACTGAAGGCTCATGAATGAATTGAGCAGTAGGCACTTCATCGGACTCCTTTCAATTTCTGTCTCTTGCTGATGTTAGCAAGTTGTACAGGAAAAGACTGAATAAACTACACATTTTGTCAAGAGCAAGCAAGCACAACTAACATTGTGATTAACATCTAAAATTACTATTGCAATTTGTATTTTATAGTCACTTGAATTAAATTCAAAATCAAAGTTTTAATAAATCAAGTGATTGTTTACAGAAGCACAAAAACGACATACACGCAGAACACCTTCACCCAGGCTGCTGGACTTCACTTTTACTTACATGTGCAGTGCTTCAGCTATTTCTAAATCATTTATATGGGAGTTTTTTGAAAAGGGGGTTGGATGCCTTTTCTTTTAAGACCAACAATTTTTTTCCTCCTGTGTTGAAATTAGAGAGGTAGTCAGGGAAGTATATCTGTATTTTATTTTATTTAGTAGGAAAGTTATTCCTTGAACAGAAAAAAAAAAAAAAAAAACCTAATATGCTATTGTTTATTGTTTTGGCCTTTTCCCCTTCTGAAGCCTTTGTTTGATTATTTCCCGCTGTTTATTTAATAAAATATCTAGTTTTATTTTGAAACTGGTGTTGCTGAGCATTTTGTGTATCTGCCCTGGGACCTGGAGATGGCAGTTCTCTCATTCTCTCCTCACTAATCACACACCTTTTCCTACCTTTGGATTTAAAAGGGGGCATGTAACAAATACATGTAAAATAAGTGTTAAAGGACATTTGACAGGGTCTTTTTAACAAATTCATTTATTGTGTCTTGATTGATGTTGACATTATTTGTATTGAGTGATGTACTGGATTTACATTTATTAATTTACCACATGCTTTTATTCAAAGCAATTTACAACTCCGATATGTAATAAGTAAATCATCACAAAGAGGCAGATAAACACAAGAAGTGCTTGTAACAGAAAGTTTCAGACATCGTTCGGATTAGTACAGGGAGGGATTAAGGAAATGTGAAAGCCTTTTTTAATAGGATGCAGTTGACTGTTGATGGAAAAGAGGAGTTTACTGCTGTCTCTTGAATATTGTCAGGGATTCTGAATAAAGGTGGGAAGATCATTCCAGCAGTAAAGAATAATGAATGAAAATGTTCTGGAAAGTGATTTTGTACCTCTCTGTGATGGTACCACTAGGCATCGCTCACTTGTAGATCTCTGAAGGGGATGTAGATCCGTAAAAGAGTGATCAGGCGTGATGCTGGATTCTGAATCAATTTGCTTTTTTCTCCATTGTTTTGCATATAGGTCAGATCAACAGGTCGTAGACTTTAACATTACTCCAGCCATCTGATTACAAGCATTGAGCTTTAGCTTTTTTTTCATGTTCACGTTTATTTTATATCATCAGCAATCTATTATTAATGTCTTCTCTTGGATGATAATTGAGATTAAGCAGTTTTGATTATAAATATGTTTAGTTTTATTAATTAGGCCTGTGTTCAGAAATATGTTGTTTTAATAATTTCACAGTATTGTTTACTGAATCTTTTTTTTTCTTTTATCGTCTTCTAGTGTATCTGATGAAGCTTTGCTCATCTGAGAATGTAATAGAAAGTCATCTCTAACTGTGATCTGAGGAGAATCTGAGAGTGTCCATTCAGTGTCCACTGCCCAGGTAAAGTTTATGTAAACTGTCAATAGCATCCTGTTTTGTGTATCTTCTCCATTCGTATGGGATCCGACCCTTTCCATCAAATGTTTTATTGTAGTATTTTTCCAGATTTTTCTGGAATCTGCACACAAACCACTTCCAGTAGGGCAGTTCAGAGAGGTCAGGGGTGATGCTCCAGTCTGCATAAACTCCTCCTGCTCTTCTGTAATCTCTAAAACTTAACCATCCATTGGGTGTGTTAAAATTAAGATCACTTGCCACTAAATTTGTGCAAACAAAAGCACAGAGAATCACTGTGTTTGTGAAATGCTGTCCATCAATTCCAGTCACTCTGTGTAAAGGAGCACTGTGATCTCCTTCATGGTTTTTTGTGTCATTGGTGCAGGTGGCTCCACAGAACGGACACTGAACCCAACAGCACTGACAGAAGTGATCAATCAGAAGCTCATCTGGTCTGAATTTACAGTCCAGATTTACTGGAAATGTCTTTCTGTTGAATCTACTGCTAATCTCAGACATTACAGCAGAAAGTTCTTGTTTTATCACATCTTTCAGGAGTTTGAAATCAACATCATCATGTTTGACTCCACTGAGGTCTTTTTCAGAGAAGATCGGCTCATCTGAGAGCTGCTGTGTGAAAGTCTTCAACCACAAACTAAGATCTCCACTGTTCACTTGAACATGTTCAGTAGATTCATGAGCTGCTTTCATGATCCTCTGTTGCAGGAGTTTAATTTTTTTCTCCATCTTGGGTAAAACATTGACACTAAACCGATCAGTGATGTACTGACTGACTTCATCTCTGATGAAACTCTTGAAGTGATCTCTTGGATTATGAATGTAGTTCATGTATTTGGCAAAATCCTCCTCTTCTGCCAGTCTCTTCAGGATATGTTTCTCCAGATTTGATCTGTTTCCATTTAGAGATTCACAGTTTGATCTCATTTCATCTGTCAGATCTCTGGCAGTCTTCTCATAGACATCCTGCTCAATGTGCTCTTTAAGTTTCTGACAGATGATTTCACCAAAAATGGCAATCCGTGTTGCTCCACGACAGTATTTCTGGAAGATACTATAGTAGTCTTCTCTCTTCTTCTCAGTATAGAGATCGGGATCATTGGCTTCCCTGAACAGTCTGTGTTGGCAAATAAAAACCTTTTTTGCTCTGTTACAGATGAAATAAACCAAATCCACAAAGAATTCTTCCTGAAATTCGTATTTCTCACATTTTTTCTGATATTCTTTTACACTCTTCTTGATGTAATATACCTGTTGTTGAATGTAGCTGATGTTGTAGCCCTTCTCTGAAATCTTAAATGACTGAATCATTGTGACTGTCTTCTGAACAACGTCTTTGACAAATGATCTTATTTGGGCATCATCTTCTGGAGTAAGAGTTGACTCCTTTACATCTTGTTTAGTGCAATTTTTTGAAGACTCTCTGAAAATGACATATTCAGAGTAATTTGGCACATCAAGAATATCGTTGTACTTATTGCCCTGTTTGCAGCAACTGAGAACCTGTGTCACATCATTCAGTACGTCAGTATGTGTGATGATCTTCTTCACACTGTTTTCCCAAATCAAATCAAACTCCTTCTTCAGTGTTTCTTCATCATTTGCTTTGTCTTTGAGTTTTAAGGCAAGTTCTTTGCTCTTTTCAACGAGAATGTTTTCAAGTTGTTTCCTCTCTTCATTCTTTTTCTTCAGGTCTCGAAGCTGAAGAATCTCATTTAATTTCCCTTTTGTTTCTCTCACAATGTTTCCCTGAAGCTCTTTGATTTTGGTTTCAAAGGATGTTTTCCACTGAATCAGTATTTCTGCATATGCGTCTTTCTCAAAAAATTCTGACATTGATTTTTTCACTTTTTTACTTGTCTTATTCAGTTCTCTTTGAAGATAAGTTTCCTCAACTTCATGAATTGCTTCATTTTCTATTTCGTTGTGCAGTTTGTTCTCAATTACCATCATGGCACTCTGAAGACTCCAGGACCACTTGCTGCATTCATTCTTTAGTTTCTTGTAGGCTGCAGTCTCCAGAGAATATCTGAAGCTGAAGACAAATTGTTCATTCAGTAAAGCCTCCCAGAGATCGTTAATATGATCTTTGAGGTGTGTCAGACTCATTCTATGTGATTTTGAAGCATGAGATATAATAGTTTTTTTTAGTCCTTGGATATTCTCACAGTAGTTTGGGTTTGGTGGTGCCATGGGTGGGTTTCCCTCCCAAAGCTGAGAGAAATACTTCACATCATTCTGAACATCAAAATTAATCACATCACTGAAACGTTCTGCATCACAGCCTTCCTCTTCTGCAGCAAGTTTTGTCATTTCATCCAGTTTCTCCTGCAGTCGTCTCCTTCCCTCCATATTTCTCTCTCCAGCTGTGAGGTCTGAAACATTCTGATGCACAAACACACAGCTGGGATTCAGTCTGACCTTCTTCATCCTCATAAAGGCCTGAACAACAATCTGAAGAATGTCTTGCATCTCAGCAAGGTTTTCTCCAAGGATGTTGATCAGCGTTAGATTTGCAAGACCAATAACAAATGTAGCCAATTCATTGTCATGATCTCTTGTTGATCTTCCAGCCAGTTCTGGAGCATGAAGACCCTCAGTGTCAACAACCAGAATATAGTCAAAGTTCAGTTGTGTTTTCATCTTGTCTGAGACTCTGACCAGCTGCATGAAAGCTCCTCTGGTGCATCTGCCAGCACTGACGGCAAACTGGAGGCCAAACATGGCATTCAGCATGGTGGATTTCCCAGAGCTCTGAATCCCTAAAACTGACAGCACAAAGAGTCTCTGGTCTCCCAGTTTCTGGATGAGTTGATCTAAAACAGCAGAGATCCAGATCACAGGAACATGAGCAGCGTCTCCATCCATCAGCTCCATTGGAAATCCAGAGATCATCATCTCTGCTGCGAGACTCGGAAGAGAAGATAAGTCAAACTGCAGGTCTTTCTTGTTCTTCTTTACAGATGAACATGATTCATAGATTTGTCCGATTTCCCTCATGATGTGCTCCAAACCAAAGGTTGCAGCCTGAAGTTCCTCAGATATTGTCTCAAGTTCAGTTTGTTCAGTTTCAAGTTGTTCTGACTTATGTTTCTCTTTCAGTTGTAAGACTGTTAACCATTTTACATCATACTTGTGGTGTAGAGCAGAAAGATCAGCTGATGTATGTTCATCCAGGAGAATTCTGAGCCATTTGAGAAAAAACATCTTCTGAGGTTGATCATATGAGTTAATTTCTTTAATGAAGCACTTTATGAAGTCACTGATGTGAAATTCATGCTGCTGGTGACGGATTTCTGTGTTTTTTTCCCTTTCTGTCTTATCTCCTTGAGGTTGATGTAGTTTTTTGTTTTTCTGACACCACTGATGCCACAGTTTCTGATGAGGCAGAAATGATTCTTTGATTTTTGTCAGATCTTTATTCCCCAGTAACCTCATCATCTGCTGTGCTGCTTCTCTTCCTCTCCTGCAATCACCGTCATCTTCCTCATCTACTCTGATATCTGAGTGATATCTGAGTGACACATCTTCAAGTCTGAAAGAGGAAGATGATTCTTTGAGACAATCATTTATAACTCTTCTGAGTTCTTCAGATACATCTGACTGATTTCTGCCTTTTAGACCAATTCTGAATTTCCTTTTCTTCATCTCAATTACAGTAGATTTATCCTCAGTAAAAAGACAAATGAGTAGTTTTTTGTCTTTGTAGAGGTTTTTAATTATTGATGCATTTCTGTCATACTTGTCCAGTCGTGGTAGAAGAACAACATTGACTGAGGCCATTTCAGTGAGGATCTGCAGCTGTTTCTCATGTTTTCCTGCATCACCGTGTAGATTACAGAATGCAACACAGTCAGTGAATTTATCTGTGTTTTTCCCAGAAGGGCAGTACCAGGCGATCTCCACCACTCCATCCATCAGGACTCTGGTTCTGCTGCTGCCTGGGCAGTTCCTGTGGAAGAATGTGTTGTGTTTCTCATTAATCAGACTGTTCATCAGCTGAGACTTGGATGAAGACACAGAGCCAAACCTGAAGAAAAACACCATTGGAGTTTCTGCCTTGTAGATCGGCTGGGTTTGACTGATGATTTCATTGTTGGTGTTTCTCATCTTCCAGCTCTTGTTGATTTGTCTGAATGTCCAGAGAGGAAACTCAATCTGTCGTGTGAATGGATCAGGAACAAGCAGAGGCAGAGCGTACTGACACTGGGACAGTTTAGTCACCATCAGCTGCTTCAGAAAACCATCAGCACAATGAAACACGGCCATCTGAACATCCATTGGGTGAACAGAGTCAGACTGACTTGATGCTTTGTCTGACGGAGAGATGTTTCCTAAAACAACATCAAAAATATCACTCTCTTCTTCAGATAAGTCGTTGTCTGTTTGTTGTGTTTGATCCTGTTTGTTGGTCTCTTTTGTTTTAATGTATCTTGCTCTGTAGTTCATCATCAGTAGTTTTTGTATGAAAGTCTGAATCAGCTCCTCTTCAGAATAAAACTCATGGGACTGTAATGAATGTTCAGTTATCTGAAGAACATCTGCAGCTCTTAGTTTATTGATGTGCTTGACTTCAACATGGAGTTTGCAGAATAACTTCTCCATTTTTATGTCTTTTCCTTTTGTAGGTGTTAATCTGAACTGATTCCTGCTGTTTAAATGTCCTTATAATTTCCCTGAAAAAGAGATTAACATTTTATTTACTATGGTGTTAAACAACAGAATAAATCTAAAATAATTAGGTACTGAACTAATTATGCACTGAAACCTCCGTCTTAAAGTGATCTCAATGATAGAGTTTCTCTGTATTGCTATTGTTAGTTCTGGTGTGGTCTCTGCTATTCTCTTAAATTTGAAATTATTTCTAAAACTTTATCTTTCTAGTTTTTGCCTTTATTGAAAATCAGATAACTGAAACACATATAGGGCCATACTGTTCTAAAGAGCAGTATACTGTACGGCAATATAGTGCGTGCATAATTATTAGGCATATTGATATTTTGATCAAATTTTTTTCCAAGAACATTTTACCAATTCCAAACCACATCAATTTTAATAACTACTAATAATTTTGTATTTAATAATTTATAATTGATATATAATTGTCCATGAAGGCTGGAAGTGAAAAACTTTTACAAATCAAATGAGCCAAAAAAAGAGATTTAAATCAGACTGAAAAGTCAAAAAATTATTAAATGCCCATGAGAAGGATGCAATGCTAATGCAGTACTAGAATTTGCAAAGTTAAAGGAAAACGCCACCGTTTTTCCATATTCCAATATGTTTTTCCCTCAACTTAGACGAGTTGATACGTAACTATCCTGTCTCAGTGCGTGCACTTAATCGCTCTAGCGCGCAGCACCACTATGCTAGCATTTAGCTAGCATACTTACACGAGTAAGTATGGTGACAAAATAAAACGGGGCAATTTTCTAAGCAGATAAAAAATGATAACTATAATGTGTGGCGGAAGAGCACTTCGCAGCACTTCGACCTCGGCGCAGTAATATTGGTTCTATTGATGGAAGTTAGAGGGAGAGGGAGAGGGGGAGTTTTCAGGAGTGATGATATTGCTGCGCCGAGGTCGAACGCATTGAGACCAGAGAGGTACGCATCAACTCGTCGAAGTTGAGGGAAAAACATATTGGAATATGGAAAAACGGTGGCGTTTTCCTTTAAGGCATGACCATTGGACAGCAAAATGCTCATTGGGTCAGCACGGTCAGAAAAAAACAGGTGGAGAAGAAAAGATATGTTAACTGCATTATTATTAAGAATTAGCTGTGACACCATCAGGAACCATTTAGTCTCCAGTGCCACACTTGATATCAAGTTACTATAATAAGTTACTATTATAACTTGATATCACTTTCGAGTCCATGAGTTCGCCTACCAATGGTATGAGAGTAGCACAGCTTTCACTCTCAACCAAACTAACATTACTAGCCAATTAGATTTTTTTGCTCTTATAAACACGAGACGCGCGTTAGGTGCTTCTCAAACAGAAGGCTGCATCCTACCGAGGCTGCGTCCTTCCTAGTTCAGTCCTTCAGAGTCTTGTAGGCTAGACTCCTCCTCGGCATATAAACGCTAGAATGAGATGGTCTAGTAAGTGCGCGTGGCTACATCACATATGTTCCCGTCCTCACCGTCACGGCACGAAAACACTAATAAAACTTAGTTTTGGAAAAATACTTTGTATTACAAATCTTTATATTATTTGGCTTTCTATTAATGCAATACAATGAATCACAGCTGTCTACAGTCTCCCCATGGCTTAAGTTATTGGCAGTTTAGCGTTTGAGTAATTTACACCAAAACAAAAAATAACATCTATGCTTTCATGTCCGAAAACATTATTTTTGTCTTACATTTCATAATAATTCGGACAAGCTCATTAATGACTCGTTTTTCGTCAGTTTATTTTTATGAAATAGAATGGGTACAAAGGATTGTGGGTGACTGAAGGTCGCAAAGGATACATCCCATGCATCCTTCATATTTAGCTGAATGAAGGATGTGAAACGAAGGCTGCCTTCCAAAGATCCTTCCGATTGAGATGGCCTTCAGCGACGTTTGATGACGTGGCAGCCGAGATATGCAGACTTCGTAGGATGCAGCCTTCCGTTTGAGAAGCACCCATAGAATCCAGTATCAGAGTCGCAGCCCTGATGAATGGAGAAGCACGACAAAAAGCTGCGAGGCGCAATGGTCAAAGATGTCCATCTAGCGCATATTTACATAGAAAAACTAATTAAAATGCAGTGGAGCTTTGTAAACAGCTCAGAGTAATCATGTCATCTCTATAAGAACGATGTGATTGGCAGAACAAATTTACTGGGATTTTTGAAAAGGTCACACATGATCTATTAACGGTAACTTCCCGGTAATTTACCAGTAAAGACTGTATGTATGAAAGGGGCTAAACTCTTCCTCTGCATATGCTGTGAATTTAAATTGCTTAACATTCGTCTGAGAAAACCGTGTGGATTATCTCACTAGATTTGTAACCCAAATCTTTTATAAGCCTTTGCCAACACAAGAGAATGCGTCACCCTATTCTAAGTATGCCATTTATTGTACATCGCAATTTCAAAATAAAATTTCTGATTTTGCATGTGGCCAAATATTAAAATGTATTTAAACATCGTTTAATCACACTGTAAAGTGAAACGTTACCAGTCTGTTGGCGCCCTCTGCAGGTATTTGTTATAATACATAACGTACTTAAGTTGGTTGTGTTCATATTATGTATAGGCATATTACATTTTAACAGTGTTGTTCAATAAAACCATGTAATTACTTGGTTTTGATATTTTATTTGTGGCAATTATTTTTTCCTCATCATTAGTTTATATATAAATAGTCATACTAAAGCTTGGTTTTCACTTATGTCTATTTGTGTTACTAAAAAAAAATATCAGATTACTTGTCAAAATAATTAGTAGATTACTTGATTACCAAAATAATCATTAGTTACAGCCCTAGATTAGTTACAATATTTCAAAATACAACTGCATTGTTTTACTTTTTGTAATTAAAAGACAAATACAGGTGCATCTCAAATTAGAATGTCGTGGAAAAGTTCATTTATTTCAGTAATTCAACTCAAATTGTGAAACTCGTGTATTAAATAAATTCAGTGCACACAGACTGAAGTAGTTTAAGTCTTTGGTTCTTTTAATTGTGATGATTTTGGCTCACATTTAACAAAAAACCCACCAATTCTCAACAAATTAGAATATGGTGACATGCCAATCAGCTAATCAACTCAAAACACCTGCAAAGGTTTCCTGAGCCTTCAAAATGGTCTCTCAGTTTGGTTCACTAGGCTACACAATCATGGGGAAGACTGCTGATCTGACAGTTGTCCAGAAGACAATCATTGACACCCTTCACAAGGAGGGTAAGCCACAAACATTCATTGCCAAAGAAGCTGGCTGTTCACAGAGTGCTGTATCCAAGCATGTTAACAGAAAGTTGAGTGGAAGGAAAAAGTGTGGAAGAAAATGATGCACAACCAACCGAGAGAACCGCAGCCTTATGAGGATTGTCAAGCAAAATCAATTCAAGAATTTGGGTGAACTTCACAAGGAATGGACTGAGGCTGGGGTCAAGGCATCAAGAGCCACCACACACAGACGTGTCAAGGAATTTAGCTACAGTTGTCGTATTCTTCTTGTTAAGCCACTCCTGAACCACAGACAACGTCAGAGGCGTCTTACCTGGGCTAAGGAGAAGAAGAACTGGACTGTTGCCCAGTGGTCCAAAGTCCTCTTTTCAGATGAGCGCAAGTTTTGTATTTCATTTGGAAACCAAGGTCCTAGAGTCTGGAGGAAGGGTGGAGAAGCTCATAGCCCAAGTTGCTTGAAGTCCAGTGTTAAGTTTCCACAGTCTGTGATGATTTGGGGTGCAATGTCATCTGCTGGTGTTGGTCCATTGTGTTTTTTGAAAACCAAAGTCACTGCACCCGTTTACCAAGACATTTTGGAGCACTTCATGCTTCCTTCTGCTGACCAGCTTTTTAAAGATGCTGATTTCATTTTCCAGCAGGATTTGGCACCTGCCCACACTGCCAAAAGTTGGTTAAATGACCATGGTGTTGGTGTGCTTGACTGGCCAGCAAACTCACCAGACCTGAACCCCATAGAGAATCTATGGGGTATTGTCAAGAGGAAAATGAGAAACAAGAGACCAAAAAAAAAAAAAAAAAAAAAAAAAAATGCAGATGAGCTGAAGGCCACTGTCAAAGAAACATGGGCTTCCATACCACCTCAGCAGTGCCACAAACTGATCACCTCCATGCCATGCCAAATTGAGGCAGTAATTAAAGCAAAAGGAGCCCCTACCAAGTATTGAGTACATATACAGTAAATGAACATACTTTCCAGAAGGCCAACAATTCACTAAAAAATGTTTTTTTTTTTTTATTGGTCTTATGAAGTATTCTAATTTGTTGAGATAGTGAATTGGTGGGTTTTTGTTAAATGTGAGCCAAAATCATCACAATTAAAAGAACCAAAGACGTAAACTACTTCAGTCTGTGTGCACTGAATTTATTTAATACACGAGTTTCACAATTTGAGTTGAATTACTGAAATAAATGAACTTTTCCACGACATTCTAATTTATTGAGATGCACTTGTATTTTGTCACTGAAAATTTCTTAAAAATAGTATTAAAATATTGTCTCCTTCTAGTGAACCAAGTATCTGTATTTTGTCTCATCTCGTGAGCTAAGTGTATTGTCACACCCTTAGTGTTGATAAGTGGTGATATAGCTTATAACTTTGAAGTGTAATATAAAATATAATATAGCTTTCATTCTTCAGGCCAACTATATATTCATGAGAAAACAACAAAAAAACAGTTTGAACAAGGAAAGCAATAACTTTTCCATAATATCCTTTCAAATGTAAAAGTTGCCACAGTCATTGCATGCTTTGCATGTGCATTTTAAATATGATGGGCAATTCATTGTATTTCAATTTCTTACGGTGCGATGAGGTTTTCATACTCCATAATATAAAACAATAAAAGTAATATCAGCGTACACTGTAACATGATGAATGCTACGAGTCCAAGTATGTTTAGACTTTTTTTTTTTTTTTTTTTTTACACAATAGTACAAAGCATGTGTGAGTCTATGGCTACAAATCCTATACATATACAGATGCTACTGATATTAATATGCTCACAAATGGTTTTTTTTTTTTTTGTATTTCATTGAATCCAATAACTGCACCACAGATGAATCCTGCTGACTTTGTCTCTTCAAACTGTTTTCCTCTGAGAGCGCTGTACCAACATCAGATGTTCAACTACACTGATATTCTATGGTAAAACAAGATCCTTGACTACTGATTATGTTTTTTTCTTCTTGAATCCATGAAAAGAAGTAGCAAACACTTAAATAACACGTAAATATCAGGTATGATTTACTTGTTTCATTGTTGGACAGAGTCTGTTTTCAGGAATGACTCAAAGTCTGTTCTCATCACTTTGGTTAGATCAGTGTGCACAATGTGTCATTATGCATGTTTTGATTATGTTGTAAATAAAATACAAATAATTAAAAAAAAAAATACATTTTTTTCCTATCTCCTCACATTCTGTCTTACCTGCCTCAAAGTCACAGTCACACTGATGGGCCATTAGGGGAGGGCCCTTTGTCTCTCAGGTGAGAATCACTAAATATTCATGGCCATTGTCACTCCCTCGCATAAAGCTTGTCTATCACAAAACATGTCTTACAAAATTTAAATCAATATATTGTTTTCTGTGGAGTAAACAAGATTATTTTCACAACATTTTGACATGAATAGCCTACAAGACTGATTACTCAGTCTTATTCAAACCTATTCAGCATGTTTTATGGCCTTATTTCAGCTATATTTTTCCCCCAAAACTTACTAACCACACTTAATCTTGTTTCTAAAAAATGCAAACATATACATAAATCTTGCTCACATATTATTGTAGCACAGTTTGTACTGAATACAAAAAAAAAAAAAAAAAAAAAAAAAAAAAAAAAATACCACACATGTTGGCCAATAGTATAAGTAGCCGAAATAAGCACAAATGTTAGGGCATGTCAAAACATCTCAAGGGCCCCAAAATCACCTCAGACCCCAGAGGGTTAACCTGAATTGAATGTTTCTGTTTTGTATTTAATAAATCCATTGATTTGAAATCCCTTTGACTACGGTACATTTTTGACAATACGTTTGAAAATTAGACATTAGTGATGACTGCATCTGTTTCAGATGTATAATAACTGTTTTTCCCAAAGATTTAAGTTATAGTGGCTGAAAAGTATTTAGAGTGAAACAGATTGACTTTTGTAGATTACTTGTGTGGGCCTAGTGAGGGCTTCCTGGGGGCTAATTGAGGGCTGCCCGTGCAGGGCCAGCGCTAAAGGGCCAACATTTTGCCAGTGAGCAAAGTCTCAGTGGCCCTGTGATGGCAGCCTGCTGGGGGCCCTTAGACTAGACCTAAGTTGACCCGTAAAGGGCCAGCGCAGGCTTGTTGGCAGGGATGTGTGTGTGTGTGTGTGTGTGTGTGTGTGTGTGTGTGTGTGTGTGTGTGTGTGTGTGTGTGTGTGTGTTGGTTTTTGTGGTTTAGGAGGACTTTTGACCTGAATACGCACCAGCATTACAGGGACATTTGGGTTTATGAGGACAGGGGCCATGTCCTTATAATTTCGACAGTGTATATGCCTTTCTCAATGTCCCAGAAGCTCCCTCTCAAAGTTTCGCGCCATGTCCTTACACACCACAAAACCCTGAAATTTTACTATACACAGTGTATCCTCTGAGCTCGAGAGTGCGCCCCTGCAGCCCGGACCCGGTACTACACCTGCGTCATCGAAAATCTGCATATTTTACACTTGTGTAAGTTTGAAGGCCGCTGATTGGCTAATCGCGAAAACAAGATGGCGCCGGTGGGCGGGGCTACATCATGACGCTATGTAGCTTCGGAGAAGTTTAAATATTTAAACATTATTTTCTATAATTAATCGATTGTATATGAATATATTAGTGCATAGTGATCCTGCAATTAAACGTATTCCTTAAATTTCATATTATAAAGTATGAAACTGACTTGAAAGCTGTAATCAGTCAGTTTAATATGGAGAAATTAATGTAATGCTATTAATGTAACGTTAATCCTAACCGTAAAGTTAACACCAAGGCTTATAGATGGTTATTTAAATACATATTAATATTATAATTAATATTATAAATCCCGTTTACACGTGCTCTAATCAGAGTGAGCGTGACGTTTTGTAACTTCCTGTTTGGACCTGACGGAGTCTGCACCTGAAGCGAAGACACCTGTGCTGTGAGCCTGTTTGAGACAGCCATTATACGAAAGGTAAGTTATGCTGCTGTTAAACCGTTTCTCTGAGAGTTTGTGGCTCAGTTTGTCTTGTTCGTGAGTGTCTTGTAGGCTCGTTGCGGCCTTTGCTCGTTAGTTAGAAAGCAGCTAGCGCGTGATGCTAACGGCGCTAGCATATTTACAGTAATTGTCAGTCTATTAATAGTTACTTCGGACGAGAATCAGCAGTGCTTGTCAGTTTTAACTTATTTTCGTTTACAGTATAACTGTAACTGTAATAGCATAGTCTAGCCGTCATAATAATGTGTTGTCATGACTACAGTCTGTGAAGGGGAGGGGCTTCCACTCAGTACAGTATCCTGACATGCCAGTTCTGTTAAATATTACTACTGTTCGGCTTGGTTTAAGGAGATTATTACTTATTACTTATGAAAACTTACTGTGCAAAATAAATAAAGACACCTTTATTTGTATAGTGCTTTATAGAATACAGATTGTCAAAGCACTTTTACAAAGATAACCAGGCAAAATAGTATATTCAGCATATGGTCAGTATACATCATATTCTGTCCCAGTAGAACTGTCATAATTATTTTTTAAGCTGAAAGAAACAAACTTAATATTGTCAAATAGAATCCAATAGTTGTTGTTATTATTATTATTATTATTATTATTATTATTATTATTATTATTATTATTAAAGCAGACACATCAAACGATGGCTGAAGTGAAAAGGAGAAGGAGAAAGCTCAAGCCAATGGAGGAGGCCATACAGTTTTCACTTCTACAGAAAGACAAAAATGGGCTTGATGGCAGATTCATCAGTGATTTTAAAGGTGAGTTAAATATTTTGATTGAGCCAAGTTAAAGGTATAGTTCAAAAGTGAAGATTTTGTCATCATTTAGTCACCCTCAAATTGTCTCAAACCTCTATAAGTTTCTTTCTTCTGTTGGGCACAAAAGAAGATATTACTAAACATTTGATGGTTAGTAAATGATGACAATTTTCTTTTTTTTTTTGCTTGAACTATGCCTTTAGAGTGACTCGTGTAATAAAGTTGTCTCAGGTTCATTATGTGTTGTTCTCAGTGATGGTTTTACCTCTCTATTGTTGTTTAGGGAGAGGTGTGTTCAGCTGTACTGAGTTTGATAAAGGAGACTTCCTGCTGGAATACAGAGGCGACCTCATAAGCAAAGATGAATATGAGCGGAGGCAAAGGATATATCATGATGCACTTAAAGTTTTCATGTTTGAGTTTCGCTACAACGGAAAACTCCTCTGGTATGTACAAGTGTTTGATGCACGTTTATTGATAATTAAATTACATGATTCAAAATGTAGCAGTGGACATGTCCGTGGTTAAGAGTACAGGTTTTGCTAAAATGATCAGTTATGTGTTCTCAAAGCTTGATGACTTAAATGATTGGTGATCATCACAAAGAATATGATCTCTGCTGGTCCTAAGTTTTCAGTGCTGATATTGTCTGTCATTTGTTTAGTGTCGATGCAGCCCGAGATGACGGTTCTCTTGGGCGACTTGTAAACGACGACCATATTAACCCAAACAGCAGGATGAAGACTATCTCTGTGGCTGGAAAACCTCACTTATGCTTATTTGCAACAAGGAGCATCTGTCCTGGTGAAGAGATCACCTACGATTACGGTGATTCTGAGTGGCCATGGCGATGCACGGTATTGAAACCTCTACACTGTCAATTCTGATTTATTGGATTATAGTAAAGATTAACCCCCGGTTTCACAGACAAGGCTTAAGCCTAGCCCAGACTAAAATGTAAGTCTAAGCTGTTTCAATTGAAAGAAACTTGCACTGATTGATCTTAAAATATGTTAGTGCTTTTGTTTTGTCTCAAGATACACACCAGTAATGTTTTTTTTTTTTTTCTAAGGCACGTTTATAAAAATTACTTAAATGTCCTAATTGAACTATGGACTGCTCCTGGCTGAGTCTAAGCCCTGTCTGTGAAACCAGGCCTAAAAGTGTTATTTGTCAGTTGTAACCCAAGTTAATGTTAGTGACTTCTTATGCATTACATTACATGCATGTTCATTCCAGTATGTCACATTGTGTGTATGTTTACACCTGTATTACGAGGACCGTGTTTTATGAGGACCATCATAAGAACATGTTCCTGTGTGTATGTTTACACCTGTATTACGAGGACCGTGTTTTATGAGGACCATCGTAAGAACATGTTCCTGTGTGTATGTTTACACCTGTATTACGAGGACCGTGTTTTATGAGGACCATCGTAAGAACATGTTCCTGTGTGTATGTTTACACCTGTATTACGAGGACCGTGTTTTATGAGGACCATCATAAGAACATGTTCCTGTGTGTATGTTTACACCTGTATTACGAGGACCGTGTTTTATGAGGACCATCATAAGAACATGTTCCTGTGTGTATGGTTACACCTGTATTACGAGGACCGTGTTTTATGAAGACCATCATAAGAACATGTTCCTGTGTGTATGTTTACACCTGTATTACGAGGGCCGTGTTTTATGAAGACCATCGTAAGAACATGTTCCTGTGTGTATGTTTACACCTGTATTACGAGGACCGTGTTTTATGAAGACCATCATAAGAACATGTTCCTGTGTGTATGTTTACACCTGTATTACGAGGACCGTGTTTTATGAGGACCATCATAAGAACATGTTCCTGATGTTTGATTGAAGAATCTCAGTGTGTCATTTGTTTGAAAAAAGCCTGGTATTTGAAGACCCTAGTTATTACCATGACATTGGGCTGCATGGTTGTGAAATATTAGGCTTAACACGGATCATTCACAGCTCATTGTGGCCATATATGATATTGAAAACTTATAATTGTTATCTTTAGATTATGTATATTGTAATAGAAGTTGCTAAAAAGCCTTGTTTGAAATTGACTTTCAGGCAGTATTGTGCAGTTTTAGCATATTTTTGTCACATTATATTATTTAATTTTTTTTGCTTTTTTAATTTAAATAACTTTCTCCAAGATTGCATATTAATTTATTCGCAACTTATTTTCAGATGATAACTGAGAAGAATCAGTGTCTAAAGAACTCTGAACAAGGCACAGCAGCTATGAAGGTATCCAAAAAGTTCTTGTAATAATTGTGTTAGTCCTTAAAGAGTAGAACAGATTACATTGTCTCTTAGAAACAGATGTGAACATTGTTTGCTGCATTATTGTGGGTGTAAAAAGTGAGCCTTGGCCACATGCTGTACATCTAATGCAGACGCTGTGTCTCAAATAACCACCGTTTCTCTCATACACAGAAATGCTTGAACTAAGGGTGCTGTCCAAATTTGTCTAGTTACCAATGTCCCGGTAATAATAAGGATACTAATAGACCAGACCTTTGTCAAACTAACAAAACCGTGACTCTTCAGTCAAGTCAAGAACATGTTCTTATGTGGTCCTCATGAAACAGGTTCCTCATAGCACAGGTTTTAACATACACACAACCTGACATACTGGGATGAACGTGCATGTAATGCAGTGCAAAAAAAAAAAAAAAATGAACATTATCTTGGGTAACACTTATATATTGAAATTGATTTGAAATGTTGTAATCTTACTTGTATATTACATTGATAAAATATATAAGCAAGATTATGAAATAATTTTATATCTATATTTTAAATCAGTATTTCATGCACACATTTATTCTCAATGTTACAAATGTCTAATTTAATATTTTCTAGGCTCTTAGTGAGGTTGAACTATCCACTCTTGAAGTCCACACTCTGTCCCAGTCAGAAGTCAGAGACGTAGAGAAGGTATTGTGAATTATTTTTGTTTGTTTTTATAATTTTTTTTTTTTTTAATCATTTTTAATTTTCTATGTTTTAAATCAGTATTTCATGCACACATTTATTGCCTCAATCAATGTTACAAGTGTCTAATTTAATATTTTCTAGGCTCTTAGTGAGGTTGAACCTTCCACTCACACTCTGTCCCAGTCAGAAGTCAGAGACGTGGAGAAGGTATTGTGAATTATTTTTGTTTGTTTTTATAATTGTGTTTTTTTTTATTATCATTTTTAATTTTCTATGTTTTAAATCAGTTTTTCATGCAAACATTTATTGCCTCAATCAATGTTACAAGTGTCTAATTTAATATTTTCTAGGCTCATAGTGAGGTTGAACCATCCACTCTTGAAGTCCACACTCTGGTCCTGTCAGAAGTCAGAGACGTAGAGAAGGTATTGTGATTTTATTTTTGTTTGTTTTTATAATTATATTATTTTCATTTTTAGTTTTATATCAGTTTTAAATCAGTATTTCATGCACACATTTATTGTCTCAATCAATGTTACAAATGTCTAATTTAATATTTTCTAGGCTCATAGTGAGGTTGAACCATCCACTCTTGAAGTCCACACTCTGGCCCTGTCAGAAGTCAGAGACGTAGAGAAGGTATTGTGAATTTGATTTATTTATAAAAAAAATTATTTCATGTTGTCAGTGATCAGACTGGAAAAGGTCATTCATTATACATTTGGACAATCCCTGAATCCTTTGTCTGCAGTATTTATTTTTTATTTCCATTTCCTTAATTTAAGGTGGCTCCAAAGAAGGACCAGTTACCATTGGATCAGGACTGTGTTGAGAAGGTAATAAAATGCGCATTGCATAATTTTAGAAAATGCTAGATTGATGTTGTAAGAAATCATCTCTACATGAGCCTTGCTTTTTTCATTGTTTTCAGATGTCACCTGTCAAAGAGCATGTGTTAAATGAGGAGCAGAGCTTTTGTGCCCCTGCTGAAGGAGTTAAGGAGGTATTCACATGTTTCGGGTGAACTGTTATTAGTGCAACAGTGAATGCTCTGAAGATCATCTCTGCATGGGCTGTGATATACTTAGGAATAGTATTTAATTAATGATCTGTTTTCAGTAATATCCAGTAATATTAGTCAATGTCTAAATCAGGGGTGCCCAAACTCAGTCCTGGAGGGCCGATGTCCTGCAGAGTTTAGCTCCAACTTGCCTCAACACACCTGCCAGGAAGTTTCTAGTATGCCTAGAAAGAGCTTGATTGGCTGGTTCAGGTGTCTAATTGGGGTTGGAGCTAAACTCTGCAGGACACTGGCCCTCCAGGACTGAGTTTGGGCACCCCTGGTCTAAATAAAGATTAGTAGTAATCTATTAAGACATTTTAAGGTCTGTAATGTAAATGTTCTTTAATGATTGTAAGTGATCTTATTAACTGAATGACCACAACTTCACTGTCACTAAAAATACATTAAATGATTATTGAAAGACAGTGTAGCTCGTAATGTAGTTTCACATGCATGTTTTAGGATCTTTCTTTTTTGCTGTAATTTCACATTCACTGATGTTTTTTCTTCACAGGTCTGCAAACATGTTGTGGTCACTTCAACAATCTCAAGCATGGACAAATGTGCTGAATGCGTGGGACCTGTAGCAGCACTCAAATGGATTGGCCTGAGATGCAAATGTTAGTATGGTGTCTTGTTCTATATGCAGCATGATGTGTCTTAATTCATTTTAGTATCACTAATTTATGTTATGAATTCAGCTCAAATTTGTATAACTGTTGAAGTGTGTGATCAGTAGGAGATATCGGATGATTGTTTATGCACAGATATGTAATACCATTAACAATAATAGGGCTGTAATATTGTTTTCACCTTTATTCTATGTTTAGGCATAGAATCCCATGTTAGCAGTTGAACATGTCCTGACACATGGCATTTCTCTCATAGTGTGGTCCAGTTTTTGGCACAAGTCCTGCTATTCGAAGCTTCATGAATGGAATGGAAACCAGTCATCGTGGGTAAGAGAATATTTGATTCTATGACTTTGTTCCTTATTTTTATGAGTTATCGGTTCTGTAAATTAATCATAAATATCTTGACAATAGGAAGTAAGTTCAGAGGAAGATGAGCTGTCAGATGAGGAATATATACCAGAGTCTGAGTCAGACAATCAGTCAGACAGTTCAGATGAGTTGACAACAAGACCAGCAAGTTACGATCAAGCTAATCTCCTCTCAGATATACAGGAAGCAGCATCCTCTAAGTTTAGTGAACCTCAGAGATCAGATGTAACTGCCCTGAATGTGTCTAAGGGCAAAGGAAAAGGAGACTTAAAGGCCAGGGAAGCAGCAAGTGTGTATGATGAGTCTGACTTACTTTGCCATGAGGAGCAGTTGACTGATGTTGAGACAGACAGTGATTCAGACCGTTCTGGTGAACATCACCTTCCCAGAAAGCAAGGCTCAGTGTTACGCAGGTCAACAGATGTGCTTATATCACCCCAATCACACAATAGAAAGGACAGTAGTGAGAAGCTTTTGAATGCAAAAAGCACAGCTACGTTGAGAGAGGAAGAGAGGGAAAGCAGCGTGGCTGAAGAAGATCAGTGTGTGCAGTCAGCAAAAATCTCCTGTTCAGCAAATAGTAAGAATTATTGTTACATCTGCGGGAAACCACAGTCCAAGTTAGCGCGCCATTTGAAAACTCATAAGGATGAAGTTGAAGTTGCGCAGGCTCTGTCACTCCCGGTTCACTCGAAAGAACGTAAAGCAATGCTGCAAAAGCTCAGGAACAAGGGCAACTTTCAGCATAACACAGATGTTTTACAGTGTGGAGAGGGGGCTCTTAAAATAAAACGGGCACCAAAAAGAAAGTGTGATTCAAAGCAGTTTGTGCATTGCATGTACTGCAAAGGGATGTTTGTACGGAGAGATCTGTGGCGTCATTTGAGGCGATGTTCCTCAAAACCAGCAGCTGACAGTGAAAACCAAGGGAGGAGGAGAGTTTTGGGCCTGGCATCTATGGCAGAGTCTTCATTCAGTCAGCACATTTCTCAAGGAGTTTGGAAACTCTTAGGTGTGATGAAGCAGGATGACATTTCCGCTGTTGTCAAAAATGACCTGAGTATTCTTCAGCTTGCACAGTCTTTCTTTAACAAACATGGACATGACCCTACCATATTTGAGTACATTCGACAAAAACTCCGCGAAGTTGCGAGATTGTTGTTGACTTTGCGTAGAGAGTTTTCAGTATACAGTCTTGAAGAAGCTGTGAAGCCTGCCAATTTTCATAGACTCATTCGAGCGGTTCAGATTGTGTCCGGCTATGATGATGAGAGTCACTGCTACCAAAGCCCAAGCCTTGCTCTAAAACTGGGGCATTCGTTGAATAAGATTAGCGAAATCATTCACTGCCGAGCACTGATGTCTGAAGACAAGGAACTGATTGCGTCAACAGAGACCTTTAAAAAGCTCTACTCCTCAAAGTGGTCTGAGATGATCTCACACACTGCTTTGGTCACACTGAATGAGGCCAAATTTAACAAGCCATCAACACTTCCCTTCACTCAGGATGTCCAGTCCCTTCATCGGTTCCTTGAGAAGACTGCGCATACGGCTTTTCAGAAACTAAAAGAGACAGAATCCTCTCCTCAAAGCTATGCAGAACTGGCCAAAGCAACACTCGCCAGAATCATTGTGTTCAACCGCAGACGCGCGGGAGAAGTCTCTAAAATGTCGCTGAAGGGCTTCAATGAAAGGGACGGCACTTCTCTCCATGATGATGTTGCCATGGGCCTGAGCAAGTTTGAGCAGAAACTCTGCAGCCATTTTAGTCGTGTTGAGATCAGGGGGAAGAGGGGAAGAAAGGTTGCTGTACTTCTCCCGCCTGATATGGTTGATGCCCTGACGCTGCTGGTCAGCAAGAGAAGTGAGTGTGGAGTGCTGGACACTAATGCTTTCTTGTTTGCTCGGCCAAACTGCCAGAGCCACTACAGAGGCCAGGACTCCCTCAGAGTGTATGCAAGTGAATGTGGAGCTCAGAATCCAGAATTTCTCAGATCAACTCACTTGCGCAAGCACGTGGCTACTCTCTCACAAATCCTAAACCTGAAAAACAATGAGTTAGATCAGGTCGCCGATTTCTTAGGGCATGACATCCGCGTCCACCGCGACTATTATAGGCTGCCAGAAGCCACTACTCAGCTTGCTAAAATATCAAAGCTACTGTTAGCCATGGAAAAGGGCTGCCTTCCTAATCTTCAAGGCAAATCGCTTGATGACATTGAGATTGAAGGTACGTCCATCTTAGTGTGGGTTGCACAGAGGGTCTTTTACACTCACAGGGAGGTTTAAGGATACTCATCTCTGAAATATGTCTTGTGTTCACTGTAGGATGTAGTGTCATTTGGCATGTTTCACAAATGGGGTGTAATTGTGTTATTTGACTTCTGAATGCAGATGTAGATGTTTTTCATGTTCTGAATTTCATTTTTCATTGAAGATGAGATCAGAATGACGGATTCTGATGACAGTGATCCTGAAGAAAGTGATTCTGACGATGACGCTCTTGCTGGAGCTGCAGGAGAATCCAGTAATGCTGGTATGTCAACTAAGTTGTTGTTTCAATATAATCAGAGTCAAAAATTATATTCTATTAGTTCAGCATTCCTAACAGAATATTACTAAAATTAGGGATGCGCCAGTATTCTATTGGTATCTGTAGGGATGTGACCAAATCCCATATATATATATATATATATATATATATATATATATATATATATATATACGGTATTCAGAAAGGTAATGATTTGTACTATGGCAGCCCTAAAGGGAATAAATATGATATATTCGAGATATACACACAAAAGATATTTCAGTGCTTTCTCTCACAATTATAATGTTGGGTAATTGTCCTGTATATAAATTGCGGCATCAGGGAGCCATTATTAATATGCAGGACATTGAAATCACTTATGAATGCGCGTTTGCTTTTTACTTTCACTTTTGAGATTCGCTATCACACAGCCTACACTCTAAAAAATGCTGGGTTAAAAACAACCCAACTGGGGTTATTTGGCAACCCAGCGCTGGGTAAATATTGGACAGAACAAATGCAGGGTTATTTTGACCCAGCTGGTTGGGTTAAACGTTTTTACCCACCATGCTAGGTTGTTTTATTTAAGTCATCTATTGTTTAAAAATTATTATATTGCTGGCTTATAATGGGCTGGAAATTAAAAATCACATACAGAATTACTATAGGCAACAGCAATAATCAAAAGATGGACATTTATTATCAAGCAAGAACACAAAGAACACACAAAATACAAGACACATTGAATTTATTTGGGTGAATACAGCATAGTTTACAACATTACATACATTTAAACTTGTTTAACACGCATTTTAGACATAAAAATGTAACATTTAAAAGTAGCATTTTAAGTCTATTCAACCGTCCGTTGTAATCGCTTTTTACCGAAATAGCGCTAATTCTTGCGCCGGTGTGTCGCCCATATCTCAGCCGGTGAAGAGCTGCTGTTTGCGGGAGTACTGATATTAGAGAACATATTATAGCATTAAATTAAACTCCGTATTATAACGAATAAAATCCATTCATGTTATGCAAGGCAATAGGCGTTTCTATTGCTGCTGCTGCTGACACAGCTGACTGACATCTCATCCTTACGTTGCGTAAAATAATAAAAATTTACAGCACAGTAAAGACTTTATAAATGAAATAAAAATGTATACAAACCTTTATTTCTTGAGGAAGTGCACCAAATCGGCAGCGCTGTGAACCGCTTTTTCCTGTAGAAGACTCAAAAGCCCACGCTCTCTGACTGTAACCAAAGTAACTCAGCAGCTGCTGGCCTGGGTTGTTGCATAGGAGACAGGCTCAACCCAACGGTTGGGTAGAAAAAAAATAACCCAGCATTTAAAATGACTTAGCAACTAGTTACAAGAAAACTACCCAGCGCCTGGGTAAAAATTTTTTTTTTTTAAATAACCCAATAAAATGACCCAACAAGTTGAACTCAGCATTTGGGTTAAAAAAATAACCCAGCACCTGGGTAAAAATGTTAAAAACAACCCAATATAATGATCCAGCGGGCTGAACCCATCACTTGGCTTAAAAAAAATAACCCAGCATTTTTTTTTAGTGTACTCTGCTATGGAGCGGCACTACTTACCACACATTTCACAAGATTAGATGTTTGTCAGTGGTGCTCAGGATCTATAAATCATTCACCATTGTCCTATCAGTCATCTCTCCTTACCTCTCTCTGTTTATGTGGTAAGTGACATTTTATGTACTGTAATGTAACAGGCAACTGCTAGTAAGCGGCTAACCATGTCCCTTTTGTGGCTCCGTAGAACGCATTATTCGTTTTCCGTGCCTTTCCGAATACGGATTCGCTATTTGGGCACATCCATAAGTCTCAACCTATTGGTATAGCCAGATACCTATCATGTTTAAGGCAAAAACTGATAAATGACTGTTTAAAAAAAGAAATGTTTAACAGGCCAAGCCATTTTGAATGAATGAATGAATGAATGAATGAATGAATATATATAATATATATATATATACAGGTGCATCTCAATAAATTAGAATGTCGTGAAAAAGTTCATTTTTTTTCTTGTAAGTTATTTCAAAAAGTGAAACTTTCATATATTTTAGATTCATTGCATGTAAAGTAAAACATTTCAAAAGTTTTTTTTTTTTTTTTTTTTTTTTTTTTTTTTTTGTTGTTTGTTTTAATTTTGATGATTAGAGCTTACAGCTCATGAAAGTCAAAAATCAGTATTTCAAAATATTAGATTATTTACATTTGAGTTTCAATTAATGACCATCCCTACAGTATAAATTCCGGGTATCTCTTGTTCTTTGAAACCACAATAATGGAGACGACTGCTGACTTGGCAATGATCCAGAAGACGAACATTGACGCCCTCCACAAAGAGGGTAAGTCACAGAGGGTCGTTACTGAAAGGTGTGGCTGTTTACAGAGTGCTGTATCAAAGCATATTAAATGCAAAGTTGACTGGAAGGAAGAATTTGGGTAGGAAAAGGTGCACAAGCAACAGGGATGACTGCAAGCTTGAGAATACTGTCAAGCAAAGCTGATTCAAACACTTGTGAGAGCTTGACAAGGAGTGGACTAAAGCTGGAGTCAGTGCATCAAGAGTCACCACGCTCAGACGACTTCAGGAAAAGGGCTACCAAGCCACTTCTGAACTAGAGACAACGTCAGAAGCATCTTATCTGGGCTAAGGAGAAAAAGAACTGGACTGTTGCTCAGTGGTCCAAAGTCCTCTTTTCAGATGAAAGTAAATTTTGCATTTCATTTGGAAATCAAGGTCCCAGAGTCTGGAGGAAGAGTGGAGAGGCACAGAATCCATGTTGCTTGAAGTCCAGTGTTAAGTTTCCACAGTCAGTGATGATTTGGGCTGCCATGTCATCTGCTGGTGTTGGTCCACTGTGTTTTCTGAAGTCCACAGTCAACGCAGCCATCTACCAGGACATTTTAGAGCACTTCATGCTTCCTTCTGCTGACAAGCTTTATGGAGATGCTGATTTAATTTTCCAGCAGGACTTGGCACCTGCCCACACTGCCAAAGGTACCAAAAGCTGGTTCAATGACCATGGTGTTACTGTGCTTGATTGGCCAGCAAACTCACCAGACCTGAACCCCATAGAGAATCTATGGGGTATTGTCAAGAGGAAGATGAGACATCAGACCCAACAATGCAGATGAGCTGAAGGCCACTGTCAAAGAAACCTGGGCTTCCATACCACCACACAGTGCCACAAACTGATCACCTCCATGCCACGCTGAATTGAGGCAGTAATTAAAGCAAAAGGAGCCCCTACCAAGTATTGAGTACATATACAGTAAATGAACATACTTTCCAGAAGGCCAACAATTCACAAATTTTTTTTATTTATTTATTTTTTTAATTTATTTTTTTTTATTGGTCTTATGAAGTATTCTAATTTATTGAGAGTGAATTGGTGGGTTTTTGTTAAATGAGCCTAAATCATCACAATTAAAAGAACCAAAGACTTAAACTAATTCAGTCTGTGTGCATTGAATTTATTTAATACACGAGTTTCACAATTTGAGTTGAATTACTGAAATAAATTAACTTTTCCACGACATTCTAATTTATTGAGATTCACCTCTGTGTGTGTGTGTGTGTGTGTGTGTGTGTGTGTATATATATATATATATATATATATATATATATATATATATATATATATTATTTTATTTTATTTTATTTTATTTTTTTATTTATTTATTTTTATTTTTTTGTTTCTTCTGAGTTTCCTGATCATTATATGACTGATTTTTTTGCAGGTGTTCAGAAGATGCCCATTGAGAGCACCACTGAAGTTCCTAAAGGTACCAGAGGTTTAAATTGCAATACCACCATCAATGTAAGTACATGAGCTCACACTCATAGTGTTAGAACTCACTAAAGTATGTATTCTTCTGTACAGAGAATGAGAGTGAGGCAGAAACTGAAAACCCACGGAGAGGGCAGAAAGTGGCCTGGTCAAATGCTGAAATTACAGCTGTAATGAAACATTTTAAGGGCCATATAACTAAAGGAAAACTGGCCACATTGACTGAATGCCAGCAGTGTAAGACTGCTGAGGATCCTGTTTTGGCGAGACGCAGTGCACAGAACATACGCGATTTTGTAAGGAATCGAGGAATTAGCTTAAAAAGGAAAACCCAAAGTAAGTGATGTTACAGTACATCCTGTGTCCCTTTTGATGGTATTCTATTATAATTAGCACTTTGATTGTTGTTGTTATTTTCAAACTGGTATGGCAGCAGTTCATACTAATATCTCACTGTAGAAATCTTTTTAAGTTCAACTGTTAGTTTGTCAAAAAATGACAATTCTGTCAATTCCTCAATCTCTTGTTGTTGATTTTTGGATGACCTGTCCCTTAAAGATAAATCGGTCTCTCTACACATCTGCAGCATTTATTGCATCCTCCGAGAGTTAATCTCATGTTTACTATCCATTTAGTGAGGTACTTACAACTTGTGGCATGCCTTTTGATTTATTGTTTTTTTTTAAGTTGGTGGATTTCATTTTTTGTTTTTTGTTTTTCTGTGGCATCCCTTTTTTTACAGAAAGATTGCACTATATACTTTTTGTTTGTTTTTATGTCACAATTTTAAGTTATTAAAGTACTTCTAAAACACATTGGTCCCTGTAATGTTGTATGTTATGTTGTGTATTGTGTTTAAGATCTGGTACTCTTTAACCACCTTAGTCTTGATAATGCAGCATATTGACATATTTGTGTGTTGTGTATGGTCATGTACCATTAAAACACATTGGTCCCTGTAATCCAGAGAACTGACATGTTTTGTGTATTGTAAAACGAGTGTCTTCATAAATCGATAAGAACCTATAAATCCCAATTATGTAAGAGGCGGGAACATTTTAGGAGGGGCGTGGCTGTCCTTGTTTACCACCAAAATATCATATTGTCATATTATCCGTTCTATTGTGTGTAAAGAAATTCCAAAGTGATATTTGTGTTCTGCAGAGTAAAACAAAATTTATGATAGTTTTTTCATTTCTGTAGGACATTGGGAAAGGTGTGTCCCCTTAAACCACCATCCAACTGGTTTGACCATCAAAGTCCTGCTAAACCACAAAAACCAGTATGTGTGTGTGTGTGTGTGTGTGTGTGTGTGTGTGTGTGTGTGTGTGTGTGTGTGTGTGTGTGTGCGCGCGTGCATGTGATATAACTGTCTTGACAAGCATCTTGGTTGTCTTGGTTTCTTTCCCTCATCAGGCTCAAGATTAGGTCGACTGCTGCCTGCAGTTGCACTGCTGCTGGCAGCACTATTGCCAAACATGTTATTTTTTTTGCATTTTTTAGCATCGGTCTCTAAAGACTTTGCTTTTTTTCTTTTTTTTTGCTTGCCATCACGAGCCCACTCTCCTTTGTTTCGGTTTATTTTAAGCAAAAAAGATTGCATTTGCACCCTCTTTTGTCAGCTATCAACGTCACTTAATCTGACAGTTTTTCTCTGATGACAAACCAGCCAGGCTGCCCCTATGTCTCCCTATGATTAACTGATTTCATCTAACTGGTTTACAGAGCCAAGGTTCTTATGGAGCAAGGAGATTGCCCTCCCTCCTAGTGAGATTCCAGAACTATTACCATGTGACTCAGAAGTTATCAAAGTTGCTGCCAATTTTATTTCAGTATGGATGGATTTCAAACTGAAATAGATTACTGAAAAGAGCAGGGGTCACCAAACTTGTTCCTGGAGGGCCAGTGTCCTGCAGAGTTTAGCTCCAACTTGCCTCAACACACCTCCCTGAAAGTTTCAAGTATACCTTGTAAGACCTTGATTAGCTGCTTCAGGTGTGTTTGATTAGGGTTGGAGCTAAACTCTGCAGGACACCGGCCCTCCAGGACCGAACTTCGTGACCCCTGGAATAGAGGGTCAGGATTTATTTTTTTTTTCAGTGGATTAACTTGCACAGATTAATTGTTGACCTTAAGACTAGCAATGTGCGCTAAAAATATATATTGTAAATTTTGATTTCATGTGGACTTTAACAGTCGGGCAGTGGAGCAGGGAACTGATGTAAATCGACGGTGTAAGTTCTCATTTGGTCCCATTGGTAAAATAGTCCATGTGACATCAGGAGTTCAACTTTAATTTTATGAAGTGACGAGATTGCATTGTTTACATGAAGCGGAAGCACGTGTATACATCATGATACTCTTCCACAATGGTGGCACACCTCTGCAGATAGGATGAGGAGGAGAAGAATTGTTGAATAAAGTTGTGATTTTTGTTTTCTTTGCGCATTAAAAGTGTTCTCGTAGCTACGCAAAATTACGGTTGAACCACTGATGTCCCATTGACTATTTTACCAATGTCTTTACTATGTTTCTGGACCTTGATCATGGTAGTACCCTTGCTCTCTATGGAGGATCAGAGAGCTCTCGGATTTTATCAAAAATATCTTAATTTGTGTTCCAAAGATGAACGAAGGTCTTACTGGTTTGGAACGACATGAGAGTGAGTAATTAATGACAGAATTTTCATTTTTGGGTGAACTATCCCTTTAAGGTGAGAGGACAACTAAGCAACTCTTCTCTCTGTAGTCTACTTAAACATTCTGTAATATCTTGGTAAGCCTTTTATAATTGAACATCCAGATTGGAAGTTGGTTTTACTGTTGGAAGCTTGTTATTTTATTTTATTTTTTCTTGTTGCCTTAACCTATGTATTGTATACAAGTGTATTGCTGTTTCATTGTAATTTTAAAATCATTTGTGTATTGCCACTCATGATTTGGTGAGAGTGTAAACAACTGCTAATTTGTTAAATAGAATTTATAAAGTCTGCACTGACTTCTGTTGAGAAGCGTTGAAGGACTTTATTTTGAAATGAACTTAACATGCATAAATGGACCCTTATCACAAAACTGTGATGACATTTTTCAACGGTCATCAGTCTCATAAATCCTTGAAAGTTTTTATATTTTGATTTAAAAAAAAAAAAAAAAAAAAAAAAAAAAAAACACTAGTGTGGAGGGTTTTTTTTTTTTTCTATTTGAGCAAATGGGAGTGCAAAAAAAAAAAAAAAAATACATTTTTAGTATTCTCCCATGCTCTCAAAGTTTACCTAACTATGACTACTTCCGCTACTGAGAAACCCAGAAATGTGAAAAAGGTCTATATGACTGCATAAAGTGCGACCCATTCCCACTAAGTGTATGTGTGTGTGCACCAGGGTAGTGTTGAACCAGCCATCCGTAAATTCTTACTTAAATTAGAACATTAAGTCCACACTAGAAGCTTAGTAACTACTAGCTAGTTTGTAACTAAGTCTTTTTTTCGGGTGCTGTTGCCATGGTGAATCGTAATTTCAGAGCTCCACTGACCATGAATTTTCATAGTCATGGTGCACACGCTTCAGCTGTTCTGTAACCGAAAACTCAGGAGTTTCTCATCTCAGAGTAAGTCAAGGTTAAACTCAGAGTTGGTCGATCCTCCTTATTGAAACGGGCCCCTGGAGTTTACCACCCTTGGTCTAAAGCAGTGATCCTCAAATCAGGCTCGCGAGATCCACTTTCCTGCAGAGTTTAGCTCCAACCCTGATCAAACTCACCTACCTGTGATTTTCTAATGATCCTGAAGACACTGATTAGCGTGCTCAGGTGTGTTTGATTAGGGTTAGAGCTAAACTCTGCAGGAAAGTGGATCTCGCGAGTGAGATTTGAGGATCCCTGGTCTAAAGTATTGAAGGTTGTCGGGTAAAAGAAGAGCATATTGATGCAGTTCACTCAGTCTGCCGTTTTATTCCAATCGTTATTCCTGACCGGACGCTTCCATAAATATTTAATTTATACATAGAGTTATGATTCAATTCAGTGTAATGGTACAACGAAAGTGTAGTGTGTACATTGTAAATGTAATAATAGTACCTATGGCATTACTTTACTGACAAATGTCGAGAGTGCATTGTTGTAGCGTGAAATCTCTCCGCTCGCATGCAGATTTCCTTTGCTCATGCTCAAAACCGGATGCTTGCTCTCATGCTGCTCTTGCCCAGAGAGTGTGCGCACACTTAGAATGTGTCCATTGCAATCGCGAATCTCTCCTCTTGCACGTAGTGTGCGTGTGCTCAAACTGTGTCCTATGCATTCGCAAATTTCTCTGCATTCTTGCGCTAGAAATTAGGCTTGTTTGAGATGCGCCTAGCCTCGCCTGAAATTTAGGTGAGAGTAGACAGCTGCAGTGAGGGGAGGAGTGAAATAAGTGCAGTCAAAACAAACAGTTCTGACCTCTCGAAGTAGAACAGATACCTACGAGATCAAAGGCGGATATCACCTTTATCACCCTGCAGCCCAACACTGGTTGCCCACTGAAGCTAAGTAGGGTTGAGTCTGGTCAGTACCTGGATGGGAGATCTCCTGAGAAAACTAGGTTGCTGCTGGAAGAGGTGCTAGTGAGGCCAGCAGGGGGTGCTCACCCTGTGGTCTGTGTGGGTCCTAATGTTCCAGTATAGTGATGGGGACACTATACAGTAAAAAGCACCGTCTTTCAGATGAGACGAGGTCCAAACCAAGGTCCTGACTCTCTATGGTCATTAAAAATCCCAGGGCACTTCTCGTAGAGAGTAGGGATGTCAAATTCCCTCAAGTGGCCCTTGTCAGTCATGGCCTCCTAATAATCCCCATCCACTGATTTGGCTCAATCACTCTCTCCTCTTCACCTGTAGTGTGTGATTAGTTCACTTGTACTGTGGCTGCACATTTTGTATGTCTCTCTTATCTAACACACCTGATTCAACTCATCAGCTCATTAGTAGAGACTGCAAGACATGAATCAGGTGTGTTAGATAAGGGCCTCCCAAAGGCTGCATCCGAAAACTTAAGCAGCTGACTTGCTGCCTCATGAGGCAATGACTTTGCAGGCAGTATTTTTGTATGAAGGCACTTCACAAAACTGATTTCAGACAGGCTTCTGAGGCAGCGTAACGGTTTAATGATCTACAACAAAATAGAATGAGTTCTGGTGACACCTAAACAAACATTTAATTACTATAATACTAACTTCTCGCTAGAAATAACATCAAAAGTGCAAAAAGTTAATCAGAAATATACATTTACAAAGCTAACTTTGGATTTGGACGTGCCTTGATGCCTTCCTGCCTTGGAATGTGTCCTCCGAAGGCAGCCAAAATGTGCAAGGCTAGGGGTCCTCCAGGACAGGTTTGGGAAGCAGTGTTCTAAATGAATCCTTAAAGCTGTAAAAGTTATTTTTTCCTCCTTTTTTTTTTTTTGTCCTTTGGTTAATAGACACCACACCAGCTGGTTATTAGGTTATTTTGGCTGTTATTTCTTTGTGAGCTGTCGCTGCTGAACATGACGCGGATGCATCATATTTTCTCTCAACTCTTTTTACCTTTTTTGACCCACTTCAGGTTTTAAAGTCTCTATTAATGAGCTGACGAGTTAAATTGGGCATGTTAGATGAGTGAGACAGTGCTGGGCTGCTCCGGGACAGTTTTGAAAACCATTTCAGAGACATGTTCTAAAATGTGACTCATATAAAATATATTACATGCATGCACAGTTTTAAGGCAGCTTTAATCGCCTTTTTGGCAACTTCATGACTTAACTGACCACGACAGTGCATGCACGTAGTTTATTTCGCGCTTTGATATGAAAGGATACAGGCTATATAGCATGAGCTGCCGCCTTTGTGCGAAGATCACTCGTTACGAGCACAGCACAGTAAAGTTTCCGCGCTCGTTTGACTTGCGCCTGCCACTGAAGTGAAGTTGGACGCTGTTGCTAACTCTCGCGAGACAAATAAACAACCGAAGCTTCAAAAACAAGCCCAACATTTGTTGATGATTTATTATCAATATTATTTATTATCAATAAATGAGCCTGCAACATATTAAACTGAATTACTCTTTTATCTAAAAAGTAAAAACAGAAGTTATTTTACAAAAATCAAAGTGAGAACAATACTCATCTCCAATCACCCGTGAGCAGAATAGGATTAGAGATGGAAAAGGAGAAGAACACAAGAGCTTCAAAGGGGAGCTGTAACATATATTTATAGCCTAATAAAATATATTCAAACCAAACGTAGGTCTATATACTGTATATATTACTATAAACCTACGTGTTTTTTTTGTTGTTTTTTTTTTTTTTTTAAGTACAGCCCGTGATAATACATTACAAAAACATTGTAAAAAATAAAAATTACCTTATAAAGAAAGTCATCCCACTCTTCTATGATGTAATATTCTACTATCATCGCTTGGATTACGTCACGCTCTTTCTTTTTGAACATGATGGGTGGAATGTTTGACGAATTACACTACAGCACTTATATTATTGCACTAATTGGCCTTTAACTGTGAGCAGACAGAGTGTCGATCAATGCACTGGAGAATACAGCGAACATAAATGTAAAGAAACAAAGTTGCTTGTCAGATTTTCCTAACAAGCAACCATATATATATATATATATATATATATATATATATATATATATATATTTTATTTTTTTTTATTTTTTTTTTTTTTAAATGAGCCCAAAAAACCGCAACCCGGGATTTTCTTCACGCAACTTTACAAAAAAAGAAGCCCAAAGTCGCGTATAATAAGCAAACTTGGCAACTGTGAAGTTGGAGCGCGCATCTGAGACATCTCCCGTTTGATGCGATCATAAAGACGTTCTGCGACTGAATAAAAAGCACTTCTTGTCAAGAAAAAAAGTGACAAAAGCAGCAGTTGTGAGTGGGGTGGCCAACCCTAGGCCCCGCCCCTGCGTTAATTGCGTTAAATATTTTTAACACGTTAAACTGAAAAAATCAATCGCCTGCGTTAACATGCTAATTTTGACACCACAAAAAATAAATAAATATATATTAGTGCTGTCAAAGTTAACGCGTTAAGGGAAGTTCATTTTAACGGCACTAATTTTATTAACGCTCGATTAACGCAGCGCACATTTTCTGTTTGACCCGTGGCCTAAGCCGTACTACTATAGTTGGAGAAAAGAAAATGGATGGAAATGCTGTCAGTGCTGTCAACTTAGCGACTTTTCAGACCACTTTAGCGACTTTTTTTTTTTTTTTCTCAAAAAGCCCCTAATGACCAATCTTTATAGGGTTTGCCCAAACCTTATTTAGTTTCTGAGACTCGCTGGTACTGCCGCGTGAGGTCTCTCTTTCCCGCTGCGCGCACACCCCTCCCTCTCTCTCTCTCTCTCTCCCTCCGCGTCTGCTCTGTTCAGCGCGTGGATGAGAGGAACAGCGCTTTCAGTTAAAACAGATATTATGTTGCTTCTCTAATTTAACATGCAAATATAGCCGAAATCATAGCACAGCTATTGTCTTTATCTTATGTATGGCCTATTTGATTTTATCAGACGATGGCTGGATTATAAATCAGGATTTTTGTGCAGATTAACATCTTGGAAGGGAGAGCTGGTTATTTAGTCCTATGGGTCGCGTTTCAGTCACTATTTCATATTCATCCCGTTGTCTGACAACAGAAACAGTAAAATATATCAATGAAAACAGTTTTATTGAGAATTTAGCTGCATCAAAATACAGTATGTGGGCACAGAGAGGCAAACAAATGTAATAATAAATAATAAATGTACATTTTGCATGTTCAGAAGAAGTGAGATGCCCTGTCATGAGGAAATGTAAACGGGTTTGTGTAAGTAAATTGCTCAGTGCAAAGAAAGAGAAGTAATGGGAACCTGGTATTTCTTTTTTCATGTGTCTAACAGACATGAGCAAGTTCTTTGAAACACATCTGTGATCTTTGAAATATGTCTAGTCTTCAGGCTCTGTTAACTATGGTTTCACTAATAATAAACATATATTGCATAAAGCATCCATATTTGTTATTGCCCATGTTGATTAGAGTATTTAAAACATGAAAAGTATTTAAGGTACATTTAGAACAGACAAAAATGTGCGATTAAATTGTGATTAATCGCGAGTTAACTCATGGCAATCATGCGATTAATCGCGATTAAATATTTTAAATCGATTGACAGCCCTAATATATATATATATATATATATATATATATTAGAAGTCTAATTAATCTAATTAATCCCAAAAGATAATTTAAAGTCATTGTTGTGTAAAGCATCAAACAGACATTACAAAAAGTAGCTTCAGCAAGAAATATTTTCTTTGATAAAATTTATTACATATAGGCTACTCTTTTGGACCATGAGGGTGAGTAAATGATAACACAATTGTCATTTTTAGGTGGATGAATACCTTTAATAATTTCTTTTATGAATTTTATTATTATTGTTATGAAAATATGAAATTATTTCTTCAATGAAATGATCCTCTAAATATTAAACTAAAACTGCCAGTAGGTGGTGGTAAATGTCTTAATGATTAAGTCATTGAGTCATTTATTCATTCATTTGATTTGTTCAGATGGCTGATTCATTCAGGACTGAAGTAAATGGTTCTTTATGAATGGTTCATTGAATTGGCTTGTTCAACTTGAACCGGATCATCACCATCAGATCGATAGGTGTGTGACATCAAAGTACCGCAAGAGCTATAGTGAGCAGACGACTCTGCATGCTTTTGAATCGCTTTCGCGGTACTTTGATGTCATACACTGATCGGTCAGTACAGCTAATCCCACTGCCTGTGGCCAATGGTTCAACGTGCCAAATGGTTCACCCAATTCATTCAAAATGTGCATTAAGAAATGAAATGCCGCTATGTGTTGCTCGGAGATGAACAGTTCTTCTTTGTCTTTATATTTTTGTTGGCAAAATTGAGCAAAACAGACAACATTGCGTCTAAAATAACACAATATTAACTTCTTACTTACTGAACTGCTGTATAAGATCAGTATCACATTTGCACTCGTGTGATATTGCATTTAGCCTATTTATATATATGACCACATGAAAGACTATATGCTATAACAATGCGCTCTCGAAATTTGTCAGTAAAATAACAGCATACATACCCATTTACATAAAAACTACCCTAAATTTTAACTTATGTACAGCTGGTGCAACCCGCCTGTGCATGCTTTGTGGAAGATGCAGCCTGCAGCTTTTGGCTTTTTTTTTCTCTCTCTTTATTGTACTTGTGCATGTCACCGAAATGGATAAAAGGTAAATGATTTTATCATTGTTCATTGTGTGATGTGAATTGCTTAGCCTATTGTAATGTTAGGTTTTGCGTTTCGTTCATACAATGTTTGTTTTTGTTTGTGTGTTTCTGTAGAATGTCAATGCATTAAACATTTTGGAAACATCAGTCAAGGAGCATTGACCATCAATTCAGTGGGGTAGCAACAAACAGATAGACCAGTTAGAGCAGAATATCTGCATTTCACTCAAATTCAAGTTTCTATCATTCTGTTCATATATGTAATTAAAATATAGTCTGGGAACTAACTTAAATGTGACCTGTGCTGGCACAGTTCATTTTTATTTTCACATTGTCCATTAAAAGACAATATAAATATATATTTTTGGAAAGTCAATTTTGAGAAAATTCGAGTTAAAATTTTCTGAATATTTTCCAAAGCAAAATCACCTAGCAACATTGCTTCCTTCCTCCACTTTTTTTTTAAATAGTAATTACTATATTAATAATCACAATAGAGCTATTTTTAAGGGGTAGTCATGGCCCAATGGATAGAAAGTTGGACTTGTAACCCAAAAGTTGTGGGTTCGAGTCTCAGGTCCGGCAGGAATTGTCGTGGGGGGAGTGAATAAGCAGCGCTCTCTTCCACCCTCAATACCAAGACTGTGGTGAGACCCTTGAGCAAGACCCTTGCCCCGGGCGCCGCAGCAATATGGCTGCCCACTACTCTGGGTGTGTGTGCACTTGGATGGGTTAAATGCAGAGCACAATTTCTGAGTATGGGTCGCCTCACTTCACTTTTTTTTTAATAGTGTATTACTTTTTTCATTTTACATCTAAACAAAAGCATTCAAGTAAGAAAAACAAATAATCAAATGTGAAAATTACTTGAGTGTGTTCATTACAAAAAAAAAAAAAAGATTATTAAAACTCAAAAAGCAGTTTAATCGAGAGCAGCGAGTGATTCCCTCTTTTATCTTTTGATTAACATTTATATGACAGACAGCCTATATAAGACCTACTGCAATGAACGGATCTAATATAATGTTACAGATCAGAAGTTTTCCCCCAACGGTTACATAAATGTTCACTTAAGACATAACATTATGTCTGGGTGAATACTTAAATACTGTAATTCTTTGTAGGCTGTATACATATCTAGATCGCTTGACGTCGGAGGCACCTTTATGTGCATGATTCAGATGTCAGTCAGTGCAAAAAGGTACTGCTCTCAAAAAATGTACAAATAATGATAAATTTAGATGATTAATTACTAGTTGGAGCATTGGAATCACTAGATGAGGGCTTAATGAACTCATTTTTGTGAAAACCTCAAATTCAACATCTATAAAAAAAATTTCGTCTGTTGCTCAAAATGAGCTTTCCATCTTATTTTGCCAGCATGGGTCACAAATACATTTTTATCATGCAAAGAAGGTTGACAAATCAGACAATAAGGGCAATTCGGGTTCACCCACATGCACATCAAACATTCAATCCGTAAACTCTTTCACAAACAAAACAAGGAAATTAATCTTATCACGCTGAATTCTCATTATTTTACTTCTTAAAATGAAAGAAAACAGTAGAAATTTCCCAAAATTTGACGTGGATTTGAGTGAAATGGAAAAACATTTAAGAAGTGATTGATTAGGTTAAATGATAATCCCTAAAAGTGATATGTGGGTTCTAAGTAGCAGAACAAATAAATAAAGTTAGGTTTACCTAGGTTTACTAAAACATCAAAAAGATGGTTTAAGTGTAAGCCTGGTCAGTTTTAAACAAGCTGTAAAGTATGGTGTGTTAGTAAGTAAATCTTAATTTTGTTTAAGATTATGTTTAAGATTATTATCATCAGTGAACCCTGCCCTAAGATTCATAAATGAACTATTCACTGAACATGGCATGCACAATTAGAAAATCCACACATACACAGATGTTCGCTCATTTCTCTAAATGAGGACATTGCATCAACTTCTACTGTTTTATATACAGCAAAATTATAAATGAAAAACAAAATGTTTTCAAGTCATAAATAAAGACAAACCTGCATATGGAAGGCTTCCCTCTCTGTGTCATAAGTTCAGTTATACGCTGAAAATGTGAGTTCTCTGATAAACATGTCTATTTATAGGAAGTGGAAAATTCATAAAAAATTGCATTCATAAAAATCACCTAACATTACAGAATGTAAGTGAAAGTGTTTTGTGTTATTTGTAGTGATGTCTATGAGTGCAAAACTTTCTGTCTCTGATAAACATGTCTATAGGAAAGTGGAAAAGTTTTGAATTCGTAAAAAACACCTAACATTACAGAGTGAAAGTGAAAGTGTTTTGTGTTATTTGTGGTGATGTCTCAACTGATTTGAATTAAGTGAACATTTGTGCTTTTTGATATTTTTGTTTAAAGTTATTAATACTTTTATTTTTGCTCATGTGAATTAGTTCCTAAACTATATTTTCTGATTGTTGAAGAGACTGATAGAAAAAGTTATGGAAAGCTCCGAAGTATTTATAACTGGAATGAAATGTAGAGGAAATTTTGCCATGCTCTCTAGCCTCGTGTAACCAGACCTTCAGACTGACGGCTGAAGGTCTGGGAACTTTGACCGCTTTGAATAGCCAAGGCCCGCCCAAGAGGCCATAAGACTGATAAGTAAAGCAACCATTCACATTTCGTTTTGTTCCTCGTCATGTTTATGGGCGTGGAAATGTCGCCACAATAACAGACCGGTGTGTAAAACTCTCGGCCATATTTTAAAGATTCTATGCCGCGACCTAGGGGTGACCCCGAATGATCGACGATTTGATGCTTCGATAGGGGGAGCCTTATTCGACTACCAATCCCACAGTCGAATATTCGCAGAGGTGTTTTTTGAGATTTTGGCTATATTTCATTTCAGCCGGTTTATCTCGTATAAGATGCATTTGGTTGAGTTGCGCTGCAGTAAAACGCTTCATTGTAGTACTACGGTGATTATCTCTTCAAACAACAATGCAAAATATTAATAACTGTGATACATAACATTATAATAAGAACACTATTATAATAAAATTCTGTGAATTGTGAAAGTTTAGTTGCTGTGTTTCTGCACATTGTTGTGTGAAGAACGCGTCTACAAAAGGAGTTCATTCAGAGCCGCGCAGACGTTCACTTCTGCATTCGGGGCATTTTGTGCAGACAGCCTATAATAAGCCGTAATATTAACGTTATGTTGTATAAATTACAAAGCGTATTATATGAGATAAATGATGAGTAAAAACCTGCTATCAGATGCTTCATTCAACTGGTCATCTGGCAAACTTTAAATTTTTAACATACTTTTGAAAATTCAGCGTTTAGTTAATCCTGACAAGCACTTGTTGTCCGTTGTAAACACAACGGCTTTCTTCTTTCGTGAGGGGGTTTAGTGCCAAACATTCAGCCCTGACAAAACGATGCTAAACGTTTTTTAAACAGAAACGGTGGTGCACTGAACACCCTGTTCTGATGACACAAGAGTTGCAACTATGGCAGCGGAAAAGGCCATTCTTTGTGTTCTTTCTGAAGAATTTTCAGAGCCTGATGAAATCGGAATAAATACTTGTTTAATACTGCAAAATATGCTCTCTGTTACAGTCACTGCCCTTGCCGTCCAGAATAAAAGAGAACATCCCAATCGAGTGAAGGGATTTGTGGAAACTGTGGTTCCTAATTATTGTGATCCAATATTTGCCTCGCATTTCAGGATGAAAAGACAAACATTTCAGGTGAAGGATAATCCACTTCTTACCTCCGAGACTGTGTTATGATCTATTATGACCTTATTATTTTTATTGTGAGTATTAGGCTTATCATTATTGCTGATCACTGTTGTTGTGCGATGATATTGTAATATTTACCATTATATAGGCTAATCAGAGGAGTATAGAATAGATTATGAAAGTGTCACTTCACAATACAACAGCAAAATATATAAATATGTATAGTATTTTTATGTTACATTAATCTGTGTCTAGCACACCTTCCTAATGAAAGAATATGGACCAGAAGACATTGCAATTACTACATGATATTTAGATTTGGGTGTATTCACACCTGTCTTGTTTGGTTCGATTGAATCAAACTCAAGTTCGTTTCTCCTCTTGGTGCGGATATTTTGGGCAGGTGTGAATACAGCAATCGCACTCGGGTGTGCACCAAACAACTGAACAGCTGAAGAGGTGGTCTCGGTCCGCTTCCAAAAGAACTCTGGTACGGTTTGTTTAAGGTGTGAATATGACCTGACCTCGATCCGACCCAATTGCAGAAATCATGCTCAGAAACAGCTCGCACATGTAGTGCTGTTTTTTGCATTTCAATCACTTGTTTTTAAACCACAATGCTTAAAAATGCATGCAAATGATGAGTTTTCGTTCCATTGCACATGCAGCAACGTGACGTGAGTGTGCTAAATAGGCTAAAGCTTGCCACAAAAATTACCATGTATATGTTGGGGGAAATAGAAAGGAGATACATATTTGAATTATTTATTAATAAAGTACTGTTTTCTGAGTCAGTGTCGCAAAGATGAAATTGATGATCCTTACTCGCCATCTCATCATTAGACACGCCTTTAGAAAGAAATGCATCTTTACGGATTACATAATGAAACTAATTGAATTATTTAGTTCTGTAGTCATTTAAAGCTTTCTATAGATAAATTCATCATGTCTGTAAGGAAAATATTCGCAGAGTTTCGTTGCATTTTTGTGAAGCGCTCCTGTTCAAGACCGACGCACAACGTTTTGTTGATATTGTGAGTGCACAAAATAAAAATAGACCCTTTACAGTTTTAAACGATGTATTATTCTTACCTTTATGAGCAAAAATTACAATGTATTTAATTTGTTTCCACTGATGTCCTGAAGCGCGCTTCAGCTTCCACTCTTCGCACAAACGACTGGATATGTGCCTAATAGCGTACATTTATCTAGGTTAAATGTTTAAACTAACATTGTGATATGCTTTAAGTATTTTATATCTATAGATTTTATCTTCAGCAAGTCGTAATTACAACATCGTATGACATTGGCTCATTTGATCCTCATAAGTTTCTTCATATTGCGTTAGTATCTGATAACACCAAATCAGTAAAAGGATAAAAATTGCACTGCGAAAAATTTCCATGATTAGCCTGTTTTGCACTTGCTGTTTTCCCTGCTTGAGAATTTATGTCCAATGAATGGATGACCTTAGCACACGCATGGTTTTGTTTACAATTTCTGGTTCACTTGCAAACAGGGCAGTGAGAAAGTGAACTGCACCAAACAAAAAAAAAATCAACATTGTATTTGGTCCGGACCAAAGCAAGTAAACTAGTGGACTTTTCTGGTGTTAATATACCCTTAAAGAAGTTCCAGATCTATACTTGTTCTCTTATTATAAACATGTGCAGACAATATACTTGCTCTTGTGAATTTATTTTGATGTTAATTACATTTACTTACAAATTCCCACTGTATATAGCAGTATGTGCATCAGTGGGTATACAAAGTAAGGTAAGGTAAGGTAAACTTTATTGTCCCACATGTGGGAAATTTGTTTTGGGCCATCACCCATGCTGCAGTCAGCTCACAATTAACACACAACAATCAACAAATACAAACAATAAAAATGAACAATAACAGCAGAAATAACACTGCGATAAATAAACAAAAAGATAAATAAATAAACCTAATACTATATAAGGAGAGAGAGAGAGCTAAAAAAGCTTAATTACAGCTCAACAGCCACAGCAAGATTTGTGTCAGCTTATTTACAGCATCATTGGGATGTCTTACTTTTTTAATACCTTGTATTTTCTTTCTCATTTTTTATGTAAAGCACTTAATTACCATTGTGTATGAAATTTTGTATATAAATAAACTTGCCTTGCAATGAAGCTAAAAATATAAACACCTACATCATCATGTTGATATGCTATATTGTTGTTATAAAACTCTTACGACAAACATGTCTTCTAATATCTTCAATTGTTGCGTATACCGAGCTGTAGCGGACACGTTTGTAAATGACTTTACTTGGACCCATTGTTTGTGCGAGCTGTCTCTTTAATACTAGGGGTGGGACAATAAATCGATATGGCGATATATCGTGATCCTTCTCCATGCGATATGATAATCGATATCTGGCGCCAAATATCGATATTTTAATTAATACAATAAGGTGCTCTAAATACATTTTCCTGCTCCCAGCGTCTAAAAATGTGTGGAAATCGCGGCCGCGCCATTTCCACATTCTTTCCAAGAGCGCTCTGAGCAACTATGAAGCGCGTTCTCTATGAAGATGGGGAAGCACGAGGAACCGAATGATAAACAGATTTTCAGCCACTGTATTAGCTCTACTGCTATATATACACGTTTATGGAGATGAAAACTAAAAAACTGCCCCGGAACAGTTCTCAGCGTGGACCATAGGCACTGATCAGGTTATTATTGCAGAGCGCATATTCAGTTCATGAGTAGCCGAACCTCTCCGCTCGGATCGCAGGTGGATTATTTCCCTCACTATATGAGAGAGAGAGAGCGCCGCCGGTGCGTCCAGTTTTATGTGAACAAAACTGGATGCTCTCCCTCTCTCACAGATATAAGTGCGCGTTATGCAGTGTGAACAGTGGGCACCGACCAGCAGAAACATAAATCTGCACCTATGGCATGGAGGACGAGACAAAACACTGTCAGAGCCGTAATGCAGCGCAGAAGTGTGCAGTGTGTGTGCTTGCCGCGCATCTACATTTGAAATAACCAACCTGAGCGCGCAAAAGACGCGATGTGAACAGCTATTTTTCCGTGCGGGGCTCCGTTTTTATGATGCGACGAGTAGAAAGCACTTGAGAAGGCACTAAATTTTGAAATGTACCAGGTTTATATTATATATATATATATATATATATATATATATATATATATATATATATTACATGGAGAGAGAGAGAGAGGCTATATAAGTTAAGCAGTTAAATGTGTTTGTTTACACACAGAGAAAAAGAAAAGTGTAAGCTTTTAATAAGTCCAAGAATAAAATTATTAATTTACTCAACATGTTAAAATTGATTTACAGAACTTTTTTTGCTGTTTTCTAACAGTTTGGACTTGAATAAAGAAAGAAAACTTGCACTTAACCTTTTCACAGGCATTTTGTTTAGACAGATATCGCGATATATCATTATATGATTTTCTAGAAATATATCGATTATCGCAGAATCGCTGTATCATGATATTATCGTTATCGTGAGTCATGTATCGTGATTATATCGTATCGTGAGGTACCCTGCGATTCCCACCCCTATTTAATACCACATGGTTTATATACATGTTGCTGCTGATTGGGCTGACATTTTTGACACACCCACCAAACAAGAGAAAACATATCTCAAACCCTGTTGCACACCATTTCCAGGAAACATTTCGTTCAACCCGGAAACCGTAGCAAAACGTTGTGCACCAGTTTGAGCTTGAACGTACCCCTGAAGCAGAGCCGGCGCCAGCGCAGCACTGATGAGGGGGTGGCTGAGGTGACGAAAGGGGGCGATGACGTAGCACAAAAAAACAACAACAAAAAAACCCTATGTGGCCCATTCACGTATTTGTCGGACCGTAAACAAACCCGCTACTACTACAACTATTAGAATACTGGGTTCACACATTTTGGTCATGAGACAGGTCAGTGGAATTTTTTTTTTAATTTTGGATTTTTTTTTTTTTTTTTTTTTTTTTTTTAAGTGCAAGGTCTAGAGACCTGTTTTTAGAAGCTGAATTTGTTTGAACTTAAGCGCCGTGTTTTATAATATTATGCGCGAGAAGCTGCTATAAAGACGTGAGACGAGAGTGCAGCATTGACGTCGAGTAGCACATTTACATTGAAATGCAATGGAAAAGTACAGCAATGGAATGAAAAAATGCCTTCTGAGTGAATGACCCTACTATAGCTACTTAGCAAATACAGATGGCAGAGTATTGAATAAAACAAAATCGCATTGCAACCAAATTCAAAAATCTGACATCCAGGAAATAAATATGTCATAGGCAGCAGTTTTACCTAGGGCTGCTCGATTGTAACAAAAATCATAATCACGATTATTTTGGTCAATATTATAATCACGATTATTTAACACGATTACGAGTGGGCCATATAAGCAAAACTTCTTTTTTTTTTAATGCAAGACTAAAGTATTCAGTTAACAGTCTACTACAGAAATTGAATAATCTAATGTAAAATAAAACAATCTTCACTGTAAGAATTAAACTTCCTTTGTTTCTTATTAAAGCTACAAAAGTCATTCTGTTAAGAGCAGTGAGTGATTGTCTATTACTTTTGTTATTTGATTAATGTTAAGCACACAGTCGGGAATATAATACGCTATCACTTTAAGAGCCACACTGATCCAATTTACTGTTACACATGTATTTTCATTATCAACAGTTTACATTCATTTATTACAGAATCGACGAGGGTTAACGTGAATATTCACTAAGCGCAGCATTTTGACACACTTTTGCGTGTATTTGAGCATTTAGGTGTGCACCTTGAGCTAAAAGTTTACTTTACATGTGTTCAGTTCGTCTCTGAGCGCAAGCCTCCCGAGGAACAGCGCAACTTCTCTTTCGCGCTTTTAAAAACATGAAGAAATGTAATCAACTTTAATAAATCAAGCACGTCCCATTTTGCAAAAGTCACGTTACATGATTTTACTGAGTTGCACGTGAAAATGGGCTTTTATGGAGGAGCGAAAGCGCACTGCTGGAAAGAGAGTGGAATGGGGTGCAATAATCATTTTATAAATCGAAATTGAAACTGAATTTTGATTAATTGCACAGCCCTAGTTTTACCACAAATATGGACAAGTGATACCACCACAACCACCAGAAATACTTAATTGTGTCGGCTTTACAATGAAACACAAGCTCATTGAGACCGATTCCCTGACATAATTGCGACCCATTTAACAGATTCATCATTTTAAGTTAGAACAACTTGAACAGCAACAAACAATAACAATACAGCGAAATAGTCAACTAACTACGATCATCTAGCCCTCTATCAAACATTAAAAAATTATTTCATCATACCTTTAGCTTACTCAGTAGTGCTGCATTCTTAAGTTGAACCGCTTGCGCGAGAAGTTTGTGTGTCATGTAATAATTAGGCTAAAATGCGACTTGTAATGTACTGTCCTAAATTGTTGCTAAATTGTCCTAAATTGTTGCTGTGGTAGCATTATATTAATGCTAGAAAGCCTATGCATTTGGCAACTGTGTGTATATATATATATATATATATATATATTTATTTATTTATTTATTTTCAAATAAACCATTATATTTCTAAATTAAAATCTATTTTCACATTCATTTTGAGTGAGGGAGCGGGATAGTCCGAGTGAGGGGGTGAGGCCCCCCCTTCCCCCCCACCCCGTGGTGCCGGCCCGGCCCTGCCCTGCCCTGAAGTGTTTCCAGCTAAGTGTGCCATATGCATCAGACGTTCAGTCAACGGTCCATGGGCGTGACCACGTCTGAGGCTGAGACTAACTGCTCTCTAGACCAGCATCAAGATGAGTTTTCAAACGTAAGTTGATAGACATCACCACAAACAACACAGAACATTTTCACTTTCTTTCTGAATTTTAGGTGATTTTTCTGTAAGGAAAACTTTTCCACTTCCTATAAATAGATATGTTTATCAGAGAACTCACATTTTCAGCGTATAACTGAACTGATGACACAGAGAGGGAAGCCTTCTATATGCAGGTTTGTCTTTGACTTAAAAACATTTTGTTTTTAAATTATAATTAGCTACATATAAAACAGCAGAAGTTGATGCAGTGTCCCCATTTAGAGGAATGAGCGAATATCTGTGTATGTGTGGATTTTCTAATTGTGTATGCAATGTTTTGTGAACTTTTATGAACTTTAGGGCAGGGTTCATTGATGATTAATCTTAAACGTAATCTTAAACAAACAAAGTTTAAATTTACTTGTTAGTGCACCATACTTTACACCTTGTTTTAAACTCAGGCTTACATTTAGACCATTTTTTGATGTTGTAGTAAACCTAGGTAATCCTAACTGGGTCATTCCGTGTCAAAACAGCCAAATTTCAAAAACTTACCTGATTTCAGATTTTAGATTTTGCAAATATCTGAAGAAAGATAAACATGGATAGTGAGGAAAGCCAAAATATTAAATGTCATGGATGAATATTTTCTGGGTAATCCACAATTTTGTAGAGGGGGGTCAAAATGACAATTTTCACCTGAGATTCACAGCTAAATTACAGGGGGGTCAAAATAACTTCAGAAAGATGGCAGAATCATAATGTTACTTTTACACAGAGATTGGTAGGTCTGTTAGTAAAATCTGTTGACGTTAGCCATCTTCGTTGCATTATGTGCCAATGGTAATCATTCACTTTTTAAGTTTTTATTCCAAAGTTTGCATACCTGTAACTCAAGAAGTATTAAAGATATCTCAATGCCCTTTTAGATATTGGATCTTAACAAACGTTCCTTTTGGCATTTTTATTTTTACGGCCCTATATGGTTCGGTTCCAGAGATATTGGAATTTAAATATGGCTCAAGAAGTAAATCGTTAAAATTTACACATTTTCAGTGGTTAAAAACCAACTGTGGGTCACTTTGCAAAAAGATGATACTTCTGAAGAAGGTCTGAGGAACAAATAATGTTGAAACTAGAGATGTGTCTCATTTCCTTCTGTCGAAACAACTGCATTAAACACACCTAAGTGCCATATTCTTTTTCCAAAGTTTGCATGCCTATAACTTAAGAAGTATTAAAGATATCACAGTATGATTTTAGATTCTAGTTCTTAATAAACTTTTCTTTTGGAATGTTCATTTTCAAGGCCTTACATCATTCAGTCCCAGAGATATGGGGATCTCAATGAGGCTCCATGTCCAGAATGTTGAATATTAACTATTTTCAGTGGTCGAAAACCAAATGTTGGTCACTTTGTATACAACTGATACTTGTTTTTAAATTATTGATATTGATATTGTATTTAAATCTGAATGTCTGAAGAATAAGTAATGTTTAAACAAGAATGCATCTTGTTTCCCTCTATCAAAACAATAGTATAGGACATACCTGTTTGAGTGATAAATATTATTTTTTCTAAAATAAGTGCCTGTAACTCAAGAAGTATTAAAATGATCTTATTATGATTTTAGATTCTGGTTGGTAAGAAACTTTTCTTTTGGAATTTTCATTTTTAAGGCACTATATGGTTTAATTCTAAAGATGTTGAGATCTTGTTGTAGCTCTATGTCCAAAATTAGTATCCTAACTGTTTTCAATGGTCAAAAACCAAATGTGGTTTTGTGTTTGTCTAGTCATCACTTTTGACAATGCAAATATGCAAATAATAACAGCAACTCAGGGTTTAGGAATGTACAGTGTGACACGTAAGATTATTAATGACCAGGTTTAATTTTTAACTCTAGGTAAAGTATGAACTGTTTGAAACATAAAATAAGATTACCCAGGATCTCATTTACCTGGGATTTAGAATTACCCAGTGTTAATTATTTCAAGTATTAGAGACCTTAAATATTTGGGGTACTATCAGTGATTCTGCCAAATATGCCCTTTAGCAGTAGATACCCTTTACATACACTTTAGAATAGGGAACACTTATTCACTATTAACTACAACTTTTCCCTCAATAAATTCCTAATTTGCTGCATATTAATAGTAAGTAATTTAGTTGCTAAATTTAGGTATTGGGTAGGATTAGGGATGTAGAATAAGGTCATGTAGAATAAGGCATTAATATGTGCTTAATTAGTACTAATAAATGGCTAATATTGTAGTAATATGCATGCTAATAAGCAACTAGTTAAGAGACCCTAAAATAAAGCGTTACCTATTTGATCTATGACTATGTTTCACATTTTATAACAATAAAAAAGAAAAATAAATGCTAATAATTAACCCAGGTGAGGCAAATCTTGGTTTATTGAAGTGAATGCAATGTGTGGCGAAAGCAACCACTTTTCCCTATGAAGCGTGGGATTTGTTTCAGACGTGTTACAATACTGCATGTTTGAACTTTTGGTAACTTCAATAGCTATTAAAATTAACAAAATCCCTACTTCCAAATATCCCTGAAACTGATTTAAATATAGAATCTTATGAATAGCCCAGGTGGAAAAAAGTACACTTCCATAATGTACTTAAAGTACTCTATTTCCGCGCACTAATTTTGTACTTCATATACTAAAAATTATTCTTTAGTGCTTCTTAAGTTAAACTGGTAACTCTTTATAATAACTGCACACTATGAATCATTAGTTAAGCATTAGTAAATAGTCAATTCAACCTTTATAAAGGATTGTTCCAACATTAATAGTCATTAGTAAGCAGTTTATAAAAACAGCTATAAATGTTTTGTTCTTGGGCATATCTATAATGTTTAATAATTGGGTAACACTTTATTTTAGGGTCCCTTAACTAGTTGCTAATTAGCATGCATATTAATAGAATATTAACCATTTATTACTTATTTTATACTTTATTAAAGGAACACTCCACTTTTTTTTGGAAATATGCTCATTCTCCAACTCCCCCAGGAGTTAAACAGTTGAGTTTTACCATTTTGGAATCTTTTGAACCGATCTCCGGGTCTGGCGGTAGCACTTTTAGCATAGCTTAGCATAGATCATTGAATCCGATTAGACCAGTAGCATCGCGTTCAAAAATGACCAAAGAGTTTCAATATTTTTCCTATTTAAAACTTGACTCTTCTGTAGTTATATCATGTACTAAGACCAGCAGAAAATGAAATGAAAAGTTGCGATTTTCTAGGCCGATATGATTAGGAACTATACTCCCATTCCGGCATAATAATCAAGGAAGTTTGCTGCCGTAACATGGCCGCAGCAGGCGCAGTGATATTACACATCGCCTGAAAGTAGTCCCCAGCTAGGTAACTAGCTATGATATAGCTGGGGACTACTTTCAGGCGCTGTGTAATATCATTGCAATATCATAGTTCATAGTTCCATAATATCATAGTTCCTAGCCAAATCAGCCTAGAAAATCGCAACTTTTCATTTTCTGTCAGTCTTAGTACACGATGTAACTACAGAAGAGTCAAGCTTTAAATAGGAAAAATATTGAAACTCTTTGGTCATTTTTGAACGCGATGCTAATGGTCTAATCCGATTCAATGATCTATGCTAAGCTAAGCTAAAAGTGCTATCGCCAGACCCGGAGATCGGCTGAATGGATTCAAAAACAGTAAAACTACACTGTTTAACTCTAGGGGAGTTGTAAAATGAGCCTATTTCGAAAAAAAGTGGAGTGTTCCTTTAATGATCAATTTATCATTTCTAAATTATTACGTTATTTACAAACGAGTTATTTAGGAGTTGTCAATGGTTCATAAGATCATTTAGAAAGTGTAAGTAAATGATTAATAAACTATTTAAATGTACATTTATAAATCTTACTATTTAGACACGATAATAGTTGCTCAGTGTGTTAATAAATGCTTTATTAACACATTCCTGCTGCAATTCATGATTAAGTCAGGTAGTTATAAAACACTTAGTAGTTGCCAGCAGAGCCGGCCCAAGGCATAAGCAAACTAAGCGGCTGCTTAGGGCCCCTGTGGCCACCAGAGGGCCCCCAAGAGTAGCCTCCATGAAATGACAGTTTATTTTATTTTATTTTAATTTGTGATATGTTATGTCAATGGACAGTAGTAATTCTACGAAAGCGCAATATTAAATAATCTATACATATAATTTTATTATTTCTATAGCGACGTGTCATGCAGGCACAATAATGACCATGTTGATAATAGCTATGTGCTGGACGCTGCTGTGTAGATCTGTCGGATTAACATCACGTAAATTCACCTATTTCTCACGAAATAATTGAAAGTAAGTGGCCAGTTAGCTGAGAGAAAAACAGAGTAAACTTTATACTAACCAACACAATGTGTATTTGATAGGAATTAGTATTAACCAAGGTGTAAGCACAATTGCTTTTGCATAGGCTATTTCATAAGGATTTCATAGAGGGTGATGATGGACTATAAATACACGTGTAAAAGACGTCACCTACTGGACGTCGTCTCACAACTGAATCGCAACGGTATATATTGAACTACACGTAGCTAAAAGTCAAAGTAAAATTTATAACATTTATTGCAACCCCAGAGACCTGTAGACATGTACAAACATATCTGAATGCATTTTTAGGAAATTTTCTGTATTACATATTTTTACATATTTATGTCGTCCTACCGTGACTATATTTGGCCAGGGACACGACGTTGATGTCGGACCAATGTTTGCTGGGTTATAATATAACATTTTACTTAGTTTTAGATTAAAGTTTTTGTCTTCTGCGTAAAAATAACTTTCCTGGGTATATATTTTTTGTAATAATAATAAGCTTCTCTAAACTTTCATAAACTGATAACAGCTTAACATTATTTACCTTAGCCTACGTTTTGGGTCTTTGCTATTATATTCCAATATCATTATGCCTCAATTAGCTATAGATTAAGAGTTGTTGTTTTATATAGAGATGCTCTCTGCTGTTTAATATTTATTATAAAAAAGTATTACTTGTAATAAAAGTACAACTTTGATAATAATATTATCAAAATAATATTATAGCCTAATATTAATATAATAAAATTATATTATATAATATTAATATTAATATTTATGTTGCTAAAATAACATTCTGTTCTGTAAATGCATTGTCTGCTGGTTTATTTAGCAAATTTTCAGCACACCACATTAAGTATTCCACTTAATACTTTAAGACTTTGAATGTTAAAGTGCAAATTAACACCTGAACACTCTTGTAAGTTTGCAACTGTTACAATTAAAAATCACAAAAGGGTAAAAACATGCCAGGCAGAAAATGGTATGATGTAAGCAACACAGCTACAACAAACAATACTGATAATGGGTGTGTTAGATTTATAGTGTGTGAATAATCAAGCTTTGACAATAACCAGTCATATTGGCGGCACCGAGGGGCCCCCAAATAAAATTCTGCTTAGGGCCCCATAAAGCCTTGTGCCGGCCCTGGTTGCCAGCCATCTGTTTTTGTGAGCTCATCTAAAGTGAGGACTATTTATGCCTTGTAAAGCATTTACAAAGGAGATTTAAAGGCTCATTTATCTTCCAAACAGAAAAGTTAAACAAATAACACAGAGGGATACAGAACACAGAAATATTTTTTTTCAAGATGCAAAAAATGTAACTGTACAACTGTACACTTGATAAATGAAAAATAAACCTCTGCAATTTAGAGATTAATTGCATCCAAAATAAAAGTTTTTGTTTACACAAAATATGTGTCTACTGTGTATATTTATTTTGTATATATAAAGACACAGTATATATTTTGAAAATATTTACGTTTATATTTAAATTAATATAATTTATTTTATATAAAAATATATTTAATGTGTAAATATAACATTTTTCTTAAATATATACACACGCGTTTGTATTTATACATACATGATAAATATACACAGTACACACACATTTTTATTGTTTATTTTTTCTGTTAGGAAGATAACAGCCATTAAATCTCCTTTGTAATAGCTATGCTTATAAATCAAGAAAAAGGAATTTATAGCTGTATTTATAAACTGCTTAATAATGACTATTAATGTTGGGACAATGCTTTATAAAGGATGAATTGACAATTTACTAATGCTTACCTAATGATTCATAGTGTGCAGTTATTATAAAGTGTTACCGAGAAACTTAAGATCATCTAAGTGTACTCAACTGTGTTATTTTGGAACACCATGAATATGAACTAAAATGCACTTTTTTCTATCAAGTACAAAATTAGTGCGTGAAAATAGAGCACTTTAAGTACATTATGGAAGTGCACTTGTTTTTGACCTGGAAGACTACAGAGAGCAAGGTAATGTGCCTCAAATTGACCATTTCAGTGCATTTTTAGCTCTCAGACATTTATGTTCTATGCAATTGTTTTGATAGAGGGGAAACAAAATACAATTCTAATTTCAACATTTATTTATTCTTCAGACATTGTTCTTTAAATAAAATAAGTATCGGATGTATTCACAGAACCAGAAACAGAAACAAAATAAAATTTTATAGTTCCGAACAGAATCGAAAAATTTAAATGGCCATTAACCGGTTAATAACGTTATTTTATCGTTACATTTAATATTAGAAATTTGCTGTCAACCAATCACAAATTCCAGTAGTACGGCCTATGCAAATGTTACGCTGACACATCCATCGAGTGAAAAGCCCACGCTCAGCTGTGAGCTCATCATTAGTAAGTCGCAATGGCAATGCACCAGCGTTAGAGTTTATCCGAGGATAGTGCAAGATGGATTCAACAGATCACACGCACCTCACCTGCAGTGCTTCTGTGAACGGAGAAAACAGAATAAAACTATAGGCTTACATAAAAAGGAATATATAGGCATATACACAAAATATATTTCACTTAAATCATTGAAAGATTAACAAAATGAAAGAAAAAAGTGTGCTGATTACGGTTCATTGTGACGCATGTGTCATGTGCCAGTGTTCTTGGAAAGGAAAACGAGACAGCAGAAAGTAGTTTTCTTTATTTTGCAAAAGCTTTACAGTTTTATTTATTTTGCAAAAGCTTGACAGTTTTGAATGATGTCTTGCTTCTATCTGTCTTACTTTCTAACCAGCGTTGGTATGACCAAATCGCGCCGGCACCTCGCGCATACAGACACAACATATTTTGCAACATTGCAGCCTGTTCATTATCAAAATAAAATAAAATATAGCTAAAGAAACAAATAAAAAGTTACACTGCTCCGTTGTACAGTCTGTTGCGTTCAGCGTGACCACAGCCTCGCTGTGCTGATATAGCCAATGTGAAGGACGTTTTACGTAGATGAAAGTAAAAGGCAGCCTATAATAAATAATACACTCCTGAACAAAATTTTAAGACCAGGGGAAACATTACAAATATTCACATTTCACGCTGGTGGATCATAACCAGGTTGTAAGTACTGCTTCAAAATGGCAAAAGAAAAAAAAGGAGCAAGAGACAAAAAATTTATTGAAAACTGCATTTAAACTCAAACAGGCTGTTCATCAGCTGATCAAAAGTTTAAGACCACAGCCTTAAAAAGTTAAATCTGTGCAAAAATATGGCTTTCATGTCTCAGTCACACTGTCATGACCTCCTGATGGCAAAGGCAAAAAGTCTTTCTGTCTTTGAACATGGCAGGATTGTTGAGCCGCACAAGCAAGTGCGCACACAATGCGCCATCGCTGCTGAGGTTGGACGCAGTAAGACAGTCATTTTAATTTTATTAAAAGATCCTGAGAGTGATGGGGCAAAAAAGTCAAGTGGTAGACCCAAAAAAGATCAGGGGAACATGCAGGATGGTCCAAAAAAACGACGTTATTATCCTGGAAGAGGTCCTTCATCAGGCGGTTGTTGTGACCTGCAGCGTTGTTCTGTTGAAAGACCCAGTCATTACCGCATAGACGAGGGCCCTCAGTCGTGAGGGATGCCTGCTGCAACATGTCCACATAGCCAGCCACTGTTTGATGCCCCTGCATAACCTTCATGAGCCGCTCTTCTGATTGGCCTGTTGCTTTCTGAGTGACGCACGGCCAGACCAACCACAGGTAACTAGTTCGGGCCGACGTCACTATTACATCACCGCGCAAACCTGGAAGCAAAACAAAGGGAAAACTGGAGGCGGCCCATTCAAACCAGCACAGATTCGGCTACATAAGGACCTTAAAATATCATCTTGTTGTGATGTTGGGTTCCAGAATCGATGTAATACAGCCTCAAATTAGAAATTTGATCTCATACCTGCTGCCACTGCCAGACAAAAAACCGACAACAGCTGTGGTTAAACGCGATAAAACGAGCAGACTGAACAGAAACCATTGTCAAAAATGCTCGCATTTGCAGCGCACGCTTCTTATCAGAAAAGGTTCAATAAAATGTGGTCTTTTGATGTTATGGGTGCGTCTAAAGATTTCTTGCAACTCACGACTATGTTGTGTTTGAAATGTGTGCATGTGTGTAAAACAACAAACTGACGATTTATAATCATTTGTAATTGTATATACAGTGTCGTGATTAATTGTGGCTGGAGGATGGATGGGACGGTGGGTGGTTCTCGGGATGGTGACTGAAGGCGCTGACTGAGTAGTTTGGACATCACATTTTTACGGAAGTCACAAGGGCTCGTGAAAAAGCACAGCTACTTTATGCAGGCTGTGTGCATTTTACTGTGGACTGACTGTTTTGAAACTTATATGGTAGTTACATAGCCCCTAGACCTCTGTTATCATGAAAAAAGCCAGGAAATTTCAGTTTTGACAATATGGGACCTTTAAGGCCATGGTCTAAAACTTTTGATCAGCTGATGAACAGCCTGTTTGAGTTTAAATGCAGTTTTCAATAAATTGCCTATTATCTATTTTTTGTCTCTTGCTCCTGTTTCTTCTTTTGGCATTTTGAAGCAGTACTTACAACCTTATGCAATCTTATACAAGTAAGATTTGTTAATTTTTTAACAAATTTTTAACAATCACAAATCTCGAAAGCGAAAGTGAAACTATAATGCGATCAACCGACTGTTCAAAAGCAATTTCAGTACTTCGCATATTAATAGCGGCTCCCTGATGCCCTCATTTTATATACAGTATAATTACCCGATGATATAACTGCGAGAGAAAGTATTGAAATATATATTTTCCTCCCTGTGTTTACTTCTTGCTGTGAGCTACTGAAATGAGCAGCACTGTGAAACAGTCAATCACAGCAGAGCTCAACATTATTATTCATGACCCTTCCAAATAAGCCAATAACAGACCGTTTCATTCTAGGGAGAAATCCTAGGGTTGTAAATGGACATGTAAAACCGTTTCTGGAGATTTTTTGCCCTTACCTAAGCCACAAAACTTCTATGTAGATATCAGAGAACAATTTAAAATATTGTATCAATGCATTCTATGGCACCTTTAAGAACCAGAATCTAAAATCATATTGTGATATCTTTAAAATGAAGATGCCAAACAGAAAGTTTTTTGAGTCCAAATATCTAAAAGTGCATTAAGATATATTTAATACTTCTTGAGTTACAGGTATGCAAATTTTGGAGAAAAACTTGATAAGTGCTGTTTCCCCATTTTTGAATGGTCACCACTGGCATATAGTGCAAAAAAATTGCTTAAGTCAACAGATTTTACTAACAGACCTACCAATCTCTGTGTAAAAATAATATTATGATGCTGCCATCTTTCTGAAGTCATTTTCAAACCCCTGTAATTTGCCTCTGAATCTCAGGTGAAAATATTCATCCATGACATTTAATAGTTTGGCTTTCCTCATTATACATGTCTGTCTTTCTTCAGTAAAAAAAAAACTATGAGCAAAATAAAAAATTTTAACGGGTGGACCTCTGGTTGGGTTGATATGAAATGACCCAACTTTATTTCTTTGTTCTGCTACTTAAAACCAAATTCACTTTAAAGGAAAGTCTGTTCACTCAGTGGCCCTATTGGCAACACCTCTGGGGAGCTCATACAAGACCAAGTCCTATCTACAACCCAAATTCTGGAAATGTTGGGATGTTTTTTAAATTTGAATAAAATGAAAATAAAAAGACTTTCAAATCACATGAGCCAATATTTTATTCACAATAGAACACGGAGAACATAACAAATGTTTAAACAGAGAAATTTTACACTTTTATCCACTAAATGAGCTCATTTCAAATTTGATGCCTGCTACAGGTCTCAAAAAATTTGTCACGGGGGCAACAAAGTTTGAAAAGATTCAACTGGGAGAACATCTAGCAACTAATTAAGTTAATTGACATCAGGACTGTAACATGATTAGCTATAAAAGGGATGTCTTAGAGAGGCAGAGTCTCTCAGAAATAAAGATGGGCAGAGGCTCTCCAATCTGTGAAAGAGTGTGTAAAACAATTGTGGAATACTTTAAAATTAACGTCAAATTGCAAAGGCTTTGCAAATCTCATCATCTACAGTGCATAACATCATCAAAAGATTCAGAGAAACGAGAAAACTCTGTGCGTAAGGGACAAAGCCGAAGACCTTTGTTGGATGCCCGTGGTCTTCGGGCCCTCAGATGACACTGCATCACACATCGCAGGGGTGTCAAACTGAATTTCTTGAGGGCCACAGCACTGCAGAGTTTAGTTCCAACCCTAATTAGACACCCCTGATCCTGACTAATCATGTCCATCAGACTTATTTGAAAAATACATGGTTTGTGTGTTGGAGCAGGGTTGGTACTAAACTCTGAAGGGCTGCGGCCCTCCAGGAATTGAGTTTGACACCCCTGACTCATCGGCATGATTCTGTCATTGACATTACTAAATGGGCCCAGGAATACTTCCAGAAACCACTGTCGGTAAACACAATCCACCGTGCCATCTGCAGATGCCAACTAAAGCTATATCATGCAAAAATGAAGCCATATGTGAACATGGTCCCGAAGCGCCGTCGTGTCCTGTGGGCCAAGGCTCATTTAAAATGGACTGTTTCGAAGTGAAAAACAGTGTTAATTTTGTCAATGATGACGACTACGAAAAGTATTCATTAACAAACCTTTTTTCTGTGACTAAGATGAGACAGTGATGAGCTAAAACTAATATCTGATGATAAAAACTATGATGAAATTTATGACGCATCTTCGTTAACCCCCTGGGGTTGAAGCCTGCACCAGTGCGGGCAGTCTCGTATTTTCTTTATGACTGCAAAAAGAACTAAAAATACTCCATGAGTTTTGATTGTACAGATAAGAATAAGGTATCGTTTGAAACTGCAAAGGGTCTACTTTTATTTGTGTATAGTCATAATAACAACAAAACAATGTGCTTTTAAAAAATAAAGAAAATAAACGGTGAGTTCTCTGCCGGCTCTGTCTCTGTCACCTCTCCTCACAGACACGTAAATAAAACAACATGAATGCCTCAAATACATGAAAAATATAAACATAGAAAGCTTGAAATGTCTACTTTTAAACGAAGTATGTCACATCCAAAACAAATATTCTCTGTTAAAGTAATCTGTATAAAACTAACGTGATGTCCGGTTTTCCCATCTCAACTCATTATATCTAATGCGGTCACGCCCACGCGCCGATCGTGCTTTTCAAATTCAAACATCTATGTGAGGCACGCGCGAATGTAAACTCCCACATCGCCTCTGCGTGAACAAACAAGTTCATCCCGGCTACTTTTTGTTTCTGGAAGAAGATCTGCTGAGATTAATATTTCAGAGAAACATTCCCAGAATTTCAAAATGTTTTTTTTTTTTTTTTTTTACACAAACAATAAACAATATACACTATGGAAATGCCAGGTATGTGATGTTCATTTATATATTTCAACATGACACACTACCAGTCAAAAGTTTTTGAACAGTAAGATTTTTAATGTTTTTGTAAAGAATTCTCTTCTGCTCACCAAGCCTGCATTTATTTGATCCAAAATACATAGTTGTATTTGCTAAAGCAGCAATATTGTGAAATATTTTTACTATTCAAAAGCTTGAAGTCAGTATATAGAAATTAAAACTTTTATTTAGCGCACAAGAGATGATAAAGACATTTATCATGTTACAGACGAAGCTGTTCCTCTGAACTTTCTATTCATAAAAAAAAAACCTGAAAAATTCTTCTCAGCTCTTTTCAACATAATAATAATAATAATAATAATAAATGTTTTTTGAGCAGCAAATAAGAATATTAGAATGATTTCTGAAGGATCATGTGACTGGAGTAATGATGCTAAAAAGTCAGCTTTGATTGTTCCAAATAAACTGTTTAACTGCACTCGCAAGTGAATCTCAAGTTATGAGTTGTGATAGCTAAATATATTCTTAATAAACTACAAACAAAAAATATATAAATTTATTTTGTCCTCAAATTCTTTCTTGTGACTCTTCCCTCTCAGTCACACACCTGACTAAATGGCTCATTATGCAGGCCTTTGTGTTCTCAGGTGAGAATCACAGCATTATCCAGGATAGTTCACGCCCTCTCACATGGACCCTTTTTACTCAAAAAGTGACTTAGAAAATTTAAATCAATATATTGTTTTCTGTGAGCAAGTAAACAAGATGATTTTCACATTATTTTGAAGCAAAAACTCTAGACTACAAGATCCAAGATTCTCAAAAGTCTTGTGAACAAATCTTCTGTATGTTTCTTATGACCTTATTTCAGTGACTTCAAAATTTTAGTTTTTCACTAACCACGCATAAACGTTGCTTTCTCAAAAACACAATCATGTACATAAATGCTGCTAACATATTATTGTAGCCCCGTTTGTGCTGATTACAATGTTATTAGACTTTAGCCATTTATATGTTTATAAGCAACTGAAAAAAGCACAAATGTCAGGGCATGTCAAAACTTCTCCAGGCCCCTAAAACACCCTCAGACCCCAGAGGGTTAACAAGACGAGACGGGACTAGAATGATATTTGAGGACTACCGGACATTCAAAATACATCCCATAGGCTAAGTTAACTGACTTGTCTTTCAAAATGTGTGTCCCTGTCATTGGATTACAATCAGATGAGGGGCGTTTGCATTTCTAGTATCAGTATGGCAGCCACAGCGGACAGAGGCTACCGAAATGCGAACTAGCGATCTGAAACAATGGCCTCAGCACCCGGAGGGTTAAGGATAGGGTGACCAGACGTCCCGTTTTTTCCGGGAGTCACAATTCGTTGTTGATTTAAGTTAAACTTAGTAAAGGCACAATAGGCGGAATCGCACTGATAGAAGTGCTCTCTCTCGCGCACGCTCCACTTCTTCAGTTCTCAGACAGTGTGCGATCAGTTCTCAGTGCTCAAATACATACACAGCAGTCCAACTGTCTATCGTGTAGAGTATCTCACGTAAAAACAGTCGGTTATGACTTGAGTGAACATAAACAGGTGGGTGAAAACTGAATGTGTATCAGTATTACATGCATCCCTTCTGTCTTAAAGGGACAGCATTCCTAATTAAATACTTATGTGTCATCAATGTTAACCAACAAAAGATGTTGAATGTATACTTAAGTAAACCTACTGTATCTGAAAAAAATGAGTTTAATTTGCATCTCTACCAAAATATGAAAATTTATTCCAGTTTTTCCAAATTCAATCCTTGATTCAAATTTCTCATAAGCTTAATTGATTTGGTCTAAAGAGAGAAGAATTAATGACTATTTTTGTTTAAAGACTACATATAAAATAGATACCAAAATAAATGCTGGTAATTGCAGTTTGACTAAAAGTAATGACTAAAAGTTGACAAAAATGCAATGACTTTTCGTCAACTAAAACTAGACTAAAACTATGAAAGACTCTTATGCACAGTATGTTCACTACTGTGTGTGTGCACTTGGATGGGTTAAATGCAGAGCACAAATTCCGAGTATGGGTCACCATACTTGGCCACACACCACTTCCCTTCCCCTTCAAAATTAACACTGGTGGAAAAGCGTTCTATGGTCAGACTAGTCCAAATTTGACATTCTTGTTGGAAATCACGGATACCGTGTCCTCCAGGCTAAAGAGGAGGGAGACCTTCCAGCATGTTATCAGCATTCAGTTCAAAAGCCAGCATCTCTGATGGTATGGGGGTGAATAAGTGCATACGGTATGGGCAGCTTGCATGCTTTGGAAGGTACTATGACTGCTGAAAGGTATATAAAGGTTTTAGAGTAACATATGCTCCCCTCCAGATGACGTCTATTTCAGGGAAGGCCTTGTGTATTTCATCAGGACAATGCAAAACCACATACTGCAGCTATTACAACAGCATGGCTTCGTAGTAGAAGAGTCCAGGTGCTGAATTGGCCTGCCTGCAGTCCAGATCTTTCCCCTATAGAGAACTTTGGTGCATCATTAAATGAAAAATATGTCAAAGATGACCACAAACTCTTCAGATACAGTATATCAGGCAAGAATTGGACCGACTTCCAACACCAAAACTCCAGAAACTCATAACCTGTAGCAGGCATCAAATTTGAAATGAGCTCATTTAGTCAAAAGTGTAAAATTTCTTCATTTAAACATTTATGTTCTATTGTGAATAAATTATTGGCTTATGTGATTTGAAAGTCTTTTAGTTTTCATTTTATTAAAATTTACGGAATTCGGGTTGTAAATGAATGGGGGAATTTTCAAAAACTGAAAAACTTGCAGAACTCACAATTAAATTACTAGGGATGTAACGATATCGAAATCTCACGATACAATAATAATGCGATGTGAAGTCCACTACACAATATTTATTGCGATATTTAAAAAAAAAAAAATTGAAGTTTTGTACATTTTAAAGTTAAATTGTTCTATCTAATGCACTTTGAGAGTTTAAAATTAAGAGCTGCAATCCATGTTCTTAATTAAGAAAACTTAAGTCAGAAAAAAGTCAGTGAATTGACTTGAACCTGAACTTTAAAGGGTACTCAACCCTCTTTTTATTTGTGATATACTGTCTCAGTCTAAATTACATTCACACTGGTGTTCTAGGAAGCCAAACAAATTAGAATATAATAATAACAACAACAATGACAATAATAGCGGTAGCCACTGTAAAACAATTGCAAAATAAATGAAACTGTAAAATAAATGAAAATTAATATTTCATTGGTATATTATTTTTCCTTTACACTACAGTAGGGAAATTATGCTTCGGTAACACTTTAGAATAGGGAACACTTATTCACTATTAACTACGACTTTTCCCTCAATAAATTCCTAATTCCTAATTAATAGTTAGTAAGGTAGTTGCTAAGTTTAGGTATTGGGTAGGATTAGGGATGTAGAATAAGGTCATGTAGAATAAGGCATTAATATGTTCTTAATTTGTACTAATAAATGGCTAATATTCTAGTAATATGCATGCTAATAAGCAACTAGTTAAGAGACCCTAAAAAAAGTGTTACCTATACTTCTTTCCTAATTTCTACACTTGAAAGAGATTTGCAAAAAGTGCAAGTCGCGATTGCAAGTGACATTGTAATTTAGTTTCTTTTCTCTTGTCTTCACCACCTGGCTACTGTTGTAAAAATGTTGAGCGATTCAATTAAAAATAAATAAATAGAATTAAAAAAAAAATTAAAAAGATTGCAAGTGACATCACTAGAGGAAGCGCAGGTGTCTGAGAGTGCAAGTGCAAGTCTGCAGCTAGACCATATTGTGATTCGTACTGCATTTTTAAGCTTTTATTTTGATGGAAACAGCAGTAAAGCTTTTATTTTGAAAGGAAAACAGGCTTACAAAAACGCGTCTCACTATAAATATAGTGAAATGCTGTAATCATCTTACACGAAAATAAAGCTTAACTGGTGGCCCTTGCGTTTCCAAATGCATGCTACTCGCTAACTCACAGCACATGCAATAAACGAGTTTACTGCATTCATTCACTGTGAACGGAGCCGTTCTGAGGTGCAGAAAACACCGGATCATGAGCTGATCGCCTCAACAATGTATGCGCTTCGAAACGGGCAGCAAAAACAGACTTGATGAAGGGATTAAGCCATATTGTTCTTTCGGTTTTAGTTCGTTTGACAGAATCTGTACTGTGCCAAAGCATAATGGCCCAAAACACAACTTTAAAGACCTTTTAAGCTTTAAAAGGCTTATTTTTTAGTCTAGACCAGCCTATGCGCATGCACAGTCATAACGCGCTCAAGACTGCGTATGCACATCTGCTGGTCTAGCCTCAGGTTTCTGTGGAATCCTGAGCTCCTAACGGCCGGTGCAGTGATGCAATGACTTTACCAATCAGCGATTGGCTCTATCATTTAGAAGGTGGGACTATTCCGCCATACTGCACGTTGCAGTTTCTCCCATTCATAAGTATAGGAGTGTACTGTTTTCGTATTTCTATAGTCTTTGTTAAAACCCACATATCACATTTGGGGAGCATCGTTAACCTAATCAATCAGTTCTAAATGTTTTTCCACTTCAGTCAAATCCAAATGTCAAATTTTGGGAAATTTCTACCTTTCACCGAATAAAGAGAAACAAAAAGGTTTTCCCTTTAATTTTAAGAAGTTGAAAATGAGAATTCAGCTTGATTTACTTAGAAATGGTCTATTGCTATCCATATACTGCTCCTATGTCCTTGTATAGACATACAATTATCAGATTTTCCATCAAGGCTGGTAATAAAAAGTTGATCATATTCTGATAGAAACATGAGTCAAAGACTGAAAAGGATAAACCATGGAGGGAACAAAGGCTTGAAAGGGAACTAGGAGAATTTTAAATACTTGAAGCATGCCCTTTAAACACTTATAAAATACAGGCTGTAAAAGAAAATTACATGATAGTATTATGTCTCCAATAACACAGACTGTAAATGACTTTACATGTCAGTCAGATTGTTTGTGGAAAGGTGCAGATCTTCGGCTGGCAGTCAAAATCTAGCTATGCCAGAATAAAGGCCCATTCGCATCAAGAATGAAACTATAAAGATCAAGTGTTTTAGAAATAATGTAAAATTTAAGAGAATAGCAGAGACCACACCACAACTAACTGTGGCAATACAGAGAAACTCTATCATTGGGATCACGTTAAAACACAGAAGAAAATGCTGAAGGGTCATTCCACGAAATCGGTGCCTTTTCCACTTGTAAAAATTTAAAAATAAAATGTTTAATCAACATTTTTTAAATGTCCATGAAAAGAAGACACCTTAAAATGACAAGAAATTGTATTGTGCCATCTCAGGCTATCTAATTTATTATTTTATGACTATTTTTCTACCTCATGTTTTGGTATTTTTGTCAACCCTGTTACCGACACAAGCATTACTAGATACTATAGTTTAAATAGAACTATGTGTCACATATACAAGCAGCATTTTAGTCCCTCTTTTCACTGGGATTGTTTCAAATTTGATTTTTTGTTTTGTTTTGTTTTTTTATTTGTCATTCAGATGACCAAGAACATCCTAATTTTGGAGGGTGACCATATTTCAATTAAGAAAAATATATATATTTTTTACAAGAGAGATGTTAAAAAAGGCTTTGTCCAAAATAAAATATAAAGTTAAAATGCAACCTGGAAGGTTGTATCCAGGGTATGATTTGTAGGGGGGAATGGGGGGATTTCCCCCCTTCTGGTCTATGTTATCCCTGCCTCTGCTGAATTATATTATAAAAATAATATCCCCGTGGGTAATGCTACTCCACCAACCACCAACAAAGCATATAGAATACCAAGTAAGTAAAAGTAAAATACTGTAACATGGCAATACAAACAACAATAAAATCAGAAATGGACATTAACTGTCAGTGATCCCGCTTAATAGAGAATGTCTGGGTTTCGTGATCCTAGTTCACGCGTCTCAATCCATACAGCGCTTTACAGAAAATCAGCATGCGCTATTTCAGAATGAGAGTATAAGATTAATACACAATCTTTTTGCTCAAAACTCACTCTGTTGTGACCTAATGCAGATATTGTAAATAAACTGACACATAAATGTATTATGAGTCAGAGAATCGTCTTTCTGCGAGTCATTAAGAAATTATGGTTATAATCTATTTAAAGAAATATGAGGTAAATGTGTGAATACATAATGTGCGCACTTTTGGAGTAAAGTTTGTATGTTGTATTGCGAAGCACTGATCAAAAATTTGGAAGCAAATGCGACTGAATATGTACAGTGTCTCATTATTCTGATCAAAATATAATTAACTCCCGATTGTTTTTGCATTCCTGGCAGAAATGAGAACTATTTGTGTCACTGTAACCAAGTATTATAGTGGTCAAATATCGAAGCTATCTAATCTCAAGGTCAAATCAGAATATTTATTGTAAAAATGGTTTTGTAACAGCTGTCAAAAATAATCTATATATTTATAGCTGTGATTTGTGATATATTTTAAAGGGGGAAAAAATAATTGATGATTTACTAGTTTAACATGCGTTTATCAAAATAGGAAATATAATTAGTGCTCTTGAAATACGAAATGGAGGCGGTTCCGGATTGAATTCCCTTCGGGTCTGTATCCGGACCATAGTCCAGACTTTGAGAAGCACTGCTGTAAAGTTTTACCATTTTAAATTGCATTATATTGTTTTGCACTTACTTGGCAGAGCTGTCTGACAATAGCAAACAGTACATTTTTCAGTTAAAGTCAGTTCATTATTGATTTAGCACAATACATTTCTAAGAGATCTAATGTCTCAAGAGTGTTGTAATTAGATAATGTGTCCATCTGTTTGTCTGTGTCCCCTCACAGAACTTCAAATATACTGATCTGGTTCAATTATTAGGCAAGGAAGATTATCAGATCTTGGTCTTTCTGTGATCATCTGAAACCAGACCAAGATCTTGATTCTGAAATTTGGTTTCACTTTCTTGAACATTGCAAAACTGGGGTGAGAGTCTGCAGTCACCTTGCTGCTCTTGTCTGTAATTGAATTCACATGGATGTATTATTGACAAAATGTTATGGGGGGAAAAAAGAGACTGATCATCCTATACTGGTCTTTAACAACAACAATAGTAATAGTAATACCAACAGTACTAACTAAAAATTAACTGATGCTACTGAATGATATAGGCATTAGCTCAATAATGTACACAGGGTGACCTTTAAAATGTTTGAATTTTACACAGACAATTTTTAAAAACAGGGTGGCACTAATCTGTCATCCCTGTTATCCTCATGTCAAAACCTGTTACCCTAAAAAGTAACAGGTTTGACGATTTCAAACAAATTTGCTAATTGTTAATAGTCAAGTTCACAAAAGCACGCTGTACACTTTGAAAGGGTGTTACTTGTAGATATTGATTATATTAAATGTAATAAATGTTAAAATTTTTCAAATGGTAACAGTATTGATATTGCATGATGGCCCCCCTCAGTCAAGCCTCATAAATTATCAGAAATAAAACATTATAGAGGAGTGAGAAAAACATGCTTGTGTTTTAAGTGTTGGAATCCTGGTTAAGAGATTATATATATATATATGTACTTGAATGTACTATTATTTTACTGGGGTTTTTTGATGAGGGTAACAGGGATGACATGAAATCAGGGGACACCAATAAAATGATTTATATTTTATAGGAAAAAAAGTATAATTATGCCAAAAACATTGCTTAACAATGAGACTGTATTTAGAACAATATACAAATGTGATTTTTATATCATTTTGCCTTCATTTTGCAAATTAAAAGTCCTGCTGAAAAAGAAAAATCATAGTCAGGGACAGGCCAAAAACCTGATCAGCATAAGTGCTATTTCAGTTATTTAAAATAATATTTAATTGACTTTTTATTGATGTAATATTCATGAAAGAATACATAGTATTATGTTTTTAAATCACAAATTTATTTGTTTTCATATTAACTCTATGTTTGATTATTTCTTAGGGATGCAAAAGGCACCGATTTCGTGGAATGACCCTGAAGTATTTAAGCCAGCAGATTTAACTGCACAGCACACACAATAAACAGAACTTTATCGTGTATTGGTGTGGATGCTAATTTAGTTCCCTCTTGCACGGTCTCTCCCTTTGCATCGCTTGACGCTATGGGGAAACTCCTGTTTAGTGTTACTGAAGCATGATCTGTTCACGTTTGTGTAGCTGCACAAACCAATGGCTCTCTAACCCATTAAAAAGGGAGGAGCTGAACATTATATAAATCAGCTCAGAGCGCCATTTCATCAGGATCTTTCTGCTTAAGCGACAAGATAATCTCTTAGCTGACTCTGCTATCAATAAGCTGGAAAAGAAGGAAGAAGCTCAGCTAATCGTCACTGTAGAAGGAGCCCCAGCAGACGAAGACCTGTAGACAGAGTAATTTCTGAGCAAATTTCCTGCAACGTTGTTGCAAATGTCAAGCCCAAGTGTGTCTCCCCGCATGATGCAGGCGGGCAGAGTGAGTGCGTTGCCTGTCTGGGCAGCACGCATGCAGAGGCTGTGCTCAGTGAGATGTCACGCTCTCACTGTGAGAGTATGAGTCACCCTTCTCTGCTCGTGGATTGCCTTCTTTAATGAAGGTGGTCCTCCCCGCTCTGCTCTCCGATTTCCTTTGTCTCCTAAGAGAAAGAAACAGCGTAGCAGCGGGGCTTTGACATCAGGCTCGAGTGATATCACACCAGTTCAGCTCCCGCATACTTCACTCTCTCCTCATTGCCTCGTTTCGTCAGTGTGCTTCACACAGGAGGTTCCACGTCCCTTGTCGGCAGCGAACGGCTTAGTTTTCTTCTGCGCTTCTGAGGAGGAGATCGCCATTGATGACTCTATGTTTCCTTGCCGGCAGTTCAGGAGGAACCAAGATGTGGCACACCCCCTACTCGGCCCACGTTAACCCCTCTACTTCTACCGCTCTCACCATGTTTGATGCCGCTGAAGATAGAGTTTACAGCAAGCTTCCCCCTCTGGAAGAAACTGTTGCTGCCCATCTATGCCCACCATCGGCCCTTGGATTAAAAGCCCATGCAGTGCATCTATCTAAGCCCTGCATAACAACATTGGCCTTGGCCAACAGGGCCTATTCAGCGGCTGGCCAGTAAATGTGTGACTTGCAAGAGTTTGGGCCTAACGATTGTAAAGTCGTCCTCAAACCGAGGCACGGCTACATGCCAAAAATGCTCTCCACTTTGCAGAGGTGGACAAAGTACACAACCTCATTACTTGAGTGAAAGTACAGATACTGCTGGTCAAATATTACTCCATTACAAGTTAAAGTTGTAAAGACAGATTTTTACTTAAGTAATAGTACAGAAATACTTGCTTTTAAAAGTACTTAAAAGTCAGTTTCCTTTTTTATGTTAATGAACTGTTTTATTATTGTTGTATGTAATACTTGCAATACTTCTGAAGCAACTTACAATACATTACACCTACCGAATACACTGACTAGCTTGTAGTATCTTTGAAATAAAGAGCTTTTAGAATGTTGAAAACCTATGGGAAAAATTTTTAACATCCCTCTCCATCCTCACAAATGCAGCATGTTGATCTCTGGCAGTGTGTGCACACATCTGTGTGTTGTAGTTCATCCACATTTGAACTGAGTGGACAGTGAAATTGCTGTAAATGCATACTGAATAGAAAAAGTCTGTACAGTGCTGCTTCAAGTCAAACACCTATTGTGTTTTTTTAGGAGACATACAACAGTTCTTCTGTGGCTTTATAGGTAATATTTTAATTTGCACAATTTTGCAAACTCAAATATGTGTTGAATATATAGCACAATATTAACTTCTTATTATTGAATTGTTGTAAATTAATATCTTAATAATTAATAGTGTTCAAAAACAGCTGGGAAATTACTTCATGTAAGAGTGATTACTGGTAGGCTGTCTAAAAAAAAGTTCACATTTTAAAGAAGAAAAAAAAATCACTCAATGAATTTCAAAGCTGCTACATAGTAACGACTTTCTACTTTGAGGACTTTGATAGAAATGTAGTAGAGTGAAAAGTAGGAAATTTGTCTGTAGTGAAGTTAAAGTCATAAGTTTCCAAAAAAAATGCTTAAGTAAAGTACAGATACTCAAAAAGTTTGCTTAAGTACCGTACTCAACTAAATGTACTTAGTTACTGTCCACCTCTGCCACTTTGTTTAGAGCTCAAGTTATCACCCTTCTAAGTGCGCCCTGCTGCAGATGGTGAGCAGGGTCCCAATCCTCCTTGCCCTATTCGGGCCCTTAGAATGTATGTTGAGCACTCTGGTCTGTTCAGACACTCAGAGCAGCTCTTTGTATGCTACAAAGCAGAGACCTCGCTGATCTCGCTGGATAGTGTATAGCCTTGGCTTACGCCTCAGCAGGCTTGCAATGCCCTATAGGTGTGAGAGCCCACTCCACCAGAGGAATGGCTTCCTCCTGATTGTGGTCCAGCAGGATTTCTATTGGTGAGATTTGTGCAGCCGCCGGCTGGTTGTTGCCATCTACCTTTACCAACTTCTATAACTTTGATGTCCCTGCTTATGCTTATAGGAGCCCTCAGTACGGGTGCTCTGGGGCTGGGCTCGCAGAGCAGTCTTCATTCTGCACTTGCATATAGCACGGCGGTATTGGATGCATTCCCTATAGCATTAAGTAACACAAAGGAAGAGACTGTTCAATAGGGAACGATCTGGTTACTAACGTAATCTCAGTTCCCTGAGATAAGGGAATGAACATTGCGTAATTTCCAGTGCTATAAAGCTGCATGTGAATCAATGACTATTGCTTCAGTCAAAATATTCTGATGAAATGGCGCTTTGAGCCAACTTAAATAGCGATTGGCTCCTCCCCTTTTGTTGGGTTACACCGCCATTGGTTTGTACAACTACACAAAAGTGAACAAATCAGGCTTCAGTAATGGAGTAAACAGGAGTTTCACCATAGAGTCAAGCGACGCAACGCTCGTTCGCTCTCAGGGAACCAAGGTTGCGCTTTCCTTATAGTTATTTGTATAGTTATCATCTTTGGTGTGAATGGACCTTAAGTGTCTGTCTCAAACAGCTCCCTAGTTCAGTAGTAGGTCTAGGAGATGGCCATTTCTAGAGCTGTATTATTGCCCAGTGTATTGAACTTTGGCTCCCTAAAATGCATATAATGCACTGTAAAAACTTTGAGGAATTATTCCTGTTTTTTTTTTTTTTTTAATTCAGTTTTGAGCTAACAAAACAGGGTAAGAATGGCAACTTTGTGACCGTTACAATAGAGATGCATAATAAACAGTAAGGACATCTGAAAAAAATTAACTACATATCTCATTTATGTAGACTGTAACAGCTGAAAAAAAACCTTTATTTATTTTTCATCAGGGAAAATAAAGGACATTGGAACAGCAGGAATCAGTTCAGATTAACACGTACAAAAGGATAAAGGCTTAAAAATGAATAATATATTCCACAAACTCCATTTTGAAGGCAAACACCTCAATAAACTCGGAGCTGCAGATGTTCTTCAGATAACTGAACATTCATTACAGTCCCATGAGTTTTATTCTGAAGAGGAGCTGATTCAGACTTTCATACAAAAACTACTGATGATGAACTACAGAGCAAGATACATTAAAACAAAAGAGACCAACAAACAGGATCAAACACAACAAACAGACAACGACTTATCTGAAGAAGAGAGTGATATTTTTGATGATGTTTTCGGAAACATTTCTCGGTCAGACAAAGCATCAAGTCAGTCTGACCCTGTTCACCCAATGGATGTTCAGATGGCCGTGTTTCATTGTGCTGATGGTTTTCTGAAGCAGCTGATGGTGACTAAACTGTCCCAGTGTCAGTACGCTCTGCCTCTGCTTGTTCCTGATCCATTCACACAACAGATTGAATTTCTTCTCTGGACATTCAGACAAATCAACAAGAGCTGGAAGATGAGAAACACCAACAATGAAATCATCAGTCAAAACCAGATGGTCTACAAGGCAGAAACTCCAATGGTGTTTTTCTTCAGGTTTGGCTCTGTGTCTTCATCCAAGTCTCAGCTGATGAACAGTCTGATCAATGAGAAACACAACACATTCTTCCACAGGAACTGCCCAGGCAGCAGCAGAACCAGAGTCCTGATGGATGGAGTGGTGGAGATCGCCTGGTACTGCCCTTCTGGAACATATGATGATAAATTCACTGACTGTGTTGCGTTCTGTAATCTACACGGTGATGCAGGAAAACATGAGAAACAGCTGCAGATCCTCACTGAAATGGCCTCAGTCAATGTTGTTCTTCTACCACAACTGGACAGGAATGACAGACATGCAGCAAAGATCCAAAACTTGTACAAGGACAGAAAGCCACTCATTTGTCTTTTTGACAAGAATGATTCTTCTGTAATTAAGACAAAGAAAGGGAAATTCAACATTGGTCTGAAATGCAGAAGTCAGTCAGATGTATCTGAAGAACTCAGAAAAGTTATAAATGCTTGTCTCTCAGAATTGTCTTCCACTTTCAGACTTGAAGATGTGTCCAAACACTCAGATATCAGAGTAGATGAGGAAGATGATGATGACTGCAGGAGAGGAAGAGAAGCAGCACATCAGATGATCAGTCTGCTAAAGAAGAAAGAGCTGAGAAAAATCAAAGAATCATTTCTTCCTCATCAGGGGAAACTGTGGCATCAGTGGTGTCAGAAGAACAAAGAACTACATCGTCCTCAAGGAGAAAAGATTGAAATGGAAATAAGTAGAAAAAAAACACAAATGAATAAAATCCGTAAACAGCAGCATAAATTTGACATCAGTGATTTTATCAAATGCTTAATTGAACAAATGTGCTCATATGATAAACTTGAGAAGATGTTTTTTCTCAAATGGCTCAGAATTCTCCTAGATGAACATACATCAGCTGATCTTTCTGCTCTACACCACAAGTATCATGAAAAGTGGTCAACAGTCTTACAACTGAAAGAGAAACATGATAAGTCAGAACAACTTAAAACTGAACAAACTGAACTTGAGACAATATCTGAGGAACTTCAGGCCGCAACCTTTGGTTTGGAGCACATCATGAGGGAAATTGGACAAATCTATGAATCATGTTCATCAGTAAAGAAGAACAAGAAAGACCTGCAGTTTGACTTATCTTCTCTTCCGAGTCTCGCAGCAGAGATGATGATCTCTGGATTTCCACTGGAGCTGATGGATGGAGACGCTGTTCATGTTCCTGTGATCTGGATCTCTGCTGTTCTAGATGAACTCATCCAGAAACTGGGAGACCAGACCAGAGTCTTTGTGCTGTCAGTTTTAGGGCTTCAGAGCTCTGGGAAATCCACCATGCTGAATGCCATGTTTGGTCTCCAGTTTGCCGTCAGTGCTGGCAGATGCACCAGAGGAGCTTTCATGCAGCTGGTCAGAGTCTCAGATGAGATGAAAACACAACTGAACTTTGACTATATTTTGGTTGTTGATACTGAGGGTCTTCGTTCTCTAGAACTGGCTGGAAGATCAACAAGACATCATGACAATGAATTTGCCACATTTGTTATCGGTCTTGCAAATCTAACGCTGATCAACATTTTTGGAGAAAACACAGCTGAGATGCAGGACATTCTTCAGATTGTTGTTCAGGCCTTTATGAGGATGAAGAGGGTCAGACTGAATCCCAGCTGTGTGTTTGTGCATCAGAATGTTTCAGATGTCACAGCTAGAGAAAAAACCATGGAGGCAAGAAGACAACTGCTGGAGAAATTAGATGAGATGACAAAACTCGCTGCTAAAGAGGAAGGCTGTGATGCAGAACGTTTCAGTGATGTCATTAAATTTGATGTTCAGAATGATGTGAAGTATTTCACTCAGCTCTGGGAGGGAAACCCACCCATGGCACCACCAAACCCAAACTACTGTGAAAACATTCAAGAACTGAAGAAATTTATTAAGTCTCATGCCTCAAAATCACATAGAATGCTGCTGAAAGACTTCAAAATTCATATTAAAGATCTCTGGGAGGGTTTATTGAATGAACAGTTCGTCTTCAGCTTCAGAAACTCTCTGGAGATTTCAGTCTACAGGAAACTGGAGAATGAATACAGCAAGTGGTCCTGGAGTCTTCACAATGCCATGCTGAAAATTGAGAATAAACTACACAACAAAATAGAAAATGAAACAATTCATAAAGTTAAGGAAACTTATCTTCAAAGAGAACTGAAGAAGACAAGTGAAGAAGTGGAAAAATCAATGTCAGAATTCTTTGAGAAAGACACATATGCAGAAATACTTATTCAGTGGAAAACATCCTTTGAAACCAAAATCAAAGAGCTTGAGAAAAACATTGTGAGGGAAACAAAGAAAAAAATGAATGAGATTCTTCATCAACAAGACCTTAAGAAAAAACATGATCAGATGACACATCATGAAAACACTCTCTTTGAAAAGAGCAAAGAACTTGCCTTAAAGCTCAAAGACAAAGCAAATGATGAAGAAACACTGAAGAAAGAGTTTGATTTGTTTTGGAAAATGAACATGAAGATCATCAGTGACACTCCAGCAATCAGAGACATTGACATAATGAACATGAAAGAAATCCTCAGTGAAAAGAAAAAAGATGAGTACTATAGTATTTTCCAGAAATACTGTAATGGAGCAACATCAGCTGCTATTTTTGGTGAGATCATCTGTCAGAAACTTAAAGACCCCATTGAGCAGAGCGTCTACAAGAAGACTTCCAGAGATCTGACAGATGAAATGAGATCAAACTGTGAATCGCTGAAAGGAAGCAGATCAAATCTGGAAAAACACATCCTGAAGAAAATGGCAGAAGAGGAGGATTTTGTCAAATACATGAACTACATTCATAATCCCAGAGATCACTTCAAGAGTTTCATCAGAGATGAAGTCAGTCGGTACATCACTGATCAGTTCAGTGTCAGTGTTTTACCCAAGATGGAGAAGAACATTAAACTCCTGCAGCAGAAGATCATGAAAGGAGCACATGAATCTACTGAACATGTTCAAGTGAAAAGAGGAGATGCTGCCTTGTGGTTGAAGAGTTTCACACAGCAGCTCTCAGATGAGCTGATCTTCTCTGAAAAAGACCTCAGTGGAGTGAAACATGATGATGTTGATGAAGTCAACCTTCTAGAAGATGTGATCAGAAAAGAACTTCCTGCCATAATGTCAGACATCAGCAGTAGATTCAACACAGAGACATTTCCAGTAAAGCTGGACTTTAAATTCAGACCAGATGAGCTTTTGATTGATCACCTCTGTCAGTGCTGTTGGGTTCAGTGTCCATTTTGTAAAGCCATCTGTACCAACACCATAGAAAACCATGATGGAGATCACAGTGTTGCTATCCATCGTAATATTGGATTGAATGGGTGGATTTACAGAAGAACAACAAACTTGTCTATTACTATATGCACATCAGGCGTAGCAAGTGATCGATTTTTTTATCCTGATGCCTCAAATGACAAATTTCCTTGGAGAGAATACAGAAGAGCAGGAGGAGTTTATGCAGACTGGAGCATCACCCCTGACCTCTCTGAACTGCCCTACTGGAAGTGGTTTGTGTGCAGATTCCAAGAAGATCTGGAAAAATACTACAATAAAACATTTGATGGTCGTGGTAAGATCCCAGACAACTGGAGAACATACTCAAAACATGAAGCTGTTGAGACTTTGGAAAAATACATTTAATTAAACAGAAATGTTTCTATGATTCACAGTTTGAAATGAGTTCCTTTTTTTCAGTTTAGTGATTCTGAAATCCACTAAATTTCAGAAAATATGTAGAGAGAGGAATTAAGTAAATTTAAAGTTAAGTGACTGAAAGTAAATTAAGTGTTTCAAAAGCCTGTAACTGTTCTTTATATCAGTATATGTGATTTGTCCTCTACAGACAATGTCTAATTTTGACAAAATATTGTTTTAAAAAAGTTGGATTCCAGAATTGTAACCAAGAAAACTAAAATGTGTATCTCTGTAATAGTTTATTTAAATAGTTTGTTTGCAACAAAGTGGTAGATAAATGTGGTATATTGATATTTCCAGAAATAATTGAATTTCTTTACAAAAATAGTTTTTATTGAATATTAACTGTGTGGATATGAATTATTGAAGTCTCATGTCTCTGCACATATATGAATATGTTTGCTTGTGTAAATATACTTTGAGTCAAGTCACCTTTATTTCTATAGAACTGTAGCATTTGGACCAATCAGACACACAATGTTTCATTAAATTTAACAAATCAATTAGTCATTATATTAACAAATAGTCACAGACCCCTCACCCAATACACATACTGGGTGCCAGTATGTCTATGAATGACTCCAGGCCCCGGTTACCATGACAACCAGGACACTTCAGCCAGACCAGATAAACTTTATGACCTAATGGCATATTGAAAGTTCTCCCTCTCACCATCTTTGAACCTTAGGAAATTATGCCATAAAAATGGACTCTTCTCTAATTAATTCATAGAAAAACCTTTCTTTGAATGGACACACATATCCTTCAGGTCATTGTGTATATTATTGGTGTTCTTGTATATGTTCTTGTTTATTGTATACTGTTTTATGTATGCTTATGATAGATCACTAGTTAATATCACCTCACTTATACCATGTTTGGTCTCTTTAAATTCGTCTTCGAATGATCTAATTGAGAGTGTATATTGTATGTTGATACCTATGCAACATATTAGTGTTCTAAGAATCTTTCATTTGTATATCAACTTCTGATCCAGTTACATATGCAAATCACCATGCTTGGAGACAGAGAGTTGTAAACTTTCCCTCCAAAAGTTCAAGACACCATTGGCTCTTTGACACCCGAAGGAGTGACCTCTATAGTAGATAAAGCTCTCACATCAGTGACCCGCCCCCCAGTCTGCGGTTCTTTTAGATCCTAAGAGGATGTGAGCTCCTCAGCAACCCTTAAGTTTTTGCGCCAAGCCTTGCGGCCTTGACTTTCCATTCAACCAAGGATCCTCGGATCTCAGCAGATCTCTTTCTTAGCTCTTTTTCACTTTCTGCCTGGGAAGAAACTCCCAATCACCATCGAGTCAGGATATCTTTGGAATTCATTACTCTTCAACCCAGAAGAATGTGATCTCAAGTCCAAAACCTTGAAACCATCAAGACTTTCATCCGAGACTGCATCCGGACACTCATCAACGACCAAGGCAATGCAAGTATCGTACATTTAACTAAGCGAAACAGAGGTTTAGTATAAGTTATAGACCCTGTTATAAACAGCACTGATGGTTTTACTCAGGTGGTTAACTGACTCTTTCCATAACTGCATTCTGTTTTCTCTAATGGCTTCATTCATCCACTTTAGCTCCCCTTTGTATGTACGCGTGAGTGTATGTTTATTCGTTTGTTTGTTTAGATTAGTTATGTGTGTTAGCGTTTAGTTAATAAAAGTTGTGTGCACAAATTACATGAGTTTCTGGTTCTGCCTTGCAAATTAATGTCTCTTTACGATTTTGACCCTAGCTACATGCTCTAATGCATTAATAGGAAAGTATTTTCTCTGGCCACGGAAATATCCTTAGAGTTGATATGAACTTACACTGAATATTTGCTGGATGAACAAATCAGTTGATGGCAATTTAATTCTGCTACAGTTATTATGGTCAGCCGATATAAATAATTGTAATTAATCATAATTAACTGTAATTATTTATATACATTTCTCTTTTGAGCTGATTTGCTACAGAACTTTATACAATAAATGTTATACAATACACAAACCAAACAATAAAATTGCTTCAGATTCAGCATCACAGAGATAAAAATGATTTCCTTATAAATGGTTTTAAAAGTAACCAGCTGGATTTTAAAATTTCTACAATTTTTAATAGTCAGCCAATGCAGTGTTAGAGAGAGTATATGTTGTAGTTTAGATATATTTCTAGGGTGGAAAAGTGCAGTCCCTTAAGAAAAAAACGTTTATTCAACTGTGCTATTAGTATGCTACTTTTAACTAAAATTAAAAAAAGCATACTTTCAGTCTACCTTTAATGTACTTCTCATTAATACTTCTTATGTATTTCTCAGAAATATACTTTGCACTTAAGTGAAATAAATTGTACTTAAGTATACTTGACTTATATTGACAGTATATTTGGCCTATACTTCTCTATACTGATCATTTGATCAAAATATACTTAAAAAGTGTATTGTACATATATTTGGCTTGTAGTTAGAGCTGGGTAGTAACTGATTACATGTAATCTGGATTACATAATCAGATTCCAAAAATTAAGTACTTGTAATTAGATTAAATTACATTTTAAAATTCTTGTAATCAGACTACAGTTACTATTTTATTGATTACATGATTACAAACTATTCACATAGCAATAAATTACTGTTAATTTATTGATTCTCCCTAATTCCTCTTTTTTATCTTTTACATCTTTCTTTCTAAAATAGCCTAGCACTTATATACATTCAGAAGGTCTTTGAGTTTTGTGGACATTCACACAAAGACCAGTCACAAGTCAGGTGGCTTTAATTACAAAGAAAATTGACAGGTCACACAGCATTTGACAGCTGGATTTATAAATATAAAAGTGTTTTCTCCACATTTCAACATTGCATCAACTACTTATGAACACATAAATTTTTAATTTTAATTATCACTTAGTAAGTTATTTGACAGTGTATTACCATATCTTTTAAGGGTGTAACGATTCACTCCTTTTCTTGATGCACTGATTACAAACCCTGACGATGCATATGCATCGATCTTGAAACATGGATTTTTGGATGGTGAATCGCTGATTTTGGACAGTAATAGATATAAAATGCTAAGAATTGAATGAATCGCAATTTCTATAATGATTCAATGTTTTCAATATATATGCATATTAAATTATTAGAAGCACGAATCAATGGAGACCTTGAACAGCATCGTTCGTGCAATCACATCTCTCCTTCACGTGCTCCACTTACCGCGTGTCACAGGATTGTGCTCACGCTCAGTTCACAGCTCTCACCGAAACATTTTTTGAGCAGCCAATGTGTGATCTCTCCTTAGTTCTCGTGGCCAGTAATGCTAAAGTAAAGTAGTTTTACTTTTCTGTAGTTTTTCAATGGCTCTCGGTCATGCCGTCGACATTACCTGAGCAGTTGAAGGCTGCGCATTTATTGCATGGATGGAGCAAAAATAACATGTGTCTAAAGCATATGCACAGTTCCACTGTGTGATAAATTAATTTGAACAATGTTATTAAACTGAAAATACGAAGGAAACCACAGCATTATCAACAACCTTGAGATAAGATGGCGAGGTTTATCTGTCAATCACATGCATGAAAGTTGCGTTCGTTGCTATAGTAAACAGACATCGGGCACGTTTTCTTTCAGAATCATTATTTGCCGATAAAGAGAAAAAGTTTAATATTAGCATTTTATTTTATGAAAAAGATTAAGTTTTTGCACTGAAAGTGAAGTGATCTTGCACTTATAGAACTTGAGGATTTCATGCCAGGAAATCCCTAATATGGACAAAGACATCCATCTGTTACGGAGCCGACGAGACGAGAGACGTGCGGATCCATATGCAAGCTTTTATTTAAACAGGGACGTGATCAAAACACAGGCAGGGTCAAATAACAGCAAACAGGTATGGCACGGTCAAAACACAAGAGTAATCCTAGGGCAAGCATAGGTCTGCGATCGGCGAACAATATCCAACAGGGCAAGACAGAGAGATAATCCAGGTACACGAGCAATAATCCAAACAAGGTGCAAATAGAGTCCGAACGGCAAGGTACAGGGTTAATCCAGGAAACACAGGCAGAAATCAATACACGAGAAAACAGGCAAGGCAAGACTATGACAACTAAGTGGGCTCCGTAGAGTAGCTATCGCTAGGAGAGAGATATGTGCATACAATACTCGGCGCTGACAGAGAGGAAGTCCAAGGCTTATAAAGCGTGTCTGATGGGATCAGCTGTGTAATCAGTGCAATGTGTGATTGGTGACAGCTGTGATCAGTGCAGTGGATGATGGGAAATGCAGTCCGCGGGTGATGTGCAACAGTTAGTGTAGTGCAGGAGTCAATGTGGCAAACGAGTGACCTCTGGTGGTGAGTGAACGGCAGTGCATGGACCAGATTCGTGACACCATCAATCGCTGCAGCTAAGCTGAATATAAAGCAGAATGAACTGATGAAACGTTCAGACAATAAAGACAATAATTAAATAAAGTTTATGAATGATGCAGTGCTATTTGACATATTACAGTACAGAAACTATAAAGTATATTTTCTACCTTATTCTTTGCAGAAAATGGAAATAATTGTTTGTAGAAAACAAACCAATCATAAAATTCCCATTAGGAAAAAAATTATAGATTAAAAATGATTGATTATTGTCCAGCAGTGTATTTGATTTCTTGTAGCCAATTCAAAGTAAGAGATAGGAAAATAATTTCTTGTACAAAAAAAAAAAAAAAAAACTTACATAAATTTCTACATATGCCATGTCATGCCATTGCATCATTAAACTTACATGTAACTTTTTTTTTGACTCCATAAAGGCTGCTGTGTAATTTGCCCCCTGACTAAGCATTTAAAGAATTTAGGGGAAGCATTTAAATAATCCTGTGAATGCACTTAAAAAATGCAGAATCAAATCGTTAATCGAATCAAATTTAATTGTGAATCGTCTCAAATCGAATCATTCCTAATTTGCAAAAATTGTTCTTGAATTAAATTGAAAACCTATGAATCGTGAATTGAATCGATTCACAGTCTACCCATAGCTTCACAGCCCTAGTTGTTGGAAGGCTTTTGTCTTTTAAACATATTAAAATGCACAAATTCACGTTGTTTCTTATTTACATGTAATGCAGAGATTCTCAAACTTTTGCCATATGACATGCAGGTAATCAAATGAAATATTTATTTATTTTTTAGTAAGTATTTTATTTTGATTGATGTTATGTTAAAAATATATATATTTTAATTTTATATTTTTATGAATTAATTAATTATTTGCTAATGAATAATGAATTAATTACAAGCTTTTCATTTAATTCATGTACTTGCGGTTCCTTCATGTACCCCAGTTTAGGAATCCTTGACGTAACTTGACGACTTCATGTCATTAATAACAATGAATGGAATATATTTTCTCTCTTTTTTGTTTTTTTATGTCAATATGGTACAAATGAGTTGGGTCAAAAGTAATCTAAAAGTAATCAAGAAGTAGTCTATTTGTAGTAGTCTAGTAGTAGATTATATTACCTAAAATGTGTAAGGTAATGGATTATGTTACTAACTACAATTTTTGTCATGTAATTTGGAATCATTAATAGACTACAATTACTCTTTTAATTGAGTAGCCTATTTCATACTATTTTCACATACATACTGTAGTTAAGTTGGCTTGAGAAAGCCAACTTACTGAAATGCTATTTAAACTTAGTGGTGCTTTCCTATGAGGCAAAACATCACTGTTGTTCTCTCGCTGTTGTTCTTTCTTCTTCTTCCACACAAAACTTTGGCGCGTAACTCATCCCACACCATTTGTTGTAGACCCATGAATGAGGTGTCAAATCGACCGTCTCAGTAGAGGTCTGCTCTATCTTTTCTTAGCAATCGGACCTATGATGTTCACACAGCAGATGAAAAAGCAGGCAAAAAATGCCATAGACTTATTTACATTTAATCATTTAGCAGATGCTTTTATCCAAGGCGACTTACAAATGAGGACAATAGAAGCAATCAAAGCCAACAAAAGAGCAACAACATTCAAGTGTTACGACAAGTCTCGGTTAGCCTAACACAGTACATGTACCAAGGATTTTTTTTTTTTTTTTTTTAAAGAAAAAGAGTAGATAGAATAGAGAAAAGAAAGCTAGTGTTAGTTTTTCAAGAAAAGCTAGCAGTTAGAGCATAAATATGCAATTGATAGAGGGTAAAGTGTGTGTGGGGGTTTTTTTTTTAAATAAAAAGAAGACAAAATAGAATTAGAATAGAGAGTGCTAGAGTTAGAGGGTCAAATAAAGATTAAGATAATAAATAAATAAATAAATAATAATAAATAAAGATAAAAACTTATGTCATGGCAATTTTGTATTTCAGTGAAGGTCTGAGACAAAAGTCTTGAGAATTTATTTCTTGCAAGAAATGGTCAACAGTCATACAGGTCGGCTGCAGAATGTGACAGAGGAAATACCTTTACTCAATATTTATATCCTAATCAAATCCAGATACTTCTATCTAATCCAATCATACTACATAGTTAAGGTGTCTAACTATTTCCCATGCATGTCTAAGTATCAAATGAAAGTCATTTTCTTAGAAGCGAGCATGTAGTGTCTCTAAAATAACACTTCTTGTTTCACACTCAGCTACACACACATATTTAATGTATTTACTTTTGTCCTTTTAGCATATCAAAATAACTCAAGCATACTGATGGAGCATTCAAAAAGTCAAAAAAACACTCTTTAGTAGAGTAAAGAAAAATATAGCTGCAAGCAGCAATGACGGGCCCAAGCCATCAGCGCAATCGCCACCCTGGTGGCATCAGGAAAATGGTGCACAGTGGGCTCGGGTTACAACAATGAAAGGGTTAATCCAAAACATCAAGAGTGTAAAACACACACACACACATATATATAGACAGACACACACATATATATATATATATATATATATATATATATATATATACACATGTATATGTATGTATGTATGTATGTATGTATATGTATAAATCTTTGGTAACACTTTACATTAAGGTCTCATTCATTAACATTAATTAACATCGTTAATTAGTTAACTAATTATTAAGTTCAACACTTACTAGTACATTATTAAAATTTAAAGTTGTATCGGTAAGTATTAGTTAATGTACTGTAAATTAATGAACATTTTAATAAACTATCATTAACAAAGATTAATAAATGCTGGAAAAAATAATATTGTTCATTGTTAATTAATGAATTAACTAATGTTAACAAATGAGACATTATTGTAAAGTATTACCAAAAACTTATGATCTGTAAGTATTTTTTAAATGATTTAATGATCTGTAAGCATTTGTGAAGAAAAAAAATATAAAAATAAAGCTGGAAGCAGCAATGATGGTCCCAAGCCAACAGTGCAATTGCCACCCTGGTGGCATCAGGAAAACGGTGCATAGTGGGCACATAGATTTACAGTAACCCTCTGGCAGCCTGACTTTAAGGGTGACATCAATGAAAGGGTTAATCCAAAACATCAGGGGCCTCATTTATAAAGTCTGCGTACGCTCAGATTTAATCTTAGAGTGTGTGTGCACTTAAATCCACGCCAACACTCATATTTCTAAAAACTGTTTTTGACGTGGAAAAATGCTTAGCGTCACGTCAGGGTCTGAGCAGACATACACACTTTTTCTTGTTCGAGTACTGCAGATTTTGGGAAATGTAAGCTGTTCTTGGAGCTCGTTGTTCTAAATTAAAGAATTTGGATGACTGGCAATCTTTTACATGTTAATGACATTAATTAGGAGTCGTTTACAAGCACAGAGCTGAAACCATTCATTTGAGCGCAAGTTCAAGATCATTTGCGATTCATAGATTTCACATCTGAAAGAGACGCGTACGTGTGGTTTCTGTACGTACGTTCATTTTAAGAATCACCCGTTCGCATATTTGAGAGATGATCATCAGATCAATTTTAAGATGATTTCTGCGCAACATTTTATAAATGAGGCCCCTGGTGTTTGAAACACAAACACACACACACACAGAACAATATTTAAAACTTTTGTAGCACGCACCGAGTAGCGCTCAGTTCACAATTACTAAGTTACTGTGTGAGATTTCCTGGACCAGAAATCAGAAGACCAAGGTCGACTCGCTAGAGCAAAAGGCAGCAGGAGGACATCAAAATTAAATAAAAACTAAATAAATACTAGGAATACTGGGATGCAGTTGATCAAAGAAAAGGTAAGTGTATTGTTCTGAGAGTTTTGTTTCTTTGAATAAATTGTAATCCTTTTAAAATTAAAATAATAATAGTGTAATAACTTTGAGGATTTAGCTCTTATTTCAGCTTTTAGGGAATCGATTCTTAAAGATTCGATGTTGATTTCTTCAAATTGATCTTATTCAAAATTTAGAGCTTATACTTCATCAACGGTTCGTCCAGCGAGCGTTAAAATCAGTATATCTTAACAATTCTGTTTATATTACTTCGTGGCCAACGAGAATACAAACAAAATGGTAATTTTATTAATTTCTGATCAAGGTAACAAAGGATCTGGGCAAAGTTTCACTTTAAAATACACGACACAAGACAATGCTTCTTTATAAATGAAACAAACATTTATTTGCCAACTCTAATACATTCATTTGTTAATACTAAGCTAAACATATGGAACTAAAATCAATGGACACGCACACACACACACACACACACACACACACACAAAAAAAGGTTCAGGAAATGAGTTGCTGCATTTACATGAAGTTCCCAACGTTCTAATACTCGTTTTCTACGAGTTCTTTAAATTCAACCTGAGAAAACTTGGCTTATCTTTACTGCTTAAAATCAATTCAGCGCCAGTTCAGCATGAAATGGTGATTTGTTTGTTACTTGCGTTCAAGTTGACAGCTGACAACAGGCTTCCTGGATGGCTGCTTGAGGGAATCCCGCGGCTGCGGATTGGCTGCTGACCAAGTCGATGTCTGACGTATTTCTGGGGATGTCTGACGTATTTCTGGGGATGCCCTCCGGCAATTTGAAGTTCTTCTCAGATTCTGTTTGCAAAGACTAAGCTTTGAAGATTTCTGCAGTCATGAAGTTTTGGATTTCGGGAGGATCGCTAGCCTGATGTTATGGCTGTGATCGCCAGTTGTGGCGCGGTCAACAAGGCGAAAAAGCCAAAGATTGAGAGAGCAAGCAGTAAAACCACAAAGGTTTTGTGTCCAGTTTTAAGCAGGCTGATTTTGGTCCATCCCATGGCGCAGTCTTCCAATCAGAGGTTGTTGTAGGGGCTTAACCACGCCCCATACTGTTCCTTTATCATGCATGAATCACATGCTCCCCGTGGGGAGTATTTCTGCAAGTTTTAATAACTTCTTATAAAAGTATTATCACCAGAAAATGATACCGAATATCATTTTTTCATTCACACCAATGTTCTGCAAATAAAACAAGCTTTCACCCGATACTAAACACTAGTTATCTGCTAAAAGGAAAAGTTATAAGGCAAAGATTAAAATATCATAGGTTCCAATAACACATCAAACAGAAAGCATATTATTTGGGAGTATATTGCTCTAATACTTTAAATGATTTTAAATGATTGTCTTTTAAAATTGTCATGCAAAGTTCTGTTTCTTTTGTTGTAAGAGAAAAGAACGCGGGTCAGTTGGGTTTCAGAAGGGCAGGAAGCAGATGGTCAAGAGTCATGGGATAGTCACGTATAGATCCAGTGTTTGCAGGCCTGAGGGCGTCAGTTAATTTACTCATCCTTTTCCTGTTGGATATAACAGTTCCATACATTGCACCCACGAGGTGCTTCTCCTCGGCCCGTGCTGTAAGAAAAGATCTATTGTCGTTCTCCTGATTGAGTTAGTTATTATCCCTCTTCTATGTAGATAACAACGAGGCGCTGACAGGAACTGATTCAGAATATTGACGTCACGTGATAGTGATGATTAGTTTAGACCTCGTGATGAGTTGATTCAGTGGGGTATCTGTGTCTGTTTGATAGAAATCCTACAATAGAAATAGACAAAACCCAATTAAGTAACAATAACCAACAATATTTCAAAACAAAAATACAAATATTAGAGTTCAAAACCAGTTCAGTTTATCAAAACCGATTTGCAAATTTGAACATCAATCTTTGAAATTCAAACTCAGTTTTTTTTCAATTTCAGTATCAGTCTCTCAGTATCAAGTTCAGAAAACAGTCTTCAAATCAGAGTCTCAATTCCAATTGTTAATGAATAGTAATGTTCATTAATGGAAGAACAGTTCAGTCCATGAGAAAAAAAAAAAAACCTTTTGTCTCCAGGGAAATCCAGGTGAATTTGAAGAAAAAATGTGTGCAATTCTGTTCTACCCAATCAGAAAAAATGACTTTTTACTTGGTTTCCAGGTACGAACAATGGGATGGCTCGCCAGTCCAAACCAGGAATAGGAATCAACGGCCCGGACAAAATTCAGGATCACAGCAGCAGCTCTTCAAACACTCAAGGAAGAGAAGAAAAAAAAAAACAAATGAACAAAAAAACCCGGCCTTGCAAAAACAAAGCCAAAAATAATCACCAGTAACTCGTTCAAATAAACCGTTTCAAATGACTAAACCATCTGCTTCAATTATTTGCATATACGCAACTGTAACGGAGCCGACGAGACAAGAGGCGTGTGGATCTACAGGTGCATCTCAATGAATTAGAATGTCGTGGAAAAGTTCATTTATTTCACTAACTCAACTCAAATTGTGAAACTTGTGTATTAAATAAATTCAATGCACACAGACTGAAGTAGTTTAAGTCTTTGGTTCTTTTAATTGTGATGATTTTGGCTCACATTTAACAAAACCCACCAATTCACTATCTCAACAAATTAGAATATGGTGACATGCCAATCAGCTAATCAACTCAAAACACCTGCAAAGGTTTCCTGAACCTTCAAAATGGTTATATAATAGCCTATACAATCATGGGGAAGACTGCTGATCTGACAGTTGTCCAGAAGACAATCATTGACACCCTCCACAAAGAGGGTAAGTCACAGAAGGTCATTACTGAATGGTTGGCTGTTCACAGAGTGCTGTATCAAGGCATATTAAGTGAAAAGTTGACTGGAAGGAAGAAATGGGGTAGGAAAAGGTGCACGAGCAACAGGGATGACCACAAGTTTGAGAATACTGTCAAACAAAGCTGATTCAAACACTTGGGAGAGCTTCACAAGGAGTGGACTGAAGCTAGAGTCAGTGATCAAGAGTCACCACGCTCAGACGTCTTCAGGAAAAGGGTTACCAAGCCACTTCTGAAACAGAAACAATGTCAGAAGCATCTTACCTGGGCTAAGGACAAAAAACTGGACTGTTGCTCAGTGGTCCAAAGCCCTCTTTTCAGATAAAAGTAAATTTTGCATTTCATTTGGAAATCAAGGTCCCAGACTCTGGAGGAAGACTGGAGGGGCACAGAATCCAAGCTGCTTGAAGCCCAGTGTGAAGTTTCCACAGTCAGTGATGAATTGGGCTGCCATTTCATCTGCTGGTGTTGGTCCATTGTGTTTTCTGAAGTCCACAGTCAACGCAGCCATCTACCAGGACATTTTAGAGCACTTCATGCTTCCTTCTGCTGACAAGCTTTATGGAGATGCTGATTTCATTTTCCAGCAGGACTTGGCACCTGCCCACACTGCCAAAAACACCAAAAGTTGGTTAAATGACCATGGTGTTGTGTGCTTGACTGGCCAGCAAACTCACCAGACCTGAACCTCATAGAGAATCTACAGGGTATTGTCAAGAGGAAGATGAGAGACACCAGACCCAACAATGCAGATGAGCTAAAGGCCACTGTCAAAGAAACCTGGGCTTCCATACCACCTCAGCATTGCCACAAACTGATCACCTCCATGCCACGCCGAATTGAGGCAGTAATTAAAGCAAAAGGAGCCCCTATCAAGTATTGAGTACATATACAGTAAATGAACATACTTTCCAGAAGGCCAACAATTCACTAAAATGTTTTTTTTTGATTGGTCTTATGAAGTATTCTAATTTGTTGAGATAGTGAATTGGTGGGTTTTTGTTAAATGTGAGCCAAAATCATCACATTATCACATCAAAAAAGCTGTATGGGAGTTTACCGTGGTTTGTGCCCTGTTATGCATTCTCATTCTCAATCCTCGTTCAATCAACCCGCGCTGGAGTGCGCTCGCCGGTTACCGTGCTGTGTTCCTACCTTAAGGAAGCGCCGCAGGAAGAGAGGTAATCGTGGTGGTGTTCGTGTGAGAATCAGAAGGGCAATTGCTTCTTCCACACAGTCTTCGATGGAGTTTCCTCTGGATAGTAGGAGCTTGGAAGGTCTTCAATTGTCGCGACGTTCATGGGATTACAGATATGTTTTTCATCTCTCGGTTTTTCCGGATTTTCGCTCATCTATTTTTTCTGCTCCTCCGCGTTTACGGATTCGTCAAAGAGGAGTGAACTGTTCAAATCTTCGCCAATTGGACCTCGTTCAACATCTGGATTTGGACTTGTCATCACAGCCTCCTTTGAATATGGCCTTAGTCAACGCTTGGTCTGTATGCAATAAAACTTTCATTCTACATGACTTTTTTACCCGTTGGGATCTGGACATTTTGTTTTTGACTGAGACTTGGGCTGGTGCTGGTGAGTTGTCAGTTTTTGAAGAACTTTGTCCATCGAACTGTCGTTTTATAAGTACCCCAAGATCTGTTGGTAGGGGTGGTGGGGTTGCAATCGTTTTTAAACAATCACTTAAAATTCAATCAGTTTCTGCTCAGACTTTTTCATTGTTTGAAGTACAGTGTGTGGCACTACAGTCTACTTCATCCGTGCTGTTATGTGCTCTCATCTATAGGCCTCCTAATTTTGGAAGTACTTTTACAAGTGAGTTTTCAGAATTTTTAACTTCTGTTGCTCCGTTGTATGATCGTATGTTGCTACTGGGTGATTTTAATATACATCTTTGCTGCCCGGGGCGTCCTTTGGTTGCTGAGTTTTGTAATATCTTGGACTCATTTGGTTTTTCTCAACATATAAATCAAGCAACTCATGTCCTTGACCTTATTATGTCATATGGTTCTTCTGTTGCTGATGTTTTCATTGATGAGGCTTCCTTCTCCGATCACAAACCCATTGTTTTTAAGGTTCCTGTTGTGTGTTCTGCTATTGCGAATAAGCCTGTTGGTTTTTATTCTCGTTTTATAAACACACTGACTGTTTCTCAGTTCAGTGAACATTATCTGTCTAATGCTGTTGAAGAATCCATCTTGCATGCTGCAAAGAAGTCCTTTGGGCCTGACGATTTGATTTCTCTTTTTTACACAGATTGTACTAATATCTTAGATTCGATTGCTCCTTTTAAAATGAAACAACCAAAGATAAAATCTTATTACTGGTTGGATGACAACACTCGCTCTCTTAGACAAGCGTGCCGCAAAGCAGAGAGGAGATGGAAGCATGATCGGCTGACTGTGTCTCTTGAGATTTTTAAAGAGTGTCTGGTTAAGTTTCAGAGCGCTGCTAAGTCAGCTAGATCAAAATATTTGTCAGATCTGATTTCTGCACATTGTCATAGACCTAGGATTTTATTCTCCACAATAAATTCAGTAATTAATCCGAATTCCCAGTTTTTAGGGAGCTGTCAGCAGGGCTCTGTGAGAAATTTTTGACATTTTTTGTTGATAAAGTGAGTGCTATTCACTTATCTTTTACTTCTCAGCTCTCAGATCTGTCTTTGAATTTGCCTGCTAGTCCATTTTTATTTTGTCATTTTCAACATGTCTCTTTAATGGAACTCTCTGATCTCGTTAACAAAATGAAGTCTACTAACTCCTCACTGGATGTTGATCATAAAAGCAGCCTTTCCAGTAATTGGCCCCAGTATCCAAGTGTTGATTAACTCATCTTTGGATACTGGTGTGGTTCCAAATTGCTTTAAGCATGCGGTTGTTCAGCCTTTGCTTAAGAAGCAAGGTTTGGATCAAAGTTGTTTTAACAATTTTCGGCCTGTCTCAAAGTTATAATTTTTGTCAAAGCTTTTAGAAAAAGTTGCGCAATTACAGTTGATCACATTCTTAAATACAGCTAACTTATTAGAACCTTTTCAGTCTGGTTTCACTGCTTATCACAGTACGGAGTCCGCTTTGCTTAAAGTGTTCAATGATATTTTGGTTGCAGTTGATGCCAGTAAAAATGCGGTACTGATTCTACTTGATCTTACAGCTGCCTTTGATACCGTGGATCATAATGTTCTTATTGGGCGGTTAGAACAAATGATCGGTATCAGGGAGACAGCCTTACAATGGTTCAACTCTTATCTCAAAGACAGGTCTTTTTCTGTAGAGCTAGGCAAATTTTCCTCATCGTCTGCTCCTATTATTAGTGGAGTACCTCAGGGCTCTATTTTGGGACCGCTTCTTTTTAACTTATATATGCGCCCTCTAGGGGATATTATCAGGAAGCACAATGTTTCTTTTCATTTATATGCTGATGATACACAGTTGTACCTCCCACTAAAAGCTGGTGATTCCATTCAACCATTACTGGAATGTATCTCAGATATTAAAAAATGGTTAGCAAATAACTTTCTCCAACTCAATGAGAACAAAACAGAAATTATTGTTTTTGGTCCCCAAAAACTGAGAATGAATATCATTAATGAGCTGGGCAATCATTTCCCCTCCATTTCCTCACAGGTTAAAAACCTGGGTGTTATCATTGACTCAGAATTATCTTTATCCAAACAAAGTAATTTGGTTGTTAGGAACAGTTTTTATCAATTACGGGTCATTTCCAAACTTAAATCGTTTTTGTCTTTTCAAGATTTGGAGAAGGTTATTCATGCTTTCATTACCTCATGTTTAGATTACTGTAACTCTCTGTACTCAGGTCTTCCTCAGTCATCGCTTTCACGCCTCCAGTTGGTACAAAATGCAGCTGCAAGGCTGCTGACTGGGCCAAAGAAATATGACCATGTCACTCCAATTTTAGCTTCACTTCACTGGCTTCCGGTCCATTTTAGAGTTCAGTTTAAGATTCTGTTGTTTGTTTTTAAAACTCTTAACAGTCAAGCTCCATCTTATCTTAAAGATCTTCTTATCCCTTTGTCATCTACCAGACATTTAAGATCCACTGATAGGGCTCTTTTACCTGTCCCTCGTTCCCGTTTGAAAACTAAGGGTGACAGAGCCTTCTCAGTCAATGCCCCCCGTCTGTGGAACCAGTTGCCTCTAGACTGCCGCCTTGCACCTTCCATTACCATTTTTAAATCGAGATTGAAAACATATCTTTTTTCCTTAGCATTTTAATCTTACTTTGTTGTCTTATTGGCTGTCTTGTTTGCTTCTTTTCTGTTTTTCTTTTTCTCTTTTAAATTTATTTTACATTGTTAAGCACTTTGGATAGCTTTGCTATGTTTAAATGTGCTATATAAATAAAATTTACTTACTTACAATTAAAAGAACCAAAGACTTAAACTAGTTCAGTCTGTGTGCACTGAATTTATTTAATACACGAGTTTCACAATTTGAGTTGAATTACTGAAATAAATGAACTTTTCCACGACATTCTAATTCATTGAGATGCACCTGTATATGCTGAGCTTTTATTAAACAGAGACGTGGTCAAACACAGGCAGGGTCGAAAACTAGCAAACAGGTATATAAAGGGCAAGTCACAAAAGCAGTCCAGTAAACAGGCGTGGGTCCTTGATCGACAAGCAGTATCCAGAGGGCTTGACGAGAGAGGGGCGATCCGATAACGTGAGCAATAATCCAGGCAAGGCGCGAGTCCAAACAGAGTCCGAAAAAGCAAGACAAGGGTTAATCCAAAACAGACGATAAATCCAGGGCAGGCTGCTGACAGACGAGACGAGATGAACCAGGCAAGGATCGAGACACGAATGAAACAGACTATAAACAAGGCTAGGCTAGACTTGGGGAAAACTCAGAGTGGCTCCGTAAAGTAGCTATCAGCTAAAACAGTGATAAACGCTAGACAATACTCGGCGATTAGAATAAGGAAGTCCATGGCTTATGTAGGGTGTGTGATTGTGTGATGGGTCTCAGGTGTGAGTGTGTGATTAGTGAAAAGGCTGCTGGGAAATGTGAAACAGTCTGTGCAATGTGTGAGTCAATATGATGGAAGGGCGACCTCTGGTGGTGAGCAAATGGAAGTCCATGGACAGGATTCGTGATATAGCCCCCCCGCCCCCCCCCTTCCTTCCACGTGAAATGGGAAGACCGGGGACTGAGGCAGAGCAGGACACTCAGGCAGAACCAGCCAGGAAGGCAGGGCGGAGCAGAGAACCAAGGCGGAGCAGGAAACCAGGGTGGAGCCGGAGACCAGGATGGAACAGGAGCCCACCAGGGCGGAGCAGAGGCCCACCAGGGCGGAACAGATGGAACAGGAGCCCACCAGGGCGGGGCAGACGGATCAGGAGCCCACCAGGGCGGAACAGACGGAACAGGAGCCCACCAGGGCAGAGCAGAAGACCACCTCGGCGGAGCAGATGGACCTGAAGACCACGGCAGGGACTGGGACCTAGGGAACACTGAGACATACGAGACAGACGGAGCAGAAGCAGAAGGCCACCAGGCCGGAGCAGACAGAGCAGAAGACCTCCACGGTGGAACAGACGGGGCAGAAGACCTCCACGGCGGAGCAGACAGAGCAGGAGCTCTCCGGTGCGGAGCAGACAGGGCAGAAGACCTCCACGGCGGAACAGATGGGGCAGAAGATCTCCACGGCGGAACAGGAGAGCACCACGGCAGATCAGGAGAGCACCACGACGGATCAGAACGATCAGGAAACCACAGCAGAGATTGGGACCTAGGAAAAACAGAAACACAAGAGACAGAGAGAGCATATACGGTCTCAAGGACCGAGGCAGGGAACACAAGAAGCCCATCAACAGATTCCCTGGTTACAACTGAGCGGGCAGACAATTCACCATAGAGCTTATTGGTTGAAACTGGGCTAACAGGCAGTCCAACATCTGATTCCTTGACTGGAATGGGACAGAAAGACAGTTCAAAATCATGCTCTTTGACGGAAACTGGACAGGCCGACAATTCACCCTCAGCAGGGCTCGCAAAATTTCTAAATCCCTGGTACCCCTTCGGGCAGGTACTCTTTTTTTTTTTTTTTTTTTTTTTTTAAATATAAAACATCAGATAGGAGTCTAAATGTCAATCAAAAATATTTTCAATACACAAATATCAACAAGGAAGGAATTTTATTTCACTATTTACAGGGTATATGCAGAATTTTTAAAAATAAATTTAAGGCAATTTATGAACCTTTTTAAAAGCTGCACAAGTAAAATGAACACAGTATGATCAGGGTTGGACAACGTCTATGGTAACATACAGTATTAAACCATAAAATGACATGATTTACAGTTCAGATATAGATTTTCACAAAAACAAAAATCTTATACAACAGCATTTCAGTCTTTAGACCATTTTTATGAAAAGGGATAAATCAAGCATATAAATTATTATATTAATTTAAAACGAATAAATATTACTGTCTAAATTGTTTAGATTTTTAGAAGGCACATTAACTTCTTTCTCATTTACAACTCTGTGTTTGCGGCATAAAAACATGGGTCGATATCTATGGGTTCCAAAGACATCACTTCCGCTATGCTCGCCGCCATATTTGTGTCCGATGCGACAACGAGCACAGCACATCTCTATGAGATTTAATAGATAATATTAATATATTGAAATAATAAATTACCGTTTACTACCATTTCCCACACTGATCCCTGGACTTGATTATTTTTAGGACAGCAAGTGTAACAATTAGGTCATGTAATGTCCGGATTACTTGTAAATTTAAAACTGACATCAGCTCAAAGCACTTTTGAGTCAATGATAGTGTAACAAGATAACGTTATTAGCTTACTACACAATCTGAATTTAATGGCAATTTAGCTAATATTAGCACAATTTATAATTACTCATTCTTTCTGGACAAATTACTGTTTGAATTGCGAACGTAGCCGCTCGATGAAGGCTTTAAGAGCTTGAAGAATCCTCTGCGGCTGGTCGCTCCTGCTTCACAGCGATCCCATTCTCCATCCGCCTTCTGATTTCAGCAAGTCCGTTTTGATGAATGCAAACAACATGAATACTGATTATGAGCCCAACATCCAGCGAGCCAAGAAAACATGCAATCTACCTGAGGGAAGACGTCTTTCACTTCTAGTGTATTCTTAAACCTGGATTTCATTATTGAAGCACAAATCCAGGCACCAAAAGCAGCCCACACCAAGTTCTCTTTAATTAAAAATATGCATTTTCATTTATTCATAGGCTACATGGCTGCAATAACATTTCAGTTCAAAATTTTGCCATTGTTAAAAAAATGTTTTACTGACTGATGTTTCAGATTTTCAGTTGTTATGCTCTCAAAATTTATGCCATATATATGTATGTAGGCTATGTCCTAAATTATTACACCACTTGTGCAGCCAGTCACAATTCACAAAGGTAATTTACTCAGGACAATGTTTTTTTTGTTTTTTTGTATGACAAATTCAATAAATAAATAGGTTTAGCAAAACAAATTTGATTATTTTTGAGAACCTTGTGATATATACACTTAACTGAAGACACAAATGACGTGGTACAATACAAATATTTTAGCGTCCTTTATTCTCCTATGAAGAATCACAGATGTCTCTTATTATCCTTTTCTGACCTTACGTTAGCTGCCAGTGGTGCCTTCTGATTGAATCCAACAATTTATTCCGCCGATCTAACCTCTTTGGGATCGAATAAAATTGTAGTTTGGGGTTTTTCTGATGACTGTTGTTACAGCACAACATATCCCGGGCATACTGTAACCTTGTGAACCTTCTGGGAGTGTTTGGTTGATCTTCCTCTGGTAGTTGTGGCTGCTGTGAACATAGACTGACAGCTCGCGCAGCTGTGACTCGGACACAAAAATGACGTCACATGAAACCTATGGATTTGCATTGATCTGACCATAAACAGCAAGAAAGCCTTATTGGAAATGCAAATTCATTCTCTGCCACGAGGTGGCGCTTTAGGAGCAACTTAATATAGCGGTTTCTCTCAGGGAAACTCCCTGTTAGCGGCTGGACACAAAGCAGCACCGTCCGCGCTCATAAATGCTGCTTTATCAGGCGTTATAGGTAAGATGAAATAAAAATGCCAACGACACATTTCTGAGGACAGTCGGTTCCCTTCAGATACATTCACATAAAGACATCTGCGCCGCGTTTTGACTTGAAACGTGCAGCGCTCATATTTATTCAATTGCATCATTGCCTTTTGAAGTTTAATCCAGCTGTATCGCCATTCTTGTCTTTCCGTCCCCAATTGTAAGACGTTTTGAAATTATAGTTAAGACATTTATTATTCCATTTAATGTATTTTTAAACTTTTTATGGCCTTAAAGGAAAACGCCACCGTTTTTCCATATTCCATTATGTTTTTCCCTCAACTTAGACGAGTTGATATGTACCTCTCCCGTCTCAGTGCATGTACTTAATCTCTCTAGTGCGCGGCGCCACTATGCTAGCGTTTAGCTTAGCACCATTCATTCCTTAGGATCCAAACAGAGATGAATTTAGAAGCTACCAAACACTTCCATGTTTTCCCTATTTAAAGACGGTTACATGAGTAGTTACACGAGTAAGTATGGTGACACAAAATAAACAGTGGCGATTTTCTAAGCGGATAAAAAATAATAATTATAATGTATAGCGGAAGAGCACTTCGCAGCACTTCGACCTCGACGCAGTAATATTGGTTCTATTGATGGAAGTTAGAGGGAGAGGTAGAGGGGGAGTTTTCAGGAGTGATGATATTACTGTGCCGAGGTCAACGTGCTGCGAGAAGAGAGAAGTACTCTTCCGCCATACATTATAGTTATCATTTTTTTATCCGCTTAGAAAATCGCCACTGTTTATTTTGTGTCACCGTACTTACTTGTGTAACTACTCATGTAACCGTCTTTAAATAGGGAAAACATGGAAGTGTTTGGTAGCTTCTAAATTCATCTCTGTTAGGATCCTAAGGAATGAATGGTGCTAAGCTAAATGCTAGCATAGTGGCGCCACACGCTAGAGCGATTAAGTGCACGCACTGAGACGGGAGAGGTATGTATCAACTCGTCTAAGTTGAGAGAAAAACATATTGGAATATGGAAAAATGGTGGCGTTTTCCTTTAAGTTTGATACAACTAAACTGAAGAGTTTTTAAGGACCCGCGGGAGCCCTGTATTTAAGGTAGCCCGTCGGGCAGGGCATGATACATTTTGGTAGCCCGACTGGAAAACACAATAGCCCCGGGACATCAGGTTAACGATTTTGCGAGCCCTGCCTCAGGTTCATTAGTTGAAAATGGACAAACAGACATTTCAGAATCAGATTTAACTGCAGAGTTTAAACCAACAGATAGTTCACAATTGGATGCAATGACTGATACTGGATTGGCAGACAGTTCAGTGATCGAAGCAGGATAAACAGACTGTTCATAATCGGGTCCACTGACTGTAACTGGACAGACAGACAGTTCATTGACAGAACCTGGCAAGACAGACAGTTCAAAATTAGATTCATTGAGGGAAACTGGACCGGCAGGTAGTTCACAAACAGATTCATGGGTTGAGATGGGATAGACTGACAGCTCAAAACTAGTTGTATTAACTGAAGCTGAATTGGTAGACATTTCCGTGACTGAAGCTGGGCAAACAGATAATTCATACTCAGACCTATTAACCCCCTGGGGTCTGAGGTGATTTTGGGGCCCTTGAGATGTTTTGACATGCCCTGATATTTGTGCTTATTTCAGCTACTTTAAACATACTATTGACCAACATGTAATTTTTTTGTATTCAGCACAAACTGTGCTACAATAATATGTGACCAAGATGGATATACATGTTTGCACCTTTTAGAAAAAAAATATTATGCGTGGTTAGTAAGTTTTGGGGAAAAAAAAAATGTAGTTGAAATAAGCCCATAAAACCCACACTAAATAGTTCTGAATAAGACTTTTGAGTAATTAGTCTTGTAAGATAGAATATTTACTTCAAAATTATGTGAAAATCATTCTGCTTACTCATTCACAGAAAACAATATATTGATTTAAATTTTTAAAGACAAGTTTTGTGATCGAAAGCCTATATGCGAGGACGTGACAATGGCCTTGAATATTAAGTGATTCTCCCCTGAGAGACAAAGGGCCCTCCCCTAATGGCCCATCAGTGTGAGTGTGACTCTGACTTTGAGGCAGGTAAGACAGAATGTGAGGAGGTTGAAAAAATGGTTTTTTTAAATTGTTTATTTTATTTACAACACAGTATAATCAAAACGTACATAATAAAGGTCAAAGACACATTATTGTGCACACTGATCTAACCACAGAGTGAACGGACTTTGAGTCATTCCTGCAACAGATTCTGTTCAACAAGTGAAACAAGTAAATCATACCTGATATTTATGTGTGTTATTTAAGTGTTTCAGACTTCTTTCCATGGATTCAAGAAGAAAAAAACATAATCAGTAGTCAAGGAGCTTGTTTTACCATAGAATATCAGTGTAGTTGAAAATCTGATGTCGGTACAGTGCTCTCAGAGGAAAACAGTTTGAAGAAACTGAAAGTCAGCAGGATTCATCTGTGGTGCAGGTATCTGATTCAATAAAATACAAACAACCCCAAAAAAAAAAAAAAAACATTTGTGAGCATGTTAATATCAGGAGCATCTGTGTATATATATATATATATATATATATATATATACACATACATATACAGGTTTTTTAGCCATAGACTCGCGCATGCTTTGTACTATCGTAAAAACAAAAACATTTTATATCTGAGAAACTAATTATTGTTTAGCACATTATTAAAATCTATTTTTGAACAGAGTAGGCTATTAATAATAAACGTTCTAAACATACTTAGACTCGTAGCATTGATCATGTTACAGTGTACACTCATATTACTTTTATTGTTTTAGATAGAGCATGAAAACATCATCGCGCCGTAAGAAATTTAAATACAATGAATTGCCTTTCATATTCAAAATGTTTTACTCAATTTCAAACATTGTAGTCAGGAATTATAGTTTGGGGCAGGGCTCTACGCTTACTTTTCTTTTTAGGAGCGCTTGTGCTCCTAATTTTAAAAATTTAGGAGCACGGTCAAAAATTTAGGAGCACCTTCAAATCAATAATCAAAAATTCTGATCAAAAATGAACCTTTCTGTTACGAGGTGATATTTGACTCCTTAAAGTGATTTACAGGGAATTTTGTTTTTACCTTTGTAATGGCATTTTTCTAACTTTATTAAAAGTATGTCATATTTTATTTCAAATTCGAAAAAAATATATTTGTAAGCTTTTTATCATTTCTAATTAAAACAACAGAATAAAAACAAGTAGAATAAGCAGTAGAATAAGATACCAATCAAATGAAATCAGTATTTAAGAAATAAATTTGTACTACAGAGGTGGCACAGAAGAACACACAGGTGGCTTGTAGGTGTATTTTCAGATGTTTAATGAGGCTCAGAGGTTGCATAAGTGCAATTAAATTCATAAATTCATGTTGAGGTTAATGTTTTAAATATACAATTTTGAATGTAGAAATAATAATTGATTTAAATAACAGAAAAGATACTTTAAAAATCAAATTAAAACCACCATAGGCGGCGGTATGTCACTGATTTGATCACTGAATCATTCATTTAATTGATTCGTTCGAACGGCTGATTCATACGTGTACATGACTGTCTTTATGAATGAGTAATTGAATCATTGACTCGCTAGATTCATTTAAAACCGCTGTTCATTCATAAACGAAACACCGCTGTGTTTGAATGGAGATGCGCAGCGGCTTGGCTGGGACTTTGTTTGAAACTATTTTCGTTAATGAAATAGAGCAAAATAAGGCAATAGTATTGTAGTCAGACTATATAAATCAATTAGGATTAACTTCTTGTTTAATGAACTGTTGTATTTAATCAATATCACATTTTTAAACTCCCTTAATAATCATTAAAACTGTCACACATCTTAGTTCATCGCGATCTCACAAAACTCCTTTATAATCAACAAAGCTCCTTACACTGCACAATGAATCTCTTATTTACACTCTGTCTACACTTTTTTTTTTTGTTATAATGAGAGAATACATCTGTGATACATTACTCAACACTGCAAAAACACATCAAGTACGTTATAAACCTTTAAAGCTCCCTCAGCGCAAACACATATACATGTATGCTGATCGGGTCAGTTGCACAGGTGCTCCTAAATATTTTTTCATAGTCGCACGCAGTATTTTTCAGTCGCAAATGCGACTGAAATGGTCGCACTGTAGAGCCCTGGTTTGGGGAAAACCCAACTATGATTTTGTAGTCATATAGCCTAGTATATATGATTTTATAGCAGCCTATGATATGATTCTGTAGCCATAGACTCACGCATGCTTTGTACTATAAAAGGATGTATTTTGTACCATCAAAAAGGATATTGTCACGCTATGCTATTAAAATCTATTTGTGAACAGAGTATTAAAAGGAAAACGCAACCGTTTTTCCATATTTCAATGTTTTTCCCTCAGATTAGACGAGTTGATACGTACCTCTCCAGTGCGTGCACTTAATCGCTCTAGCGCGCGGCGCCACTATGCTAGCATTTAGCTTAGCACCATTCATTCCTTAGGATCCAAACAGGGATGTAGAAGCTACCAAACACTTCGCAGCACTTCGACCTCGGCGCAGTAATATTGGTTCTATTGATGGAAGTTAGACAGAGAGGGAGAGGGGGAGTTTTCAGGAGTGATGATATTACTGCGCCGAGGTCGAAGTGCTGCGAAGTGTTTGGTAGCTTCTAAATTCATCTATGTTTGGATCCTAAGGAATGAATGGTGCTAAGCTAAATGCTAGCATAGTGGCGCCACGCGCTAGAGCGATTAATTGCACGCACTGAGACGGGAGAGGTACGTATCAACTCGTCTAAGTTGAGGGAAAAACATATTGCAATATGGAAAAACATATTGGAATATGGAAAAACGGTGGCATTTTCCTTTAATAATAAACATAGTCTAAACATTCTTAGATGCGTAGCATTCATCATGTTATAGTTTGGGAACAACTAGTAAATCTGTTCAAGTTTATATGTCACAATAACACGTTAACTAATGCAAAAAAACAAACATTACTTACTCATCAGATTGATCTCCTCTACTGGATGAACACTTGTTCTTCTTTTGAGGGAAATCCAGCCTTCTTCCAGAAACGAACAGTAGCTGCGATGAATGATCTCCTCACGCTTTGTTTGCATTGGGCGTTTCCACGCGCGCGCGTCTCACATGGATATTTACATATGAACGGCGCGAGCCGCGAGGAGGTGGGATTGCATTAAAGATAATGAGTTAGACGGGAAAGACTGAACATCGTGTTGGTTTCATATGGATTACTTTATCACAGAATATTTGTTCGATATGACTTACTTCATTTAAAAGTAGACACTTCAAGCTTTCTATAGATATAACTCCCATGTCTCTGTGTTGAATATTTGCTGAGTTACAGTTCATTTTAGTGACGCGTTTCTAAAAGCAGTTCGCGGAGACAGAGAAGGCAGAGAGCGCACCCTATTTTTTTTTCCGTTTTTTTCCAAAAGCACAAAGTTGTGTTGTTATTGTGAATGTACACAAATAAAAGTAGACACTTAACAGTTTCGATTGATGTATAACACTTATTTGCGTGACCAAAATAAACAGAGTATTTTTAGTGTCTTTTGCACTGATCTTAAAAAAACCGAGCTGGTATCGCCAGCTGTCGACCCCAGGGAGTTAACGGAAACTGGACAGATGGATGGTTCAACAACAGACTCAATGACTAAATCAGGACCGACAGATAGTTCAAATTCCGACTCAACAGAAGCATTTAGACCAGGGGTGCCCAAACTCGGTCCTGGAGGGCTGGTGTCCTGCAGAGTTTATCTCCAACTTGCCTCAACACACCTGCCAGGAAGTTTCTAGTATGCTTGGAAAGAGCTTGTTTAGCTGGTTCAGGTGTGTCTAATTGGGGTTGGATCTAAACTCTGCAGGACACCGGCCCTCCAGGACCGAGTTTGGGCACCCCTGATTCAGACAGACAGACAGCTCAGGTTTAGATTCCCTGACAAAGACAGGCAAAACAGACAATTCAAAATCAGACACATTAGTTGAGACCGGACAGACAGACAGTTCACAATCAGCCACCACGGCTGGTTCAGAGCCAGACAAATGTTCAGAAGCGGCTTCCATAGCCGCGACAGGATGAGAGTTCATAGACAGCCTCCATAGCCGTGACAGAATAGAACGAGGATTCACAGACGGCCCTCATAGCCGTCACAGGACAAGACGAAAGGTCATAGACGGCCTCCATAGCCGTGACAGGGCAGAACGAGGATTCACAGACAGCCTTAATAGCCGTGACAGGACAGGACAAGAGCTCGCAGGTTGATACCACTGACACCTCTGGAGGTTCTGCAGCAAATGCTGCCACCTCTGGAGGTTCTACAGCAGTACCATTTGGAGACAGGGAGAGTACAGCAATGGTTCCTTTGACCGCTACATAACCAGCTAAAAGTTCATTGCTGGGCACCACCACCACACAGGGAGCTGAAGCGAGCTGAGCTTAATCTCGGGAGGTTCTGCAGCCTCAGCTTCCACCTCTGGGGACATAACCTCGGTCAGTTTTGTGGTGGTGTACGCAGCCCAAACGCAACTTAAAGCAATCCCCATAATGGGAAGTGCTTCAGCCAGGGGAATTAGTTCAGGAACAAGAGGGTTAGAGTGCGCAGGTTTATGGATACCAGCTGCAAGTGCTGACATCAGCGGTGGATCCTCCATGCTGGAAGCCAGTCTGAAGTACTGAAGAACTGACCTCAAAGATCTGGGTGCATTTGACATGATGAGACTCTAGATGAACAGACGTGACGTGACGAGACTCTAGATGAACAGACGTGACGTGATGAGACTCTGGAAGATCAGCTGAGACCTGACGAGACTCTGGAAGATCAGCTGAGACCTGACAGGGCGTTGTTGTGGCCACCATTTTGGGAACGAGATCCGCTGTCACCGCCATCTTGTGAGCGTGCTCTTGGGTGGCCGCCATTTCACGAGTGAGTGCGGTTTTGCCTTTCACTTCCGCGACACCCACAGTAAACAAAGAGCCAACAGATAGCAAAACATAGTCCAAGAACTGACAGAGTGATGAACGCAGACCCTCGCGTCTAAGCTTAGATTGGAGAGGTTGATTTATGCCATTGCAGAAAATCTCTATCAAGATAACGTCCGGTAAATCTGAATAGTGTGCGATGGCTATATATATATATATACCTAACAGGTATATAAACGGCAAGTCACAAAAGCAATCCAGTAAACAGGCGTGGGTCCTTGATCGACGAGCAGTATCCAGAGGGCTTGACGAGAGAGGGGCAATCCGATAATGTGAGCAATAATCCAGGCAAGGCGCGAGTCCAAACAGAGTCCGAAAAAGCAAGACAAGGGTTAATCCAAAACAGACGATAAATTCAGGGCAGGCTGCTGACAGACAAGACGAGATGAACCAGGCAAGGATCAAGACACAAATGAAACAGACTATAAACAAGGCTAGGCTAGACTTGGGGAAAACTCAGAGTGGCTCCGTAAAGTAGCTATCAGCTAAAACATTGATAAACGCTAGACAATACTCTGCGATTAGAACAAGGAAGTCCATGGCTTATATAGGGTGTGTGATTGTGTGATGGGTCTCAGGTGTGAGTGTGTGATTAGTTAAAAAGCTGCTGGGAAATGTAGCTCGGGGTAATGTGAAACAGTCTGTGCAATGTGTGAGTCAATATGATGGAAGGGCGACCTCTGGTGGCGAGCAAATGGAAGTCCATGAACCGGATTCGTGACAGCAACACATACATGCTAGTCACCCACGTGCTCAATTAACACACTAGAGTCTAAGCACAGTGTTAGCAAAGCTAGCTCCACCTGGCGCACATTTCACAAGGGAAAATATCATGTCTTCACAAATAAAACACCCTTCAACAACTTGAACAATTTGTATACACTTACAGATCGTATTGAAGCAAAAATTAAAGCATTTTCAACACATTTTTACATTATTCCCTCACATTCCTTGTTAACTTTACAATCTCCAATAACAGTATTCACATTCAATTTAATTGAATACATTTCTTATAATGAAATTTGTACTCACCATGGAGAAATGTATCAGAAAAGAAAAGAAATTAAGTATTCCTCCAAAGAAATACTGATTAGGCATTATTTCATCAGCTTTTCGTCGAGTCTCTTTCAGTGCTGTTTCTTGACGCGTCTTTCTCACAGCGTGAATTTATAAGAAATGATATCTTAAGTTCTCTCTTAATTGGCTAACAATCCAACACTGAATCATTAAACTGTTTGCTCTCACTCTTGCGTCGTTCGCAACTTTTTGTCTCCTCTATTCTCTTGCTCGCTCGCACGCACTCTTCTAGAACTTTTCCAGCAAAGGTGGAGCTAACCTTTCACCTTACCAATCAGAAATCAGTTTAGGAACTTTTTATTTCTTTTAATTATTTATAACAATATAACTAAATTTAACCTTGTGGGGTGGAGATTCTCAGTCTAATAATTTTACAGCAGTAAGAATAAAATAATACTTCCTATAAATATTAGTGATCTAGATTAATGACCTAGGTTACACTTTACATTAAAGTTTAATTTGTTTAAATAAACTATCAATAATATTTAACATGAACAATGTTTATATAATCCTTCTACAATGAAAACACCAAAAAATATATATACAGTATCTCACAAAAGTGAGTACACCCCTCACATTTCAGCAACAATTTTAGTATATCTTCTCAAGGGACAATACTACACAAATGAAACTTGAATATATTTTAGAGTAGGCAATGTGCAACTTGTATAGAACTACAAATTTATTGTCCTCTAAAAATAACTCAACATATAGCCATTTTTGTCCAAATAAATAGCAACAAAATCAGTACACCCTAAGTGAACATGTCAAAACTGTGTCCAAAGTGTCAATATTTTGTAGGGGCACCATCGTTATCTAGCACTGACTTAATCATCCTGGGCATGGAATTGACTAGAGCTGCACAGGTTGTTGCTGGCATCCTCTTCCACTCCTCCATAATGACATCACGGAGCTGCTGGATGTTAGAAACCTGGTGCTTCTCCACCTTCCGCTTGAGGATGCCCCACATGTGCTCAATAGGGTTCAGGTTTGGAGACATACTTGGCCACTCCATCACCTTCACCTTCAGCTTCATCAGCAAGGCAGTTGTCATCTTGGCGGTGTGTTTGGGGTCATTATTATGTTGGAAAACTTCCGTTCGGCCCAGTTTCTGAATGGAGGGCATCATGTTCTGCTTCAGAATGTCACAGTACATGTTGGAATCCATGTTTCCCTCAGTGAACCACAGCTCCCCAGTACCAGCAGCACTCATGCAGCCCCAGACCATGATGCTACCACCACCATGCTTGACTTTAGGCAAGACACAATTTTCTTGAGGGTGTCGCCACACATGCTGAACACCATCTGAGCCAAACAAGTTCATCTGAGTCTCATCAGACCACAGGACATGGTTCCAGTAATTCATGTTCTTGGGCAGGTTGTCTTCAGCAAACTGTTTGCAGGCTTTCTTGTGAGCCAGCTTCAGGAGAGGCTTTCTTCTGGAACGATGGCCATGCAAACTGACTTGTTGTAGTGTGCGTCATATGGTCTGAGCACTGACAAGCTGACCTTCTGATTCTGCAACCTCTAAAGCAATGCTGGCAGCACCCATGCATCTGTTTTTTGAAGCCAGCTTCTGCACCTGACGCACAGCACAAGGACCTGACTTCTTTGATCGACCCTTGCGAGGCCTGTTCTGAGTGGAACCCATCTTGGAAAACCTCTGTATGACACTGGCCACTGTACTGTAACTCAGTTTCAGGTTGTTACTGATCTTCTTATAGCCTAGGCCAGGGCTATTCAATTACTTTGTCCTTGGGGCCACATGGTCAAATGCTGAGTGCCCGGGGGGCCAAAAATTCTTCTTCTCATAATTTGTGTACACACACAATGCCATTTTTTCAAAATATTTATTGTTCCACATTGAAAAGCTACAGAAACTCTGAGTAATTAAGCAAATATACTATTATTTGTAGCAGCTGTAAAATGGTCTTAAAAGTAAACATCTATATTTGAAACAAATGTATTCTGCGCACATAGGTCAACATTCAACATGCAGTTTGGCCTATTTCATGTCACATTTCACACCAATAATTTCAACATCTCAACATCTCCAATAGAGTTTATAAATCTTTTTGTGTTCTTGTTTATCTGCAATTAACTATTTTATATATATAAACAGGCAAGGGACATCAATTAACCTGCATCACATTTACAATATTCAGTATGCAGTTTTCTTTATCTCCCACAAATCACAAATAGAAAGAAAGTTATAATAATGCGAGAGATAGCACTTTTTTGATTGAAAAATCAAAAATGAATTCTTCTCAATATGTGGAAACTTTGCACAATACCATCTTTTTAAAACATATTGAAACATATTTTACAATGGAAATCTACAGAAACTTTTTAAGTAATTATTTTAGTTGCAGCATAAACTGTGAAACAGTCTTAAAAGTAAACATCTATATTTGAAACAAATGTATTCTGTGCACATAATGCACACAAACACGTATTCACACTAATAACATCTCAACATTTCGAATAGAGTTTATAAATCTTTCTGTGTTCTATTTACGTGTCCATCTTCAATCAACTATTTTATATATTGACAGGGGACATCAATTAACCTGGATCACAACTACAATGTTCAGTATTCAGTTTTCTTTCTCTCTCTCTCTCACAAATCACAAACACCGATAAAAAGCTACTGATGTGAGAGATGGCATTTCTTTGATTGGGCCAGGGTGGAGAAGGATGGCTCATATGAAGTGAGGGCAGTCCGCAAACAGTGATGCAGACGCTCGTTTGTCAAGGAAGCACGACCACTCATTTTTATGGCATTCATGTGAGAGAAGCTGAATTCGCAGGTATTCGTTGAACCGAACATAGTTAGCACAAACACTGCCAGTCTTTTTGCATTTGGAAATTTATCGGCGTCAATCCAGAATTTCGTCAAGTTCTCATTCTCATATGCATGCTTCAGTTCAGATGATACTTGCATGTCAATGATTTCCAGTTGCAGAGAACCTTCGTCAAGCGATGTGAAAAATTCATGCGCTTTTGCGGAAATATCGGATGCGTCTTTGGAAAATGGGTCTTGCACAAAATGCAGCACCACTGTGGGCATGTTGAATTCATTGAATCTTGTTGCAAAGTTATCCCTCAATTTATTCAAAAATTCAGACATTGTCGGGGTGACTTTGGCACTTGCGGATGATTTAATAAAGTCACGGAGTGTGGGGAAGTGGAGCATCCTATCAGTCAAATCGGAGGAGAAAAAGAGTCAGTTTATTCACAAACGCAGTTAGTTTTTCGATGAGATCGACCACAGTTTTATCCCTCCCTTGTAGCGTCAGATTAAGCACATTCAAATGATGAAAGATGACGCTTAAAAAGCACATCTGTGATACGAATCCATCGTCCAGCATTTGAGACAGAAACGCGTCTGCTTGTTTGTGCTTGCAATCACGGAGAAAAGTCACAATTTCCTCCCTGAGTTCACAGACCCTCTGGAGGGCATTGCTCTTGCTAAGCCAACGAATATTATTATGTAGAAGTAAGTCACAGTGCTCAGCTGACATGTCTGCTAACATTGTACGAAATAATCGATGTTGGAGACTCGATTTTGACCTGATGAAGTTAATAATTGCCATGACTGAATCCATGGTATTTTTCAACTCACCACAAAGTCTAGCGCACAGAACGCTCTGATGGATGAGGCAGTGGAGCGATTTCATCCGCGGTGCAACAGCCGACAGTCGCGCAGACAGACCGTTAACTCTCCCTGCCATAGATGGTGCTCCGTCGGTAACTAACATATTCACACGCTCCAGATTTAGTCCATTGACTTTGAAAAAAATCAACAATTCTTTGGAAAATGATTTCACCTGTTGTACGTCCTTCCAGTGGTATTAGGCCCAAGATGTCTTCTCTGAAGATGTCCCCATCGAAAAAACGCACAAATAAACTAAGCTGAGCTGTGTCAGAATTGTCTGTGGATTCGCCCACGGCCATGGGCATGAAGTCAGCTTTGCGTAATCTGTCCAAAAGTGTTTCAAAAACATCAGTGGCTAAAACATCTACCCTCCTTGCAGTTGACGTGTCTGACATCGGTATTGACTTGATACATGACATGATCTGGTCTTTCAGTTGATTATCCGCTACCACCTCCCCGATAGCGGCTAGCAAACATTCTTTTATGGTCTCGGCGTCAGTGAACGGCCTCTTCTTTTTAGCGAGGATCCATGCCACATGGAGAGATGCTGTTGTGGTCTTCTCTTGGGCAGAGCAAGATCGACTTATGACAGCTCGGCTACGTTCGTAGGTTGATGTTAGCGTTTGGATTTTGCGTTGTCGGATATCGGAACCCAGCGGATAGTTTATATTAAAGTTTGAATGCTTTGTATTGAAGTGCCTATGCAGGTTGTATTCTTTTGACACCGAGATGCATTCAGTGCAAAGCAAACACATTGGCTTCCCCTCTGCAGTCTCAATAAACACATATTTTTCTGTCCATTTATTGTTGAACTGACTGTTTTCGGTGTCAAGTTTTCTCTTTTTAAGGGTTGAAAATGACATATTTATACTAGGTATCAACTTTATCTACTTCTGTCTTATAGCTATCTAAAAGCCCGCCATCGCCGCTGTAAAACCGTGGCGCACGTGAGTGGCAGAGGAATTAGCTGCAGACCAATCGGACTTTTTTTCAGTTTTTAAATTTTATTTGCTTTAGCGACAATTCAAAATAAAATGAAATAAAAACACTATTATTAATAAAAAAGAGCATAATGTATTACAACAAATTGTTTTTCAATTCAGTTCGTTTAGTTACGTTTTAATTCCGGTACACCACGTTTTCGTTCCAGTTCAAGAGTTTCAAGGTTACAACGAAATAAGCTTTTAAAATAACAGTTACATTAAATCAATCATTGCTGATTTTTTTAAATTTTATTATTTAAATTTTTAAATTTTATTATTTTATTTTTCCCCCAGATACAGATGCAGCTGCAATCTAAATATTTTATAAATGCAGGCAGGGTGCATTTCTGACAGATGTTTAATTATACCTTCAGATAACATTCTAAAATTATTTTTTCAACCCACTTTCTCATTTGTTTAAAAGAAAATTGTTACATATTAAGATAATTATGGCCTAATGCATTTTCTATGCTTAACTTGATTCATGAGACTGCACTTGCATTTTAATCTAAATGTGTAAATATAAAGCATTCTGTTTACTTCATTGCTATTACACAGTAAAAGTGTGCGTGCGGTCCATGCGCTGATAATTATGCTTTTTCTGGTTATAAATCCTGGTATGTGTGTGATAAGGTTTACCGGTTTAAGACATTTCTGATCGTAAAAACTTCTTTTCAATTTTAAGGTATTGTTTTCGTTATAATGTACTGATTCAAATTAGTAATCAATAATAATTATTATTTTACCACTCTACACACCTCCCCTAACATGCTCTCGCATATGAACAGGCAGCATCTGGGGTGGAGGAGCGGATGGAGCGAGCGCGGGCGCGTCAGGTGCAATCATTAAACATATTTCAAAGGAAGTCGGCGCCACGGTCCTTCTGACCACATCACTGTCTTTACTGGGTGATTTTAGGGAATATTTGTTCACATGTGATTGAATTAGCTATTCATGTGTCATGATTTTGGCTAATACAGGACACTACTGAATGATGCGTATCAGAGGGGAAGTGGGTGCTGTATACGCAAAGCCAACTCATAAAGAAGTGGGTATACCCTGCACTACACCACTGCTTATGATTCTTTCACATGCTATACATTTTCAGCGGCTTTCAAAAAGTGAAGCGGAAAATCAAATTTGGCAAAAAAAAAAAAAAAAAAAAAAGGATGGGCATTCCTGCAAAGATTAATATTGAATTCCATTTTAAAAAGGCAAAGGCTGTGGTAGAAAGGTGAATCTGCGACGTGTTTCCCAGTGTCGGGGCTTCAGAGTGTCTTGTATAGGCTACCAATGCTTTTTTTATTTTCTATTTTTTAAACAGAAGTCATCCGAGGGCCGGTCTGACTTGATGGGGGGGCCGGATTTGGCCCGTGGGCCGCCATTTGAATAGGCTTGGCCTAGGCCATCTTTGTGGAGAGCAACAATTTTAATTCTCAAATCCTCCGAGAGTTCTTTGCTATGAGGTGCCATGTTGAACATCCAGTGGTCAGTATGAGAGAATTGTACTCAAAGCACCAAATTTTAACTGCTCTAATACAAGATACACAAATTTGTGTGGTCCTGTCAAGCAGACAAAAACATTAACATGATGAATAGGACATGTGGCTAAGCATGGTTAAACGACATATAGTTGTTATCACTTAGGGTGTACTCACTTTTGTTGCCAGCCTTTTGACAATAATGGCTGTATGTTGAGTTATTTTCAGAGGAGAGTAAATCTTTACTGCTATACAAGTTGCACATTGACTACTCTAAAATATAGCCAAGTTTCATTTCTATAGTATTGTCCCTTGAAAAGATATACTAAAATGATTGCTGAAATGTGAGGGGTGTACTCACTTTTGTGAGATACTATATATTTTTTAAAATCATTTTATCTTTTAAAAAATACTAATGTCTTATTACATGAAACATTCAAGGTCTACCCAGCAACTGGAAACACTCCTCTGCAGGCTGGGGGAGTGTCAGCTGGCTCTCCGGAGGCTGCAGTTGGGGGAGTGCCACCTGACGTTCCTCCCCTCCTTCAGGGTCGTCCAGGTGAGACACTAATGTTTCTGAGCCTTTAGCTTTTTCAGGTGGTCTACACCAGTGGTTCCCAACCACGTTCCTGGAGGCCCCCCAACACTGCACATTTTGCATCTCTCCTTTGTCTGACACACCCAATTCAAGTCTTGGAGTCTCTACTAATGAGCTGATGATCTGAATCAGGTGTGTTTGATTAAGGAGACATGGAAAACATGCAGTGTTGGGGGGCCTCCAGGAACGTGGTTGGGAACCACTGGTCTACACTGACCTTTAGCTGTAGCTCACGAATGCGGGCATTCACCTGTTTTGCCTAAAGAAACTGATTTTTTTTAACAGATTAATCAAAAAATAAATCCATAAAAACAAGCAGGCTAGTTTGAGATAAGACTTAAGCCCAATTTATACTTCTGTGTCGAACCTACGCCATAGGTTACGCCATAGCTCTGTGTAGTATGGCGTAACCTACACCGTAGCCTGACGTGCACCTCTCCAAAATTCTAACAGCGCGTCAGTTCTACGCGGAACGCAAGCACTGTGATTGGTCTTCTAGAACCCCTCACTCCGTAATTTTGTGTGTATTTATGTGCACTTTAATATATTTTAATGTTACACCTTCTTATTTAAAATAAAACAAAGCAAAGAACAAGTGTCTTATTTATTGTACTACATAGCTTTATACATCACTAGTTGTCCGCGACAAACAATGTTGATCTGCCGTGGTACAAGTCCTTGTGCAGATTGAAAGAATGCCATCTTCTCCTGTTCCGTTGTTGTCTCCTTTTTGTAGTTTTAAATAATGATTTAATGATTTGATATTTATTTGCCGCCGTCACAGCTATGCTTCTCCGACGAACCACTTCTTCTTCGGCTTTTGCCGTGGTACTGCGGGTTACACAAGCAACATGCCTGTGGACACTGCAGACTAGCGGTCAGCATGTGTACTGCACGTCGACGCGGACAATGATGCAGAAGTATAAATGAAAACAGACGCAAAGCCTACGCCATAAAGGCTACGGCGTAGGTCCGACAGAAGTATAAATCAGCTTTTACTATGAGTTCTGGATGGCCAGATCTGAGGTGCCGTTCAACTCGGTTATAAACAATGCTGTACTCAGGACACCTGACATCACGCAGCAAGACCCGCCCCCTAGACAAGCGCAGCATGATTTGCCTCTCCTCGTTGTTCTGCATGTTGTGTTGGGATCTCAGGTGGTGCCTCAGGTGTAACACCTTTGCAGGACACAGTGGGCATTTTACCTGCATCTTCAAAATAGAATAGAAATGCAAATGAAGTTAGTTAACTTTGAACTTTTACAAACACAATTCTCAAAATGAGACCCTTTAACTTACCTTGTAAATTTTGGATAAAAATTATTCCCTGACTTGCTGCTTGCAGTACCTTTTTAAAAATGATGTTTCAAAGAGTGGTTATTATTTTTTACACAGTCAAAAATAATTGCATTTTTAAAACTTGAAAATATTTTAAACAAGAAAATGTATTTTATTTGACACTTGACCACTTTTAACTTATTTTGGTGGGACCTACACAGGCTTTCCGTGGACAATGCGTTTATGCGTTATTTTTCATGTATGTATTGAATGAATTTGAAAAAACCTGCAGCAATGTGCACAGAAAGCAGCGTCTAACACATTGATGTATATTACAGTTTGTAACTAATCACTGTTAGCTTTAAAATGAGCTGTCCACGGAAAGCCTGTGTAAGTCCCGTCAAGTAAGATACAAGTGTCATTTGATCACCTGTAACTTATTTGACGGGACGTACACAGGCTTTCCGTGGACATTAAAACTTTTTTATATGCATACTTACTTTGATAGTGCAGTGTCCGCAGTTAGCCTATTAGATTACAATTGGGATGCTATGGGTGTGAAAAGGTGGCTCATGGGAAAGCAGTGCATACAGTGCACATGACTTACTCTAGCTTGCAGTCCATTTTCAGGTAAGTGTAGAGTAAATTACTTTAAAATGCACTGCATTTTCAGGTAAGTTTACAGTAAATTACTTTAAAATGCACTCCATTTTCAGGCAAGTGTACAGTGACTTACTCGAAATTGAACCAAGGCTTTCTAAGCCCTCAGTGTGAGGGACCCAGTTAATCCACCCTAGTCCCCTATCCAGGTACCATCCATTTACCTGTGCTCACCTTTTGGAACAAAAGCCTTCCCAACATGCCCGCTGTGTCTGCGGATGTGCACCCGCTTCAGCCAGCATCTTGTCATCACTCACAAGGTGGAAAACAAGGAGAAACAAAACAAAATGTGCACCCGCTTCAGCCAGCATCTTGTCATCACTCACAAGGTGGAAAAGGAAGCTGCTCTTGGCCATTGAGTCAGGCCAAATCAACGCCTGGGTGGGCAAATGCCCAATTGCGAGGTGCGGCAATTTCTCCAACAGACTTGACTGGCACGTTCGCATGCACAGTGAGATCTCTGTGGTGGCGCAGGACGACGCGCTCCTGCTATGCAAGAGGAGAGAGGTCATTGTGAAGCTGACCACCCTCAGGGCCTCCAACCCTGCCGTCCCAATGGTTTCCACCTTGGACCTGGAGGAGTACCAGCGGCTAGAAGAGGCCGACGTGCCCCCTGACCAAGAGGAGCTGGAGGAGGAAGAATGCGACCACGCAGACTGTAAACGCCAAAAGGACTTCCTCAGGACCCAGGTGGCAGACCTGAACAAACAGGTTGACATACTCACGGAGAGTCTGCAGAACGTCACCAGGCGGTACCGGATCCTGAAAAGGAGGTTGGCCTCCTTGGGTGCTGCCCGATTGGGTCAGGTGGGCCAAAAGCTCCTCTCCTCTCTCAGGCCAGAGGATGAGGACGACACCCCCGCAGAAGAGGCCCTAAAAGATCCTGCGCAGCCCTCCTCACCAGGTGAGCCCTCTGCTAGTCAGCAGCTCGAAGAAGCCGGAGGCGAGAAGCCCGTGACCAGTGGCAAGAAGACCCCCACCAGCGCCGAGAAGCCGTCCACCTCATACTGATTCGGTGCGAAATGGTGAGCCTGTGCGGGTCACTGAAGAGGGGCGTGGCAATCCACCGGACTTTGGTGAAGGCCGAAAAAGGAGATTTGGGTTATCTCCAAGGCCACCCTTCTGAAGTGCTGGACCCAGGTGGCGCAGGCCATCCTGGAGCTATTGAGTAAGTAGTCTTACCTTCACTTCGTACTTACCTGCCATTGACTGTAGACTGGAACCTTGACGTTGTACTCTCTCCTGTTCAAAGCTCTCCTGGAAAATGACCCCACGCAGAAAGTCCAGTGGCAGTTTTACGGGCACTTTGCTGCACTACTTTCCTCCATCTACAGCCACAAAGGGGGTGTGTTTCAAAACATCACCATCCAGGAGGTGTTGGGGGCCCAGAGATCCACCTCTCAAAAGGCACATCTCATTAATGTGAGCATCTGCCTTGCTTTTCATACCTCTGCTTGATTTGTTTTTTGCCTCTTCTGAGTGGCTTGTGTGTTTTCTGGTGTGTCCACAGGTGACCAGACACAAGACGAACCAGGCTTTAATCGCCCTGATGGAGGAGGAGTATGGGTGGGTACAGCGATTCCTCTAGCTAAAGGAGAAGCTGCAAAAACTTAAACAATTACTTCCAGGATAGGTGGAAGTCGATGGGCCTGCCTGGCTGCCCCACCTTCACTGATGTGCAGACCTCCATCGCCAGCCACGTAAGTAACTAATAATTAAGTCATTACAATCACAAATTATGACTTATTTATGCACTGTCCACGGAAAGCCTGTGTAGGCTCCGTGTGGTGACACCTGTCAAATAAGTTGCACGTATCACTTGACCACCTGTAACTTATTTGACGGGGCCTACATAGGCTTTCCGTGGACAATGTATTTTTATGCAAATTAAGCAATTTTATGAGCTCTAATGTACATGAAACTGCTGGATGGTGTTTCCTGAGCACTGTACTCTAGTTATTACTCAATAAAATCATTTTATGTATGAAATATGAACTATTAATGCATCATCCATGGAAAGCCTGAGTAGGCCCCATCAAATAAGGTACAGGTGTCATTTGACCACCCGTAACTTATTTGACGGGGCCTACACAGGATTTCCGTGGACAGACCCTTTTTAAGCTAATTATGAATACTAATGAGTTGCAATGTGCATTAACCTGTTATGCTGTGTTCACTTTCTACTGTACTGAATGTTTGGTAGACTTCAGAATGGAGTTTGATTTACTCTCTTTCTCTGATTTACTCTCTTTCCAGGCCAAGTTCACACACTCTAGCGAAGACCGCCTAAAAATCTCCAAATTCATGTGCCACGGCATCAGGATGGAAGACAAGTTTTATGTTACAAACTTGTCTGCCCAGCAGGCCATGGAACACCGCAAGCTCTTTGAGTCTGCCTTGGAGGGTCCCGAGAGGAGCCCATCAAGGCAGCCAACACCTCAAAAGCGGAAGCGGCCTGCTGAGAAGTCCCCTGAGCTGACATCGGGCAGCACCACTCCAGAGGAGACGGAGGTCCATTATCAGGAGTCTGGGATGTCCAGTCCTGAGTCCATTGAGGTAAACTGACATCCTGTAACCAGATTGAGCCTACCGTGTTAGACAGATTTGCGTGATCAGGGAGGAGCAGGAGATGGAGCCCAATTCACCTGTGAGACCGAGTTATCAACCATGCAAAAAGTACCCGACCAGAAGGGGAAATGTAAAGGTGGTGCTGACACCAGTTAAGTCTGCACTAGAGACCAATATGACCCACCAAAATATCACCCTTCTGAAGGTGAAGGCCATTTTTTAGCAAGCTCAACCACTTTAATGGGGATGTGCCGTCAAAAAAAGGCCTCAGAAATGGTAAAAACATAGCCATTGAGAAGCGCCACAAAGAAAAATAGACTTTGCTCCTAAAATACTTTCTGATCCTTATGTTCTGATGTATTTACAGTGGGGAAAAAATCATTTGATCCCCTGCTAATTTTGTACGTTTGCCCACTGACAAAAGAAATGATCAGTCTAAAATTTCAATAGTAGGTTTATTTGAACAGTGAGAGACAGAATAACAAAAAAAAAATAAAATCTAGAAAAACGCATTTCAAAAAAGTTATAAATTGATTTGCATTTTAATGAGTCAAATAAGTATTTGATCCCCTATCAATAAGCAAGATTTCTGGCTCCCAGGTGTCTTTTATACATGTAAGGAGCTGAGATTAGGAACACTCTCTTAAAGGGAGTGCTCCTACTCAGTCAGCAAATTTCCTTTGGCGCGGATCTGGCCCATATCAACAGCTAAAATGTGGCCCAGAGTAGTTCGTGTTCACAGATGTGCCTGATATATGGACCTTATAAGGTATTCTTATGTGGCTGAGTTCTGTAAAGGGCTGACGGCCCTTATGTGGCCCACATGTGGCTGATACACCAAAAGCCATTCAACCATATTTACACCACACCTATCTTTTTAATTTAAAATACCCATTACACAGTAAATCTTAAACACATCTTCAACACAAAAATGGATTCACACTCCATTTACTTTAATAACAGAATTACAATACAGAACATAACATAACAAAAGTGTGCTATTTTGTAAATGTCATGAGTGAATAAATGTGTAAAAATTTCGACTTTTAGTAAGTCTCGCCATTCTTTCTCACTCACAGTCTGTCAGGAAAAAGAAGAGAAAAAAGAACATTAGTATATTGTAGCAAATTAGCTCAAAAAGGGAATTGTATATAAATAATTACAATTAATTATGATTAATTAAAATTATTTATATCGGCTGACAGTAATAACTGTTGCAGAGTTAAACTGCCATCAGCTGATCTGTTCGTCCAGCGAACATTCAGTGTAAATTCATATCAACTCTAAGAAAGGATATTTCCGTGGCCACAGAAAATACCTTCCTATTAATACATTAGAGCATGTAGCAAGGGTCAAACTCGTAAAGGGACATTAATATGCAAGGCAGAATCAGAAACTCATGTAATTTGTGCAGAAGAGTTTTATTAACTAAACGCTAACACACATAACTAATCTAAACAAACAATGAATAACATACACTCACGCATACATACAAAGTGGAGCTAAAGTGGATAATGAAGCCATTAGAGAAAACAGAGAATGCAGTTATGGAAAAAGTAATTTAACCACCTGAGTAAAACCATTAGCGCCGTTTATAACGGGGTCTATAACTTATACTAAACCTCTGTTTCGTTTAGTTAAATGTACTATACTTGCACTTCCTTTGTGCCCGGAATGCGGTCTCGGATGAAAAGTCTTGATGGTTTCAAGGTTTTTGGACTCGTTGTCACGTTCTTCCGGGTTGAAGAGTGATGAATTCCAAAGATGTTTTGACTCAATGGTGATTGGGAGTTTCTTCCCAGGTGAAAAGTGAAGAAGAGTTAAGAGACATCAGCTAAGATCCAAGAATCTTTGTTTGAATGGAACGACTAATCTAGTTTTGGTCGACTAATCCCTGGTTTCACAGACAAGGTTTAAGACTAGTTCCAGACAAAAATGTAATTCTGAGCTGTTTCAACTGAAATAAACTTGCACTGACTGATCTTAAAACATATCAGTGCCTTTGTTTTGTCTCAAGATGCACAACAGTATTTTTTTTTTCTTTTTTCTAAGGCATGTTAATAAAAAATTACTTAAATGTCCTAATTGAATTATGACCTAATCCTGGCTTAGTCTAAGCCCTGTCTGTGAAACCGGGCCTAAATATCATAAGATTTTAGTCGACAAAATCTACAGTAAATTTAGTCGACTAAAATCTAATGGGTTTAGTTACAGTGTAATGCATGTATTACGCACTTCTCTAAAATTTCCAAATTCATTATATAGGTTTGATATCAAGATTTTATCATGATAAACACTGATTTAACTGCGGTGACACACAACATGCCTTAATGTTAAAATGAAATAAAACCACTTCTCATAAAGAACAACAAAATGGTCTTCTTTTCAATGAAATACCAATGGTTATGTAGGCTAATTATGCATTCTTTACAACATCATGTTTACCATATTCTTCATTCTTTCAAGCAGACATTTATTTCTATAAATAAATTTAGATTAATCTTTAGGGCTACTAAAGTCATTCAGTCAAGAGCAGTAAGTGATTTTTTATCTTTCTTTTGTTGCTTGATTGTCTTACTTTTTGTTGTCTTGCGCTAAGAAAACCGGTCCGAATTGAGTTCTCTCTTGCGTTGTTAAATTTATCCATATGTCTGCTCTTCTCTTACTCCCACATATTGACATTTTTGAACGTTTTATGAGATGTGCAGAAAGTGTATGTTAGCTAATGTCATGCCGGTTCATACGCAACTACGCATCTAACCTCCTAACCACGCAGCAGATTTGTTCTGAATGAATCCCTCCCTGACATTTTCATCTAGTTTATTCATTGACAAAAATGTCAATAGATTTCCATCACAGTTTTTGTCATTCAAAATGAGTTTTAGTACGTTATCGTCCCGGTTTCGTCTGTAAAAAAAAATGTCGTTGACGAAAATTATGACAAAAATTATTCGTCAATAATATTAACACTGCTAGGAACATGCTAAAACATGAAAATATTTACAGTTTTCAGTTTACTCAGAAACATGACTATATGAGCAAACATGAGATAAAAAGAAGCAAACACATCATTTACCTTCCATATCTAATAAAGTTGGATGTTGTCTAATTTCATTTAACGGGTAAAGGGGTCTGAAGTAGTCTGAACTTTTACTATGTCTGATTTTGTTTGACAGTAAAATCTTCAATGTAAAGATGTTATAAGTAATATTAATTAACTACATGCACTTACTATATGGTTAGGGTTAGGATTAGGGTTTGGCTTAGGGTTACTTGCATGTAATTATGCATAATTTATTGTTATTATAATATTAAGTACATGTAATGTGTAACAAGGACACCTTTAAAATAAAATGTTGCCACTTTTCTTTTAATATACTTCATAATCTATTTATTCTGTGTAATTAGTGTTTGTTCACTGATCAGTGTTGTGTGTGATTGTGTTGTAGAGCAGCTGCAGTATCTCTCAGCTGTATCAGTGCAGTCACTGTGACTCTGACTGACGGAGGTTTTTGTACGACTCTTTATCACTGTGTGAACACAACTTTACTGTTGATCCAGTGTGCACTCTGACAGTAATAATCTCCTGTATCTTCAGGCTGGACTCCACTGATGGTCAGACTGAAATCAGTTCCATGATCGGCTCCATTTCCACTGAATCTAGATGGAGTTCCAGTATGAAGGGTTTTGATGCTGTGAACTAAAAGTTTAGGAGCTTCTCCAGGTTTCTCTTAGGAGTCCCTCATGGAGCAATCAGAAGATAGCAGAAGAGCTTTTTGCAGAAGTAGTTTTGCAGAAGACGTTTTTGCAGAAGAGAGGTTTTTTAGAAGAGAGGGCTGGACCTGTGAATGAGACCTTTATCTGGTATAGAGGTCACACCTCTGGGGAGTCAAAGAGCCAATGGGCTCCCGTCTCTTTGGAGGGAAAGTTTTACGACTCTTTGTCTCTGAGAATGGCAGTTTGCATGGGGTTGCTATTAAAGAACTATTAAAGATTCTTAGAACACTAATATGTTGCATAGGTATCAACATGTAATATATACTGTCATTTAGATCATCCGAAGACGAATTGATAGAGATCAAACATGATATAAGTGAGGTAATATTAACTAGTGATCTATCATAAACATGCATAAAACAGGATACAGTGCAAAAAGACAATATACACGAACAGTAACAAAATACACAATGACCTGAGGATGTGTGTGTTCATTCAAAGAAAGGTTTTTCAATGAATTAATTAGAGAAGAGTCCATTTTTATGTGCATTACATGTCTCTTTCCTAAGAGAAAATGAGGTGAGTGTTGCTCGGCCCGCATTCCTTAAACCAATAAAACTAGTGTTATCAGGTTGGGCCTGGAGTCATCACAGACATACCGGCACTCAGAATGTGTGTTGGGTGAGGGGTCTGTGGTTAGTTGTTAATCTAATAACTAATTTGATTTGTTAAATCTGATGAACAAATGTGTGTCTGATTGGTCCAAATGCTACAACAGGTACCATAGTATAAAACAAAGAGGCAGCTTAAATTTTTTGTCAAAAAGTTCAAACAATAAATAGACCTAATGGTGACTCTAGAGCCACAGTTCAAGCAGCACGTGAACTGATCGATCACCTCTTTTATTTACAGCACATGAATGAATATCAAAGGTTATTTTGTTTATGTGTGATGTTAAAAACCATGGGAGAATTTAAAGAGAAACCCTGGCTCAAAAATGTTAATTCTCTTCCAGGTTTTCTGTACCTGTTGATACAAATAAATATTTTTATGCATCTGCAAAACCATTTAGGCTAAAAAAAAAAAAATAAAAAATAATAATAATAATAATAATAATAAAGTGTGCTAGCCTTTGTCATTTGAGGTGTAATTGTGTATTAGCATAATTCTGTCAGATTGCCTGTCAATCAAACTTTGCCGAAACTCTAAAACTAAATATTACAACATTAAAATGAAAAACTACAAATATTGTTTGTTAGATAAATTAGCCCAAATGTTTATAGCGCTGTTTAAAATTGCGTTCTTTTGTGTTATAGAGACTCCTAGTGGTGAATACATGCTAGAACAACTTTTTACGAGAAAAAATATTATAGTAATTTATAGTAAATACTATAGTAATATTTTAGTGTTTTTGAACCATACTATAGTAAAGTACTTGAATTAATTTGTTGTGGTTTTTACGATTCCAAACCATTTTTCAACGTGGCAGTTAGTGTCTCCAGCGTTGCTGATTGGAGGTGAAGAAAGTCCCTCTGCCTTGTCACTGGAATATCTTTTCAGATTTCCCAGTAGAACCCCACTCCAAAGTGGATATATGGCCATATAATTGTCCATGAGATATTCAATCATATCAGGACAGTAATAAGGATTGTCATCACTGTGTTGCTCTTTCTCCTCTTTCAGGACAGATGTGACATCACTGTAAACTTTCTTGAACACTTTGGTGAACGGGGAACAGCCAGCGATTGTTTTTGATGTGGTCTTGTCCATCTCCCACTTGTCTGGGACATCATCTTCAAAGATGTGTTCCACAGTGGTATCCTTGTCCATGATTAGATTCTCCAAGAAGAAGAGGCTTTTTGCCACACTCTTGCAAGCAAAACCATACACAAGTGCCTAAAAATAGCAAGAGCTTCATCAAGGGAAACTGAATTTTGCAACCTGGCAAAAACAGGTAGCAAATTTTTTCAGGCCCTCGTTAGCTGTCTTTTTTTTTTAAATGTGCATGATACAGATTTGATAACGCGGGCTGCACAGGTGCAACACTGTGGATGATTTTATATCAGCCCAGGTTTTTTGGTTTTGGCAGATAGCAAAGGCTCTTTCCAGATATGCAGGCACACTTTCTTTATTGAAGGCTAAAAGTGCTGCCTGCATAATAGCTCAGCTGTGGTCAGACTCAATTTGATGAATGGTGGTGCTTGTGTATTTTGAAAGCCTTAGTAGAAACTGCATCAACCAGAATGTGATCGGTGGAATAGAATGCTCACTAGAAAGCATTTCACAGACTGGCAGCGGTGGAGCATCTCTTCCTTCACCTGGCAAGGTTAGTGTGTAGTATAGGATGGGGGTTTTTTTATGTGGAATTTGTGAAATCACACTTCCTTTTGTATCTAAGTAAAGTGCCACTGGGGATTTTTGTTTTAACTTGTTAACCAATATACTGATTCCTGTCTCCGTGTACAGGTGAGCCCCAAAAGGATCCACTTGGAAATGCTGGACATATCCTGGTGTACAATAGGATGCAGTGTCACACTCTCTTATTATTGACTGTGTCAGCTGTCTCAAGCAGAATGTTGTCATGGAGTTGTATGGATTTTTTAATTTCATGTGAAATCACTTTGAGGATGTTTTTATTGCGGCTACGAGTGATGTTTCCAGCAAGCAGTTCTTCAACAGGTGTGTTTTTAAGCCTGTCATAGTACTCTGTGCTCACTCCTCGAAGCACACCTTTTGCAATTCTCCCCCTTCTGACATTACTGGCAGGTCGGAAGCGTTTATCTGATTTTTGATGCAAAATCTGGCCAGTACGGCATACGGTCACATGTATGATGTTTTGATGGTTTATTTTTCAGTGTAAATGAATACCTTGCACAACAGCTTGGAAAAACACATCTAGCACGTACAGAAAGATAAGCACAAAGACGCTTTCGGCTCCTTACAGGCCGTACATGCTGGTATGTGAATCGGAGTGGACAGCATGGATTTATCTTCCGAAACTGCTTATACATATAATGAGTCCATGACTGTCTTAGTTTACTGGAACATTTAAGGGGTTTAATTTTCCTCCAAACAGTAGGGTGAAGTAACATTTGAAATTTTGTTGGAGTCTGTGACACGTCTCTAAATGATTTTTCTCCTTTTGTGTTTCTGATTGCCCTGTTTTTGTTTCTTTTTTGTTGTCAGCTCTAAATGATAGTGGCTCTCACCTGAAGGCATTTCAGCAATATTTTCTGTTACCTGAAAGCTCTCTGACTCTGTCTTTCCACATCCCTTTAAAATAAATTCACCCTCCTCTCCACATTTAACTACTTCTTTGTTCAGATTGACTGTGGGCTTAATTTGTGTTTGTGGCTTATTTTCATCTTTCTTTGCTTTCTCTTCCAGTGCAGTTCTAATATTTCTTCGGTTGTATTTCCATATAATGAAAAGCCATTGTCTGTTCTTAGGGGTGTTTTGTCCAAAGATACTGTTAGGTAGTCGATGCCATATATGGGAGTTGTGTAGTGTCTGCATGAAGTATGTTTTCGGCTTGGAAAAAGTTTTCAGTTAGCTCTTTACCTCCAGCAGTGTTCCATAGATCTTTTCGAGAAGCTCCTTTGCCTCTTCTAGATTTTGACATCATCGACTGGTGTGTTGTTTTTTATTTATTTTTTGTCAGCATTGGTGTGTCTGGACCACACTGTGACAGTTTAAATATAGAGGTAGCAGTCAACTGGAAAAATGATAGAAAATTATCAAACTTTTTGTTTGACTGCTGACACTGTCCCTGATTATACATATCTACTTTTTTAAGTTCAAAATATATGCATAATGATTGTGTATAATTTTTTTTCTTAAATAAACTTTTATTAACTCTTGACATTACACAGTTTTTTTGTTTGTTTGTTTGGGTTTTTTTTTTTTTTTTCAAAAAATGTTACGAAAAAGAAGAAATGCATGGAAAAAGGTATTTTTTCTAGCATTGACCATTGCAAGAACAACTTTACAACACTAGTTCCATATGTCTAAATGTTTACAAATGCACAGAGAAAGCTGTACATAGTACATGTTGTTTAATTGTACGATTAAAATAATGTGTTTAAAATAGAAGGACATTGTGGCAAAATGAACAATAAAATTTTTCAAATTAATAATAAAAAAAACCCCAGAAACATTCAAAAAATATATTAAGGTAAATCTTTTTCCATTTTCATGACTGTAACAGTGTCAGGAACATGATGCAAGATAAATTGTAAGAGTAAGTACATAAAATGCATAGACATTTTCTGTTGTTACATATTTTTCTAAATACAACTGTATTATACACATCAGACACTGCAGACCTGCGAATTCGTGTTAATTTGTCAGGGTCTAGTCTCTACACGTCAAACGTGAACTTTAAAGTGATTTAAATATGTTTTTAATATTTTAATTCTGCCGATAGCCTTTGCACCATGGTAACATGACAATGCCAATTAATGAACATAGTATTCAAAAAAATTTATTTTTAGAATCTGATAATAGAGATCCTGCTGAACATTCATAAAATGAGTAGTAGCTGTTACAGTTATTTGACAAGTGTCTATAAAATTGGATGCCAAAGTGGATTAAAACACTGCAGAAAGACATTCTCTCGTGACTGCTAAAGTGTGAAAAACCTGTCATGATGAAAATAACACAATAAACATTAACGCACAAATGTATTAGCAGAAAGATCCAGCAACAGATGGGGTAAATGTGATCAAAAGCGTTCTCTTTAAACCTTTTAAATTATATGCTAATGCGTTTTTATGTTTTATTTGTGTTTTACCACAAGTGTAGCAGCATCCTTCTGCTTAATCCGTGTGCATATTATAAAATTATGCCAGTTCCTGTCTTTAAGCAACACAGTTGCAGGTAGTCATGTGTATAGGCATTTGCTATGATTGTCCTTTTTCTTGATTTTCAACATATCTGTATCTAACGTGACCGTCAGGTAGGCTATTAAAGAGAGAGAAACTGAACAACCAACGTTTTTAAAGGAAATAGAGGCACATAACATCAACAAAGCAGCCAATCAATGTTGGGAACTAATTTTCTGGTGAAGTTGCTCAAGGTAGGCTGCTACAAGTTGGTAAATAACGTTGTGATGTCATTGCATGATGTTTTGATGATTATGTAACCACGACTGTATCATTGTGTATAATATGCAATGAGATTAGTCAAATTAATTGGCCATGTTAGCGAAAATTATGAATTGAAATGTTAATTTTCATTTGATAATAATAATGTAAACATATTTTTATTACTAAAGTAATATATAAAAAACATTTTATGATCACAATTTTATTTTAAGTGCAATCCTGAAATATTGAACCGTTAGGGTACACATTTTTGAAGGATTCCATTTTTATGTATTTTCTTATGCACTAGTTAAACTATACATTCAGAACAACTTTAATTTTAAGCAGTGTAGGCTAGTTGTAGTTATTATGCCAAATTCTAATAAAAGTCCATAAATAGTGCACAATGTACTGTTTTATGAAGGAATTTTCTAAATGGACTTTTCACAAGTGGTTTATCTGTGTGTGTAATTAACATTGCATTGTTTGTTTAGAGTCACTGGAAATGTCTGTAAACTTAATGTCTTTGCAGAAAATAACCAGTACCTTTTTTGATTTTTTTTTTCTACATATTGTTTTCTTACCGCTTATATATGCAAACTAATAACAAGGTGAACCATAAAAGTTATTATTGACTATATTATTGAACAATTGCAATTAGCAACTTAATTCACATATGATATGTGCACTGCTAGGTAGGCCTACCTCTGTCCCTCTCTCTCCATTCCAGATTGATGTACTGCTTGGCTGTCTAGCTGTTCAATGTTTTCTTGTCTTTGTGTAGTTTTATGCAAAAAAAAAAAAAAAATATATATATATACACGTAATTGTGCAACATTAATGTCTATATAAAATTATGTAATTTGGGAAAAGTTGAAGAAATTGTATGTTTAATTGTGCACGTAATACACGTAATTGTGCAAAATTAATGTCTATATAAAATTATGTAATTTGGGTAATGTTGAAGAAAATGTATGTTTATAAATAGAATATATTGCCAATAAAATAAATACATTTCCTACATATTCTATGTTATGTCTACAGTGAGAAGCTTTGTGATTTTCGTGTCACATGACCAGGAACTTATATAGATTTGTATATTTGAAAAATTCACCAAAAATAGATAAAATCATATTTCCAAAATCCAAGTTGTGTAAGATGTGTGTCGGGTGTGTGTGAACATATTACAGCTGCTGTGACATCTTTGGGTCACATAAGCAGGAAATTATATAGATTTTAAAATTTTGAAAATTTATAACAGATGCACAAAATATATATATATTTTTTTTTATCTAAGTTGTGTACTATACGCTACATGTATGTATAAATACATTGTAGGTGATTTGAGCTCTTTAAATAAAACAACCACATAGTTAGATTTATTTTGTTAAGACATTCAGTTTAGTTACATATTTATAACAGATATAAAAATCATTTAAAAGTTAAAAATCATCTTAACCTATACTTATTCTATTTGCCAACATAAACTACACATGTAAAAAGGATCACAGTTTTAGTGTTTCTTTGGAATAATACACATATTTAATCATGTTTGTGGATTTTGCACTTTTGAGACGCTCCCTAACTTGACGTGCGCAAGCGGAGATAGTTGTGAAGATGATCTTCAGAGGTTTAAAACAATTACATACTTGAATAATATTATTATTAATTTTGATACTATGTTTTTAAATGTGATCTGAATGAGATACAGCATGATCGATGACTATTATGCGATTACATATAAATTAATGCTGACGTAAAGATCGAATGTCTAACGAATCATAAAACGCTCTCGGTTACTCACGTAACCTCGATTCCCCGAAATAAGGGAACAAGACATTGCTATGGGAAATACCCTTTCCTCGAATACTACTGAAGCCTTATTGAAACACGCCAGTGAAACTGGCCAATGGCATTCAAGCGCGCGAAATATGAGCGGGAATCCCACTCTATATAAGGCAGTGCTTGTACGTCATCCATTCAGAATTTTTGACTGAAGCAACTTGGCATTCTAAGATCCTGAGCTAGGTGACATGGCAATAAGAGCAATGTCTCGTTCCCTCATTTCAGGGAACCGAGGTTACGTCAGTAACCGAGAGCGTTCCCCTTCAATTCGGTCACTCTACATTGCTATGGGAACGTATAAAATCCCACCGTGTCACAGCGATGGAGCCTGGCTCGACTAAGTATGTCAAGTTTCAAATTCGGAGCCGTAATGAGAGCAGTAATGATATTGGCGCTGTTGGTAAACACAGCTCAGGTCTACAGGACCTAGTCGAAACCGGGGGGGGGGCGGCAACTAGACAATGTCACATCACACCAGGGGCGGAGTTAACTCCGGTGAAACAGAGAATGTGAAATGGCGGCGGCTTCGGCGCTTTCACATATAGATTAGTTGAAATTGTTTAATTTCTATGAAATCATGTGTTATGCTGGAACTGCCGTACCAGTGCTCAATAAGCAGAGTATGATGGTGATCAAGTCCTAAAAGACGTGGTGAACTATATCATAACACTGTGATAAACTGATAGGGACAGCATTGAATTGGTGGTGCATCAATACAGGGTGTATACGACCTAGTCGAAACCACTGATACACATCTCAGATCATAGCTGAGGCTGAGTAGGCGTGTGCACTGCTCGCACTGACAGCACATGCGAGGCAAGCGACGACACATCTAGGTTATAAAACTTTGCGAAAGTGCTGGGAGTAGTGATAGCCGCCAGCAAATGCCAGAATGATTAATGGCTTTGACCTTTCGTGACCTCATAATATTATTATTATTATTATTATTATTATTATTAATAATAATATCCATATGTGACCTTTGATCTCATAACGAGTTTCAGATGCGGAAATCGGGCAAGCGTGAAACTCCCATGTCATCCGGGGACGAGATATATTGTTATCCGGTGGAAAACCAATGTTTTTGAAGATTTTTATGGTGTGTTTTTGAATTTTCCTCATAGGAGCATCTGTGGAGCGCGTCCCCCTCCCATCTGAGGTGCGAGTGTCAGGTTGCGCGCTCTCTCTCTCTCTCCCCCTCCCTCTCTCTCTCTTTCTCTCTCTCTCTCTCTCTGTCTCTATGGTAGTGTGAGAAAAACAATAATGATCAAGCAATATTAAAAAAGTAAAGGCAATTAAGAGATCAGTTTTAAGACACACAGCTGCGCTCGCACATATATTCTGTTGGTTGTATAAAAAGAATTTAAACAAAATAGGTAACATGACGACTATCAATGTGAAGGGATAAAAAATGTTTAGCTTAACGGATAACATGGTTAAAAAATATAAATTGACTTGCATTCTTCGCGGGGAATAGAGAATACGCGTCTTCGTGCTATTCCAGTTGGTCTCAAATGAAAAGTTTACAAAATGGTTATGTTTAAATTATTTCTGTCTTTGTCTCTCCCTCTCTAAGCACTTTTTCGCACCAAGCTGTGATGTGTGAAAGAATGAAGGGGTGACACCACCGCGCTCCGGACATTTCGGTCCGTTGTGTGAGAGAAAACTGATAAACTTTGCAAACATTTTAAATGAGATCTATAACCTTACTTTAATGTTTAAATAAACAGAATCCCTATACACCCGTCGTCCGGTGATTCTTGTTTTAACTTATTTCACATCAAACCATTGTTTAAAAGTTTCTTATTTTATTCATCATCTTCAAAATTGTATTCCACCACACACGGTGTGATGAAACATGCAGAGGTTTTCTTTATGTTTTTAGAAATAAATCGAGTAATATTTCGCTGACGATACCGCAGCACAATGGTTCAGTGGTTAATGCGGTCACGGAGAGGTGCAGAAGGTCGTTTTGATCACGTATCGAACCCCAGTCCGGACTTCAAAATGTTTCTAATTATATAGTTAAAATTGCCTCTATTTTAAATAATACTCAGCCTGTACTCTTTGAATTTAATGCTGGGTGTGTTTATTTCACAGTGTGCTGCTAGACAAGGATCGCGACTATCTTTCAGAAAATCCTTCCAGAGACCCTTGGTCTGTTTATACAGATGAAACCCAAGAGCCGTGGACTTTGTCAGAGTAATGTCATGCTTTGTTTTAAGAAGTTTGTTCAAATAACAGAGCTAGGTGTTTGTACATCTGTTTCAGTTCTATCCGTAACAAAATAAATTTTTCTAATTAGACATGCTAACAACAATTTAGGGCCCTTAGCTAATTTCACAGGAACAAGCAGTAGCAATTTATCAGTTTTATGTGTTTTTACACATGGTGCTATTCTATCCGTGACATAGTCCAGCCTTAAACCTTATAGAATTTCAGAAACTGTTTATGTACGATGTTTTCGCATATGGAATCTTGTTTTTACGGTCTAAACACCCCATACCTCTAATACTTTCTCACGGTCTCTGTTATTTACAGATACAGAGCTGAAGAGTCATTTTGATGAGGATTCGTCATTATTTAAAATACTAATAAACTATTTAAACTATTAACGTTTAATTATTTAAATTCTATACCATATTATATCATTTATTTCAATTATAACTCTATATCCCGAGGTGGTCGTCTTACACTTTTAAAAATATAATGTTTATGTATTTAAATTAAATTAATATCATAGCTTTTTATTATGGCCTAGGTGTAAAGTTCATATTTTGCGAACAAGACTGTTTTAAAAACAAAATTACTCATATATTTATCCGGGATTTCTCGCGAATGCACAAAAGGCGAGGCGAGGACATGTAGAGGTTTTATCATAGAGCGCGAGCTACCCCTGTTGGTCACACTTAAAATAACCTCTCTCGCAAAATATATCATTCTTAAATCAATTCAGGGGCAAATATTAAAACATTATATTAACATATTATAACAAGTTATATATCTTTTTTTTTGTGTTTAAATTAGTAGCCATGTCATTTACGTTTAAATAGTTCCAAAGCTATACAAATAAGGTATAGCTCTTTTTTGTTTAATCAATTTACCAGACGAACTCTCAAGGGATCAATAAAATTCACAGTACGGCCTTTAAATACCCCTGTTTTAGAAGAGCAGACAAATACATTTCCACGAGAGTTCTCAGTTTTGAACGTTTTTGCAACTTTTCTGGGAAAATGGCCAATGGTAAGTTCTATTTATATTCTTGAAAACCGATGTTACTCTATGTTTGAATTATACAGTTAATACTCTTTAAAAGCTTAGAATTAAAGAGATGAATAGTCGTATATTTTCAACTGAGCTCTATTGATTTAAACTATTTTAATAGTTTTCACCTTATAGGGTTTTTAAACGTGAAGCGAGTTGCATTTAGCCAAATTGATTTATGTAAGTCTCTTTTATGATATTTTGACATGTTTATATACACACACCGATCATTTTAAATATTTAAATGAAAATGATTTCTGGTTTATTTTTAGTGGCTGCACAGCTGACGAGTGAAGAAGCTTCAGAAAACGGTAAAATAATCATCTTTTGAAATTTAACTTTCGTGAGATTCGTATCACTATTTCTTGGTATTGCAGGTGAATGTGTTAAGGCTTGAGTCACTATGCGGTGGTTGAAACTCTACTGATGTCGAGGATCTGTTTAACAGCGAGTCTGATGATCTTTTGATAAAAAACTATTTGATGTTATTTATTTTTCTTTCTCTAGATTTTATTGACCTCACCGCTGAGGACCGCGAGGATGATGAGCAGGCCGGTCCGAGCTTTTCTGACAGCCAATGGAGCAGCGCGCGTAGACCCTTGAAAAAGATGAGACGCGTTGCTTGCGTTATTCCGACTCACAGGGAAGAAACACACTACGGTAATAGATTAATATATTTTTTATCATTATTATTATTATTATAAATTCTGTGGGGACATGCTAGATGCTAGATCGTTTTGATGCATATATCTTCAAGGTGTCTATGACGATAATTATGCTAATAATGCATTTTTAAATACTCTTGATATTGATATACAATATTTATATGTTCAATAGTTAGTTATTTTTTATTTAATATACGTTTCATTTGGTAAAAGTGGATGAAACGTTATGTTACTTTGACGAGATCTGGTGGCTAAAATTTGGTAGTGTTTATTTATTTTTAAATAGAAACTTTGACGCCATCTGGTGACAAAATTTTGGTAGTGCTTTTTTTTTTTTGTTCTCTTGTAAATGGATACCATGTCTCAGGCTTGTCATTGTAAATTGGAGTTATCTATTTATATTTTTTAAATTATTTGTTTTTATCTCGCAATAATCTGATTAATAATTCTCACTTTATTATTCTTAATAATTCAATAACTTATGTTCATTCTATACAGATAGAACTACAGAACCTACGAATGAATTAGTGCCTGGTGAGGGTTTCAAGTGATATTTCATAAAAGAAAAATGTGTTTGCATCATAACTACAAAATCTTTAAAGTGTTGTCAATGCTTTTAATTTTGTGATTTTTTCTGAGTAGACACAGAGTCAGAAGCCAACATATCTGTCAATGGGGGAGATTCTGAGAATGAAATAATTCCAGGTGAGAATCTCAAATGATATTTAATAAAAGAAAAATGTGTTTACGTCATAACTACAAAATCTTTAAAGCACTGTCAATGTTTTTAATTTTATGAAATTACCCCGTGCAGACACATCATCAGAACCTGACATATCTGTTGATGTCACAGACCCCGAGAATGAAATAATTCCAGGTGAGAATCTCAAATGATATTTAATAAAAGAAAAATGTATTAGCCATAAATACAAAAGTCTTTAAAGTGTTCTCAATGTTTTTTTTTTGTTTTTTGTTTTTTTTAATTTTTGTTTACTTTATTCAGTCAGGCGACCCGACAGGGCAGACGACGTAGCTAACTGGACCGAGACCCAGCTGCAAGAGTGGGAGAGGTCTTCGTGGAGTGGAGACAGAGAAGATAGTGCGAGAGAAAGAGGACGTCAAACCCCATTTGCTTTCAAGAGCAGGCTGAGGAAGAAGAATCGGTAGCGGAAGACCGCCAGGCTGATGAACACGGCGTGAATAGGTATCTGACGCGTGCCATTATTAACAGACTCGATTCACAGCGTGAAGAAATTTACAACAAGCTCAATGAACAGCATGCAGCAATTTATAACAGGTTGAATGAACAACATGCAGCAATATGTACGACGTTGTCCGCTTACTTTAATGAAATTCATATTCGAATGAACAGACAGGATAACGAAATTCGAGAGATAAAAGAGGTTTAATATCAGCAGCATCAGACGTCAGCGACGCGATTCCATGGTTTGCAAGCGCATGTGATTGAGAATTTTGTAAGTGTTCACAATGCTCTGCAAACGCAGCTCAGAGAGCGAACGCTGATCGTTAATTTACTTTGTTCGATCAATAGTAATGGTCTGTAAACAATGCTCAATGCTCTGTAAACAGTCTCTATATTTGTATGATCCTGTTACCATTTTGTATCTCTTACTGTTTTTGCTATCATTTTCTAACTTTGAACGTCCATGTAACCAGCCTCTATACCTGTATGCTCCTGTTACTATTTTGTATTTTCCATAGAATTTGATGTCTTTTGTATCTCTTATTGTTTTTGCCATCATTTTCTAACTTTGAACACCCATGTAACCGACCTCTATACCTGTATGCTCCTGTTACTATTTTGTATTTTCATAGAATTTGATGTCTTTTGTATCTCTTATTGTTTTGCCATCATTTTCTAACTTTGAATGCCCATGTAACCGCCCTGTATGCTCCTGTTACTATTTTGTATTTTCATAGAATTTGATGTCTTTTGTATCTCTTATTGTTTTGCCATCATTTTCTAACTTTGAACGCCCATGTAACCGCCCTCTACACCTGTATGCTCCTGTTACTATTTTGTATTTTCATAGAATTTGATGTCTTTTGTATCTCTTATTGTCTTGCCATCATTTTCTAACTTTGAACGCCCATGTAACAGCCCTGTATGCTCCTGTTACTATTTTGTATTTTCATAGAATTTGAGGTCTTTTGTATCTCTTATTGTTTTGCCATCATTTTCTAACTTTGAATGCCCCTGTAACCATCCTCTACATTTGTATGTTCCTGTTACTATTTTGTATTTTCATAGAATTTGATGTCTTTTGTATCTCTTATTGTTTTGCCATCATTTTCTAACTTTGAATACCCCTGTAACCATCCTCTACATTTGTATGTTCCTGTTACCATTTTGATTTGTAGTTCTTCTGTATGATGTAGCCATCTTGTTTGTAGGCATATTGTATAAGACAACTATTTTGATTTGTAGTTCTTCTGTATGATGTAGCCATCTTGTTTGTAGGCATATTGTATAAGGCAACTATTTTGATTTGTAGTTCTTCTGTATGATGTAGCCATCTTGTTTGTAGGCATATTGTATAAGACAACCATTTTGATTTGTAGTTCTTCTGTATGAGGCAACCATCTTGATTTGTAGTTCTTCTGTATGAGGCAACCATCTTGATTTGTAGTTCTTCTGTATGATGTAGCCATCTTGTTTGTAGACATATTGTATAAGGCATCCATTTTGATTTGTATTTCTTATGTATGAGGCAGCCATCTTGATTTGTAGTTCTTCTGTATGATGTAGCCACCTTGTTTGTAGGCATATTGTATAAGACAACCATTTTGATTTGTAGTTCTTCTGTATAAAACAACTATTTTTGATTTGTAGTTCTTCTGTACGAGGTGACCATTTTGATTTGTAGTTCTTCTGTACGAGGTGGCCATTTTGATTTGTAGTCATATGCATTCCCCATAGGAAAACTATCTTTTTGCAAATATTATCGCGGTTGTCTGCACATGCATATATATATATATATATATATATATATTATTACAATGGAGTCTGAAACTGTACATAGCTGTCATTCAGACCGAGCTCTTTCAGAGCTGTTACAGAATGCCATCGAAATGAGCGCAGAGACATCCCGTAACTTGTGCGACATATTACAACAACTGATAGATTACTATCCAAATTCTGCAGAATTGTCGGTCAATTATGATCAGACCCAAAATAGTTACGATTTGCAACAATTAGAAACAGAAATAGAACAAAGTCTAAACGTTGATTTGTGCATTCTTTTGCAGACCATGATAAATAGAGGTGACCAGCAGTTACGGCAAAACAGCGTACAGCGCGGAGGTACGTTAGCCGATTCTGACAGTGCCATCGAACCGTCCGAAGGTGCTATGCGTTCGTCAGCTAACCCCACAGGTAATAACGATGCAGAGCAACTGTCAACTTCCCATGCCGAACCCCTTTCTGATTCCTCACGACCGTCAACTAGCGCCAGGGCTAATTACCATGAATCACAGCATTCAGACGCGACAGAACAAAGTCAATTGAACATTGACGCTCTGATACGACACGGTGGGGTCGTAAATGGATATCACATAATACCTAGGCCACGATTTACCAGTGTGGAATTGCGTAGGACTATGAATATGCGTGAAATAAGGTCTACGGATTTAGCATCGTATCACGTTTTGTTACACGAGAAAATTGAGGAAATAGCATCGTTTGCCAGACGTATTGGTGGTGACTCTAGCGTTATTAATTTAATATTGAATAGTGAAAGCCTGAAGTCACCCGTTAACGCCGTTTTAACACCCGGGAATAATTACGACGTCAATCTTTTCACCGAGCAAATTGAAAAAATTTTACAGAGCGACGATCAGTTATTGTCCGACGACTCCGTTGAGATCGAGGTTGATGTGGCCATGAACAGACAAGGAGGAGGGGGTCAGAGGCGTAAACTCACAGATATACCACTCCAGCAGGTGATTAAAAGAAAAAAGATGAGTTTATTTAACCCCATGAACTCCGTTAATAATAATTTATGTTTCTGTATCTGTCTCGCGCGCTTTCTCGAGCCACAATTACCCGAGAGTGAATTAGAAAGTCGGGCGACCGCTATCCACAACGATGCAGGATTTTCGATCCAAGACAAGATCGGGCTTCATGATATAGCTACGTTTGAAAATCTGCTAGATATCAAAATTGTAGTTTTTTACAGGACGAGTGCAGGTGCGTTAGAAATGTTCAAAAATCATGGCGAAATTTATCCTAAAACCGTGTTTCTTTATTTACACGACGAACATTACTACATGATTCTGAATCTGACGGCGTTCATAGGTGCTAACTATGTGTGTCATTTCTGCTATAAAGGATACTCAAAAATCCGAGATCATCATTGTAAATACATCTGCAACGTGTGTTTCGACCGAGATTGCTTCAAATACCCTAAAAGAATCGTTCACTGCGCCGATTGTCGACGCTATTGTAATTCGAACTACTGTTACAACATGCACAAGAAGATTTCATCCGGCAAAGAGAATGTTCCTTGCGACGTTATAAAATATTGCAAACTATGTAACAGACGGTACGAAATTATAGGACCCGTCGATCGACACAAATGTACGCCCTTCCGCTGCCGTGATTGCGGGGAAGAGCTGCACGACCGAGGTCTACATTTCTGCTACATACAGCCCCAACCACCCAAGGAGCCTAGCAAAAATTATATTTTTTATGATTTCGAAACTCGTTATGAAAACGGGAGACATGTCGCTAATTTTGTATGCGCTATCACTTTTGAGGGTGAACGATTTGTGGCCGAAGGTACCAACTGCGTGGAACAGCTGATCAACCGGTTCAGACACCCCCGATACAAAGGCTACTGTTTCATAGCCCATTACGCTTCCAGATTCGACTCTTTTCTAATTCTCGAGTATTTTTGCAAAGCGGGGGTTATTCTCGACATCATCATGCAAGGATGTAAATTAATTTTCATGTACGACGAAGCTTTTGCTCAGCGATACATAGATAGTTACAGCTTCATCCCGATGCCCGTCTAAGATGCCAGAGGCTCTAAACCTGACCACTACAGAAAAAGGTTACTTCTCTCATCATTTCAATAGACTTGAAAATGTAAATTATGTGGGTCCTTACCCCGACAAAAAGTTTTACGGTTATGAAAACATGTCGGATAAAGACCAGGCAAAGTTCGATGCGTGGTACAACACGGTCTCGGGTGAATTCTTCTGTTTCAGGAAGGAACTGCACCCCTACGGCGTGAACGACTTTGTCTTATTACGCGAAGCGTGCATGAAATACCGAGAAGCGTTCATAGACTGTACTGAACTTGATCCGTTCAACTTCACCACTCTCGCGAGCTGTTGCATGGGGGTCTTCAAAACGCATTATCTCGACAGAGACACTCTGGCTCTGACGCATAATAACATGCATGTCCAACACCACAAGACTTACTCTAATGCATCGATCGAATGGTTAGAGTATGTGAAAAAGACCCGAAACATAGACCTTCACCATGCTCTAAATCACGGCGAAGTGCATATCGGACGTTACTTTTTACAAACCCGATTCCAAAAAAGTTGGGACACTGTACAAATTGTGAATAAAAACAGAATGCAATGATGTGGAAGTTTCAAATTTCAATATTTTATTTAGAATACAACATAGATGACATATCAAATGTTTAAACTGAGAAAATGTATCATTTTAAGGGAAAAATAAGTTGATTTTACATTTCATGGCATCAACACATCTCAAAAAAGTTGGGATAAGGCCATGTTTACCACTGTGTGGCATCCCCTCTTCTTTTTATAACAGTCTGCAAACGTCTGGGGACTGAGGAGACAAGTTGCTCAAGTTTAGGAATAAGAATGTTGTCCCATTCTTGTCTAATACAGGCTTCTAGTTGCTCAACTGCCTTAGGTCTTCTTTGTCGCATCTTCCTCTTTATGACGCGCCAAATGTTTTCTATGGGTGAAAGATCTGGACTGCAGGCTGGCCATTTCAGTACCTGGATCCTTCTTCTACGCAGCCATGATGTTGTAATTGATGCAGTATGCGGTCTGGCATTGTCATGTTGGAAAATGCAAGGTCTTCCCTGAAAGAGACGACGTCTGGATGGGAGCATATGTTGTTCTAGAACTTGGATATACCTTTCAGCATTGATGGTGCCTTTCCAGATGTGTAAGCTGCCCATGCCACACGCACTCATGCAACCCCATACCATCAGAGATGCAGGCTTCTGAACTGAGCGCTGATAACAACTTGGGTTGTCCTTGTCCTCTTTAGACCGGATGACATGGCGTCCCAGTTTTCCAAAAAGAACTTCAAATTTTGATTCGTCTGACCACAGAACAGTTTTCCACTTTGCCACAGTCCATTTTAAATGAGCCTTGGCCCAGAGAAAACGCCTGCGCTTCTGGATCATGTGTAGATATGGCTTCTTTTTTGACCTATAGAGTTTTAGCCGGCAACGGCGAATGGCACGGTGGATTGTGTTCACCGACAATGTTTTCTGGAAGTATTCCTGAGCCCATGTTGTGATTTCCATTACAGTAGCATTCCTGTATGTGATGCAGTGCCGTCTAAGGGCCCGAAGATCATGGGCATCCAGTATGGTTTTCCGGCCTTGACCCTTACGCACAGAGATTGTTCCAGATTCTCTGAATCTTTGGATGATATTATGCACTGTAGATGATGATAACTTCAAACTCTTTGCAATTTTTCTTTGAGAAACTCCTTTCTGATATTGCTCCACTATTTTTTGCCGCAGCATTGGGGGAATTGGTGATCCTCTTCCCATCTTGACTTCTGAGAGACACTGCCACTCTGAGAGGCTCTTTTTATACCCAATCATGTTGCCAATTGACCTAATAAGTTGCAAATTGGTCCTCCAGCTGTTCCTTATATGTACATTTAACTTTTCCGGCCTCTTATTGCTACCTGTCCCAACTTTTTTGGAATGTGTAGCTCTCATGAAATCCAAAATGAGCCAATATTTGGCATGACATTTCAAAATGTCTCACTTTCAACATTTGATATGTTATCTATATTCTATTGGGAATAAAATTTAAGTTTATGAGATTTGTAAATTATTGCATTCCTTTTTTATTCACAATTTGTACAGTGTCCCAGCTTTTTTGGAATCGGGTTTGTAGATGGCTACTACGAGCAGGACGGGGTGAGGTACGGGTTAGAATACAATGGGTGTTTACACCATGGGCATGAATGCCGCTTCGAACCTCATAAAACACACCCCTTGTCAGGCATACCTTTTGGCGTTCTCAGAAGACGGTTTGACGACAAGGTCGAAATTTTGCAAAACGCATATGGCTTGAAAATAGAGACTCTTTGGGAGTGTGAATGGGCCAAAATGAAACAGACCGACCCCTCTGTGATGGAGTTTATGAGTACTTATTCGACTCCAGAGAGACTGAAGCCTAGAGACTCACTTTTTGGCGGAAGAACGAACGCTTATAAACTCTATCATAAAACAAGCGTCGGGGAGAAAATAAGCTACGTCGATTTTACCAGCTTATACCCCTTCTGCCAAGCAAGGAAAAGCTATCCAATCGGTCACCCCCAAATCATTTATAATGATTTTGAGCCGATTGAAAATTATTACGGACTTATCAAGGCCACCGTGTACCCCCCTCGCAAATTACTTCACCCAGTACTGCCTTACAGATGTGGAGGAAAACTCATGTTTCCCTTATGTCACACCTGTGCGCACGCCGAAAACCAGACGACGAGCTGCGGCCACACGGACGAGGAGAGGGCTCTCTCAGGGTGTTGGGTCAGTATCGAGCTTTTAAAAGCAATCGAGAAGGGCTATGTTGTGGCCAAAGTCGACGAAGTTTGGCATTTCCCACAACAGACGGATAAGCTGTTTTGCAATTACGTAAAAAAGTTTTTGCGTTTGAAACAACAAGCATCCGGTTATCCATCAAATGTCATCACGGCCGCCGACAAAGCGTCTTACATTTGAGATTATTATGAAAAAGAGGGAATTCGTCTCGACCCCGAAAAAATCAGTCACAACCCCGCTCAGAGGTTTATAAACAAGCTATTGCTCAATAGCCTATGGGGGAGATTCTCTATGAGGGAGGATTTAGCACAAACCACGCTCGTGAAAGACCCTGAAGATTTCACCAGTATCGTTTTTGGTAAAACCGATACCCTGAAATTTTTCACGTTCGTCTCAGATGATGTAGCACTTGTCCAGCGGCGTCCCCCCAAAGGGGACGTTCGACAGACTCGCGACATTAACGTGTTTATAGGCGCATTTACGACGGCTCACGCGCGACTGGAGTTGTACGACCTGATAGATAAACTCGGCGACCGTGTTTTATACTCGGACACAGACAGCGTCATTTTTGTGTCTAGGGACGGCGACTGGATGCCTCCTCTGGGGGACCATTTGGGGGAGCTGACGGACGAAATAGGGGGGGGCGATTACATCACAGAGTTCTGTTCTAGCGGACCTAAATCCTATGGCTACCACACTGCCAAAGGAAAAGTGTGCATGAAGGCAAAGGGTATAACTTTGAACGCTAAAAATTCCCAAGCTATCCGCTTAGATTCCCTGATCGGTCTGGTTAACAGCTATGTGACGTCTCACGACGATACGCAATACATCCTGGCTCGTGCTGAAAATATCGTGAGGGATAAAAAGCATCTCACGCTGCACAACAAGTCAGTCGACAAAAGGTTCAAGGTGGTGTATAATAAGCGCAGGCTTTTACCCGATTTCAATACTCTTCCTTATGGCTACTGATACGATGATGCCTAGAGGGGTGCGGGACGCTTCTGAATTTGACTTTAGACTGCAACACCCTTTCTCATGTGTGATAAGTGGTCCCTCCAATAGCGGGAAAACCTATTTTGTAAAACGTCTGATGGAAAATGGTTTAAATATGATTTCTAAAAAAATCGAAAACATTGTTTATATTTACAATTGTTGGCAACCTCTGTATGATGAACTGCTTAAATTGTACGACATTAAATTTGTTGAAGGGATACCACCGTCTCTGAATGATGATCATTTACTTCCCGTAAACAAAGCTAATCTTCTGATTTTGGATGACATGATGAGCGAAGCTAGCGGGAATGCACAAGTCCAAAAAGTCTTCACGCAGTTTGTACACCATCGTAATCTTAGCGCTATTTATATTGTACAGAATTTATTCGCTCAAGGTAAATCGAGCAGAACCATTAGCTTGAACACAAATTATTTAATTTTGTTTAAAAACCCCAGGGACGCTAATCAGGTGATGGTGCTTGGGAGGCAAATGTATCCGACCAATGTGAAATACTTTATGGAGTGTTATCAAGACGCTACTAGTCAGCCTTACGGATACCTCATGATAGACTATAAAGCAAAAACGCCTGAACAGTACCGGCTCAGAACGGGGCTGCTTTCCGATCGCCAAGTGGTCTACCTCCAGAAAAAAAGAACGTGATCATTAGTCATGTCCGCTAAACTTTGTAAGCACCTGCCTCTGTTAAAGATGTTACATAAAGCGACGCCTAAACAACGACGTCTTATTTTACAATCATCGTTCGATGAGCTCATTTTAGCACTCTGTGAAGTAGCACTAAACATCCTTTATGGTACGATACCGATCAGCCGACAGCAGTACCAAAAACTGAAAAGGAGAAAATCGGAAATTAAATTCCTTGCCAATAAGAAAATAGGTATAACCGCCAAGAAACGCGTTTTCAACCGTTTCGGTTTTCTTCTACCCCTCCTAAGTGTCGCGGTGCCCTTTATTTCCAGCTTAATATCGTCTAGACAGGGTTGAACATGGAGTACTCCGAGAAGATGTTCCCCAAAACCAGCTAGAAATGTTGAAATCCAGACCCCCTCGCGAGAACATTCAACAGGTCGTAGAGAATGACCTGGATACGGCCATAAGGAATATTTTACTCAGGACCGATTTAGATCAACGTGAAAAAGTCAAACTTTACTCAAACATCCTAACTAGGTTTTTAACGATTGTTAAACAAGGGGATCGTGAGAGTAACGTTTTAACCCTCTCGTTACCAAATACCGATACCAGGCATAAAGATGATCGTCCCGTTACCACGCCCGAAGATGACGAGAGTTCGGAAGACATCGTAGCCGAAGTTCTGAAGAACGTGCCATCGAGAAGCGTGAAAAACAGTCGATACATATTAGACAAAATGTCTAAAGCTAAAGGACTCTGTGCTTGGAACGAATCAGGTGAATTCGTGTTTAAGGGTAAAGCTGTACCAGGTTCACACATGCTCGATTTGCTAAAAAATGTCACAGCGCCGCACCAGGTCTGGGATGACCGAAGACCTCTAGGATGGTCAGAGCTTCTGCATGCGCTTGCCGAATTAAACATACCGTTTTCTACCGTACCGAATAATCATGTTAGACGTATGATTAGTTCTTTAAAAAGCAAACCTGGAGTTATCGCTCGGACGCCGGAACCTGTGCATCCTTCTAAAAAGACGACCAAAAAGAGACTTTCACGAGCAATGGCTCTGAGGACCGATGAACCTGCGTTCAAATCGCCGACTATCGATCGAAGGTCGTGATTAGAATTTTAGCGATGTAATCTTTAAATGCTGTGTACACCTAGTGATTGACTATTTTTAAAAATAAATGTCTGTAAAACTCATATTGGTTTTAAGAGTCTTTATTTACGTTCAATCAAATACAATGGATAATTCAAACATGCACCATAGAAGAATTACACGTCTGCACACAATGAATACACGAAAAAAAATTTTCATTACAAACATTAGATCTAAGTCTTTTCACAAAGAGCGACACCATTTTATCATTTTTAATATAATTGTCGCTGTACAAATTCATTACATGGTTATAGTCTCCACCCTTGGCTAAGTGATATAGGAAAAACACACAGTGCTGACCGCACACATCCGACGTAAAATCCTGGACCCGTTTGGTAGAATATAACACGACGGGGGTGTTGGATATTAAAAAGTTTTTGATGGATGTTGGAAAGAGAACGCGGTCAGGAGCGTTGCCGTAGCTATCGAAAAAACACCCGGAACCCTCTCGAGTTAAATAAACGGCTACCCAATGTTCCCCCGGCCGGTCAGAAGGGTCCGTGTTAATGATAGCCAGCACCGGTAAGGTCTTTAACGCCCTTTTAGGCAGGTGATCGCTCGGAAGAACTCCAAGAAAATGAGTGTTACAAGAAATTTTGTCCATGACGGCCGTGAGCTGCAGTGTGTTCATTTTCCTGCTCAGTAGTAATCGACCAGGACCTGTCTGCGGTTAGACACTGCGATGATGCTGTCAAACACAGCGTAAACGATGAGATTAATAGTATGTGTAAGCGGTTGTCTGAAACGAGCTTCGAGTCTGATATTCCCGGACTTGATGAGCGATATGTGTTGACCGCAGTCTTCGTCGGGCGTGAGGTTAAAGGCGTAAAGCGAATACCCTCTCAGAAAATCATCCCTATTGATAGAGAGAGCCTGATTTTTAAGATGTCTCCCAGTAGCGGTCACCAGCTGATAAAATTCTCGTACGGCTGCTCCTGCGGCAAAGTTTGGCTGGAGAGGCTTGGCCGGAAATTGCTGTCCGTCTACATAGACGGCCAGGAACTCCAAATCGTAATGTTTGAACGTGAACGGGTTTTTATCGTAGGATCCGGTGAACGCGTCATTATCCACCATAGCCATGACGATAGATTTCGGTAGTGTCCCCAAAAACAAATTTTCTTGATTTGATACGCGGGACCCTGCAGGTAAGGAGAAATTTTTTAGACAGACCCTATCTATTGGGTACTTGGTTGTGGTCGAGAGCAAGGCATGGGCGTGAGCCAGTCTCATGGACGGTGATACGGACACTTTCTTGACGAAAAGGGATGCTGACACAATATTTAATTTATAGGCCACATCCTCTCCGGTCATCAGGCAGAATTCATCTTTGCCTCTGATCATTCGTATTTTTATGTCGACGCCGTTTAGCATTAATATTTCTTGAAAGAAAATATCACTGTGAATAGGTGCCAGCAACTCCACAACGTTGCTCCCTGTAGTGTAGAGCGATCTCTTGGTCAGACCCGCGTTACGCCCCACAGGATCGGTTTCATCCATGTGACCCGCCGTGTCTTTGAAAAACAGACCGGCTGAGAAAAGTGATTCCAGCGCATCTTTGCTGTAGTTGATAAGACTCTCGATGATACATCGGTAAGGGTAAGTGCTCAAGCTCTGAGATATCAATCGATCGCCAAGGCTAACATCGACTTGTGAAAATATAGTAGCTCCTGGGTAATTGATCAGGGCTACCTTTGCGGGGTCTGGGATGTCGCCCCCATTAGGTCTTGTGATTTTAAGACGTAGAAACAGCAACGTGTTATTTAGGTCGATGTAATCTTCACCGGTTCCTGGGATAAAAATCTCCAAAGGTGACGAGTCCGATATAGCCGATAAAGGCGGTACTTCTAAATAGGCGTTTTTCTCGATAACCGTCTGCGTCAGCGGGACTGTAAACAAATCCAACTCGGACTTAATACACTCTCCCGACATGCTAAATTCTACGGCGATGTCCGTGATGAGCGACTTGTTGACCGATGCGTAATGGGGTTTGTCGTATCTAACACTGACGGTATCATTGTTTCCACTCCTTATATGTACGCATCTTAAAAGGGGCACGTACGAATCGCCGACCGATTGATATTCGATAATGTCGGTATAAACGTACATCGTATAGAAACCCGTGTTGATATTGGCTTGGTGAGGAGCATCCGTGATAACGTTCATTGTAAAATCAGCTTTTTCGTGATAGGCGGAATGTCCTAAAGCCTCGTCAGATTTCATTCCTAAAATAGTGGCGAGTTTCCCATAGAAGCTTACCGAAATGTTGGGTTTTGCGATCAGTTGGACTTTGTTTTTTAATTTATCGTAACCTAATACAGCCGCTGGTGCAATAATCGCATTTATCGCACTGATCACGGCACGTACATTCTCATAGTATCCCCCGGTTATTTGGAGATTCCTTGATACGGACATCCCTGGTAACCGTTTAAGCACATCTTCACCGGGTTTATTAGCGTGTTTCTGGGACGGGGCTGGGTAGATGTTCAAGCTGAAAATCCCCTCGTCGTCGTTAAAGCTGTACCAGCTTCTAGGATATTCAATCTCAGCAAGGCCTACTTGCCACTCTCCTTTCAGGTTTATAGTCTTTGCTAACCTGGTCGTATAACTAGATATGCGATTTTCAGGATAAACTGATAAAGAGGCGTTGCACAGTAACGTGACATAGAAACTGCGGTCATCCATGGTAAGCCTTTACTCGAATGATCTTTTTTGGTAAAGGCTTGCGCGTTTTAAGGTTTTTGCAAGTCCAACACAGCTTTTTTGTCTATATAGCTATTAAATTTCGAAGGCCATCCTAGCCATTTCACTAAAACTAACGTAGATCGTCCCTGTTTTTTTCTCCCCTAAAATCTTTTCCACCTTAAACGCCTTGTTTTTGCTCACGATTATTTTTTGTAACTCTTCTTCGTAAAACACACCGTCGATGACATCTCCGTCATAATCAGACAGCCTGTATACGGGCGGATTATGTGGGATACACGCGGATATAGTGAAAAATTCTTCGGTGTAGTTCTGTTCATAACCCTTGGCGAACGGACCTCGCACTCTAGAAATCCTGACGACATCCCCTACTTTATATTTAAATACGGGGTGATTGTTCTTCTTCATACCGCCGTACAGGTTTTGAAACACTATGCCTTCATTTTCTTTGTCGACGTCCACCGGTCTCATCTTAATACTCCGATGGTAGCTGGAGTTGTACCCCTGCATAATATCTTGCAACACATCTATGTATCTTCACGAATTTGTAGCGGTTAAAAATCTCCACATTCGACTTTTTAACGATCTATTAAATCGTTCCACGACGCTGGCCTTCAAATCGGTAGCCGTAGCAAAATGATGAATGTCGTGCTTTTTCATCAAATCTTGAAAATGTTTGTTAAAAAATTCCGTGCCCCTATCTGTCTGCAATTTCTTTGGAACGCGGCCCTCTTCGAGTATAGCCTTGAACGCTTTAGTAACCTCGACCCCGCTCTTATTCTTTAACGTTCGAACCCATGCGTACTTGCTAAATACATCGATGCATGTCAACAAATATTTATTATTATCGTTTTCCTTGGAATAGTCCGACATGTCGACGAGATCTGCTTGGAATTGCGTATCCATACCATACACCACAACTCTATTACGTTTGTAGTTTATAGGGGCCGTTCTGTGTAGAGTGTACGCATCCTCCCCGGCCAGCCAGTCCGAGACCTGTTTATCACTCAGACGCACGCCGGTATCCTTTAAGACCACGTCTTTTAACCGTTTTTTACCACCTAAAGAACCGGGGTTGGCAGGTGTGTAATAAACTTTTTTCATGAGCTCAGACATGTTGTTATTGTTTCAACCCCCCTCAAAAGAATAACGCGTACAATCATTACGTTTCAGTCTTTTATTAAAAAATAATAATAATAAAGAAATAGTTTTAAAATGGATACATAGTGACGGTAATAGATTTCAAATTGGTTACATGATGACAAGAATAGATTTCAAATTGGTTACATAATGACAAGAATAGATTTCAAATTGGTTACCTAATGACAAGAATTGATTATATAGTGACAAGAATAGATTTCAAATTGGTTACATATGTCTACGTAATAATAATAATAATAATAATAATAAAACTGATGGTACAACTGATAGAATGATGTTACATACTATCTAGCCAGTAAAGACAATTTACACACGCCGTATAGCTGTGTTCTAGCACGTAGTTTACCAGAAATTCAACCATTTCGCATACCTTGTTTTTCTCACTTTTTGAAACAAGCTTCACACATACATCTGTTACATACGTGCACATACAAAGGACCTCGCTAACTCCTATCTCTTCGCAGGCTGCAGATAACTCATCTAGAATTTTTCTGAGCATTACAGAGGGGTGATTGGTTCTGTTTACACACATGTCAGTCAATTCATTCCACGAATCGGTCAGACCTCTTATAACGCACATTTGTTTCTCAAGATTTTTGACACGCTTGGTATCTCCTGTAGAATCATGATTCGGATCGCACGCGTGCTCGATGACCGTGGTCATCATTTCGAACATTTGTTCTTTATAACGGAGGGTAAGCGAGATGTCTCTGAAAAAACTGATTCCGCTACACACAGACCCCATGTTGTCGCGGTCACACTCCGGGGGCGGACACACTGCTTTGCCAGAGATCCACGGCGTCGTAAACGACTTTCTTGTAGGACTCGTCCAGCAGCTTTTCCCTGATTTCTTGCAGTTTTGCCACGATGAATGGTTCGTCTCTTAATTCGTGCAGGATAGCCCCGGTAGTTCCTTGAATCCTCAGATTGTTGTTGGTCATTAAACTGCAGCGGCGCAGAGTGAAGTCGATAATGGTCTGAAGATCGGGTTTGAACAGTTTGCGGCGCAGTTCATCAAAGCGTGAGTCAAAATAGTAGGCGGCGGGTTCAAACAGGCAGGAATGCTGCAGTTGGCTCGGATGGTCCGTCGCACAACCCTCGCACTCTTCTCTCAGTTTGTTGTCGATGATGTGCTGCAGCAGCAGTACGATCGTGGCCTTTATGATTCTGAATCCGAGTCCGTTGAAGCATCCGTCTGTGGTGTCGAACCCTGTGTGGGAGGAGGTAGTACACAGATCCTTTAGGTAGCTCAGGTTACGGTATCCGAGCTCCGTGCAGAATTTATCCAAGCATTCTTTCTGTAGGTCGGGTAAGTGGGTATTGTCTGTTGGAATATAATCAACAGCATTATCATCAGGAGGTTTGAGGTTGAAAGGAGCGTAATCGCATTGTAAAGAGTCTTCTTGAGACATGTTGGAAATGTGGTGTGGGGTAGGATTACTCACTGTTCTTTATAATGGCTGTAGCAGATGGGCGGGGACGGCAACGCCCCATCACAGGGGTAACTCTCGGGGTGAAACAGCTGTGCTTTAATTTTGTTGTATCCGTCACGCATTTCACACCACCTGAACATTTTGTTTACGACCAAAAAAAGAGCACTCAACAGATGCAGATCACGCCACTCAAACAAAAACTGCATGGTGAACATTTCGTGATATTCCTTATGCGGGGCACCCCCCGAACGGTCGCTAAGCTTTGTCTTGTCTTTGCAGGCGAATATGTACACGCAGTCGTCCGGGTTCTTTTGAGTGTGGTCACCGACCACTCGGTAGCGGATATTTGGTGCCACCCCATCCCATTCCCCGACGTACAAAGGCTCTTCTCCACAATCGTTCAGATCTTTCCAGATACGATTGAAAAAAACTTGCCAGTCTTTATCAGGAAATACCAGACAGGGATCTTGATCCTGTACAAATTCGTTGGTCTCATCAGACGTGTAGAGCGTAACCGTTCGAGCCGATTTGTGAAATATGTACCCGAATATGCGTCCGCTGATCAGGAAAAATTCATCTCTCACGCATTCCGTATTTTCGTGGAGAAACTTTGTTAAGCACAAATTACCACTGTACGGCTTTCTCGGTGCCAAAGTCAGATTTTCCATCATCTCTTCATCCCAGTCCTTCTCAGGAGTTTTAGATGAGTATGAGACATCCATGTCTGTTTTTCACAGCTCTTTTCTGATTTTTCGCAGAAATACCACGGTCTATTTATCTAAGTGCGCCTTGGAACGCAACCTGACACTCGCACCTCAGATGGGAGGGGGACGCGCTCCACAGATGCTCCTATGAGGAAAATTAAAAAAACACACCATAAAAATCTTCAAAAACATTGGTTTTCCACCGGATAACAATATATCTCGTCCCCGGATGACATGGGAGTTTCACGCTTGCCCGATTTCCGCATCTGAAACTCGTTATGAGATCAAAGGTCACATATGGATATTATTAATAATAATAATAATAATATTATGGGTCACGATAGGTCAAAGCTATTAATCATTCTGGCATTTGCTGGCGGCTATCACTACTGCTGGGTGACGACCAGCCTGCCACCATACAAATGTCCTGAATAGACATGCCATTTGCCCAGGCCCACGAGGACACGAGTCCGCAGGTTGAGTGTGCCCGAACCCCTATAGGACATTCCACGCCCTTAGAGCCATAAGCCAAAGCAATTGCGTCGACAATCCAGTGTGACAGCCTTTGCTTGGACACAGGCAGTCCTTTTGTACATCCACCAAAACATACAAATAGCTGCTCCCAGAATCTGAACCGTCTAGAGCGCTCGATATAAGTATGCACTGCACTTACAGGGCACAGCAGGAGTGTATTAAGCAGCTCCGTCCCGATGTGTGTCTTTCGGGGCGGAAAGCAGATAGTATTATGACCTGCGCTTTAAATAGAGTCGAAAGCACTTTAGGCACATAGCCTTTTCTAGGCTTTAAGGTGAGTCTGCAATCACCTGGCCCGAATTCAATACACGAGTCAATTGTAAGCGCCTGCAGGTCTCCAACTCGCTTAACAGAGGCCAGCGCGAGCAGGAGCTCTGTCTTGAGAGAGAGCACTTGCAAGCTTGCTGATTGTATGGGCCCGAACGGGGGTCCCGTGTGTAGTGATATCAGAAATTAGATAGCCTAACATGGGGCACCACTAAATGCAGTGATTTTAGATTTAACCCTTTGAGCGGTACGGTCCCACATATGGGATTCTTATTTCCGTGCCCCTGGGAGTACGGTCCCACATATGGGATTTAGAACGTTTGGTGACGTCACATAACTGCCAAATTCAAACTGTGGTTTCGCGCGTTTACTGGCGCTGAGCCAGAGACAGACGTGCACTGCGACTGTAATATTATCACAACAATGCAGTGTTCTTAACCGCATAATGCATATTTTAGGTTTAAGACATTTAAATACACATAAGTACTAGTAAAACAACACATTTAGAGCTTGTAAAATACACACAGATGTCTATGGAAGCAACAATAACAATCCATTCCAATTTAATTTGCCGATGTGTTTTATTCATATCAGATACACATAGTGTAAGTACCTATAAAGTTCACTCTATTCTTCACCCAGTTCACCGGCCACTTACTTGCATGTATTTCTGGAGAAATTGATGAATTCACGTGCTGTAAATCTGACTGACAGGACTCTCTGAACTGCAGCGCGAAAAAACATGGCGGCGCCCGTCTCACGTTACAGATCACGAACAAGATCATTTATAAAGGTGTTTAAAGGACAAAACACACTCATTTACGCATATTTGTGAATCGGAATATCAGATTGCCCATGCCATGGTAAGCAAGTTTGTGAATATGTTAAATAAAAAAGAAAAAACGAAATAAAAACGATCCATCTGTCATACAGTGTTATTGTGGCCGGGGTGTGTCACGTGACAATCATGATGCGTCGCCATGGAAACAGTAAGGGCAAACGTTCTAAAATAACGGTCGCCTTAAAAAAACTCACTCTGGGGGGACCGCTAGAATATTTTAAACTCACCACTGAAAAGGTTAAGTAGCACCACCAGTGTAATGGCTTTGGGCTTAAATATTAATATTAATATTAATATTTAGCCTTGGTCATACTATTTTATGGGGCACCAGCCAAGGAATTGCGCCTTGACAATAAAGAACAGTCATGGAAGACTGTTGAATGAATAAGAATTACAATTCTTACAATTATGAAGGAAGTTGTAGTCTGGCCAATCTGAAGGATTTGTGAGATATCGTTAACTTGTAGAGCCTTTTTACTGTATTATCAACACAAGGAAGACACAAGTGTAAAAAAGGGTGCTTTATTAACAAAGGGGTAGACAAGAGTAACTAACAACTACTACAGTAGATACAATGAATGGGTAAAGTGCGAAGATTGATAAATGGAAGTGACTGAGTTGGATGTCACTATGGATGTTATCTTATGGAAAGATAAACTGAAGTTTCCTGGAAGTAATAAGGTATTCTAGGTTCACCTTATTCTAGGTTCAACAAATAAATCAAGGGATTATTTGTTATTATCTGACATCAGTTATATAGAATCTAATGCAAATTAGATAATCATAAACTGACAATACACTAATGCCAACGGTCTCTGGAAAGAGGTTTGGAAAGAGCGATATTTACGTTCCGTGTCTGGGCGGGGACGTCTTCCACTTGTTGACCTGGGGCACGTTGCAGTGGGAAGAGAGGAGTTGGATCTGTTTCACAGTCTTGAACACAAAGTACTGGTGAACGATGAACTCCTGAGCACCGAGAAGGTTCTTTGGTCTGGAACACGCAACCCGAAGCCTTGAAGGTGAAGGTTCTGAAGTCTGTACAGACGATCCGGGCTACCTGGAACACGCTGGAGGGAGGATCATTGACGTTGACTTTCGGAAGTCGTTGCAGAAGATCCTGGCAGTTTGGAACTCGCAAACGGAGGATCGCTGAAGAGACGATTCTGAAGTTGTTGGAGAAGATCCTGGCAGCTTGGGACTCGCAAGCAGAGGATCGCTGAAGAGAAGATTCTGAAGTCGTTGCAGAAGATGGGGGGCACTAAGCTTGTGGTTGTTGTTGCTGTGGCAGTTTCCGAACTCCCCAAACTCGCTTCTTGCGGAACTTCCTTGTTTCTCCTTGGAACGACTTAGCAGTCTAACTTAGCAACAACATCTTAGCACACAGCATAACTTAGCACAGGTTGGCCACACCACTTAGCACACTTCTTTGTCTTGGAGAGAACCTTTTATTCCTTCTCTGAGAAGGCGGGGTTTGCAAATTGACACCTTTCAGATCCCGCACCCTGATTGGCTGATGTTGTCAGAGATGGGCACAGAATGATATGAGGTCTATTTGCATAGCTTAAAGTCCACGTTCAGAACAATGTCTTTAAAGTTTTTCCTATGCATCATTCACTTTCCAAACCAATTCCAGAATAACCTACACATTGTGCTGAAAATATGAAGACCAAACACCAATGGGTAATGCGGAGCATTGACCCCTGCATTCATATATACAGTATATACATTAATAGGTAATGTTGCATACCTTGTTGTATCACCCACAGCACTCATTAAGTATATTAAGTTCTGTAAATGGACATGAGGAAGGTTTAGTCAGTTTTGTGTCCATTTTGTGTGAATGCATGTCAAGATGCGTTTTTCCTTTTGTGGCTTTGGCTGTGAGGGGAAAACTGTGAGGGGAATTTATGTTCATTCACACTTTGATAAGAGTAAGGGAGAACAAAGCAGTTCCTGGGTGGGGGTTACAGTATGATAATGTTAAACCCCCTCTCCACAAGGTAAAACCGGTTTGGTCAGTCTGAGGTAGTGAGTGGTCGTTCACACTTAGGTCTCAAGAATGAAGAACTGTGATCAGTGAAGGACCACATGGTGACATCAGTCTTTGACCTATGAAATGCTGACATCCTTATCCTTCCACAAATGATAAGTTTGAGGGAGACTAAGGCATCCTTTGTTTTCCACGGAGCCTGATAACATCAGGATATAACTTTCCACACATTGTATGGAAAGGAGTCTTGCCATCTTGACTGTTGTTCACTACACTTGAGAGCGTCAAGCACAAGCGCCAAGTCCCAAGTGAGTAGAAGGGCGAGGAGGGTTCATCCTTCTTGCTCCTTTTAAAAATCGTATGATCAGGTCATTTCTGCCGATCGGGCGTTTTTCGACGTGCACGTGAAAGGCTGTTATAGTGGCCACATACACTTTCAATGTGGATGGCATACGACCACTATCAAATCGCTCTTGAAGGAAGGCAAGAATTATTGGTATTGGGCAGTTGATTGGGTCTTCGCCCCGCGATACGCACCAACTTGAAAAAACTCTCCATTTATGTGCATAAAGACGCCTTGTGGAAGGAGCCCTAGCCTCAGAGATAGTGTTCAACACACGCTGAGGAAGTGAATCTGTTACTGGCAAGCTCCGTCAAGCGGCCAGACATGAAGGCTCCATGACTCTGTATTTGGGTGCCATATCATTCCTTGTGCTTGAGAGAGGAGGTCTCTTTTCAGTGGGATAGTCCACGGGGGGGCTACCAGCATCTCCACTAGTTCTGGGAACCACGGCTGATTGGGCCATTTCCGTGCCACTAACAGAACAGATTCCTTTTCCTCTCTGATTTTGCAAAGCACGTGAGGCAGAAGTTTCACTGGAGGAAAGGCATATTTGCGTAAATTCAGCTGTGAACTAGTGCATCCAGTCCCAGGGGAGAGTATGTCAGTGAATAGAACAGCGTCCAGTGAGTGTTCTCCGCTGATGCGAAGAGATCCACCTCCGCCCTGCGGAATACACTCCAAATCATATTGACTGTCAGAGGGTGTAATTTCCACTCCCCGTGGATTACCCCACCCCTCGACAGTAAGTCTGTGCCGTAGTTCAGGCGTCCGGGGACATGTACTGCCTGGATGGAGAGGTGTCGATCTGCCCACAGAAGGAGGTCTCTCGCCAGCCGCAGCAGTGGTCGCGAGTGCACACCGCCTTGGTGATTTATAAATGCTATCACTGTCATGCTGTCCATCCTGATGAGAACGTGACGGTGAAGAATGTCTGGGAGAAAGCGCTCGAGTGCTAGGTGTACAACACGGAGCTCCAGACAGTTTATGTGCCATGACTTCTCCGTTTCTGACCATGTCCCGAAGGCTGGTCTGCCATCGCATACAGCCCCCCAGCCCCCCAGCCCGTGCTCGATGTATCTGTCGTAACGTTCTTTCTCCTGATCACTTGGCCAATACGAACACCCCGGCGATACAGTGTTATATTGCGCCAAGGGGTCAGCGTATACAAACAGTCACGCGTCACTTTGATGCACAAGGTGCCCGTGCGCCATGCGTTCTGTGGCACCTGGCTCTTTAGTCAGAGCTGAAGCGGTCGCATATGTAGGAGCCCTGGATTGCACACTGTCGAGGCAGCAGCCATCTGGCCGAGCGTCCTCTGAAAGCATTTTAGCGGGGGAGAACATCCTAATTTGAAGACTGCGAGAGAGCTGATCAGTTTTTGTGAGCGCTCCTCCGACAGACGCGCTCGCACATTGATTGAGTTCAGTTCCACTCCTAAAAAGATGTTCTGGCTCGAGACCAGCATGCTCTTTTGCATATTTACAGTCAGCCCTAAGCTCTGAATATGAGCGAGGAGTCTGAACTTGCCGCTGAGCAGTGCGCTCTCTGATTGAGCTAAAACTAGCCAGTCGTCGAGATAGTTCAGGATGCACATTCCGCTCTGCTTCAGAGGAGAGAGAGCAGCGTCCATGCATTTCGTAAACGTACGAGGGGCCAGACATAAGCCAAAGGACAGGACCGTGAATTGGTACACTATCCCCTCGAATGCAAATCTCAGGAAGCGCCTATGATGGGGGACTACCTGAATGTGAAAATAAGCATCCTTTAAATCCACGGAGATAAACCAATCTCCCGGTCTGATATGTGAGAGGATTTGTCTCAGCGTAATCATTTTGAACGAGCGCTTTGAAAGGCCGCGATTCAGCGGTCTCAGGTCCAAGATTGGGCGGAGTCCGTCGTCCTTCTTTGGCACCAGAAAATAACGACTGTAGAAGCCGCTCTCGCGGTCTGTGAGGGGCACTGCCTCTACAGCACGCTTTGCGAGAAGATTGTGTATTTCCTTTCGCAGAACTGAGGCATTCCGCTCCCGTACAGTGGACATTAACACACCGTTGAAACAGGGAGGTCTGCGGAAGAACTGAAGCGTGTAGCCGTTCTTTATTGATTTCATAACCCACTCTGATACCCCTGGCAGTGCCTGCCACGCTTCTGTGAACTGTGAGGGATAACTCGCCATTGGGGGGGCGGGGAGTTTAATACCACACGAGTGTGAGAGTGAGTGATGGGGGAGAGGGGAGTGAGAGGAGGAAAATTGCCCTGATATTGAGGTGAGTTTTGTATGTTTTTCGACTTTATTGCACTGCATAGTGGAACAGTCAAAACACAAACATGACAATTGCTCTTGCCCCCCGCAACAGGCAGGGGGGTGTGGTGAGCACACACAGCGGAGCGAGCGGACTTCTTCAGTGGCTCATCTTGACCTCACCGCCGGCTCGTTCGCACCGAACAGCAGCAGAAGAGGCGTGGGGTCTTCCCGCGCAGTGCGCTGAGGAGGAGCGGGAATGCACTGGAGGTTTCGCGCCGGCGCGCTTTGGCAGGAAGTGGCTAATGGCCTTCGACTGCTTCTGCACTTCAACGAAGAGCTCTGTGAATGTCTCCACCGCCAATCCAAAGAGACCTGAGGGATTCACGGGAGCGTCCAGAAGGGCCGTTTTCTCTGAGTCCTTTTAACTCGGTCAGAGTAAGCCACAGGTGACAATCTAGCACCACAAGATTCCTCATATTGCAGCCGATCGCTCGAGCGGTCACCTTCGTCACTCTGAGGGCCAGATCCATGGCGCGTCGGAGCTTTTTGAACACTTCAGGGTCCGGCCCGTCCTCATCCAGAGACTTGAGCAACTTGGCCTGATACACCTGGAGTATCGCCATCACGTGCAGTGCTGAAGCTGCTTGGCCCGCCGCGGAGAAAGCCTTGCCGGCGAGGTTCGCAGTGGCGCGGCAAGGTTTAGAGGGGTGAGACGCGTTGTTTCTCACTCTCCAGTTTACCGCGGCTGAAGGACAGAGATGGGCAGCGACGGCTTCTTCCACGGGGGGGGAGTTTGACATAACCCACTTGATCAGCTCCATCCACGGAAGACAGGAGGGAGGATCCCGGGTTATGCACCCGACTGGTGAACGGCGCGTTCCACGACTTTTTTTATCTCGTCATGCAACTCGGAGAAAAAGGGGCAGGGTCTCCGTGAGGTGTCTTTTTGGCCCGCGATCCGACTGGAGGTACCACTCGTCCAGACGGCTTCTGGCCGGTTCGGCAGGAGGCGCCCACTCCAAACCGAGCTTCTCCACTGCCTTGGACAGGACACTTAGGAGCTCGACATCACTGTGATGGAGGTCCCCCGCATCGCTGCCATGGGGCGCAGTGTAATCCAGTGGGCTGTTGGACCACTCCTCTCTCGCAGACGCTGCCACCGAAATGGCATCATCCTCCTCTTCAGTGCCCTCCATGGCACCGAAAGACACCACATCTTGAGCATCGGGGGAGGGGCGGAGATCAGCGGTCATGAAGCACACTGGAAGGGGACCTGCAGCAGGGGGGTGAGGAGCGCGTGGGCACTGAGCCGGTGCGGGCTCGTCACCTGATCCTGACAGATCCGCATCAGAGACTCGCGGCACTTTCCTCCTTGGCTCGAAAGAGGCGGCAGAGTTAGTTGGGCGAGTTCATCGCCTTGGACGATGGCCACACGGAGCCTGAGAGCCCGGAGACTCATATCCCCGCAGTGGGGGCAGTCCGACCCCCCATGCGCCGCCTCTGCTTGGGCGCGACCCAGGCAGAAGACGCACGATTCGTGGCCATCAGAGAGTTCGATTGGCTCCGCACAGGAGAGGCAATCGTGAGTCATCTTGTTTCCGAAGCTCACCGGAACACAGCAGGGGAAGAGAAGGCGTGTCCGCTGCAGCGTGTAGATCACGGTGAGTAGTTTTGTTGATAGGCTTCTTGCTTCTCGTAGAAGGTTGGCTGAAGGAAAAGATTCTGAATGGATGACGTACAAGCACTGACTTATATAGAGTGGGATTCCCGCTCATATCTCGTGCGCTTGAACGCCATTGGCCAGTTTCACTGGCGTGATTCAATAAGACTTCAGTAGTATTCGAGGAAAGGGTATTTCCCATAGCAATGTAGAGTGACCGAACTGAAGGGGAACCAACTTTACCGCACTTGGTTAATCCTCTTTATAACTTTCCATTCCTCTTCTCCTAGTATTCGACCGGGTAGCTCGCCATCAAAAGTATCACTAAAAGTAAGAGATCACAACACGTGTTCAATACCCTTCAGGTAAGTGATTTCCTTGTATTACAAACAGCATTAACGTAATGAAAATGTTTACAATAATCTCAAATTAACCTCTCTTTTCTGGCTCACGTGTATCATATTTCAAAGCCACGTGACTTACAGCTCCGCATGAGACTAATTAACTCAATGAATAACTTTTTTATTGCAAAACAACATACAACCAAATACAAATAACGCATATATTTTACAATTTCAATAAACATTTGAATCTAAACAATTGTCTTGTGCTTATTTCACAATAAACAGCAATTTAAACATTAACTCACCGCATCCAGTATTTCCACACGGTGATATCTTAAGATTGAAAACCTAATAATAAAAATAAATGAAATAAATAATAAATGAATCTCTCAAATATGACGTTCCCCTAATGAATTCCAAAGGGTTTTAAATCAATTGCAACAGTTTAAACTTATATTTTTCTGTTTTCTAAACGCTTGTTCTATATTCTGTTCTGTTCTCCACTGTACCGATCCTTCTGCTGACTCAGCAGGGGCGGAGCTTCGAGGTTTTTTGGCCAGTTCTCTTTTACATCAGATTCAATTTATTTTTCTTTCACAATTATTATTATTTTTACTCTCACACAAATTATATAACTATACACTTTAACTTATTTCAACTATATACAATTCTAATTATTGTAGAACCTGGTCAAAAAGGACACACGCATATAATCTCAACTCAGCATATTCCAGGGAACCTTCCCCTCCACGCTGTGGTCGTAAAATTAATTAATGATCAGCACCGCGCCCAGTTGTTTGACCAGCTTCCTGTCCTGTTCTCCTTATTATCTCATGAAACCCATTAAACAATGATAAATTTCAGGAGAACATCTGGCTGCCTTTAAAGAACAGAACCTTCAATGTTGTTCCTGACCGGTTTACCATAAATAAAGTCGAATAAACAACAGTACAAAGCACGTTGTATCTGGAAACGCTCCATCGCAGACTCTCCCTGAATCCCCTGACCACTTAACCTGTAATTCAATGATTTTTATCAACAAAAGAAGACCGTTTTACGATGGGACTCTGAGCGTAGAAGCTCTGTAGATGCATGCCCAAATTGACTTCTTGACCTCACATTCCTCTCTTGCATTCCACCAGAATGTGCGCTTTTTTCTCTCCTTTAGCAGAACAAAGACTTAAACTTGTATAAAGTGTTCCAAAAAGACAATCAGGAATTACTGCTGGTATTAAAGCAATATACAATATATATACAATAGATATTAAGGTTGGATTTTATGTCATTTATAAGCTTGCTGTGTATTGGAACCTATGGTATTTTCTTAACCTGTGAAGTATAACTTTTCCCTGTAAACAGATAGTGTTTAGTTTCATATGCTTGGTGATTATTTAGAATGTAGGGTGTTTTAATCGATGCCTTAACCCGTGTGATAGATAAAATTAGTATATGTACCTTGTGTATGCCAAATACCTGATATTTGATGTTGAACGAAAGCTGAGTTCATTTGCCAGAAGTTGGGGTGGATGAAAGTTAACTTTTAGCATCATAATGGATGAATACTTTTATAGAATGTGTTAGGATATTTTCTTCATGGGATTAAGACAACTAAGCAGAGGATTTAGGCACGGAAAATGAGCCGTTGGAAGAAGCCTCTGGTGGGCGTATTGAAATCAGTCCATTAAAATGGACACAAAAGCTTTGCTCATTGCTTGCTGACTCGCGCACTTTTTGAAAACTTTGGCTTCATCTCCTTGGGTGCGCTCCAAAAGCGCTCACAGCCGTTAACATCTGGCCGAGCATTTAACAACTGCACAGACTTAGTCAAACTTCTGAAGAAACCCTTGAAAGTCTGAAGCTACGTGAAAGGAACTCAAAGAAGTACTTCGAGCGTCATCACGGAACAAAGAATCCAACCTACCACCAAAGGAACGCGTCAGACGACGACACATCAGCAGCCAATCAGGCGGAGGTTCCCTTCGACCACGTGGAGACCCGCGAGGAAAAACAACAGAGCTGTCAACTCAACTTGGACAAAGAGCAAGTATCAACAACTATCTCCATAATTTTGCTGGAAACTGGTGGTCTTAATCTATAAAATAAAGATAGTAGGGTTCTCTGCTCGTGGTCTGCCCCCAGTAGACCGTTTGAAATAGCAAATAGTGCTATACTTTAATTTCCTTCAGAGCGCATTCCAGTATATGTATGTATGTGTGTTTTGTTTAGCTTAGTTCATGTATCCTAGGTTAGTAGAATAACAAGAATAAACTCTCGTTTCATTTATAAAGAAATCTCCGGCCTTCTGTTGTGTAATATTCAGATCAAACTTTGCCCAGAGCCTGCTACCGGCGCTCAAAATTTAACCCAATTAATTCTGTTATTATTGTGGCCACGAAATAATCAGAATTGCTAGGATATACTGATTTTAACGATTCGCTGGACCGTTGATAAGGTATAAATAATGAATATAAATTCAATCAAATCAACCCTAATTTTAAGATTTAAAATCCCTAAAGCTAAAATTCTATTTAAAAGCTGAAATAAAAGCTTAAATCAGAGATAAATTCTTAGATTATTAACTCTAAAATCAAGTCAGGGTTACATCTGACTAATATTTGACATCAAATATATCGAGGTGCCCACTGGGAATGTTTTAAAACATTAAATATTTTTATTTAACATTTGCATCCGTGTTATTTCATGCTTAAATTCAGTGTATATATTTTTATATATTTTATTTTGTTATATATTATATTTATATGGTTTTGTAAGCAAACATCAGTACCTTGAATTTTATGAGAGCAGCTACTGGTCGCCAGTGTAAAAATGTTGTAAGGCAAATCTGCAGGACCGGGCAGTTTTAGCAATGTGGTCTGGAGTGCAGTTTCTGAGATGCCCTTTGCCATGAGGGTTGACAGGAGAATCTGGTGGTTAACTGTGTCAAAATCAGTGGACAGATCCAGCAAGATAACTATTGAAGATTTGGCATCCGCTCTTGCCGGTCTTAGAGCTTCAACAACTGAGAGCAAGGCAGTCTCGGTTAAATGTCCACTTCTGAAACCAAACTGATTGCTGTCCAGAAAGTTGTTCTGTCTGAGAAAGACCGAGACTTTGTTGAACACAACTTGTTAAAGCATTTTTGTAATGAAATGAAGAAGGGATACTGGTCTGTAGTTTTCTAAAAGTGCTGGATTAAGGTTAACATATGCAAAACTTAAATTTTGATTTCAGTGGGATTTTAAGGTAGCAGAATACGGGTCGAACTATAGCTTGCTGCAATGGGTAAATGCAAGTTTAATGAGAAATTGCTTGTATAAACTGGATACAATGGGCATCAAGGCGGTGGAATCACACACTCGGAGAAGTGAAGGTTTCTGTTCCACTCTTCCCACTTGCAAAGATGTTACCATAGATGTTGGGAATCCACAGTCTACAACACCATGAACTGACCTCCAGACTGTTTTTGGCTCTACACCAACACTCTGAGGGGATTTGGGTGCTGAGAATGGTAACAAGGCATTACTCATTCAGGTCAAATGATGGGATTGAGCAGGTCTTCAAAGCTATGTTTCCAGACTCAGGGATTGTGCAGACATTTACATGTTAAAAAGATAAAAGCAGATATGTACCTGTTTGGATTGGCGCCGTATGTGCGGTGCTTTTGTGATCATGTTTGATGAGGCTCTTAACCAGACAACTAAAAGTAAGCAACTGGACCTTCACGTCTGGAATTGGTTAAATGACCACGTTCAGTCAAGGTTCTTTGTATCTCAGTTTATGGGCCATGCAACTGCACAAGACCTTCTTCAGCATTTCAAAGTCAATTTTATTTCAATCAGTATATTTATTAACTTACCTAGAAAATGTAGACTAACGTAAGGTCATAGTAGTCCGTATGCCATTTATGGGGTAACAGGACTAAGTGAAAACCTAGGGACATGACTAAAATATGAATTTTATCTAAAATATTATAGATTTATTTTGAAATAGATGTATTTAAAGCACAGATGGGATATGGAGGTACACAAAAATGCAAAATAAAAATGATTTCTGAGGTATTTTAAACATATTTCATGTTAAAATGTAGCATTAGAGACTGGGGACATGTAAAAAATGTTATTTTTCAGTGTTTTAGGTAGTATTTAATAATTTTTTAAATTATATGTTTTAAATTTGCAGTTAGCTTGATGTGAAGCACACTTTGCTTAACAGTAAAATGTATTTTATAGTTCATTTTTATGCATATTTGTACACATAATGTCCTGGGGACAGAAATGGCACCCATTCGGTGGAAATGGCTACATTTCAACTTTCTCCTCAGCTTCTCTTTTGCCAAAAGAGTTAGCAATGCTAGATCTCAATTGCCTTAATGGGTCCCCAACTCCATCTGAAGTGACCGTTGACCTTCTTCTGGTCAAATACTCAAACAAGGTACCTCCACCCATTGAATGATGGTGGAAACCAATGACAGAAAATAGAAAATATCATAATAAGACATCCCAATTTCCTGACAGTACCCACCACCAGCACAGCATGATTAAAGAGCAGTCCTGGCACAAATTAATTATTATTGTATCATTGTTTTTATTGTAAAACGTTGCTTGGGTTTGAATGCTGCAAGTAAAAAAACAAAAAAGGCAAATGTGAGAAAACGTCTTGTTGGTGAGATGATGAGGTTGCATGCCGTTGCATGTTGAGGACATTTTGATGAAGCACTGGTCCGACAGTAGAAACGCAGCCTGATTTTGGGCTTGATGCTACTGGTCCAAGGATATTTGCCCCACCATCCGATTGAAAGCACTGGCCTGCCAGTGGAGAAGCAGATATTGGACCTGTGGACCCGGCCTACTCATCCAGCCAGTCCAGGTCCAGGCCAAGGAAAGACTTCCTTATTACTCCAGAGTAAAATTTTAATTGTGTGTCGATGCTGATGTCCTGCAGCGCCTTGAAGAGGATGACATCCTTGTCCTCTCCGTTTACCTTCATCACACAGTGAAGGGGCTCCAGGTTGGGCCTCTTAGAACAACATTTAATTCTTCTGCCAACTGTGTCTGTATCGGGGTGGCAATCGCAGCCAGTCATTGCATCGATGCACAGGTCTCTCTGTCCAGCTTTGAAGAAGAAGAACAGGTACCTGGCGTCGTCATGAAGTCCCTCCATCCTGGTCATCCCTTCGCCTGCTCTAATTACCTTTCCGTGGTAATCGCACACAATGTCGCCTTTAGAAAACGGTCGAGTTGCAACCACTCCTATAATCAAGAGAACATTAGATTTTAAGATCAAAAGGACAACTGAATACACAATACATGCACAGGCAAACTATTCAGTATTTGTGGCCCTGGACCACAAAACCAGTCATAAGTAGCACTGGTATATCTGGAGCAATAGCCAACAATACATCGTATGGGTCAAAATTATCCATTTTTCTTTTATGCCAAAAATCATTAGGATATGTCAAGATCATGTTCCATGAAGATATTTTGTGAATTTCCTACCATAAATATATCAAAACTTCATTTTTGATTAGTAACATGCATTGCTAAGAACTTCATTTGGACAACTTTAAAGGAGATTTTCTCAATATTTTTTTTTTTTTTTTTGCACCCTCAGATTCCATATTTTCAAATATCTCAGCCAAATATTGTCCTTTCCTAACAAACCATACATCAATGGACAGGTTATTTATGATGCTTTCAGATGATGCGTAAATCTCAATTAAAAAAAAGAATTGACCCTTATAACTGGTTTTGTGGTCCAGGGTCACATTTTAGTTCTTGGTGCAGCTAACGGTTGCTGAAATGTATATTTAAGAAATGATATTTTCTCCCCTTACAAGGAAAATGAAAAGGTTTTTTACCTAGACCCTCCTCAGCACCAAAGTCCTTGACGGCCAGGCTTGTCCAGGCCTGCTCAGACACACATTTTATTATAACTTCATCTGCCTCAATGGTGCCTGTGGGCGCTGGTTTCCACAGCCGTTCGATTTCTTCTGGCTTTGGACAGTTGGTCTTCCACCCCTCCTGTGCAATCAGCCTTGCCACCTTTGAGGCAGATGGCTTGCGGTGTGTGAACTGTGCTGAAAGAAAGAACTAAATAACTTTACTCATGCAATTCACTTGTCACAATGAATTAATGGCCTATTTTGTGTCGAGTTAATGAGCGTCAGTGCTTTATTAATGCATCGGGGACTCACACAGCAGATATTCCTCTCTCTGGGTATACTGGGCAGTTCTCCACTTGTCATAAAAGACACGGTCTTCAGGAAACCCCGAATCGACCCGCCGTTTTTTGGTCGGTGGCTGGCCCTCCAGCGAAACCGGAAATCTGTCCAGAAAGGCATAGAAGTCTTTCCGTGAAGTGTGTGTGGTTCCAGCAGTACTCAGTTCAGCCAAGGAGGTGTCATCATCCGATGAAGTGCTGTGTAAGTGAGGAAAACAATGCTTAATGAGTCATAATTATTTTGGTCAATATTGTAATCACAATTATTTAACACGATTATTAGTGGGTCATATGACCAAAACTTTATACGAGTGATTAATTTAAAGATAGCAATATACACATCTTCTGTAAATAAAGTTGCTATGACATCTACATTTTAGATACCAGCGAAATGTCACAATTTCAATACCACAGCAGAATACTAGGCTAAAAAGTAAAGTCCTCAAATTATTGAAAAATGCTTAAAGTTTTTAATGCAAGTGAAGTATTCAGCTAACAGCCTACAGAAATTGAATAATCAAATGTAAAATAAAACAGCATAGTCTTCACTGTAAGAATTAAATTAAAGCTACAAATCGCCTTCTGTCTTTTGTTGTTTGATTAATATTAAAGACAGCAGAAGGAATATTAGAGTTGCACATATTTTCATTCCCAAATGTTTATGTTCACTTAAGGCATAACTGACGAGGGTTTACAATCGCGAAGCGCCACATTTTGACATGTTTTTGAGTGTATTAGACAGTTTAGGCAAACAGTTTATGCTAAAAGTTTACTTCACATGTCCGTGTTCTGCTCCGTGTCGGAGCACATGCACAAAACAGCGCGAGTTCTCTTTCGCACTTTTAAAAACAAGAACAAATCTAATAAACATTAATAAATCAAGCACGTCTCATTTTGCGGAAATCACATTACATGATTATACTGATTTGGATGTTAAGTTTGGGCTTTTATGGAGGAGCGAAAACGCAACGCTGGAAAGGGGGCGGACTGTGGCACAATAATCGTTTTATCTCGATTATTGGATTTTCATAATCGTTGGAAGCCAAAATCGAAACTGTATTTCGATTAATTGCACAACCCTAGTTTAAAATATAATAAAAATGAGTACAACTTGCTAATCAACTGTACAAATTGTTGGTGATGTGTTATGCTTGTTGGATGAGGAGACCTACCCTTTTAAGGAGTCCAGCAGCATAGCTGCATCCACAATATCCCGAGGCTGTGGCTTTCTGTTCGCATCATCGCTACGGGCCAGGTAATGATTCACAGCCTCACGTTTGTCCGCGGGGAGCTTTTCTGCAGCAGTCTCAACAGCCCTCCGTACATCCTGACTCCTGACAGGGGCCAGCTTATACCTGCAGTATGATATGAAATGTTAACTGTGATATGACTGTGACTGACAAGGCATAATAAAGTGTATCCATTTACACACACTAGGGATGCACCGATACGATACCAGTATCGGGTGATACTTTATTAAAATACTCGTATTCGTACATAAATTGCCGATACCACGCACCGATACCACTCAACAGTATTTCACTACGCGGATGTGATTTGCTGTCCTACCGGACTTCAATGTCTAGAGGGAGACAACGAGCCGGAAACTTGGCTTCGGAGATTCTGCCCAAAAGCTCATGTGTGAAAGCATCAAGACCAGACCGGTAGATTTTCACTGAGAACAGTAAGCAATGTCAGTGATTTGGGAATATTTTAAGATAAAAGACGACGACAGGAGTAAGGCAGTTTGTAAGATCTGTACCTGTATCTGTACAGTGTCAAGGGGGGGAAAGGAAAGTACATCGTTTAACACGAGCAATTTGATTAAACATCTGAAGACGCACCATAGTGCTAAGTACACAGAGTTCACTAATGCTAGTGCAAGACCGCGGCAGCAACAAAGCTTACCTGAAGTCTTGCAAAAGCGAGAGAAACTGTCCAAAGACAGCCAACGGGCCATAAAAATAACAGAGGCACTTACTCACTTTATAGCACTCAATGACCAGCCACTTTCGGTTGTCGATAATGTCGGATTTCCCCGTCTCCTTGGCGTGCTAGAGCCAAGGTATGACATTCCCAGTCGCCCCTACATCACAGATGTAATGTTGCCAAAGGTGTACGATGGAGTGAAAAATCACGTTAAGTCCCTGGTGCATGATGCTACGGCAATAAGCTTCACAACTGATATATGGACTAGTAGTGTCTGCCCAATGTCTCTCCTCAGTTTAACAGCTCAGTGGATAGACGAAGCATTTACGGTTCACCACATCATGTTACAAGCGAAACCATTTCGGGGCTCTCACACCAGCCAAGCTATAGCTAATGTATTCGAAGACATGCTACAGATTTGGGGCATCCCAAAAAGTTCCGTCCATGTTGTGCTCCGAGATAACGCGAAAAATATGATTAAGGCCATGGCTGATGCTGGACTCCCTAGCCTGTCTTGTGCTGCTCACACTATCCAGCTAGTGGTTCACGAGGGGCTCCTCTCTCAGAGAAGTGTTGCTGATGCTGTGGCTGTCGGTCGCAGAATAGTTGGGCAATTTAAACATTCTGCTTTAGCCTACTCCCGCCTCGAAGACATCCAGTTACAGATCAATCAGCCCACAAAACGACTCCAACAAGATGTCCAAACACGCTGGAACAGTACCTTTTACACGATTCAGTCCCTGGTCGAACAGAAACGGGCACTAGGTATATATGCGTCTGAATACGAGCTCCCTGACAATCTCACGGCTAACCAGTGGACACTGCTGGAGAAGACGGCAACTATTCTGGGTCCATTTGAGGAGTTGACACGAAGAGTAAGCTCTTCGGATGCCATGGCAGCAGACGTGATTCCTGCGATCACTGTGTTGCTAAGATTTCTATCTAGAGAGAGAGAGGATGACCACGGCATCAAAACTATGAAGGGAACGTTAGCTGCAGCCGTCAAGAAGCGATTTGGTGATATTAAAGGAAACCCCCTCTACAGCCTCGCAACTTTACTCGATCCGAGGTAGGCCTGCCTGTGTATCTGTGTGTGTCTGCGCGCGTGTGTGTGCGTCTGTGCACGTGTGTGTGTGTGCGTGTACTCAGAGGTGAACGCTGAATAGGATTCCATGCAAGTTACTTGGCTGGGATGTTTTTTGTGGAATTCCCAAATGGCCAAACAATGATCCTATATGTTTTGTATGTTTTAGGTATAAGGGTGTTTTTTTCTCAAACACCGACACTGCTGCAAATGCCAAGGGGATGGTAATGATTGAGCTGCAGAGGCTGACTGCAGAAGAGGATAAGCAGCAGGAAAATCACAACCAGCATGAACCACCTAACAGAAAACCACGCAGGGACCAGGCCAGCAGCAGTTTAGATAATATATTTGATGAAATTGCAAATGAGCAAGCAGCAGCATTGACCCCATCTGCTGTAGGTTTTACTGCACAATTAGAGACATACCTTGGGGAGGCCCCAATGGCCTGTGAGGACAAACCACTGCAATACTGAGAGGTTAAAAAAGTGCGGTTCCCTTCTCTGGCCAAAATGGCAAACAGATACCTCTCAGCACCGTGCAGTAGCGTTGACAGTGAACGACTGTTTAGCTCAGTGTCACACATTGTGAATGAAAGCAGAAACAGATTAACACCTGACCATGCAGAGATGATTCTGTTCATCAAAAAAAATCTCCCTCTCACTTTCCCCAAAAATACATAGCCTAGTTCAGAGGCTGCAACATTGTTTGTTAATAGTCAACAACATAGTGTGTTGATTTGTTTAATAATAGAATAGTGCCACATAGTTTAAGTGAAAGTTTGTGTACTTAAAAGCAGGAGGCTGTTTTGAGACTTTGTGTAACTGAATGCTAATAAGTAATAGTTCTGCTCACTTTTTGTTAAGTTGGGTGTGTTAACTATGCAGCACTTTTCATTTACTTTATCTGGTTATGTTTACATTTTGTCTAAAGTGATGACATTGCCTTTTTTTTTTTGTTAAAACCAAAAAGATGTGTATATTTTTGGCTTGGAATAGCCTTCTGTTAAAGATTTTTGTATTCATCCTTACTAAAGGCAACAAATAAAACCTCCCTCTAAATTAATTGCACTTTCATTTAAACCAAATCTAAGAAGTATCAGGTATCGGCAAAAGTACACAAATGAAAATACTCGTACTCGTATCGGTTTGTAAAAAAAGTGGTATCGGTTCATCCCTAACACACACACATGGATCTGTATAGGTACATACATTTCATGGAGGCGATTCATGTCTTGTGAGACACTGTGAACAGCCTCGCCGGACGTCGAAGTAAAAAAACTCTGGCAGAATTTTTTGAGCCCAATGTTCTTAGGCCTGATCTGCTTGTAGTACAGCTGAAAGCACTATGGAAAAAGACCAAAGAGTTATTGAATGTAAAACACTGGTGGGTCTGAAATATACTCTTTAAATCGTACTAAAACTTACAGTTTCCTCATCTCGTGTCAAGGCAATTTGCATGCTTAAAGTTGTCTCCTTCCATAGGCCAATCACCACCCTGCCACCTTGTGCAATCCTCTCCACCCAGTCAGCATCCTGCAACATTGACTACGTTTTAGTGCTGTCAAACGATTAATCGCGATTAATCGCATCCAAAATAAAAGTTTTTGTTTACATAATATATGTATGTGTGCTGTGTATATTTATTATGTTTATATAAACACACACATGCATGTATATATTTCAGAAAAATAGGTTATGTTCATATATTAAATATGTTTATTTATAATATAAATTATATGAATATAAATATAGACGTAAATATTTTCAAAATATATACTGTATGTGTGTGTGTTTATATATACATAAATACACAGAACACACACATATATTATGCAAACAAAAACTTTTATTTTGGATGCGATTAATCGTTTAACAGCACTACTACGTTTACATGTGCACGAATAATGCGATTATTTCCAATAATCTGAGTAAGGACTTAATCTCATTATGACGTGTACATGTCAAGAGCAAAGCTCTTCACTCTCGTTTACATGCAATTTCCATTCAGGGGTTAAAGCAAAAAAAAAATCCTGAGCCTGAATTTTTTTCTGGGGGGGGGGGGGGGGGGGGGCATGACTGTGGCAACTTTAACATTTGAAAGGATACTATGGCAAAGTTATTCCTTTCCTTATTCAAACTGATTTTTTTCATGAATATATGGTTGACCTGAAGAATGAAAGCTGTATCATACACTTGGGAAATTATGAGCTATAATCACCGCTTATTGACACTAGGGGAGTGACAATACACTTAGCTCACAAAATATAGATACTTGGTTCACTATAAAGAGACAATATTTTAATATTATTTCAAAGAAATTTTCAATGACAAAATATTTGTCTTTTAATTACAAAAATTAAAACAATGCAGTTGTATTTTAAAATATTTTAACTAATCTAGGGCTGTAACTAATGATTATTTTGGTAATCAATTAATCTACTGATTATTTTGACAATCGAGTAATCTGATATGTTTTAGTAACACAAACAAACCTAAGTGAAAACCAGGCTTTAGTACAACTATTTATATATAAACTAACGATGAGGCAATAATAATTGCCTCAAATAAAATATCAAAACCAAGTAATTACATGGTTTTATTGAACAACACTGTTAAAATACATCATGTAATATATGCCTATACATAATATGAACATAACCAACTGAAGTACATTATGTATTATAACAAATACATGCAGAGGGCGCCAACGGCCTGTTTCACTTTACAGTGTGATTAAACGACGTTTAAATCCATTAAATTTTTATATTTGGCTACATGCAAATTCAAACACTTTTATTTTAATATCACGATGTACAATAAATAGCATATTTAGAAATAGGTTGATGTATTCTCCTGTGTTGGCAAAGGTTTATAAATGATTTACGTTACAAATCTAGTGAGAATGCACACTGTTTTCCCAAATGAACATTAAGCAACTCAAATTCACAGCATATGCAGAGGAAGAGTTTAGCCTCTTTCACACATACAGTCTTTACTGGTAAATTACCAGAAAGTTCTCATTAAAAGATCATGTGTGAACAGGACCTTTTCAAAAATCCCGGTAAATTTGTTCTGGCAATCATATCGTTCTTATGGAGATGACATGATTAGGGCTGTGACGGTCGCCGTGACAACCACGTCACGTTGTCTACTGCCACCGGCAGTAGTGCACGACGTCACAGACTCTATAACAAGCATAATACAAAGTTTGTATACAAGTGTAATAACACTAACAATTGAAAAAGTCTATGCTAATTCACAAATTACCTCAAACGCCATACACGGCGTTTCCTTTAGATTGGCACATTTGAGCGCAGGAAAATACAGTTTATTCTGCATTCAGCAAATTTATTTCATGCTGAGCAATGGACCTTGTTGGCAAACCAAATACTACATCGCCGATCTGGAGCCATCTCCATTCATGTCAACCATCCGCGTTTGTACAAGTGTCTCCAAGTTCACGTGATCGCAAACTGGTCAGGTTGGTATTGGTGAGGCTTTCTCCAAACTGGCCAAATACAAACGAGACAGCGGTAGATGCTAACATGAAATGTGGCAACATACTCCGCGATTCCCATTCCACAGAGAGCGCGTGCAGAACGGATTTAACACGCCCGCTTGTTTGGTGGCGGAACAGTGAACCGTGTCTAAACCGGACACGACAGGTGTCACGCCGCGTTGCAACCAGACAGGTCTACACAGGACATTTGAACTTTGTCAGTATGTAATAAATAGGACGAGGCAGTTTATTATGTAGGATTTGTCATGTCGCATCCAGTGTAGACTGCATCACTGATTATGATGAGTTCTATAGAATTTTATCTTGTCGCGCTGCACCGCTCGCGTCCGGTAGACAGGGTATATTTAGCTTTCTTATTTAAGGCTACTTTCCTATTTAACTATTATTTATTGGATATTTATTTTAGTGATTTGCAGGCTACATGTTCACTGATGGAAGTGCTAAAATAAACACTGATGGAAGTGCTAAAATAAAATAAATAAACAAATAAACCCTAACCCTAACCCTAACCCCTAACCCTAACCCTAACCCTAGCCGTTTACAAAGCTCCGCTGCTTTTTAATTAGTTTTTCTATGTAAATATGCGCTAGATGGATATCTTTGACCATTGCGCCTCGCAGCTTTTTTAACGTGTCATGCTTCTCCATTCATCAGGGCTGCCACTCTGCAATTGGATACTATTATGCGCGTCTCGTGTTTATAAGAGCAGAACATTCTGATTGGCTAGTAATGTTAATTTGGTTGAGAGTGAAAGCTGTGCTCCTCTCATACCATTGGTAGGCGAACTCATGGACTCGAAAGTGATAAACAAGTTTTTGTTTTTTTTTTAAATGTAGGATTATTTTTTTCCGCAGCCAAACGCTGCACGCCGGAGATCCGGCACGGTGCCGGAGAACTTTAAGCCCTGTCCATTATTCGCTAAGAATTGTGCCCCCCTCTGACATTTTTTTTGTGACACACCTAAAAATGTCCCCATTACTTTGTTTTTGTCCATCAATGTACTGCATTATATTCATATCGCGCAACGCAGACAACATTAACTCTATTTCCTCGGCTCCCCAGAAATGCAATGCTTTCATCCCCGCCATTATTTATAATCTGCGTATTACACTGCAAAAAATGGCTTATCTTACTTAGTGTTTTTGTCTTGTTTCTAGTCAAAATATCTAAAAATTAAATCTAAAAATCTAAAATCAGCAATAATGTTTACATGCTTGTGTATTTCGATTAAAACTGGCATACGCCATCTATGTTAATATGAATATGCTTGCTGCAAATATAAGCTTAATCACATTATTTAGATCGAAGTATTGCGTTTACATAAGGTAAAGTTTAATCGTAATATTTCCAAAATCTCATTATAATTGCATTAAGAGGGTGCATGTAAACACACTGATTGAAAAGGTTCAATTTACTATTGCATGTGTGTTCAAATATTACAGCATGTCAGGAGTACAAACAAAGACTATAAAAATACAAAGATGGTTCACTCCTGTACTTATGAATGGGAGAAAGTGCAACGTGCAATATGGTGAGATAGTCCCGCCTTCTAAACGAAAGAGCCAATCGTTGATTGGTAAAGTCATTGCATCACTGCAGCGGCTGTTAGAAGCTCCGGTTCCCATAGAAACTTGAGGCTAGACCAGCAGCTGCGCGTGCAGTCATAAGCACGTTGGAGCTACGCATGCGCATTGGCTGGTCTAGCCTGAAAAATCAGCTTTTTAAATGCTATTTGAGCATAAGAAGCAACATTCATGGGGCAGTTCATTTCAGATTTTGTTGCTGATTTGAAATATGTAATTTAATCGCAAGTTCAGCGAGCAGTTTTTGAGATTTCAGGATTTCCCCATTCATTTAGATAGGACTTGGTCTTGTTTGAGCTGCCTGGCGGCGTTGCAAATATGGCGGCCGAGTGAACAGACTTTCCTTGAAAGGGACTTTGGTACAAACTAGAAATAGATGAACTTACTGTGAAGCCTTCCACAGCTCCTGGACGCTGCATGTGACGGAAGATCAAGAGCGCCTCGCAATAATAGCGGTACAATGTCTTTTCTGTATTTGAGACCTCTTTCCCCATAAGCAGATTCTCATGGATCCTCAGGAAGTCTGTCTTTGCCACTCTCAAAATCTTCTGGCAGTCTTTAATGCTGGGAGTGCTATCGAGTCTGTGTTTGGATTAAATGTAGCAAACAAGGCAGATTATTAAAGAAGATGCGAGGAAACAACAATAACATTAGTAAAAAAAAAAAAAAAAAAAAAAGGCCAATGCAACATGAACATAAAAACCCATTAACCTCGAATCACATCTCTTGTCATAATGGGTCTTGAATAGACGCTTCCGCTGGGTCTTCAGCATGTTAGTGTAACTCTGGCAGTTGGTCCGCAGCTGAGGGTCTCTTTTTTGAAAATCCAGTCTTAGCATCAAGTACTCTAAGAACCTTTTCATGCTCTTGATGTAATTGAGGATGGTGACTGGACTCATGTCAGTGCGCTTTAGAGCGATCAGAAAGTCCCGGGTCTCTCTGCTTTTTGACAGGAAGTCCAGAGACGGCTCACTCCCAGTGGGCTGCAAGAACCGAAGGAAACGCGACACGTTGTCAACCTTTGACGAAAGACGGTGAGAAAAATGTCAGCATTAAGATCAGGAAAGCGAGAAGACCTACGGATAGATTGTTTGTTTGCGTTTAACACCATGCCAGCTTCTGTGGCTATTTTCATAGCAAGAAAAATTTATAACAAATTAAATGTGACCCTGGAGCACAAAACCAGTCATAAGTAGCACAGGTATATTTGCAGCAATAGCCAACAATACATTGTATGGGTCAAAATTATCGGTTTTTCTTTTATGCCAAAAATCATTAGAATATTAAGTAAAGATCATGTTCCATGAAGATATTTTGTAAATTTCCTACCATAAATATATGAAAACTTAATTTTTGATTAGTAATATGCATTTCTAAGAACTTTGGACAACTTTAAAGGCGATTTTGTCAGTATTTTGATATTTTTGCACCCTCAGATTCCAGATATTAAAATAGTTGTATCTCGGCCAAATACTGTCCTATCCTAATAAACCATACATCAATGGAAAGCTTATTTATTCAGTTTCAATGACTGGTTAGGGTCGCTATAAACTGTATTTGGGATTAAAAATCTCTTCAAAAGAGTTAACTGAATAAAAAAAGTTCTCTCACAGGCTTAAAACCAGCACAACCTAATAAAACATGCCTCATAAGGCGCGTTTCCATTACCCTTCAAATTGTGCAAATTAAAATTGCGAATTGAAAATACGCCTAATGGAAACGCCTCAATTTCGCAAAAACTCCCATATATCGCAAAAAAGTTTTTACGCTCGCATGAGGTGCTTTTTCAGGCAATTCAAAAAAGGAATATTTCGCAAAACTGCAATGGAAACGTTTTTTTCGCATTTACAGGTCACATGGCGTATGTAAAAAGTCATATAATCATTCTTCAGTGTACTATAACCTCCAAGAAACACTTCATACGTGGTCGCTCTCGAATATAAGGGGCTTTCCCTGCCAATAATTCTTAGACAATTTACACTGCACACGTCTGCGGTGCAGTGTGGCTCTGATACGGCCACTGAAGCTGATTGCGTCCACTCAAGTCAATACACGTGTTTATTCCAGCCACGCCACGCATGTTTCTGAAGTGGCTCTTCGTGGTGCTTCTGTAAAGATACACCTCCTTTGAAAAAATACATCCAAAATCCGTCAAATCTCACCAAAATCCGTTGCCATGACTTATCGCGAGAGGCAAAAGGTTACGTTTTAGTCGTATAACATTGGTTAATGGAAACGCCGTCATTTCGAAATACTTTTTTATCGACATTTATAAAATATCGCCAAAATTTTGCGCAAATCTGTAATGGAAACGCACCTATAAAAGGGGTTTGGCAGAGAGAACATGTTGAAGGATCTTCTCCTAGTATTAAAAATTTGTGTGTCATCCTGGAATGACCTATTCTACAGCGGGTATAAACAATCTGGTCCCATCGTTTGGGAAATTGTGCTGAGGATATAAGCGAAAAGAGATCTTACCTCCTGTTGCCAGTTGGGGATCTTCCTTGACACAGACAGGTACTTTTTAAAGCTCACCAGGAGCTTGGACCGGGCAGGGAACTTGTCATGCAGACCCGCCTCTTTCATCTTTATCCTCACAGAAGCAGAGATGGTTTGAGGATCTCCAGAGGATTTGGCGGTTGTGGCAGCATCACGAGTGGCCAAGTCACCTTCAGGGTCCAAGACCATGTCGGACTCCTCGGGCTGGTTCCTGATGAAGAAACCACGGTGAAGCAGCTCCTTGACCATGTTGATCCGAGAGCGTCGGTCAGGCAGGAGCTCACAGAGCTGCTCGTAATTCCAGGTCCTGTTCCTCCGGATCCACTCTTTGCTAGAAGCCTTGGCCTTCTGCACCTGCTCCAATCTCTCCTCTGGTGTGCTTTTTTTCATGCACACTCTGGCCAGGTGAACAGAGAGGTTCTCTTGTGGCTTGTAGCACTGCAAACAGTGTACAATGTTGCGTTCAGCAGACCTTCGAGAACAAAGAAATGATAATGTTATGAAATGTTACTAAAAGAAACTAAATAGGCAGCAGCAGAACAGGGCCTACTCTATTAGCATTTCTACATGGATTGGGTGTTAATGGGTGTGAAAGTGCACAGACTAGGGTCAGTTAGTAAATCCCCACACTGTTTTTAATACCTTTATGAAAATTAACCATGGTTCTTGAAATAAAAAAAAACATTGTTAATATAGGCTAGTTAAAGCATTGTAACCACAAATTAACCATAGGTTTTGCTAGACTAACCACAGATTAAACATGGTTTCTGTAGTAAAACAGTGATTACAAATGTTTAATTTGCTAGCCGTGATAAACAGGCTCTTGCATCAGAAGAAAACAGAGCATGGTGGGCAAAATGCATTTAAGTAGATAAATATAGGAGGACTACATCAAAAGTAATTTGTGACCCTGGACCACAAAACCAGTCTTAAGTGTCAATTTTTCAAAATTGAGATTTATACATCATATGAAAGCTGAATAAATAAGCTTTCCATTAATGTATTGTTAGGATCAGACAATATTTGGACGAGATACAACTATTTGAAAATATGGAATCTGAGGGTGCAAAAAAAATCAAAATATTGAGAAAATCACCTTTAAAGTTGTCAAAATTAAGTTCTTAGCAATGCATATTACTAATCAAAAATGAGGTTTTGATATATTTACGGTAAGAAATTTATAAAATATCTCCATGGAACATGATCTTGACTCAATATCCTACTGATTTTTGACATAAAAGAAAAATTGATCATTTTGACCCATACAATGTATTTTTGGCTATTGCTAAAAATATACCCCAGCGACTTAAGACTGGTTTTGTGGTCCAGGGTCACATTTGTATTTGCCAGATTTCCTGCTGCTAGCTGCTGCTATAACTATATACTGGCATGTAGATGTCTGGGGGGGGGGGATTAAAATACTCTTAAAACAAGATTATTTTTCTTACCCCACTGCCAGATAATTTTACTTATTTTAAGCAAAATGCACTTAATTTAATTTTTCCCTCTACAAACAAAACTAACAATCTTATGTCATTTTGCTTATCTAGTAAATGCATCTTAATTAAGAATTTTTAAATACTTAATAAGAGCCTTTTTTTCAGTGTAATAGTTCATCTCAGTGTTACACATGTTCTTCCTGCTGCAGCAGCTGGCTCTATGACTATCACTGAATATTGGTTTGTAGGTGTGTTCAGGACAGCACTCTCATCAAAAGTGTGGGGTTTTGTGCAGATTGAGCATTGTTTGTCTGAGTTACAGAAACGTCCTGTTTCATGACAAAACAACAAACTTCTGTTGACTGCCAACAGCATTATTTGTAGACATCTGGATGTTAGATGTAACTTATGTACATGTATTAAATCAGATGCAACAACCATTGACCTTAACTGCTTATTCTTAGATAACTGTGAAAATGCAGAAAACATCCAGTAACACAAGCCTCACCTCTTCTGATCTTGTTCAATCATTGTCTCAGCAGTCATAGCATCTGATTCAGGAGAAGAGTTTGTTTCTCGATGATAAGAGCACACAGAGCAGTCTTCTTCCTCTTCTTTCTTTGTTTTACAGCAGTTGTCCTTCAGTGCATTAGCTCCCTCTCTGCTCTGGAGTGTGTATCAGTTCACAGGTTTAACACTTGTGTGTGAGAACAGAGCAGAGATCTCAGCTCCTGTATTTGTGTGTCAGTGTGGGCGGGGCTCTCCTGCTGAAGCTCAGCCAAAAGGCGTGGCCAGAGAGGTCTTGCTATATGGAGGTAAATCAGTAGCTAAACTCCAGAGCTTGCTGATTTTAATGTGAGAACTTGTCATATTAATATTCGTATTTGTAAGTTTAAATTTATACTCACAGCTCTGATGTGAAAAGCTGAATCTTTCGATTTGCACACACAGACAATAATCAAAACACCCGTGTTTTAAATTAGTAGTTACAAATGTGTATGACATATTTACTTTTGCACTTTACTTCAGTTTCGCTGTACAATGTCAAGTCGGCACTTACAACCTCTCAGATCTGGCAGTACAACTTCAAATCCTAGCGCTTTGTCTTTTGTTACTCATTTCGCGATATTCCTGCAGCAGAACTCACTCGTGCGCTTCTAAATACAGACGTGCAGAGCAGAACCGGGGGCGGGGCTGCGGTGCGAATGAAGACATTTGATTGGTCGATGCCTGACCAATAACATTGGATGGTTTCTTTGCGTGATGACGTCATGCAGCGGCGGCAGCCAGTGTGCTGTTTTGAAAGCAGCGTCGGCTTTTGGGAAAACAACTCGGCATGGCTGAAGACTGTAATATTGGTCTAATGGTCTTTTTTTTATACAGTAATGTCCACTCTGTAATTCCGTTTACCAACAAATGGTCTGCATAAATACTTCTGGGTTCTTATGAAAAGAAAAAAAATGCAGCTTTATATGAATATAAGATAAAATAAATAAATGTAAAACCGATTTAGTAAGTTCTTCTCAAGTTCTTATAATGTAAATATTTTTATTAACATTAATAATATTACATTGTGAAAGAATAAGATTATTAAATGTGGTAACGTTAGCAGTGCTCAATGTTTTCACTAAAAAACAGGTGTATGTTTCCCAGTTGTGTGATGTCATCATTTAGTGACAGCACACACAACACAAATGTATGTGGTCTTATAAATGTTTTGTAACCTGTGCCCTTGTGATAATTATGTGTTATCCTCAGTTTCTTGTGTAAATTAATTACAAAGGTAGACTTGCAGTAAAAGACCATGTAAGAACATAAAAAAGTCTGTTCTTTGACCATGTGATGCAAAGCGGTCCAGGATAAACAGTTTGACACACATCAAACTATTATGTAAACGTCTACCAAAACAGAATTATATGAATAATTAAATGTCCTGGCCTAAGTAAGTAAAAGTTTAGTTTAAAAACCACTTCATGAGCAAAGTATGAATACTGTTTTAGCATATACATGCTGCTGAATACAATAAGCAACCCACTTTCTTATTTATTTATTTTTTAATGTATACAAATGTGCATATTGGAGATTATAGATCAGTCTGTAAAACACAATGACCTTTCAACTGTTTTTTTTTCCTTTTCTTTTTTTTTCCTCAAATTCATGTGTTGGTCTGTACTGTGTGCTTGCTATTAGCCTACATTCATATTATGCACCATATTAAGTTACTCCCTTACTTTCATCAGGTTTTATCCCATTTAATTTTCACTTGTGCCTTCATAGCTTTATATTGGCCTTAATGGCCATTATATAAAGTGGTTCAACACGTTCCCATGCTTTATTTATAAGCAGTTGGATGCTTTTATTCACCTTAAATTGACTAAAAGTGACAGTGAAGACATTTATGTTACATGATTTATGTTTAGTAAAGTTTTCAACAATAATAATCAGAAATGTTTCTTGAGCAGCAAATCAGCATACTAGAATGATTTCTGAAGGATCATGTGACACTGAAGACTGGAGTAATGATGCTGAAAATTAAATTACATTTTCACATATATTCACAGAGAAAACAGTTTCTTGAAATTGGTATAATGCTTTGCAATATTACTGTGTTTATAAATGCAGCCTTGGTGAGCAGAAGAGATGTTTTTAACAAAATACATTAAATAAAATCTTACTGAATGTCAAATTACAACAACTGGGTAATGAAATGCACACATTATTTTATTATACTCAGTTTATTTGATATAGTTTACCTGTTGAGTAACACTTTATTTTAAGGTGAAATAGTTACTATATGCATTTACTACAGTAATAGCAATAAATTATAATTACCAGTTATAATATGTTAGAATTATTAATTACCAGTAATTATTTTAATAATTACACTTTATATCATCTTAAATTAAAGTGTAACCACCTGTTAAATACTTTATCTCAAGGCTTTTCATATATTTTATATGTCCATACTTAGACTGAAGTAATTTTAGGTTATTTTGTCACAGTACTGATTTTAAATGACAAAGCCTGTCTTGTGTGAGTTTGCTTGTTGAAATGAATGGCTTCCATTAACACAATACATTGAGCCGTTACCGCAGATCACTGTCGTTCACAGATTAGTTTGGATTGCTGTGAATGATCATTTCATGATGCATTAATGAGGGCTGAGATGCTCCGCTGCTACAGAACAAAGGCATAGTATGTAGTTAAACAAACAAACCATAATTTTAAGTTTGTTGTTTTAATGTATTTTTTTCACTAGGTCAGTAGAGTATAATTGAAAGTTAGAGTTTTTATTGTATATATTTTAGTATATTTTACAGTTTTATAGTTTATTTATAGTTGCAGACAGCCACATTTTGACACTCTTTAACTCACTTTTTATGTATTTTTTTAATTTTTTTCTGTTATTAACTTATTTCTTCATATAGCCAATTTTTTACAAAACATGACATTTATGGTATTTGTGTTAGCTTCACTCACTGAATTAAAATGAAATTATATCTTAAATGTTGCCTTGAATCACAGGGCTTTTTATGTTTTAATTTATTATATATATATTTTTAGTTGTTTTTCCCCTATCAATGTACTTATTAATTAATCTGTATTATTTAGTCTATGTTTATGTTTTAATAAAAGTTTATTTTTATTTTATTTGTTTAGTTAACAGGGACATTGTACATGTAACAGAATTAGCCAAAGGCTATTTTTAATCTGTAGTCCCTAGACAGAATGTTTCAAGTCACCCCCAAAAAAGATATGCTTAGAATACATGCTAAAATAATTTAACAATTACATAACACAATCCAGAATCTATTAACAAAAACAATCAATAGAATAGAACAAATAAAAACAAATACATAACACAAAAAAGAAAGAAATCTGTTAATAAAATCAATCAAAAACAACAGAAACAAATACAAACAATAATAGGACAGGCAGCAGATATAAAATTCTAATACTGACAAGCTGAGTACTAATAAACCATTTCTTTAATTGAACCCTAAATAATTCATATGTATTCAGTTCAGTTCTTTTGGGTGTTTTGTTTGTTCATCTTCACCCAAGTGACGTACTATTAAATGTATTTTAAAAATACTTGATATTCAAGTAGTATGTTTATAGTACATTTATATTTTTAACATTTGAAGTGGATTAAAAATTTCATGAATTAAATTTTTTATATTTTTCCAAAAACAATTTGGACGTATAACAGAGTGTTTCTGTGGCAAAAATCTTACTTCCGGGTTGGTACACCTTTCAGAGAGTTTTTTTCGATCGTGGCTCTTCATGACGTAAACGAGGGTGGAACTCCTTATATGGGCATTTCTTCCGGAAGAGCGCGCCCGTGCACGCATCGACCAGCGCGAGAGCGCGCCCATCAACGCGCTTCATTCGGCTGCACTGCACGGGACTCGCTCGGGAAGAATGTCTCCAAAAAAGTGTGTTTTTGGTTGTGAAGGAAAGATAACCTTGTTCGGCGCAAGTGTTCGTTACTCTTTAGCTCCGCCCACAGCGCGCCTCCAGGAGCTCGGCTTTTTTCGGAGAGAATCGTAAAGCTGTCTTTCTTTTATAAATATGATAAAACTAAAGACTTTTTGGAGATATGAAGGATGCAATACTACTCTATAGGTACTCAAGATTAGCATGAGATTGAGTGAAACTGTGTGTGTTATGTCCCCTTATGCTTTAAAGAAATATACTAAAACACAAGCATACTTTAAGTGAAATTTTAGTTTATTTACAGAAAAACATACTTATTTTACTTTTACTTAAAGTATAGTTAAAATGAACTATGAAGTACATTTGTGTTTACTTTGTGTAAAAACGTAGCAAAATGATTCAGCTTTTAGTGGGTTTAAAATATACAAACTTTACAACCATGTGTAGGCCTACTGTAAAATATTTTAAATATTTATATAATGAACGTTTCAGCCTGCTTTTCAAAAGTAAGACATTTTAGGAAATAAAATTAACATTTCATGTGTTGACATTTATCTGTTGTGTATTTTATTTTGTAGATTTCTGAAGAATTTGGCTTCATTGTAATAAAGTAAATGTTCTTTGAAAAGTTTGTATATTTTTAATCAGAGATGGGTACAAAAATGAAATTGTAAAAAAAATAAATAAATGCTTATAAGTGCGCATACAACTGCTGAGGCTGTGAAGGTTATCAGGTATATCGTAATCAGTGTACAGTAATTATTAAAAAGAAAAATCATTAATATCATTTCTTCTAATCTTATGTTCATTGTAACTCATAGAGTGATGTATAGTGATGAAAGACAAGAGAATAAAAACAGACACTCATGTCAAGCTTGATGAGGATTTAGCCAAAGCTATGAAAGGTAAACTGAGAACTCTAAATTCTAGTGAATATCAATGTAAATTATAATACATATATTCAAACACAGATGAAAAACTGTTGATTATTGGTTAATTTTATATAAATTCTCTTTCCATTTCACAGATCCTGTGATCAAGCAGTCTTCAAATACTACAGTGCCTGAATTGCCAGCAAAAAATGCAAGTCATAGTCAAAGAAATGACCCTCCACTTGATGAAGATTTAAAATATTCTGTTCCTTTGTTCAGTTCAGCCATTTGCAGGCTTAAGTTCGTAAATAAAATGCCCTTGATTCACTTCTGCATTTTGTTTTTCACCCCTAGAAAATTGTGTTGTGATGCTTATTTATTCAGTGATGTGATATAACAGAAATGTTCTACAGATGGACAAAAAATAGCTCTGTCACAGCAGTTCACTGATATTTCATTTATTGTAATATATTTTGGTCAAGAGATTCTAGATTCCAAGGTGTGTGTGTGGGTGTGTGTTAACATTTATATTTAATGATGTTTGCACTTTTTAATATATCCTTTTTGAATACTGAAAAAAACAAGCTTTATAATAAACCAGTAGTGTACCGGTAATGCATTTTTAATGAGTTGAAAGGTTATTCAAATTTTGTTGAAACACATAAAAATGGAGCTTCAAATATAGTCTAACTGTAGTTCAAAAAGTATTACATTATATTTTAAATGCATTTAAAGAAATACACTTAAAATGGACTAAATGTACTTTAAGTGGTTCCAATTTAACACAGTATATCAAAATATATTGCAAATAGCTTAAAATTTATCTTAAGGATATCTTAAAGTACACTTCATTTACTTAAAGTGGTTCCAAAATAACACAGTTAAAATACATTCAGTATACTACAATTAAAATATATTAAGTACCTCAATAAAAAAACAAAACTTTTTACACCTGGTCCCTGTTTTGTTATGTTTTGCTAAATTACTTTATTTCAGTTGTACTAAAGTGTTCTGTTAGTTGATTATTTAGTTTTCTGCTTTCATGTTTTGATTGTCTCGTGGATATACATTTTACTAAATGTTTTATTTTGTTAAATAGTTTTGACTGTTTATCGCAAAGCTTTGTCAGTAGTTTAATTTCATGTATTTTTTATGTATACTTTAGTTTGACTAAGTAGTTTTCACTTATTTTGAGGAGTTACAGTTTGTCACAGTACTGACTTTAAATGACAAAAACTTTTGTCTTTTGTGAGTTTGTTAATGTTGAAATGTATTTAACACCATTAGCACAATACAATGAGCCGATACTGCAGTCGTTTACAGAGTAGTTTTGATTGCTGTAAATGATCATTTCCTGATGTGTTAATGAGGATTGAGATGCTCTGCTGCTACAGAACAAAGTCTCTGTTATTGTATTATATCAAGTTGTTTCAGACAATTCAGCACACTCTATAAAATGCTGGGTTAAAAACCCAGCTGTTGGGTTAAATGTTTGACCCAACCTGCCGGGCAGTTTTATTTAACTCAACTATTTTATAAAAAATGATTATATTGCTCACTGTCGTGGAAATTCTAATTCAATAAAGTAATAAAATAATTGTGAAAACTGGGAATGAAAAACCAAACAGGGTTTTGTCTTTGTCTTGATTTAATTCTCTGCAGAGAATGATCAGTCTATTCACAGGAAAAAGAGCTGTGAGCAGAGTGATATCATCCAAAGAGATACATTGTTACAAACAGATAAGGACCTTAGCCAATCATGTTACTCAGTGCACATCACCCCATAGTCTGCTCGTTCCTGGTACTTTTCCATCCCAAAACAGTTATACACACAAGTTTCATGAAAGAACTCAATGCCCCTTATGGGCTACATCCTACCTTGATCATTGTATGTTTAATTACTGGTTAAATGATTACACTCAACAGATGTATGTAAGATAAATGTATTAAAGAGATCAATGCAAATTTAAAACATTTCCATAACATCACTTAAAATGAACTTTTATTAATAATATTTAATAAATGAATATTTATTAAGTTTAATCAATAAAAATTAAACATTATGTTGCTTATTAATTAATGTTCACCTTTTGATTATTCCTGTTGCCTCTAATAACTATGTGTCTGATTTTTAATTTCCAACCTATTTTGGGATCATTTTAAGCCAGCCATACAGAAATTTTGAAACAGTAGTCGAGTTAAATAAAACTGCCCAGCAGGTTGGTCAAACATTTTGAGTGTTTTTATTTTTATTTTTTAAATCATTTTGTTCTTTGTAATGAGTGGAGTAATAAATGAGTTTAATCGATAAACATTATTTATTGCACACAGATACACCAGAAAAAAGGTAAGAAGCACAAGAAAACCGAGAGAATCCCATACGGCGATAAACGCAACAAAGATGCCAGTGACCGTTATTTGGATAAACTGGCTTCCATTCAGAACATTGATCCATATGAGCTGGCTGCAATAAGTTGAAGTGCAGACCTCTCGTTGCTGCCTCTCCAACCTCATACTTGGATATCACCAACTATCTTGTTTATGACGTAAGTGCATATACCTGTGAACAATTTAAAAACTATAAATCTCTTCAAATCCACAGACATTTTACCAATGGCTGGGTACAGGATTTATTTACATTTCAGCCGAAGAACTGCGACAACACAGTAGTAACATCAAAGGTAAAGTGGTGTAATGATGATAATATCATATATCTGTATATCATCAATGCCTGATTATGCATTCTTTTGTTCATTTCAAACACATTAAAACTAGAGTAGGAATTTTGAATGATCTAATTTTCATCAAATTTTGAATTATATAATTATCTAACATTTCAAGAATTAACTCTCTTAATTTCTCTCTTAATTACATCATCAAGCAATCAAGAGCAAACATAGTCAAACCAAAATGTATTCAGACACCTTCAACATTTCTCACATTATCACAGTTTATTTGCTATAGTTTAGAAAATGGTAATAAAATATGACAGGAACTCAAGAGTTAAACTGTGTCAGAACAAATTCAGCTTGATAATGTCAGATAACTTTGATACAAAGGTACACAGCAAATTTAGCAGAGTTAAAATGATAGTGTTGATAGAAAGTTTGTAAGTTCAGAGTTAATTTAACACAAAATAAAGTTAAAGTAACACTGGACTGAGTTTAAACTATTTTATTTAACAATGTGTTAAAAACGTGTTGGTGTCAAAATACAGTGTCACCACTTTGGAGAGGGAAAAAACTGTCTGCACTGCTTATCCCGTCCTCACGCATCGAAACGTGCTGATGCAGAATTCAAGCTGAAAATCGTCTCTTTCGCTCTAAGTGGTAAGTAAATGTTAGTTAAATAAATTTTTTAGTCAGTGGCTTTTACCAGAGGTAAGGATATCTGTCAATAGCTGTCAAAATTGGAAAGTAAATGTTGATTAAATGCATGTTTGATCAGTAATGTTTGCCAGTTGTTAAAGGGATAGTTGACCCAAAAATATCCCATGATTTACTCATTACCCCATGATTCACTCATCCTCAAGCCATCCTAGCTAGGTGTATATGACTTTCTTTTCTATATATGACTTCTTTCTTTTCAGATGAACACAGTTTTATTAAAAGTGTCCTGGCTCTTCAAAGCTTTATAATGGCATTGTATGGGAGCCCCATTTTGCCCTAACTAGCTTCAGGCAAAAAGTGTTTCCATCCCTTATAATCAGGGCTCGAAGTTAACTTTTTTTAATATATATATATATATATATATATATATATATATATATATATATATATATATTTATTTATTTATATTTGGTAGCACTGGTGCTTCTAACTTCAAAAACTTAAGTACCAGGAAACAATAATATATATATATATATATATAGTTTCCAAAACAAGCCAAAAAAAAACAAATAAATATCTGTAGCCTTTTGAAAGTAGAGCAACCACTGCATTTTAATCGTGACCCAAAAAAAATGCTACACACGTTGCATCATCAGTTTTTTTTAATATTTATTTTTTTAATTAAATTAGATAAGTTCAAGATTTCAAGCAAATTCAGAATGGTCTGACTTTAGCTTTGTGATATTATGCTATAAGGCACCTGCTCAAAACCAGATGGATTTTAAACGAATATTAAATAGAATTTTGATATTTGAAGTTATTTTAAAAACTGAAGATACTTTAAATGTGTAATTGAAACACATTTTAAAAATTAAGCATTAAGTTACTGTTAATGAATGATTCATTACAATTGAGCTGATTCATTCAGTATGATCATATAAATCGCAATGGTTGTGATGTGATTATAATGTAGGTAAGCATAGCTTGACATGCTACATGTTTGTGGTAACAGTACTGTGTTGAGTAGTGGAGCGTGGTAGTGGAGTAGTGGTTACAGTACTTGCTTTTTATGGGGGCGTGGCCTAATGGATAGAGAGTCGGACTTGTAACCCGAACGTCGTGGGTTCGAGACTCAGGTCCGACAGGGATTGTAGGTGGGGGGAGTGAATAACCAGCACTCTCTCCACCCTCAATACCATGACTGAGGTGAGACCCTTGAGCAAGGCACCGAACCCCCCACTGCTCCAGGTGCTCTACTGTGTGTGTGCACTTGGATGGGTTAAATGCAGAGACCAAATTCCAAGTATGGGTCACCTACCACTTCCCTTCCCCTTCCCTTCCCCCTTGAGTCACTTCAGACCTCATGTTGACCATGTGATGTCTCCACAATACAAAGAGAGCTTATCGTGTTTGTCAATTATGGCAAAAACAGAATAAAAATAATATAATCGCTTTGAAAACGGCTGACATAAAGCAGAAATTAAGATATCATTACATAAACTTACTGTCTAAAGTTAAAGGGGTCCTTTTATGCTTTTTCACTTTTTGAATTTTAGTCAGTGTGTATGTTTGGGAATGAAAAGATCTACAAAGTTACAAATCTCAAAGTCCACTCCAAAGGGAGATATTTAGTTTTTAAAAAAATCCCTTTTCAATCCCTTTTACAACGAACGCCTCGTTTGGACTACAAAGTTGTTTTCCTGTATTTGTGACATCACAAATTGTTCCATTAGAATATAATTAAAATAAATCCCGCCTCCGGAAATTCGAATGCATGTTTCAAAATCGAAACCCGGTGTGGGTGTTTTTATATCACTGTATTTCTGAAGGAAACCGACTGTCTTCAGAAAATTTTGGATGTCATTTTCATTTCATCTTGCATGTAATGTCTGATAAAGCAGTGTTTGTGAGAGGAGCTCTGCTTTGTGTACAGCGTTACCGGGGAAACCTCACTCTCTCTCCCGCTTCAACAGCGCCTCCTGCTGGCAGAGAATTAATTTGCATATATATGCCGCCACAAATAGGGCAACTCTGTGGAACTATGGTATAAATAAATTCAACTGTATAACAGTTTCACTGCAATTCATGTTATAATATTAGAATTAAAGAACAATAAACATAATACTTATTACAGTTGCACTTATCTGTACATAGTAAATGCAGTTATTTTTAAGCTGTTGTTGATTGACATCCTGTCTAAAATGTGATTTAGCCAAAAAAAACAACAATATCGTTACCACTTCTTATCGTCTTGCAATATCCGTGCTTGCACAGGTTCTGCGCGATCCTCTTGTTCAATATTCTCGGGGTCTGAATCCAGCTCAAATTGATATGGCAATATTGACGAACTTGCTGTTTTGGCAAGGGGCAGGGCAGTACTGAAACACTGTCTAAGATATTCGCCAATCACAACGTGCTGGGACAGCTAACCAATCACAACACATTTAGTTTTTCAGAAGGCAGGCCTTCGTCAAATCCAGAACTAATCGAGCCGTTTGTGCCAGGCTGGGGAGGAAGGTATTGTAATAATGTAAATTATGTGAAAAATAATGCGATTTTCGAACCACCAAGCATGAGAGCATGTTCTAGTACACCCACAAAACAAAATCAAGACTTTGTAAAAGAGTATAATAGGACCCCTTTAAAATCACCAACTACCCCCTGTAAATGGTGAAAATCACTTACGTCCCCCTGAGAAACAATTACCGTCTGAATAGGGATTTGTATTTAAAAAAATGTATTTAGCTACCACTTGCAGTACACTTGAGTGTACTAGTGAATGAAAGATGGGTTCAAGTGTACAAGTGGTAACTAAATACATTTTATTTTTTAAATACAAAGATAGTATGTTAAAAGCGCATTTTAGTTCATGTTCATGGTGTCTCCAAAAAAGTTAAATGCACCAAAAGTTAAATGACCATGATGTTGGTGTGCTTGCAGACCTGAACCCCATAGAGAATCAGTTAACTAACGGTTCTGTCACCTCCGTCAGAGGAATATTTTGATAATATTTCATTATGATATTTTATATTTGTTGAGGAATTGTTGGTCACATGTGAGTGTAATCTGTCTGCTAACATGAGAATGTATTTTGAAATGTTAAAAACATCTTGAATGCTGTTAAAGATAAAGTTGAAATTATATTACAGTCCAAAGTAAAAAGCACATTTTGTTAAAAAAAGAGAAAAGTTGGAAGGTTGTATCAAAGCATAGTTCAGTAGCCTAGTACATATAAGATACATAAATATAGTTACATTTGTCTGAGTACAAGGTTTTTTTTTTTCAATTTTGCACCGTCTTGTCCCACTTCTCAAGAATGACTGATTGTCTAGCAATATAGTTTTCTATCTTTGGTTTTACCTGAAAGACATTAATTGTAATGACTATTATGACTGGCATGGGCCTTATGTTTATAATACATTTTAATGAATAATATGAATGTTTTAATAGTGAATTATATTGTATGTTGTTTAATAAAAATATGTTCTTTATATGGCTTTCACGTTTCAATAGATTTGAAATGTAATGACTTGTGACTGCTTTGTATGATGATAATATAGGTTAAAAAATAAAAATAAAAAAAATAAATATTTTAATAAAAAGCTGTTATTTGTATGGCTTCCAGATTTCAACAAAATTAAATTTTTACTGGTATCAGTGTAGTTTAAGCTTTTTTTTTTTTTTTTTTTTTTTTTTGTAAAAATGAACCAAATAAAATGAAACTTAAATTGTGGCTTTATGCACCGCAGTGACCAGTAATTCACGCTCTTTTTTCCATTCAGTTAAACATTCTAAAAACGTTACATCCTGATAAACAACAACCCATCGGTATGCCATGTCTGTGTTCAGTATTTAATTGCAACAACCGGGACGGTAGGGGGCTGTCACTGTTCAGATTTCCACAGAATGAAGAAATGTAAGGTCACATTGACCCCCAAAAAAAAAAAAAAAAAAAAAAAAAAAAAAAAAAAAAAAACCACACCTTTTTGACAATGACCTACACAATCTTAGCAAGACCTATGACAACTTAGAATAGCCAGTAGCTGAAGTTTACATTAAAAACGCTGGAAGGTCCGGGTCCGGGTCAGGGTCCGAGTCCGAGTCAGCATTGTTCCAACATAATTGCATTGTATGCCTTTCTTCTCTGGTAATGAAGAGAAAAATAAGAAAATATTTTGATCATTTAAACAATTTTGGGTTTAAAAAATAAATAAAATAATAATAAAAAAAAAAAAAAAAAAAACACATCAGACCTATGAAATTAACAAAAAAAAAAAAAAAAAAAAAAAAACCCCACACACACACACACCACAACAACAAAGAAGTGAAATTAACAAAAATTCTGGCTGACCGCACATTATCCTTTACGTAACATGAACAACAGAATCAAATTAGTTACTTGTACTTACATTCATTTCAAATTTGGTCAGAGAATAAAGCATCTGGAGAATCTCCTGTAAAAAGAGAGAGGAAAAAGGAGACAAATGAAGCATCGTCTGCAAAATAAAATCATCTCTCTCAAAAACAAGTAAATATATAACTCATTTAAAAAAAAAAAATTAAAAAAATCAGGACATTTTACTTACAAAGCATTAAACAAAATAATTATTCGTTTGAAAGAGAGCAGGTCATGAAAAGCACAGGTAACCCTGACTTGGCTAAAGTCTTGGAGGACCTACCCAGGGAGTGCAAGGAAATCGTCAAAACTCAGCTGCAACTCAAAGGGAAACAGAAAAAGTGGTAGAAGATTTAGCCACAAAGTCAAATAAATTGCACTGCAGCTTTACCACCATAGCCCAAAGTGCTACCGCCCCCTCAGAAAAATCTCTCCCTGGACCCTAAATAAACATGTGATGAAATGTTTGGGGTACTTTCATGTAAGTAGGTCACACGAAGGAAATTAAAAAAAAGCTTTTGTATGGCTGAATTGTATCTAAAGTTAACTGTATCTAAAGTATACCTATTAATACATGTAAAAATATCACAAATTTTCAGCTTGGATTCCTCAAAAAGGTACTCTACCAGATAAGTTTACTGTGTGGAGACGTGCTGATATTACATTTGGTCTCGTTCTGTATCACATATCTTGTCAGTGTCTGCGCTTGTTTGGCCATTTGTTGTGATAAACAGGAAATTGTGTCCAGCTGAATTCAATTAGTGATTTGTTAGAGGTGTATAAAAAAGGTTATTATACCACAGCAGCGGTCATGTGAAAGCCTCCTCGTGTGAAGACCGAAGAGTGTAAAGACCATCGACTCTACCGTGCAGGGACACCGCCAAAGGATATAGTATCGCTTTTTATTTCTCCTCTTTCCTACTACTTGTTTCACTTCTGTTTCAGTTTTTATAACCATTTCTTACTATGTGTAAGTTGTTGTTTTTCAGCATGTGTTTGGCTCAGTGTTATTTTTTTAGGATTACTGATAAACTACTGTCGTTTGATTTGTATTTGTTATATATTTTAACTTTAGTTAAATTATGTCTGAATAGGTCTTAAGTTTTAGTTTTAACTAGTTATTTTAATGCTTCCAACAAACTAAATGGAAATGAAATATATATTAAATTTATAAGTGTGTGTGTGGTTGTACATACACATGTAGTTGTTTTTATGATGTTTGGCCTAGCGTTATGTTAGAATCATTATTATACTCCTTATACCTTTTCTTTAATATTTTGAATTGTTTTTAGCTTTTATTTTTCTTTTTCATTTAAATGTAAAGTTTTGAAATTGTATGCACTTGTCTTTTTTTTTTATGTAATTTTTAAAATGTGTATATGTAGTATTTATAAAGTGTGTTTTTTTTTTTTGTTTTTTTTTGTTTTTTAGCTTTTAGTTTGGGATCTGTTTTTAGTTGTTTTAATACTACAATTGATTGTTTCTATTGTCCTCATTTATAAGTCGCTTTGGATAAAAGCGTCTGCTAAATGACTAAATATAAATGTATCAGTCTAGTTATCCACGAGTCTCTCAATGTCACAGTCAAGGCAATTAACAAAATAAAAGCCCATGCCCTGAATGACTGACTGTTCTACTGTTCTGACAGCTGTGTCAGAGACTTTTGAATGACTTTCAGACAGATGTCCACTGGCTCCAAAAAGGTAACTGTCTTGCTCGTTTTTGTGAGCTGTTTGACCGCATAGTTGAGTTCCTGGAGGAGGTTGCCCTGCTGAAAAATCCAGCATTGCTGGTTACCAACATAAGTTAGGTTTTGCATGCTGGGACCAGTATGGGCACAATGTCCAATTATTAAACCATTTTGGCTTTATTTGTTTCATATGGTCTGTTTGAAGTCACCACTGTGGTGATTTGGGCACTGGGCACTTGGCCCTTGACTTTCGTTAAATTAATTCTACTTTTTTTACTGCAATTGTTGAAAGTGCATAACTATTGTCTACAATATTTCATGCTCCTGACTGCAATGACATACCTTACTATGCACACTTTTTGGAATCAGTTACTGACAGCTGGATTTTAACACAAGTTCTCAAATTAGCATTAAAGTCTTTAAAAACCGCAATTTTTAATTTTGAACTTTCATTATCAAGAGCTCTTTATTAGCAATAGCACTTCTCATAACCCCCTGCTATTGACCAAACGGTTTCTGATTATGCTGTTATTCCTCTTTGTTTTCATGTCTCTGAATGTTTTAGTTTTGCAATGTACACAAGCTCTTTTAAACTGATTTTAAACCGAACTGACTGAAACAACAAATCTTTTAAAACCTCTGACTAGCGTGAATTTAAGACTAAAGGTCATTGCACACCGAGTACGAAATTTTTCGTCTGAAATTTACGCACGTTAAAAAATAAATATGACCTCACGTTGTGTCAATCACGTTTACTCCCTGCCTCCGAAACTTTCGTCCGTCATAAAAAAAAAAAAAAAAAAAAAAAAAAAAAAAAATTCGGATCCGGTTCGATTTTCTGCGTTTTCGCAGCCGTAGCATGTACTGTAGTGTAGTGCTAATATCCCTTTTTTTAATGTTAAACCCTATCTAACTAGCAGCATTCCTCTCATTTTCACTGAGATTGCAAGATGGCAGGCCGCTCTTAAGGTGACTGAAACTCTGCAACAGCAGGGTGTCCAGATGAAGGCCAATGGGATGACCCTTTCAACCAATGGAAGAGAAATTGATCATTTCAAATCTATGATTTTTCAAATATTGTAGTTTTACAACGACACTAATTCACTCAAGTCCCCCAAAAAGGCTGGTCGTCCACGTAAGACAAATGCACGAGAAGACAGGATAATGTGGAGACTCTCAATGGGGACTCGGTTCAACACTGCAGATTGCTCACCTGGGGCCGGTTGCACCAGCTGGACGTACACCTGCCTGTGAGACTAGGCTGGACGTAAAATGCGCTTTAAGTCGTGCGTAGAATTTATACCCATTGCACCATCTCGGCATAGTGCTACGTCTGAGACTAAATCTTATGCCTAGTCAGAGGTAGGTGTAAAGTGAAAAGTCATGATTTGCTTGGACATTATTAGTTTTTAGGATTCATGTCTGTTAATTATTACTGCAGACGTGAACTGTAATATTTATGGTCTTTTGGGGCAGGATAAGTGATATCAGTCGTCGTCGTCATGAAAGTCGTGACGTATTGTCAAGTATGGTGACCCATACTCGAAATTGGTGCTCTGCATTTAAACCATCCAAGTGCACACACACAGCAGTGAATAGTGAACAAACGCACACACACACCGTGAACACACACCCGGAGCAGTGGGCAGCCATTGCTCCAGCGCCCGGGGAGCAATTGGGGGTTCGGTGCCTTGCTCAAGGGCACCTCAGTCATGGTATCGAAGGCAGAGAGAGTGCTGTTCATTCACAATCCCCACCTTCAATTCCTGCCGGTGCGAGAATTATTGGTTGGTCTAACCGGCAACCTTCAGGCTACAAGCCCAACTCCCTAACCATTAGGCCATGACTTCCCCTTGATTGACGACTTCAATCGCGAAGCCCGGTGTTGACTACCACACTGCCGACAGTAATTGACCTAATAAAAAGATATTTCTGTACAGCTTGTAATTATGCAGTAAATTATTACATATGATCTGGGATTATTAAAAGAAACTGTACCATTCGACGTCTTTCGGATGATACGTTAAACCGAGGTCCTGACTCTCTGTGGTCATTAAAAATCCCATGGCACTCATCGTAAAGAGTAGGGGTGTAACCCTGGTGTCCTGGCCAAACACTTCAGTTTCTCAGTAATTATGGGTTTACAGTGACACCAACTTCACTGTACACACAATCACATTTCCCCAAAGCAAATGCTTTGAAAGTAAGTCACAGTTCAGTTCAATTAGTCACTGATATCAGTTTTTCTTTTGTTTCACAGTCACTTATCTCAAGTTCAACGATGCATCTGTTCATTCACAGTTCCATCCGAGGAAAAGAAAAACATCCTTCCCGTAGAAAAGAAAGAAAACTTGTTTTCAGTCTCTGTTAATCTTCTTTATAACTTTCCACTTCTCTTCTCCTAGTATTCTGGGTAGCTCGCCATCAAAAGTATCATTAAAAGTAAGAGATTGCAACACACGTGTTCAATACCCTTCAGGTAAGTGATTTCCTTGTATTACAAACAGCATTAACGTAATGAAAATGTTTACAATAATCTCAAATTAACCTCTCTTTTCAGGCTCACGTGTATCATGTTTCAAAGCCACGTGACTTACAGCTCCGCGTGAGGCTAATTAACTCAACGAATAACTTTTACATTACAAAACAACATACAACCATACACAAATAACGCATATCTTTTACAAATTCAATAAACATTTGAATCTAAACAATTGTCTTGTGCTTATTTCGCAATAAACAGCAATTAAACATTAACTCACCGCATCCAGTATTTCCACACGGTGATATTTTACGATTAAAAACCTCCTGAAGAAGAAAATAACTGAATCTCACAAATATGATGTTTCCCTAATGAATTCCAAAGGGTTTCAAATCAAATGTAACAGTTTAAACTTATATTTTCCTGTTTTATAAAGGCTTGCTCTATTTTCTCTTCTGTTCTCCGCCGTACCGCGCGCGCTCTCTGCTTCTGCTGACTCAGCAGGGGCGGAGCTTCGAGGTTTTTCCTCATTGGACAATTCTCTTTTACATCAGATTCAATTTATTTTTCTTTCACAATAATTATTATTTTTACTCTCACACAAAATATTTTATTTACAAATTATATAACTATACACTTTAACTTATTTCAACTATATACAATTCTAATTATTAACTCTGAAATCAAGTCAGGGTTACATATGATTAATTTTTGACATCAAATTCATATGGAGGTGCCCACTGGGAATATTTTAAAACATTAAATATTTTTATTTAACATTTGTATCCATGTTATTTCATGCTTAAATTCAGTGTTCATATTTTTAAATGTATTGATAAATACAGTGGGTGGGGGAGGAAAAGAGGTTAAACACCTATCAGTTTTTTTTTTTTTGTTTTTTTTTTTAAACAAAACACCTAAATAGACTAGAAATAGAATAGAAAGTGCTAGTGGAAAAAGAATAGAATAGAGAGTGCTAATGTTAGAGGGTAAAGTGTAGATGGAAGACTTTTTCCTGAGGATGGCTGCTTGGATTGAGTTGGGCAGGTCATTCCACCAGGAGGGAACATTTCATTTAAAAGTCCGTGAAAGTAATTTTGTGCCTCTTTGGGGATGGCACAATAAAGCAACATTCACTTGCAGAATGCAAGCTTCTAGAGGGCACATAAGTCTGAAGTAATGAATTTAGGTAAAGGGGTGCAGAGCCAGTGATGGTTTTGTAGGCAAACATTAATGCCTTGAATTTTGTGCAAGCAGCTATTGGTCGCCAGTGTAAAAATGTTGTAAGGCAAATCCGCAGGACCGGGCAGTTTTAGCAATGTGGTCTGGAGTGCAGTTTCTGAGATGCCCTTTGCCATGAGGGTTGACAGGAGGATCTGGTGGTTAACCGTGTCAAAATCAGTGGACAGATCCAGCAAGATAAGTATTGAAGATTTGGCATCTGCTCTTGCCGACCTTAGGGCTTCAACAACTGAGAGCAAGGCAGTCTCGGTTAAATGTCCACTTCTGAAGCCAAACTGATTGCTGTCCAGAAGGTTGTTCTGTCTGAGAAAGGCCGAGACTTTGTTGAGCACAACTTGTTAAAGCATTTTTGTAATGAAACGAAGAAGGGATACTGGTCTGTAGTTTTCTAAAAGTGCTGGATTAAGGCTAACATATGCAAAACTTAAATTTTGATTTCAGTGGGACTTTAAGGTAGCAGAATACGGCTCGAACTATAGCTTGCTGCAATGGGTAAATGCAAGATTAATGAGAAATAGCTTGAGAATCGAGTTTTCATGATGGTTGAAGCCAGTGCCTGGAAATGTATAAACTGGATACAATGGGCATCAAGGCGGTGGAATCACACACTCAGAGAAGTGAAGGTTTCTGTTCCACTCAATTGGGGGTTCGGTGCCTTGCTCAAGTCATGGTATCGAAGGCAGAGAGAGTGCTGTTCATTCACAATCCCCACCTTCAATTCCTGCCGGTGTGAGAATCGAACCGGCAACCTTCAGGTTACAAGCCCAACTCTCTAACCATTAGGCCACGACTTCCCTACGACTTCCCGAAAGTCAGTGTTCTTTCAATCAGTGTATTAATTAGCGTACCTATTAGTGCATTTTAATGCATGTAGAAAATGTAGACTAACGTAAGGTCATAGTAGCCCGTATGCCATTAATGGGGTAACAGGACAGAGTGAAAACCTGGGGACACGACTAAAATGTGTATTTTATCAAAAATATTATAACTTATTTTGAAATAAATGCATTTAAAGCACAGATGGGATATGGATAGGGTGACCATATTTTAGTTTTCCAAAAAGAGGACGGTGGAGGGCAGGGACAGGGGGCAGGGTTTCGCCTAACACAGTAAATGTAGCAAGTTTGTGTGCTTATTTTGTTTTTATAATAAATAAAAAGAAAACAAGTTAATAGAAAAAGAATAGGGAATACTAGAGTTAGAGGGTAATTTTTAAGCAAAATGCACTTAATTACATTTTTTCCCCTGGAAACAAGACTAAATATTTTATGTCATTTAGCTTATCTAGTAAAATTGTCTTGATTTAAGAATTTTTAGATATTTTGACTAGAAACAAGACAAAAATACTAAAGTAAGATAAGCCATTTTTTGCAGTGTAGGTCCAAAAAGAGGACATGTCCGGGGAAAAGAGGACGTATGGTCACCCTAGATATGGAGGTATTGATTTCTGAAGGATTTTAAATATATTTCGTGTTAAAATGTAGCATTAGAGACTGGGGACATGTAAAAAAAAAAAATATATATTTTTCAATGTTTTAGGTAGTTTTTAATTTTTTAAATGATATATTACATTTGCAGTTAGCTTAATGTGAAGGACACTTTGCTTAATAATAAAATGTATTTTATAGTTAATTTTTATGCATATTTGTACACATAATGTCCTGCAGACAGAATGGCACCCATTCGGTGGAATGGCTACATTTCAACTTTCTCCTCAGCTTTTCTCAGCTTTAGGTTAATAAGTATGTAGCTTAGTTATAATTTATGTATTTTTTTTTATTAGCATACTTCTGTTGCAAGCGACAATACAGGTGACAATGAGCCATAGACGTTTATTTATACGCAGCCGCAGGATTCCTCTGCAGGAGAAAAGATTTGACGACTCATTTGTCACCGCAAGGACTGAATTCAGGGGATGCCAAAAGAGTTAGCAATGCTGGGTCCCGATTGCCTTAATAGGTCCCCAACTCCATTTGAAATGACACAGATTCATCGTGGTTGAGTCAGGTATCAGACAACAATGGAATATGTTTCATACAATTTATTCAAACACACAAACAATAAAATATAAAACTGGTCTCTTTAATATACAAAAAAAAGAAAAATAACATCTTTATTCAACAATTCTTTTCCTCCGCGTCGCCATCTGCTGCCACTCACGAGAGCACTGTGACGTGCATGCGTCATGGTACTCTCATAAATGAGGGATAAAATGCCTTTGAATTATTTGCCAGCATACTTGCATGCAAGGTGTTTTCGGCATTGGCTTTTTTTGAAGCATTCTACTAGGATTTGTCCAGACCATAGTGTTTTAACATCTTTTAACAAGCCATTAATCAAGATGGCGGCACGGTCAGACACAGCGGCCACTCCGGGTCCCAAAGACAGTGCTTTTATGTCTTTTAATGTCATCTGTTCATCTCCAAATAGTGTCAATTTACCGCTAATTCATCGGGAGATCACTCCGGGATACATCTACGATCGCCAAAGCCTTTTGGATATCGACAACGCATACAAATACAAACTCTCGCCGGAGGCTACTGAGAAGCTACGAGGCCTTTGTTTACTGCTGGAGCCGGACCTCGAGACCGCGGCCTCGTCTACTGACGCTACCCGCACAAAGCGGCGTCGCAAGCGGTGTGAGAGAGGACGGAAGCGCGGTAAGCGCAGAGGTATACGAGCTAGGCTGGGGGCTAACCCCACAAGACCGGCTCTTCCAACACTCATGCTCTCAAACATTCCCTCTCTGGAAAACAACCTGGACTTAATTCAACTCAGTCGGTCTACACAAGATGAGGCAAGGGATTGTTGTGTGTTTGTTTTCACTGAAACATGGCTAAACGACAACATCCCGGGCTCCGCCATTCAGTTGCACGGACTAACTTGCTACCACGCGGACAGAGACTCATCACTGTCTGGTAAGACTCGCGGTGGTGGCTTGTGTGTGTATATCAACAACGAATAGTGTAACAATGCTGCGGTAGTATCAAAACACTGTTCATCGCTGGTGGAGTTTATGGTTGTGAAGTGTGGACCGTTCTATCTGTCGCGGGAGTTCACGGCCATTGTTATTGTCGCGGTTTACATTCCCCCGTGTGCAAACGCTCAGGACGCGCTTTGCGAGCTGTACAGCGCCATCAGCGAACAACAAACAAATAACCCCGACGGCTTTTTCATCATAGCCGGTGACTTCAACCACGCAAACTTAAAGACAGTTTTGCCAAAGTTCTACCAACATGTGAACTTTGCAACAAGGGGAAACAACACACTGGACTTTGTTTACACAACAGTAAAGAATGCATACAAAGCCAAACCCCACCCCCATCTCGGGTACTCAGACCACATCTCTGTTATGCTAATCCCAGCATACAGACCACTTCTCAAACCCACCAAACCGGTTCAAAAGCAGATCACGGTATGGCCAGACAATGCCACCTCAGCACTGCAGGACTGCTTCCAGGACACAGACTGGAACATGTTTAAAGAGGCGGCCACCTACAACAACCACACAGACCTGCAGGAGTACACTGAAACTGTGACTGCTTACATCCAAAAGTGCATAGATGATGTGACAGTCACCAAAACCATCATCACACGTGCCAACCAGAAGCCATGGATGACAGCAGAGGTCCGTGGGCTGCTAAAGACCAGAAATGAAGCATTCAGATCAGGAGATAAAGCAGCCCTCAAAACAGCAAGAACCAATCTGTCTCATGGCATCAAGAAGGCAAAACATCAGTATGCTAAAAAAAATCAACAATCACTTCACAGACAGCAGAGACACTCGGACCCTGTGGCAAGCTATTCAGACCATCACTGACTACAAGCCCCCGCCACAGGCCAGTGACGATGACACATCCTTACCAGAGGCACTCAACCACTTCTACTCACGATTTGAGATACAGAACGACACACCTGCACAAAAACTACTCATATCTCCAAACAACCAGGTACTCTGTCTTTCTCCAGCCGACGTAAGGAAGACCCTATCCAGGATTAACCCACGAAAGGCTGCGGGCCCTGACAACATACCTGGACGTGTACTGAAAGACTGTGCTGCACAGCTGACGGATGTCCTAACAGACATCTTCAACATCTCGCTGAGCCAGGCAGTCGTCCCCACGTGTCTCAAATCTACCTCCATAATTCCAGTACCAAAGAAGTCACCTGTGTCCTGTCTGAATGACTATCGTCCCATAGCACTGACCCCAATCATGATGAAGTGCTTTGAGAGGTTAGTCATGCAGCACATCAAGTCCAGTCTCCTAAACATGCTGGACCCACTCCAGTTTGCATACCGTCCAAACCGTTCCACGGACGATGCAATATCCACCACTCTCCACCTAGCTCTTACCCACCTGGAACAGAAAGACTCTTATGTTAGAATGCTGTTCATTGACTTCAGCTCAGCATTCAACACAATAATCCCACAACAGCTCATCCACAAACTAAACCTGCTGGACCTTAACACCTCCCTCTGTAATTGGATCCTGGACTTTTTAACTGCAAGACCTCAGTCAGTCCGTGTCGGCCGCAACACCTCCAGCACTACCACACTGAGCACAGGTGCCCCACAAGGCTGTGTGCTCAGCCCGCTGCTCTTCACGCTGCTGACCCACGACTGCGCTGCCAAGTCCAGCTCCAACCACATCATCAAGTTTGCTGATGACACAACTGTGGTAGGCCTCATCAGCAACAACGATGAAACGCACTACAGAGAGGAAGCTGGCTGAATGGTGTGGTGCTAACAACCTGTCCCTCAATATGGGTAAGACGAAAGAGGTTGTGATGGACTTCAGGAGAAACTCTGTCGACCACCCCCAGCTGACCATCGACGGCTCAACCGTGGAGAGAGTCAGCAGCACTAAATTCCTGGGGGTGCACATCACAAAGGATCTCACCTGGACCACCAACGTCACGTCGCTCAACAAGAAGAGACAACAGCGCCTCCACTTTCTCCGCTGGCTGAAAAGGGCAAGTCTCCCTCAACCCATCCTCACTACTTTTTACAGGGGCACCATTGAGAGTGTGCTGACCACCTGCATCACCGTCTGGTATGGGAACTGCAGTGCTGCTGACCGCAAGACCCTACAACGGACAGTGAACACTGCCGCAAAGATCATCGGTGCCCCTCTCCCCTCCATCCTGGACATTTTCCTTTCACGATGCTCCAACAAGGCCACCAGCATCGTGAAGGACCCCACCCACCCCTCTCACAACCTCTTCCAGCTCCTGCCATCAGGTAGAAGGTACCGGAGCATCAGAGCTCGCTCTGTCAGATTGCTCAACAGCTTTTTTCCTCAGGCTGTGAGAGCTCTTAACTCCAATCCCCCTGTCCCCCTCTGAAACCATGAACACCTCAGCCCTACCACCCCCCAACTCATTAAAAACTGTTGACAATTTTACTAAGTGCAATTCTGAATGTGCTACACACAGGTGAGTGGGCTATACAAACCACCTGTAGTAACGCACTCATACCACTATATGCACACTACACACTTTCTATAAACACTCCCTGCCACAAAGACTCTTAAGAAAATGTCTACTTGAGCATTGCACTACAAAATCTTTTTGCACTATGCACTGTCTCCTACAAAATCTCTCTTCTGCACAATAATTTAGTGTACAAAATATATATTTTTCTGCACAATTTCATGTACATACAGTGGGTATGGAAAGTATTCAGACCCCCTTAAATTTTTCACTCTTTGTTATATTGCAGCCATTTGCTAAAATCATTTAAGTTAATTTTTTTTCCTCATTAATGTACACACAGCACCCCATATTGACAGAAAAACACAGAATTGTTGACATTTTGCAGATTTATTAAAAAAGAAAAACTGAAATATCACATGGTCCTAAGTATTCAGACCCTTTGCTCAGTATTTAGTAGAAGCACCCTTTTGATCTAATACAGCCATGAGTCTTTTTGGGAAAGATGCAACAAGTTTTTCACACCTGGATTTGGGGATCCTCTGCCATTCCTCCTTGCAGATCCTCTCCAGTTCTGTCAGGTTGGATGGTAAACGTTGGTGGACAGACATTTTTAGGTCTCTCCAGAGATCCTCAATTGGGTTTAAGTCAGGGCTCTGGCTGGGCCATTCAAGAACAGTCACGGAGTTGTTGTGAAGCCACTCCTTCGTTATTTTAGCTGTGTGCTTAGGGTCATTGTCTTGTTGGAAGGTAAACCTTCGGCCCAGTCTGAGGTCCTGAGCACTCTGGAGAAGGTTTTCGTCCAGGATATCCCTGTACTTGGCCGCATTCATCTTTCCCTCGATTGCAACCAATCGTCCTGTCCCTGCAGCTGAAAAACACCCCCACAGCATGATGCTGCCACCACCATGCTTCACTGTTGGGACTGTATTGGACAGGTGATGAGCAGTGCCTGGTTTTCTCCACACATACCGCTTAAAATTAAGGCCAAAAAGTTCTATCTTGGTCTCATCAGACCAGAGAATCTTATTTCTCACCATCTTGGAGTCCTTCAGGTGTTTTTTAGCAAACTACATGCGGGCTTTCATGTGTCTTGCACTGAGGAGAGGCTTCCGTCGGGCCACTCTGCCATAAAGCCCCGACTGGTGGAGGGCTGCAGTGATGGTTGAGTTTCTACAACTTTCTCCCATCTCCCGACTGCATCTCTGGAGCTCAGCCACAGTGATCTTTGGGTTCTTCTTTACCTCTCTCACCAAGGCTCTTCTCCCCCGATAGCTCAGTTTGGCTGGATGGCCAGCTCTAGGAAGGGTTCTGGTCGTCCCAAACGTCTTCCATTTAAGGATTATGGGGGCCACTGTGCTCTTAGGAACCTTAAGTGCAGCAGAAATTTTTTTTTGTAACCTTGGCCAGATCTGTGCCTTGCCACAATTCTGTCTCTGAGCTCTTCAGGCAGTTCCTTTGACCTCATGATTCTCATTTGCTCTGACATGCACTGTGAGCTGTAAGGTCTTATATAGACAGGTGTGTGGCTTTCCTAATCAAGTCCAATCAGTATAATCAAACACAGCTGGACTCAAATGAAGGTGTAGAACCATCTCAAGGATGATCAGAATAAATGCACAGCACCTGAGTTAAATATATGAGTGTCACAGCAAAGGGTCTGAATACTTAGGACCATGTGATATTTCAGTTTTTCTTTTTTCATAAATCTGCAAAAATGTCAACAATTCTGTGTTTTTCTGTCAATATGGGGTGCTGTGTGTACATTAATGAGATAAAAAAAAAAGAACTTAAATGATTTTAGCAAATGGCTGCAATATAACAAAGAGTGAAAAATTTAAGGGGGTCTGAATACTTTCCGTACCCACTGTATATCTCTTTCGCACAATTTCATGTACAGTATTTATGTAAAGTTCTTGTACAGTCTCAGTTTGTGTATGTATAGTCAACTAGGTATAGCAGTTATAGTATTTTTAGTATATGTATAGTCAGATGGTTAACTGTTGTATAGCTCTATTGTTTTTCCTATACTTGCATTGTTGTATGTTTATCTTAGGTTTAACTAGTATGTAGCACCGTGGTCCTGCGAGACACGACATTTCGTTCCACTATATGTCCACACATGTAGCAGAATGACAGTAAAGCTCAACTTGACTTTAACTGTTATGCTATGCCTGTAATGCCTTTCTTTACTGTTGAGGATTTTGTAAGAGTTTATTTGTGATTCTAGCAATATGAATGTTTTTTTTTTTTGTTTTTTTTTTTGGAGTGTAAATACATCCACTATCTGAGACATCATCCAATGATTGTTCTATCATTCATCATTTCAGGGTTGGATCGGGTCTTACCAACCTCCTGTCTTGGTGAAGTCAAAGCCAATTTATTGCGTTGGACCTGAAGCAGCTACAGCATACACGTTCCTCAAATACCAGGCTCTCGTGCTCCGAGACACAGGTTGCATTATAGAAAAGAGGTCGCCTCTTACAATCAGCAAGGGGGTGCTAGGGATCATATCAGATCTGACAGATCATATTTCACAATCTTGTATTAATTTGGTTACATATTTTAGCTGTCAATACATCTTGTCTCTATGCTGGACTGCCTGACATCCATATTTAACTCATTTTCATTTGGGATCTCCCTCTCTGTTGCGCTGGCTGAAATAACACTATATTGGGACTGGAGAGTGCATTTCAAAGCTCCTCAGATCATCTAAAAAAATTATCATTCTAAAGAAATGTGATGTACACATGAAAATGTACTAATAATGTTTTTAATGTGCATGCTTTTGGCCCCAGTGTTTTTTGTGTGATTACAAATAAACAGAAACAGACACAAATAAATATGTGTGTCCTCTTTCTTTTGAGAAATAACAGTAAATACCACTTTATTTCAGCATGATTAAAGAGCAGTCCTGGCACAAATGAATTATCATTGTATCATTGTTTTTATTGTAAAACTTTGCTTGGGTTTTAATGCTGGAAGTAAAAAAACAAAAAAGGCAAATGTGAGAAAACGTTTCCAATGTGAGAAAACGTCTTGTTGGTGAGATGATGAGGTTGCATGCCGTTGCATGTTGAGGACATTTTGATGAAGCACTGGTCCGACAGTAGAAATGCAGCCTGATTTTGGGCTTGATGCTACTAGTCCAAGGATATTTGCCCCACCATCCCATTGAAAGCACTGCCCTGCCAGTGGAGAAGCAGATATTGGACCTGTGGACCCGGCCTACTCATCCAGCCAGTCCAGGTCCAGGCCAAGGAAAGACTTCCTTATTACTCCAGAGTAAAATTTTAATTGTGTGTCGATGCTGATGTCCTGCATCGCCTTGAAGAGGATGACATCCTTGTCCTCTCCGTTTACCTTCATCACACAGTGAAGGGGCTCCAGGTTGGGCCTCTTAGAACAACATTTAATTCTTCTGCCAACTGTGTCTGTATCGGGGTGGCAATCGCAGCCAGTCATTGCATCGATGCACAGGTCTCTCTGTCCAGCTTTGAAGAAGAAGAACAGGTACCTGGCATCGTCATGAAGTCCCTCCATCCTGGTCATCCCTTCGCCTGCTCTAATTACCTTTCCGTGGTAATCGCACACAATCTCGCCTTTAGAAAACGGTCGAGTTGCAACCACTCCTATAATCAAGAGAACATTACATTTTAAGATCAAAAGGACAACTGAATACACAATACATGCACAGGAAAACTATTCAGTATTTGTGACCCTGGACCACAAAACCAGTCATAAGTAGCACTGGTATATCTGGAGCAATAGCCAATAATACATCGTATGGGTCAAAATTATCGATTTTTCTTTTATGCGAAAAATCATTAGGATATGTCAAGATCATGTTCCATTAAGATATTTTGTAAATTTCCTACCATAAATATATCAAAACTTCATTTTTGATTAGTAATATGCATTATTAAGGACTTCACTTGGACAGCTTTAAAAGCGATATTCTCAATATGTTGATTTAGATTTTTTTTGCACCCTCAGATTCCAGGTTTTTATATAGTTGTATCTCGGCCAAATATTGTCCTGTCCTAACAAACCATACATCAATGGAAAGCTTATTTATTCAGCTATTCGATTTAAAAATTTAAAAAAAAAAAACAATTGACCCTTATGACTGGTTTTGTGGTCCAGGGTCACATTTTAGTTCTTGGTGCAGCTAACGGTTGCTGAAATGTATATTTAAGAAATGATATTTTCTCCCCTTACAAGAAAAATGAAAAGGTTCCTTACCTAGACCCTCCTCAGCACCAAAGTCCTTGACGGCCAGGCCTGTCCAGGCCTGCTCAGACACGCATTTTTTTATAACTTCATCTGCCTCAATGGTGCCTGTGGGCGCTGGTTTCCACAGCTGTTCGATTTCTTCTGGCTTTGGACAGTTGGTCTTCCACCCCTTCTGTGCAATCAGCCTTGCCACCTTTGAGGCAGATGGCTTGCGGTGTGTGAATTGTGCTGAAAGAAAGAATTAAATAACTTTACTCATGCAATTCACTTGTCACAATGAATTAATGGCCTATTTTGTGTCGAGTTAATGAGCGTCAGTGCTTTATTAATGCATCGGGGACTCACACAGCAGATATTCCTCTCTCTGGGTATACTGGGCAGTTCTCCACTTGTCATAAAAGACACGGTCTTCAGGAAACCCCAAATCAATCCGCCGTTTTTTGGTCGGTGGCTGGCCCTCCAGTGAAACCGGAAATCTGTCCAGAAAGGCAGAGAAGTCTTTCCGTGAAGTGTGTGTGCTGGTTCCAGCAGTACTCAGTTCAGCCAAGGAGGTGTCATCATCCGATGAAGTGCTGTGTAAGTGAGGAAAACAATGCTTAATGAGTCATAATTATTTTGGTCAATATTGTAATCACAATTATTAACACGATTATTAGAGGGTCATATGATCAAAACTTTATACGAGTGATTAATTTAAAGATAGCAATATACACATCTTCTGTAAATAAAGTTGCTATGACATCTACATTTTAGATACCAGCGAAATGTCACAATTTCAATACCACAGCAGAATACTAGGCTAATAAGTAAAAAAGTCCTCAAATTATTGAAAAATGCTTAGTTTTTAATGCAAGTAAAGTATTCAGCTAACAGCCTACAGAAATTGAATAATCAAATGTAAAATAAAACAGCATAGTCTTCACTGTAAGAATTAAATTAAAGCTACAAATCGCCTTCTGTCTTTTGTTGTTTGATTAATATTAAAGACAGCAGAAGGAATATTACCCGCTGTCGCTTTAAGAGTTGCACGGATCCAATATACCGATACACATGTATTTTTATTCCCAACTGTTTACGTTCACTTAAGGCATAACTGACGAGGGTTTACATAAATACAGCGCAGCATTTGACATGTTTTTGAGTGTATTAGACAGTTTAGGCAAACAGTTTATGCTAAAAGTTTACTTTACATGTCCGTGTTCTGCTCCGTGTCGGAGTGCATGCACAAAACAGCGCGAGTTCTCTTTCGCACTTTTAAAAACAAGAACAAATTTAATAAACATTGATAAATCAAACACGTCTTATTTTGCGAAAATCACGTTACATGATTATACTGATTTGGATGTTAAGTTTGGGCTTTTATGGAGGAGTGAAAACTCAACGCTGGAAAGGGGGCGGACTGTGGCACAATAATCGTTTTATCTCGGTTATTGGATTTTCATAATCGTTGGAAGCCAAAATCGAAACTGTATTTCGATTAATTGCACAACCCTAATTTAAAAAAATTATAAAAACTCGCTAATCAGCTGTTCAAATTGTTGGTGATGTGTTATGCTTGTTGGATGAGGAGACCTACCCCTCTAAGGAGTCCAGCAGCATAGCTGCATCCACAATATCCCGAGGTAGTGGCTTTCTGTTCGCATCATCGCTACGGGCCAGGTAATGATTCACAGCCTCACGTTTGTCCGCTGGGAGCTTTTTTGCAGCAGTCTCAACAGCCCTCCGTACATCCTGACTCCTGAAAGGGGCCAGCTTATACCTGCAGTACGACATGAAATGTTAACTGTGATATGACTGTGACTGACAAGGCGTAATAAAGTGTATCCATTTACACACACACACACGGATCTGTATAGGTACGTACATTTCATGGAGGCGATTCATGTCTTGTGAGACACTGTGAACAGCCTCGCCAGACGTCGAAATAAAAAACTTCTGGCAGAATTTTTTGAGCCCAATGTTCTTAGGCCTGATCTGCTTGTAGTACAGCTGAAAGCACTATGGAAAAAGACCAAAGAGTTATTGAATGTAAAACACTGGTGGGTCTGAAATATACTCTTTAAATCGTACTAAAACTTACAGTTTCCTCGTCTCGTGTCAAGGCGATTTGCATACTTAAAGTTGTCTCCTTCCATAGGCCAATCACCACCCTGCCACCTTGTGCAATCCTCTCCACCCAGTCATCATCCTGCAACATTGACAACGTTTTAGTGCTGTCAAACGATTAATCGCGATTAATCGCATCCAAAATAAAAGTTTTTGTTTACATAATATATGTATGTGTGCTGTGTATATTTATTATACACAGCACTACTACGTTTACATGTGCACGAATAATGCGATTATTTCCAATAATCAGAGTAAGAACTTAATCGCATTATGACGTGTACATGTCAAGAGCAAAGCTCTTCACTCCTGTTTACATGCAATTTCCATTATTCGCTAAGAACTGTGCCCCCCTCTGACATTTTTTTTTTTTTGTGACGCACCTAAAAATGTCCCCGTTACTTTGTTTTCGTCCATCAATGTACTGCATTATGTTCATGTCGCGCAACGCAGATTTCCTCGGCTCCCCAGAAATGCGATGCTTTCATCCCTGCCATTGTTTCTAATCTGCATATTACTGCAGGTGCATGTCTCGTCACTCATGTACGTCACGAGCACATGCGTAATTTGGTCAAAGCGGCAATGTTTACATGCCTGTATATTTCGATTTCATACGCCACCTATGTTAATATGAATATGCTTGCTGCAATTATGAGCTTAATCGCATTATTTAGAGTGAAGTATTGCGTTTACATAAGGTAAAGTTTAATCACATTAAAGAGGGTGCATGTAAACGCACTGATTGGAAATGTTCAATTTACTATTGCATGTGTGTTCAAATATTACAGCATGTCATGAGTACAAACTAGAAATAGATGAACTTACTGTGAAGCCTTCCACAGCTCCTGGACGCTGCATGTGACGGAAGATCAAGAGCGCCTCACAATAATAGCGGTACAACGTCTTTTCTGTATTTGAGACCTCTTTCCTCATAAGCAGATTCTCATGGATCCTCAGGAAGTCTGGCTTTGCCACTCTCAAAATCTTCTGGCAGTCTTTAATGCTGGGAGTGCTATCGAGTCTGTGTTTGGATTAAATGTAGCAAACAAGGCAGATTATTAAAGAAGATGCGAGGAAACAACAATAACATTAGTAAAAAAAAAAAACAAAAACAAAAAAAAAGGGTAATGCAACATGAACATAAAAACCCATTAACCTCGAATCACATGTCTTGTCATAATGGGTCTTGAATAGTCTCTTCCGCTGGGTCTCCAGCATGTTAGTGTAACTCCGGCAGTTGGTCCGCAGCTGAGGGTCTCTTTTTTGAAAATCCAGTCTTAGCCTCAAGTACTCTAAGAACCTTTTCATGCTCTTGATGTAATTGAGGATGGTGGCTGGACTCATGTCAGTGCGCTTTAGAGCGATCAGAAAGTCCCGGGTCTCTCTGCTTTTTGACAGGAAGTCCAGAGACGGCTCACTCCCAGTGGGCTGCAAGTACCGAAGGAAACGCGACACGTTGTCAACCTTTGACGAAAGACGGTGAGAAAGAAATGTCAGCATTAAGATCAGGAAAGCGAGAAGACCTACGGATAGTTTGTTTGTTTGGGTTTAATACCATGCCAGCTTCTGTGGCTATTTTCATAGCAAGAAAAATTTATAACAAATTAAATGTGACCCTGGAGCACAAAACCAGTCATAAGTAGCACAGGTATATTTGTAGCAATAGCCAACAATACATTGTATGGGTCAAAATTATCGGTTTTTCTTTTATGCCAAAAATCATTAGGATATTAAGTAAAGATCATGTTCCATGAAGATATTTTGTAAATTCCCTACCGTAAATATATCAAAACTTAATTTTTGATTAGTAATATGCATAGCTAAGAACTTCACTTGGACAACTTTAAAGGTGATTTTCTCAATATTTTGATTTTGTTGCACCTCAGATTCCAGATTTTCAAATAGTTGTATCTCGGCCAAATACTGTCCTATTGTTCTCTCACAGGCTTAAAACCAGCACAACCTAATAAAACATGTCTCATAGATAAAGGGGTTTGGCAGAGAGAACATGTTGAAGGATCTTCTAGTATTAAAAACTTGTGTGTCATCCTGGAATGACTTATTCTACAGCGGGTATAAACAATCTGGTCCCATCGTTTTGGGAAATTGTGCTGAGGATAGGGCTGCAACAAACGATTATTTTGATAATCGATTAATCTAACGGTTATTAGAACGATTAATCGACAAATCATCGATTATTACACTGATTAATCAATAGACTTTGACTGATTATTCAGCTTTTGCAATCAGTTAAAATATTGAGTTATACATATTCTAACAAATAAATAAAAGGTAATCACTTCAGCTTTTGAAAATCATGTGACCCTGGACCAGAAAACCAGTCTTAAGTGTCAATTTTTTGAAATTGACATTTATACATCACCTGAAAGCTGAATAAAAGCTTTCCATTGATGTATGGTTTGTTAGGATAGGAAAATATTTGGACGAGATACAACTATTTGAAAATCTGGAATCTGAGGGTGCAAAAAAAAAAAAAAAAAAAACAAATATTGAGAAAAACGCCTTTAAACTTGTCCAAATGAAGTTCTTAGCAATGCGTATTACTAATCAAAAATTAAGCTTCAATGGAACATGATATTTACTTAATATCCTAATAATTTTTGGCATAAAATAAAATATTGATCATTTTGACCCCTACAATGTATTGCTGGCTATTGTTACAAATATACCTGTGTTACTTATGACTGGTTTTGTGCTCCAGGGTCACACATGTAATTAATTAAAATTATTACACAATAAATTGCTAACACTTTAAAATAAAAAGTATCATTAGTTAACATTAGTTGACTACATTAGTTAACATGATCTAATAATGAACAATACTTCTACAGCATTTATTAATCCTAGTTAATGTTAATTTCAGCATTTACTAATGCATTATTAAAATCACAAGTTGTGTTTGTTTACATTAGTTAATGCATTGTGAATTAACAATGAAGGACTGCATTTATTAAATAACATTAACAAAGATATAGTGTAATGTATTGTTCATTCATGTTAGGTAATACATTATAACACCTTACTGTAAAAGCATTACCAATTAATTTATATAAATTGATATATTTGGCACACAAAATGAGATGACAAACAGAGAAACTGTCTTAATCACCATTACTGAATAACTGAATGACACATTCTGCCTAACATCTCATTTTGTAAGTCATATGGATAAGAAACAAAATAAAGGTAAGTGATAAGATGCTTTATTTTTTTGATAAACGATTTTATTCCAACATATATCTCTCTTAAAATACCTTATAGGGTTATGATAATCAAAACAGTCCTGAGCAAGATCAAGCTTTGATCTCTGCAAACCAAACTATCACTTTAATTAATTCCTTTCCCCAACTAATAAAAAGATTTCATCATTAGCTAGTTAAAGCAAAGTGACACTAACTAAACTGCTTGATTTAAGGCTATCTCTTGCATAAAGTACTCTATAAATAAACGTGATGTGACTGCTTTACTTAAGTACCGAACTGAAGAGCTCATGCAAACATCACTTTTTCACCGCTGTCAGTTTTTGTTGTTTAAACTGTTGTTTTGTTTGTTGTTTATTGCGTTATTGAGAAGAAAACGCTGTGCTCTAAAGCGCTGTGTGTTTCTTCCTCTCTTGAACTGCATCAGAATTACAGTCTTGTGCTACAGCGCCACACTGGTCCAACTGCATTATTGCAGGCTCTTACATTAGGTCATATGTGATCAAACGACTACTCGACAACAGAAATATTTGTCGACAATTTTTTTTTATTGTCGACGTTGTCGATAATGTCGACTAATCGTTTCAGCCCTAGCTGAGGATAGGCGTGAAAAGAGATCTTACCTCCTGTTGCCAGTTGGGGATCTTCCTTGACACAGTCAGGTACTTTTTAAAGTTCACCAGGAGCTTGGACCGGGCAGGGAACTTGTCATGCAGACCCGCCTCTTTCATCTTTATCCTCACAGAAGCAGAGATGGTTTGAGGATCTCCAGAGGATTCGGCGGTTGTGGCAGCATCACGAGTGGCCAAGTCACCTTCAGGTTCCAAGACCATGTCGCACTCCTTGGGCTGGTTCTTGATGAAGAAACCACGGTGAAGCAGCTCCTTGACCATGTTGATCCGAGAGCGTCGGTCAGGCAGGAGCTCACAGAGCTGCTCGTAATTCCAGGTCCTGTTCCTCCGGATCCACTCTTTGCTAGCAGCCTTGGCCTTCTGCACCTGCTCCAATCTCTCCTCTGGTGTGCTTTTTTTCATGCACACTCTGGCCAGGTGAACAGAGATGCTCTCCTGTGGCTTGTAGCACAGCAAACAGTGCACAATGTGGCGTTCAGCAGACCTTTGAGAAAAAAGACATGATATTAAGAAATGTTACTTAAAAGAAATTAAATAGGCAGCAGCAGAACAGGGCCTACTCTATTAGCATTTCTACATGGATATATTAACCATATATTTTTTTTTGGGGTGTTAATGGGTGTGAAAGTGCACAGACTAGGGTCAGTTAGTAAATCCCCACACTGTCTTTAATACCCTTATGAAAATTAGCCATGGTTTTGAACTTAAAAAAAAAAAATATATGGTTAATATAGTTTTACCATAAATTAACCATAGGTTTTGCTAGACTACCCACAGATTAAACATGGTTTCTGCAGTAAAACAGTGATTACAAATGTTTAATTTGCTAGCCGGCATAAACAGGCTCTTGCATCAGAAGAAAACAGAGCATGGTGGGCAAAATGCATTTAAGTAGATAAATATAGGAGGACTACATCAAAAGTAATTTGCATTTGCCACATTTCCTGCTGCTAGCTGCTGCTATAACTAAATACTGGCATGTAAGTGTCTTCAGGCCAGGACTCTTATCAATAGATATGGATACTGTGTGCTTCAGTTACAATAACTTCTTCTTTCATAATAACATGCTTCACGATAATAACATGCTTTACCACTTAGCTAGACGTTACTATCATGTTTAACACTGTCTATCATATTTAAGTTTTTTAGCCAAAATATCAAAAAATTCAGAAATTAAGATGCATTTACTAGATAAGCAAAATGACATTTTGTGCAGATGGGTTTTGTGCAGATTGACCATTGTTTGTCTGAGTTACAGAAACGTCCTGTTTCATGGCAAAACAAACTTCTGTTGACCGCCAACAGCATTATTTGTAGACATCTGGATGTTAGATGTAACTTATGTACATGTATTAAATCAGATGCAACAACCATTGACCTTAACTGCTTATTCTTAGATAACTGTGAAAATGCAGAAAACATCCAGTAACACAAGCCTCACCTCTTCTGATCTTGTTCAATCATTGTCTCAGCAGTCATAGCATCTGATTCAGGAGAAGAGTTTGTTTCTCGATGATAAGAGCACACAGAGCAGTCTTCTTCCTCTTCTTTCTTTGTTTTACAGCAGTTGTCCTTCAGTGCATTAGCTCCCTCTCTGCTCTGGAGTGTGTATCAGTTCACAGGTTTAACACTTGTGTGTGAGAACAGAGCAGAGATCTCAGCTCCTGTATTTGTGTGTCAGTGTGGGCGGGGCTCTCCTGCTGAAGCTCAGCCAATAAGAAGTACCAAAGGCGTGGCCAGAGAGCTTAATTACTAATATTAAGCTGTGCATGTGTTTTTCTTTTTTTGTGTGGAAATAATACATTCAAAAATCTGTTGTAAGATTACAAGAGAGAGAGAGAAATTAATGCTTTTATTCACCAAGGATGCCTTAAATTGACTAAAAGTGACAGTGAAGACATTTATAATGTTACATAAGATTTCTGTTTTATAAAGTTTTCAACAATAATTAGAAATGTTTCTTGAGCAGCAAATCAGCATACTAGAATAATTTCTGAAGGATCATGTGACACTGAAATGAAATGCTGAAAATTAACAAGAATAAATTACATTTTCACATATATTCACAGAGAAAACGGTTTGTTGAAATTGTAATAATGTTTTGCAATATTACTGTGTTTTTGATCAAATAAATGCAGACTTGGTGAGCAGAAGAGACTTCTTTTTTTTTAATTAAAATATTCTGAATGACAAATTACAATTGGAACTTGGTAATTAAATGCACACATTATTTTATTATACTCAGTTTATTTGATATAGTTTACCTGTTGAGTAACACTTTATTTTAAGGTGAAATAGTTACTATATGCATTTACTACAGTAATAGCAATAAATTATAATTACCAGTTATAACATGTTAGAATTATTAATTACCAGTAATTATTTTAATAATTACACTTTAACTATATCATCCTAAATTAAAGTGTAACCACCTGTTAAATACTTTATCTCAAGGCTTTTCATGTATTTTATATGTCCATACTTAGACTGAAGTAATTTTAGGTTATTTTGTCACAGTACTGATTTTAAATGACAAAGCCTGTCTTGTGTGAGTTTGCTTGTTGAAATGAATGGCTTCCATTAACACAATACAATGAGCCGTTACCGCAGATCACTGTCGTTCACAGATTAGTTTTGATTGCTGTGAATGATCATTTCATGATGCATTAATGAGGGCTGAGATGCTCCGCTGCTACAGAGCTGAGAGCTGATAAAATATAGAAACTGTAACTTGAATGCAATGTAAGTCGCTTTGGATAAAAGCGTCTGCTAAATGCATAAATGTAAATGTAAATGTACAGAACAAAGGCACAGTATGTAGTTAAACAAACAAACCATAATTTTAAGTTTGTTGTTTTAATGTATTTTTTTCACTAGGTCAGAAGAGTATAATTGAAAGTTAGAGTTTTTATTGTATATATTTTAGTATATTTTACAGTTTTATAGTTTATTTATAGTTGCAGACAGCCACATTTTGACACTCTTTAACTCTTTTTTATCTGTTTTATTTTTTACTCTGTTATTAACTTATTTCTTCATTTTTTTTACAAAACATGACATTTATGGCATTTGTGTTAGCTTCGCTCATTTAATTAAAATGAAATTGCAGCTTAAATGTTGCTGTGAATACTTTGTTCATCACAGGGCTTTTTATGTTTTAATGAAATTATATCAATATACTTTAATAATCTGTATTATTAGTCTGTGTTTGCGTTTAATAAAAGTTAAGTTTAGTTCTTTAAGTTCTTCCAGGTGTTTTGTTTGTTCATCCTCACCCAAGTGAAAAAGACATCAAATTAAATGTATTAAAATATACTTGATATTCAAGTAGTGTGTTTATAGTACATTTAACATTTAAAGTGCATTCAAATTTTATTAATTTAATTTGTAATATTTTTTCAAAAACTTTGGTAATAAACATATGCTTATTTAAGCTTTAAAGAAATATTCTAAAACACAAGCATACTTTAAGTGAAACTATAGTGTATTTTCAGAAAACATACTTATTTCACTCTTACTTAAAGGCCTGGTTTCACAGACAGGTCTTAGCCTAAGCCAGGATTAGGCCATAGTTCAATTAAGACATTTAAGTAATTTTTACAAATGTGCCTTATTAAAAACATTACTGGTGTGCATTTTGAGACAAAACAAGGGCAGTGTTATGTTTTAAGATCAGTCAGAGCCAGTTTCTTTCAGTTGAAACAGCTCAGATTTACATTTTAGTCTAGGACTATGCTTAAGCCTTGTCTGTGAAACCAGGGGAAAGTATATTTTATGTTTACTTTGTGTAAGAACAGCAAAATGATTCAGCTTTTAATGTGTTTAAAGTATATGAGCGTATTTAGGCCTACTGCAGTTGTAATACAGGTTGCTTTATTGGTTCAAATAACGATATCGGTGTCTTTGTGATTGAAGTCCGCTCAGTGGTGTAGTTGGGCTTCTTCTAATTTTATGTTCATTGTAACTCAGAGTGTTGTAGAGTGACGACAGACAAGAAGATAAAAACAGATGCTCATGTCGAGCTTGATGAGGATTTAGTCAAAGCTTTGAAATGACAAAACATTTAGAAAAATGAATATTAACATGAGACAATCTAAACATAAAAGCAAAAAAAAAAAAATCAGCTAAAATAAAATGTTTTATTTAATGATGCTTGCACTTTTTAATATATCACTGAATACTGAAAAAAAACAGTATAACAGTGTACTGATAATGCATTTCTAATGAGCTGAAAGGCTATTAAAATGTTGTTGAAGCACATAAAAATCAAATATTCAAAAATATTCTAACTGTACTTCAAGTATAATAGTATATTTTAAATGTGTTTAAAGAAATACACTTAAATTGCACTAAATGTACTTGAAGAGGGTCCAGTTAAACAAGCAAATAGTTTTTATTTATTTATTTATGTATTTGCTTTAATGTTTAGATTGTCTCATGTTAATATTCATTTTACAGAATGTTTTATTTTGTTAAATAGTTTTGACTGTCTGACTGTCGCAAAGATGTGTCTATAGTTCAATTTCATGTATTTTTGTCTACTTTGGTTTGACTGTAAGTAGTTTTGGCTTATTTTGAGGGGTTATAGTTTGTCACAGAACTGATTTGAAATGACAAAAAATTTTGTCTTTTGTGAGTTTGCTAATGTTGCAGTGTACCATTAACACAAGACAATGAGCTGATACTGCAGATCACTGTTGTTTACATATTAATTTTGATTGCTGTAAATGATCGTTTCCTGACGTGTTAATGAGGATTGAGATGCTCTGCTGCTACAGAGCAAAGCCTCTGTTATTGGATTATATCAAGTTGTATCAGACAATTCAGCACACTCTAAAAAATGCTGGGTTAAAAATAACCTAAGTTGGGTCAAATATGGACAAACTCAGTGATTGGGTTGTTTTGACTCAGCTGTTGGGTTAAATCTTTGACCTAACCTGCTGGGCAGTTTTATTTAACTCTATTACTATTTTATAAAATTGATCATATTACTCTCTTAAAATTAACCCAAAATTGGTTGGAAATTAACTTTTATTTATATGTTTAATAACTGACATTTATTAATAAGTTTAATCAATGAAAACTAAACATTTATTCTAAAAACTATGTGTCTAATTTTTTATTTCCAATCTATTTTGGGTTCATTTAAGCCAGCCATACAGTAATTTCTAAACATTAGTTGAGTTAAATAAAACTGCCCAGCAGGTTGGTCAAACATTTTGAGATTTATTTTATTTTATTTATTGAGATCATTTTGTTCTTTGGAATGTGTGGAGTAATGAATGAGTTAAATCAAGAAATGTTATTTATTGCACACAGACACACCAGAAAAAACACACATCTACTACATTTAAAAGTTATCTACAAAATAATCAGAAGTTACATAAAAAACAACCACTACGATGATTCAAGGAGATGTGAAAGTGCAGACTGTAGTAAAATTAGTAAAACTTTCCAACAACCTGAAGTGCATATTTATGATAAATAAAATAATTAGATTTCAAACATAATTTGTTGACAATGAAGAGGCTTGATCCATTGCCACATTGTTTTTTTCCCCCCCAAACATACAAAATATACATAAACTGATATACATTGATGTAACAGACAGAAATGAACCATATTAGCTGAGTTTGCGGTTGTGGAGATGCTGTATCAGTATCTTTTCCGAGTGTGTCAGGGCCAGAGAGACGACAATACAGTACAACAACATGTGTTTGTGTAAAACAATAACTGTCCAGAGTATTCACATCGGTAAAAGATGATTCTCAAGTCAGAAGTCATTATGACTGACAAATCTCTATCAAAATATTGAAAGATGTGTGTTTGGAGACTGTATGTGTTTCTACAGTTGCTCAGGCCTGATCTACATACTGTTTTACCTGTTAAAACTCTGCAAGTGCACCAAATCACTAAAGACATGCCTCAATATGAGTTTTTTTGTTTTGAAACTTATTTTTATTTTGAACCACAATATTGCATACAGTACAGTATTACAGTTTAACATGTTAGTCCTTCAAATTCCAGCTACATTAACAGTTGTTCATACTGCATGAAAAGAGCTGTATACAGACCAATAAACTCCTGTACACACCAGATTTTCTGACAAATCTGGGAGTATTACTGACCAGACACAGGAAATATCATGGTCCGTATACAAATGTGCGCTAATTCGGATGTATGTTACTGAGGTATTCTTCCGTGTAACAGCCATTTGTTGCCATGGCAAGTAATCCCCTCAAAACATTTTTTTTTAAGGGGACATTCACACCTTTGTGCCACTGTGCCCTCCCCTTTTGGTTATTCATGTTAAACTGGATTGGTTGATTTGAAACTAAACCCACCCGTAAACCAGACAGCTATTGGGCCACTGAGCACACGAACTTCATATCATTGGTAAACGTGATTTATCCCACCAAAAACCTTTGCAGAAGAGTGACTTTATTGGTTACATTCAGAAGAAGAGTGACTTTATTGGTTACATTCAGAATATATCTCACCCAAAACCTTACAGGTGAATGTGATTGGTTGCAGACTATGGGGCAGACAGAAAAATATAGTTTAACCAACTATTAGGGAAAAATAGTAAATAGTATCCAAAACATAAAAATGGTCAGAAAACAATTTCAACAGAAAACAGCATTTAAAAATACAACATCTACTTTGAATGAAAGATTTCAAACAAATGCAGTAAATAACAGATGAAGTGTCCCAGCAGACTCCATTCCTCACTGTAGATCCTGTGAGCGTCCACATCATCTTCCTCATCTTACATTGAGCTCCACCATTTCTGTCCTCCACAATACTCTTTCTGTGTTTGTCTCGGTTTACCAGCAACAGCACAACAACAGTAATGTTGACAATAATCACTACAGGCTAATAGTCTATTTAAGAAGTTACATCATGTCAATTTCTGAACTTACTGTTGTCTCTCTTTGGCTGATTGAGTGTTTCAGCTGGGCCTTTCCGGAGTGAAACTATGAAAACTTCTTCCTCATAGCCTCATCATAATTCCTGCAGGATACCTAAAAGACATAAAACATGTTTAATAAAGGAAAATATTTAATTGGATAGGTGAAACAATACAAAAATGGATAATAAAACACTGCAACAACCTTCTGAACTTATGTTACCATTTATAATCTCTGAAGATGAGCTGAGCCAGTCTTGTGTGTAGGATGCTGTAGAAAAGAGAAAACATTATCTGAGAAAAAAATACAGTATAAATATAGTTTTGACATTAAATATATTAGTTTTACACACTATAAATAATTAATCTTACCTGGTTTGTGCATGCTGTTGAAGTTGATTCTTCCCAGAACTGTGCAAGCTTACAAATGTTTCAGTCTGTAGCTGTTGGTGTCCTCAAGAAGTGTGACTTGAGATCAGGTCAAACACAGAAGTCTTAGCCGTGGGTGTGTGTGTGTGTGTGTGTGTGTGTTTGTTTGTGTTTGTGGTTGTGGGAGGGGATTATTTGTGAAGAGTTATGTAGAAATTGTAAATATATAAGTAATATATATATAAGGGAAACAAGTCAATTTAGCTCAAAGGAAATCATTTATGATTTTATAGGGAATTTGAACAGAATCAATGTTTCACGGCTGATCACTGAGTCGGCAGCGAGTCACTGAACGAGCCGTATAACATCAACTCTGCACTAGATATTAAAATCCAAAATATAGTGAAAACACGATTAATAAGCACAGTAACAAGATCGGCAGATTAAGACATTAACTTGTAAGCACAAAACACAAGATACTTCTCTTTTCAATATAAATAAGACTTTATTTATATAAACCTAAGACATGTAAACTAATCTAATCTAACACATGAACACACACATTCACACGTTGCAGAAAGTGAGGAAAGGATGAGTTTACAGAATGAAAATGTGAAATCCCAAGTTTACAGCAATATGTGCAATTTCCTATAGACCTGAACCATCAATCATTTGACCCTCGCATTGAGTTTCTCAATGAGGCTTAAATTTATATTAAACTGCACCGACTCAGCAAAAGTCTGGAGGTTGTACTTGCTTGTGTTGCCTTAAGGGATTCCCTTGTGTCCTTGTGGTCTTTGGAGAAAGGGGTTTCCTGAGGTTGCTGATTGGCTGAGTTCAGTGGTCTTTCATAGTAAAGTCTTGGGCGTTGGCTCTTGATCTGGAGTTGGTCTGGTTGAAGTTTGGGTGGGTGCAGTCGGAGCTGGACTTTGCGGCAAACTTAACTTAACGAAACTCTCACGGAAAGACAAGAAATTAAAAGTAAAAGAATAAAAGAATGTAACGAGACTAGGTGGTTTTTCTTCTCATTGTGTTGGCAGCTGGCATGTAGGCCAGAGCACGCTCAAAGAGCAGCGTCGAAACGCGGTGGCAAAAGAGAAGAAGAGAAGCAGAGGAAGAGCGCCCTGAGTATTTAAACTCGGCTTCTAGACCATCCTATCTGGACGTCTTGGCATAGCCAATTAAAAACCGGAACTACCAAATATGGTTCGCTTAGACAGATATAAAAGTGGATGCCCCGACGGACAGAGATTAGATGCGGCGGCCGTCATCTCGGCTTTATTGCTGTGTTCAATAAAGTCTTATTTTGGCATCTGGAACTCTGCTTCTCGAGCTTTATTGACAAAACACTAGCTATATTTGAGTTCAATAATATTAAAGACTAATTTGAGGCTGTTTTGTGAAACTTCCCTGGCTCACCCCCTCCCTCCACCTGAGAACACAGTAAGCACCTTAACTGCTGGTCATTAACATATGAAAGGTCAGCCATCAGTCCTCACAGCCAGCAGTGTTTCAGCTGTATATGTCTGTGAATCTTCACGGATTCCTGTATATGTCCGTGTACACCGGAGTAATGGGTATTTCTGGAAATTTACTGGTCTGTGTAACTTGGCTCAGGTAATTTCCACATACATCCGGCAAACCTGAAATTACACGGCAGTTTACCATGACCAGATTTCGAGAAGGGGGATGACCACGATTGTAATAGTATAGCTTATTATTGAAATATTAAAAGCATAACAGGGGCTGTACATGTGTTGCACGCTCTGCAAGACGAAGAGAGAGCAAAGGAAAAAAATACTGCAGCCAGCTGAAGGAGATAATGCTCAACACTGTGAGGAGACACACGAGGATAAAGGAGATGGTGAGCAACATGCTAAGGGACACACAACACTCAGGAGGTACTGAGTACCAGATGTCTAATAGCTCGTTTCCACTGAGCGGTACGGTTCGGTACAGTACGGTACGCAATTATTTCCGTTTCCACTGTCAGAGGTTCTGAATGGTACCAAAATAGCGAACCGTACCGTACCACTTTTTTGGTACCCTTCCGTTGGGGTACCTAGCACAGCAAAGGGTACCAAAAGGGTGGAGCTAAACTCACTGCAGAACGCTGATTGGTTGACTAGAATCGTCACTTTTGCGTGATACAAAGGGATAAAGCTTCTCCTTCACTCGTTCCGCTCTGCTTTCGCTCTGAGTGTTGGGCTTATTTACATCAGAGTGCGCAAACACAAAAAAAAAATAACAGTGTATTTTATAATTTTATATTTTCACACAGACAATAGCCGTTTCTCAATATGCGGTCTAAATATACTGTTATTATGTCATGAAATGTAGTTTTAAGAGTTTTTCAGGCGAGAATGTTTAAAACTCAAATCTTGTTAATTTATAAAGATAGCGCCTATTTGAAAATTTGCTATGCCGATTTCGGAGCTGCAGGCGATCACCGGGCACTCAGTGCTCATGTATATATACATAGAGCAGCCTTAGCTCGGCTAGTCCTTCCGACATTTGCCTCTGGCTCTGATGTATCTGTAGTGATTAAACATGAGATACAATTCGTTTTGGGTAGACTATATTTAACAGGCATTCGTGCTCTCATGAATCTATTATTTGTTCCTGGTCATATCGTTTCGCTGAGCACAAAGTTATGTTTAACTTTATATATTTATTTTGAACTTTACCGTAGCACAGCGCTGACCTGTAGCATACCTTTGACTGAATTGTTTGCTTTTGTGTTTATTTCCTCTTATATAAGCCTCTTATACTTTGTAATTACACTTTTATAATGACTATTATTGTTCATTAAAACTGACATTTAACAAAAAGAGGCAGAGTTGTGCTTATTGTCACGCTTTATCGTCGATCGCTACTTTCCGGCATACACCACGCCTACCAAGTAAGTGTACTATTGGCAGTGGAAAGGCAAGCCTGATCAGGGTTACCCGTACCGAATCGTACTGTACTCAACTGTACTGTACCGTACCGCTCAGTGGAAACGAGCCATAATAGTTGTTTTTTTTTTGGAGACAATGGTGATATAGTAAAGTACTATACAGGTCTGCCAAACCTGGGAAACATTATGGTCTATATTTAATTTATACAGTGAAGAAAATGCAATGCTTTTACATTTGATTATTCGGCTTCTGTACCTGAACACCTACAAACTTTACCTATCTTTGTTCTATTTATTTATTTGACATTGTCTTGGCTGATAGAGGTTTCGACATACAGGAAAGTGTTGGTATGTTGTGCGCAGAAGTCAAACTCCCAGCCTTTATCAAGGGTTGCTGTCAGCTAGCTGCAAGAGATGTGGAGAAGATTTTATTCTCATGCTTTATTCTGCTTGGCCAGTCTTGCATTAGCTATAATGTATTTCTTTAGGGTTACTACAAAGCTACAGACAGGTTTTTCAAGGTTGGAGCAAAACTCTGCAGGACTGTGGCTCTCAAGGACAGACGTTAGCCACCCCTGCTCTAGAGAAAAAAAATTCTATGGTTTCACTTTTCCCTAATTCCTCCCTGTTCTAGCTTACACTGTTCTGAACAACGTCTGAAACAATGTATTACAATACTTTGTTTATTTGCTTGTTCATGATGAATCACTTGTATTCCTCATTTTCAAGTCGCTTAAAGTAAAAGTGTCTCCTAAATTAATGAATGTGTACACAATGACATTTTAATAAATGTGATTTTTATTATACTTAATTCTTGTTTTTTGTCTTCACTTCAACAGCCAAATTAAGTATGGAAACCAAACACAGGGTAATGTTTAATATTAGAGAAATCAAATGTTGACAACTACTAAACAGAACATGTATTCAAATACTATAAGTAAATGTCAGTACAATTAACATAAGTATATACTGATGTAATTCTTTAACAAACAAAGTTTAGCTCCAAACCTAATCAAACACACCTGAACAAACAGGGTCTTCAGGATTACTAGTATTGTGTAATTTTACTCTATATTGTGATATTTACTGAATATGGTATTATCTTACTTAAAATATGATGTATGATCATGAAAGCAATCAATATACTGATTAATACGTTGAACTATTCCAATACTAGATGTCTTAAATACAGATTGTGAAATATAAGAGGCCATCCATGGGCAGTACTGGTGTGTGGGAATGGAATTTAAGGGGGATACTTTTAAGGTTGTAATTGATACAAAATAACTACTGTCTCTTGGGAAGGTACAGAGAGTCTATTGTGTTGACTTTTGAATACTGGTGTTTTTCCATTGGAGTGTACCACTGAGCTTAATAACTCTATGAGCTGTGGGAATTTCCAGAGTAAACAGATTTAATGTAACCATTTTGATGTAACATTCTTAAAAAATTGCTGATCTGGTCAAATTCCACCATTAAAAATGGGTCAAGTGGGCTGGTAAGTAATTGTAGCAAAACCAGACAAGAGCAACCAATAAAAAACTGGCACTGCCAAATTTGGTTAGTAAAAGGTATAAAAAGGATGTGTAAACAGACAAAGACTCAGAGGCAGTGGATGTGGCGGCTGTCTTCTCGGCTTTATTACTTTGTCTAATAAAGTCTTATTTTGGCATCTGGAACTCAGCTGTTTGAGCTTCTTTGACTGCGCTGAAGAGATCTCCCTCTCTCGGGCCACGACATAGAATTGGCGTCACGAACAGGATTGGATTGAGGTCCGGCGTCCACGAGAGCCGTTGTGGGCGGAGCCTGGTTGACACGCAAACTAATCAGAAATTACAGACCTGAGAAAAAAAAAAAGGTAAGCAATTTTTGCTTATATTGGAAATAAGATCGTTTCCGTAGTTGACTGAGGTCACGCCTGTAATGGTAATCTAAGACAGGGCTTCACCAATCAATGAATTTAAGATTAGTATTAAAAGTACGTAAAGTAAGTGGATATAGATTGAGGAGTTCCAGATGTCAAAAGATACGCCCATAGTAGAATAGTTTAGTTTAATAGTTTAGTACAAGTGTCGTATCCTAGGTGGGAGGTCAAGGGATACCAGGGAGCGGCTTGTAGGTTGGTTAAGCCTGGCCCTGATCGACTCCCACAAGGGCGTAGTTTGTGAAGCACAAGAGGTGCATGAGGCCTAAGAGAAGCACAAGAGGTGCATGTTGCCCAAGAGGGGCATAAAACCCGTGGTTACCGCTTCCTAAGTGAGAGGTCAAAGGGATATCAGGGAGCGGCTTGTTGGTTGGTTAAGCCTGGCCCTGGTGGACTCTCATGACCGAAGGACTGCTCGGACGGGTGTCTGCAGACTAGAGAGAGTTAAAGTGTTAGTCTTTGTATTGTCCATTATATGTTAAGAATAGATATCTGTGTGTGTATTGATGCATTGAAGAATTAAATGAATGTTTGGTTGAATTACTAATTGTGCTGGCTGCTTTGCGCTTTATATATAGTTGGATGTGAGTGGTATATGTTTTATGTGAATGCTTTTTAGTTTAACTAGAATGAGTAAAAGCAAGAAATGTACAAATATGTAAGGGTTGTTCTACTTTTTGGCAGAACTGGAGTGAAAAATCAATGTAAATAATTGTAAAAGTGTTTAAAATAAAGACAATATATTGAATGGAGTATGTTAACAAAATTGTAAGAGTTGAGAAAGCAAAAAATACTCCAAAGAATTGGCTCTGTCGATTATTTGGACATCGTCCAAGTTGGCGACGTTGTGATCCAAATTGTGAAACTGAATTACTGTTAAAGAAAAAGAGCAACTGATCGCCTTCCAAAAGAGGAGAGAGAGAGATCAGGTGTTTGATTTTGCTGCAGTTGTAAATAGAGGGAGAGAAAGTGGGGGCCTTGTGTACATAAGTGTATGAGCTCATTGTGTGTATATGGATACATGAACTGATTGTGTGTATGTGTGCTCATGAGCAGAGTGTAAGAGTGTGAGTGCTGCAAGTAGTGTGTGTATTGCCGTGTGAGTTGTGAGAACTGAGAGAGTGTGAGAGAAATTAGAACAATTATTTTAAAACTAATAACATTACAACAAATTGGCTCTATTGATTATTTGAAGATTGGTCAAATTGTCACCATATATAAAATAAATAACACTGAAAAGTTTGTTTCTCTCCTGTAGTAAGAATGAGCATATGAACCAAGTGTGTCTGTGAGAGAAAGGAGGGGCTGAGAGAGGAATCTTGTGAGTGAGAGAAAGGAGGGGCTACAAGGAGAAAGTGAGAGTGGGGGCATTGAATGTGTGTGTAAGCTAAGTGTGTGCGTGTAAGTGCTGCTGATAGTGAAGGTAGGAGTGTGAAGGAGGGAGGAAGAAAGGGAGGAACAAACGGAGGAGATATTTGAGTGGTCATTTTGTGTCTGTCTCATCCAAAATAGAATGAAACAAACAGAGAAAAAGAAACACCTTGATGATTTAAATGAATGGGAAAGTGAAAAAGAATATCAGCAATTTCAGGAGACCTTGGTAAAAACACAAGGGATCCACAACCATTTTTGGATGGAATCAAGTTTTTTTTTTTTTATTTGGATGGACAGGTACAAAGGTTGACAGAATTCAAGAAAAATAGTTTTCTTAGAAAATTGATCAAAATCACAAATTTGAGAAAAAAATCAATTGAATGGCCAGTAATACCTTGGGAGGATGTGGTTTTCAAACATATAATGAGTTGTAAATTGGTAAATAATTTTTTCAGGCTCTGTGCTCCAGCATCTTCCCAATTGGAAACTGCATTAAATGTAATTGATATTCCAGTCGATCCAGTGGTAGCACCCTATCTGAAGCTTAACTGGGTAGGCCAGTGGTCAGTACTTGAAACAAGAGCTACAATCCTTGGTAATGTACATCTCAGAATATCAGATGATACTAGAGAAGTGGTCTGGACATCTAAAATTCTGTTTAGGTCAAAAGAAACAGGAGATGCACAGCCAATGGATATGACTGGCAGAACTGTGAGATGTTTGTAGGTGATAATTGAGATAAGAACTCAGCCACAATATACAACATTTGTGGGTGGAAATCCAAAAAGATCAAGAAAAAACAGAATCACAGCAGTTTGACATGCTGAAATCAGTGCTCAATTAAACTGAATAAAAGAGAAAGAAACAAAAGTGACAGACAGAGTAGTTGTGAATAAGAAAAGAAGGGGGACAAGGGGTAGAAAAATTTTAACATTACAGGAAAAAGTTTATTGATTGATTATATGGAACCCCTAAACCTAATGTGGCGTACAAGAGATGAATTGAACATTAGTGTGTTCAAGACACAAGAATTTTGCATAGAATTCATGCCATCTTTCACTTACTCAATTTGGGCAGGAGGAGTGACGGCTACAGGTCCAGATTTCATTTGAGAAGGCTGTGGAGTTTTGAGGCATTTAGCTTGAGAGAAAACATAATTTGGACAAAAAGCAATTTGCAATGGAAAGAACCAGGAGGCCTTGTGTTACCCTTCAAATTATTAACTAGAAAACATATGGTGATTATTTTGAAATATTTGAGACAAACTAACCAGCTTTCATAAATAAGGTCCTCTGCCCAGCAAAAGTCCAGGTGAAAATCAGGGGTCGGATACTTTTAGTGGTCCTCGTCTGATGAGCCTGGTGAAGATTAGCTATTAATTAAGGTGCTGGGATTAGAGAGGTAAATCACTAAAGGGAAACTAAATAATAATAATTCATTACATTAAACAAATTAATAAGTTTGATTTTCAAAGATGTCAACTGCAGTAGAATTATTGATTTCCAAAAATCCAGCCTGTAAAGAAGCAATAAGGGATTTCTCGAAAAAGTGGGCAGAAAGAACAAAGAAATTGGTTACCAAATGGCCAGCAGAGGGAACATTTGATGTGATAATGTGTAGAGAAATAGAGGTCTTGTTAAAAAATAAAAAAATAAATAAATTACAAGACCAATGACAAAATCCAAAAAGCAAAATGAAAAAAGGGAACAAGAATTAGGGGTATTTGCCATGTTTAAGCAACATGGAATCAAATTATTGAAATTGGAAAGGAAGAATAAAAAGAATGAAATAAAAGAAGAAAGACCACCTCAGTATGCTCCTTCCTGCGATCAAACTGTAAACCAAATGCCTTTAGTATAGGGAACAATAGATTTAAAAGGGCCAATAGAATTGGAGGGATATGTACATGATTCAAACACAGAAACTGATAGAAATGAACAGAGCTGTAGAGATGAGGTGAGGGAAAGAGCAGACAGACATCAGGGAAGAACAACACACTCACACAGCCATGAGGGAGGGGCTGAACACACAGGAGCAGAGGCTGAGAACATTTACGCCACTGTCACAGCCACGACAAAGAGAAAGAGAGAGGACAACCTACCAGGAGGAGTCAAGGATTGAAAGAAGGGGGGCCAGAGACTGCAAAGAGGAAGAGAAAAAAAAGGTGAGCCACTCTCATATCATCGTCTTTCAGAAATGCTTGAAGAATTGGAAGACTGCCACAAACATTTAACACCAGTGGATGAAGAGGAGGAGAACGATCAAGAAAAAGAACTCGAAGAAGCCTGTGAAGGAAGAGTGACACCTACTGACTCCATCCAGGAAGCACTGGAAGATATGGAGGAAAGGTGCAACAGGACAAGAGAGAATCTCAAGCACGCTGTCAACATGACAAGAGAAGAATATGACCAAGCTGTGACATCATTGCGACAAGAGATAAGTGAACTGTTGAACAACAGTCAAACAGAGCAACTACGCCCAAGCTCACATGATTATGCCCAGCAAAAGCAGTATAAGTAGCTGGTACATTGATCATGCAAGATATAGAATATCCAGATGACCTGTTGAAATCCTGCCAAACACCAAGAAAATCAGCAAGAATAAAGAGCAAGACTAAAGCTCCGAGTTATGAGTGACCAATCCTCATCAAGCAAGGACACGCCCAGTACATACCTTGGGCAGGACAAGACCTGGAATCTTTGGTTTCCCGCCTTCCAGATATTCATGAAGGAGCAGGGAAGTGGATCAAGACAGTTGAGGAGGAAACGACTGAAAAACTTCTGACCCTGGGTGACATCAAAGCCTTGCTTGCCAAGTGCATGAGAGCCTCCAAGATGAATGACATCCTCAAGCAGTCAGGCCTTCTTCAAGTAGTAGATAGGCCTCAGGCAGATGGAGCCTCCTTTGACAAACATCGACGTGACATCTGAAGGACAGTGAGGACCGAATATCCAATGCAAACTGATCCAGATTTCCTGAAGGGGGAACCAATGGGAGAAACTGAGAACCCCACCACCTACATTCAGAAACAACTGAGACGATGGAAAGAAGAACCGGAAAGAGATCCAGAACAAGACAGAGTACTGACAGCACTCTTCAGGACCTCCATTGTGGAAGCCATGCCTGCAGCAGTGAAAGTGAAGCTGGAGGATGTGGTAGGTCTGAATTCAAAGTCACACAAAGAGTTCAGAGACCATGTGGTCCATGCTGTGGAACAATACAGAAGACAAGAGCTAAAACTGAAGACCCAAGAAAAGGAGCTGCAAAGAAAACTGACTCAGATGCAGCTTGAAGAACTACTCAACAAGAAGAAGAAGGTCCAAGCAGTACAGAAGGAAGACCTCTCAGCAGTGATGGCACCTGTCAATGCTTCAGTGCCTGTCAATCCACCAGCACCAATGAATGTGCCTGTACCTGTACATCAGACTGCAGCAGCACAAGTGACAGCTGCTGGAACAGTCAATACACCACAAGAACCAGCACCAGTTGTAATATATCTTAAACCAGAGCAATCAAACAACAGGAACTGGAATAGACAGCAACAACAAGGAGGACGTGGCAGAGGAAGATTTAACAACAACCAACAGAGAGCTGGTGGCCCACCAGGAGTGTGTTGGGGATGTAATTGGCCTGGAAGAGACTGCCCCATAAATCCTTGGCAACAGAACCAACCAATGGCGGTAGGAGTCAACTATGGACAGCCACAAATGCAAGCCCAAACTCTAGGACCAAAAGGTGCAGCTCTGCAGATAGATAGGGAAAAATTCATTGATGAATGGTTTGAGGTACCAAATTCAGTTCCCCATGTTACCTTATATGTAAATAAAGACTGTGTTTCTAAGGACTTAGGACCCATGATGCAAACAGCAGAAAAAGCAAGTGGGAAGCCACAGAAAATCCTCTAATTTTCCAATCAGCAGATAAAGCGTATCTTAAAAATTTGTGTGCTACTCCAATGATGGGAGTCCCCAGAATGGTTATAAACACAGAAATTGAACCAAAAGTTAAGGGACATCAAAAAAAGCAAACTGATTTAAGAAAATAAATGGAGAAACAAGTACCATTAGAGCTATGGTCTCAACATGATACAGATGTAGGGTTAGTAAAATCAGCCAATCCAATTAGAATAAATCTCAGACCAATAGCTAAACCACCTAGAAAGATACAATACCCTTTGAAACCTGAAGCAGAAGAGGGAATAAAAAAGACAATTGAGGGATTAATGAAAGAAAGAGTGCTACTAACTACAGTAACACCCTGGTTACACAGTGGTGAATGAGGTTGTGGAGGATTGGCCTACTGAAGTTCTAAACCAGCATACATTGCTAACTAATGTTCCACCTGTTGCTAATTATTTCACTGTGATTGATCTTTGCTCCGCCCTTTTTCAGCATTCCCTTAGTAGAAAAGAGCAGAACATTGTTTGCATTCACCTACCAAGGTAAAAAACATACATACACGAGAATTATTATAGAAATGCCTCATTTATATTGCTGTGAAACAGCAATTAAATGAAATTAATGTAGGGTAACAAAGGGGAGCAACATGTAATGCAAATGGACTTTGACAACTTCTTGAGAGCCATTTGATTGCTACTATTATATTGCTTGCAATCCTAATCTCTGACGCGCATGGTTTTGACCATTGCGCGAGGGGGGGAAGTGATTAGAAAAATTAAGCGACAGGATTACTGGTCGTCTTATTTACAGGCAATGATGGACGAGTATCTATCTGAATGCGACGTTTGTGCCCAAAACAATGTTAGGAAAGGAACATCTTCACCTATAGGCCATATACCAGTCCCAGAAGGGTCATTCAAACACTAGTAATGGATTATGTAGACAAGATAAAATCAATCAGAAGCAACAGAAGACTGAGTAAGATTACTACAAGGGGTGACAATATAGGAGGGGACCTAAACGAATCTGTACAGTCCCTGGAAATAAGACAAAGAGTGAAAAGAGCAAATACGGCAGACCCAAGTGTATACATACATTCGAATGGCCAATCAAGGGAATTCTAGAGCAATTTAAGGCCAAGAATGAGATAAAATATGGATTTGAGTCAATATTCATAATATAGATAACTTTTATCAAGAATATAGAGTGGATAAACTATATTTATTGTAATAAGCAGATATTTATTAACTATACTGATGATGCACAGAAAAAACATTGAACTGGTTGTTGGTCGAAAAAAGGCGTATGTGTAATGCTTGGAACTGACTGTTGTATTTATATTCCAAATAATACAGCCCCAGATGGGTCATTCACCAAAGCAATGGAGAAACTGAAAAACCTGAGAGAGGAAGTGACCAAGAACGCTGGAGCAGATAAGCATATTGGGAATTGGTTTAATTCACTTTTTGGGGCTTGGGGACAATGGTTAACTCAAGTGGGCATCATAATAGCTATTGCCATTGTTGTGTTTCTTTTGCTTTTTTTGTTGTATTGTGCCTCTCATTAGGTCTATGCTGACCAAAGCTGCGGCCAAACAGATGATTAACATATCGGTTAAACCAACTGGAATTGACATTGGGTACACCAACGAACACAGTGTGGGACCTGGACTGGATGACTTTGACTTGGATAATTTTGTGTGTAACCTTCCTGAGAAACAACGGAGTGGTAGGGAAGGGGTGCCTTTTTCTTTTTATTATTCTTTATTTTAATCTTTTTTTAGTAAGTCTTAGAAAATTTGGATAGAGTAGGCAGGAAGCTATAGGGTACTATGTATTTTCCTTTGGCATATGCCCCTTCCTGAAGTTATTTACTCCGTAAATCATTTATGTTGAAATTGTTCTTTATTATATTAAATCAAATGTAAAATGTGATCTTTGAATAAAAAAGGGAATGATGAAGGTTTTAAGCAGGTCCCTGTCCATGTAATGAGATAGTGGTATCAGATAAAGGGAATGATAAAGAAGGACTATTTTCTGAGGGGTGTCTGAGGGTCTGAATTATGTCAGGGGTGCAATAACAGTGATTATTCATTCAGCCCGGCCTCCAGAAAATATGTTTTATTTCTATTACTTCATTAATTCATATAATTATGACATGATTAAATTAATCAAGGAATTCATTTATTGGTATGATGATTAATTGGTTTACCACTGGGAAACGTCACTAGCAAGTTTGAAGGAAAATGAGGATCGACGAGCACCTCAGTGCTTAGCAGCATGAGTAGATTCAACTGGAGGTTTAAAAACCCACCATCTACTCCAACACCAGATAGTGCTGGAGGGTAAAGAGATTTGCCTGAGAGCTCCTCTGGCAATGAAGGAAAGCATCATCAGATAGCGCTTCAGGCTACCGGAAATGCCTGGAGTTCCTCTGGCCTCATGGGATGAACCAGTGAACCATTTATTGCATCACGTTGATTTGTTTTGATTTTGATTATTTGACTAATCATTCATATGGTCTACATAACCATGATAACCATGGGCAAGGCTAAAGATATCTTTTGCACATGCTTACATACATATTGCTGATTTAAGTCATTGATCATTGACCCCCAAAAGAGTGTATAGGTAGGGAAGCAGATTCTTTTACTCTTCTCTAGTCAAGTGTGAGGAGAGACGTTTGGGTCTGACTTCCTCTGGAGTGCAGCGTCATGAAGAAACCAATTGTTAAGAGGTAATGAAGGACCATTATTGGTTCATAGATGGATTGAAGGATGGGTGGACTTATGGTGTTGCACTCTGGGCAGAAGGTTTAGTGGTGAGACGTAATAAAGTCTCAGAGGGGGGGATGTATTGTGTAATTTTACTCTATATTGTGATATTTACTGAATATGGTATTATCTTACTTAAAATATGATGTATGATCATGAAAGCAATCAATATACTGATTAATACGTTGAACTATTCCAATACTAGATGTCTTAAATACAGATTGTGAAATATAAGAGGCCATCCATGGGCAGTACTGGTGTGTGGGAATGGAATTTAAGGGGGATACTTTTAAGGTTGTAATAGATACAAAATAACTACTGTCTCTTGGGAAGGTACAGAGAGTCTATTGTATTGACTTTTGAATACTGGTGTTTTTCCATTGGAGTGTACCAATGAGCTTAATAACTCTATGAGCTGTGGGAATTTCCAGAGTAAACTGATTTAATGTAACCATTTTGATGTAACATTCTTAAAAAATTGCTGATCTGGTCAAATTCCACCATTAAAAATGGGTCAAGTGGGCTGGTAAGCAATTGTAGCAAAACCAGACAAGAGCAACCAATAAAAAACTGGCACTGCCAAATTTGGTTAGTAAAAGGTATAAAAAGGATGTGTAAACAGACAAAGACTCAGAGGCAGTGGATGTGGCGGCTGTCTTCTCGGCTTTATTACTTTGTCTAATAAAGTCTTATTTTGACATCTGGAACTCAGCTGTTTGAGCTTCTTTGACTGCGCTGAAGAGATCTCCCTCTCTCGGGCCACGACATAGAATTGGCGTCACGAACAGGATTGGATTGAGGTCCGGCGTCCACGAGAGCCGTTGTGGGCGGAGCCTGGTTGACACACAAACTAATCAGAAATTACAGACCTGAGAAAAAAAAAAAGGTAAGCAATTCAAAAACTCAGCTGTTTGAGCTTCTTTGACTGCGCCGAAGAGATCTCCCTCTCTCGGGCCACGACACTAGAAAATTACAGGCAGGTGAGTTTTTATCAAGGTTGGCGCTAAACTCTGCAGGACTGTGGACTTCGAGGGCCAAAGTTGAGAACCCCTGATGTAATGTGGGACAGCAGCTTGAGTTTAGGTGGAACAATCAGAACAGATCCAAATGTCTTCTTTGACAGGTGCATGCTGTAGCCCCACAACTTGGATGGAACCACACAATTTTGCAGTTTTTGTTGTCGCAAGCTTCCAAGCTGTCCTTGCTTTCCGGTCCTTGACAAAGGCACCACAAGTTCTCAGCAGTTCTCTTGTTCCTGCCTTTCTTTGGTCCTATTTTAGAGGTTTCTTGTGTTTTTTTTCCAAGCTGGATCAGAAATCTCTTTAAGTGGCAACTGTCTTGCAGTCTAGACACACACACTCAAAAAATTGCTTTTTTTAAGAACAGCACTCCAGAGCTGTGGGTCAGGTACAACACGCAACACACCACAGTCTTTTAAAGTCCACAAAATAAAATCACAGTACTCTGCATCAGCCACAAAAAATTTGAGTCTGGACCTGCTTGTAGTATGGACTTCCCTTCTTTAGCTAAAGCTCACAACCCACAGCGTCCAAACAGAAGTCTTTGTCACAGCTGCTGCACGCGTCCTCTACAGTGCTGTCACGGTACTTGTCTATAATCATGGGAGATGTTAACATTAATTGGGATGAAAAATCGGCAAGATAAACTTTAAAACAGATCACTAATGACTTTGATCTTACACAACTGATAAATGGGCCCACTAGAATAACAAATTCTTCCAGAACACAAATAGATCTGATATTTAGTAATAGACCAAAACGAATTGTCAAATCCTTTAATATGCTGACTGGACTATCAGATCATAATTTGATTCTGATAGCAAGAAAGCTGTAGCAAATTAGCTCCCAAAGGGAATTGTATATAAATAATTACAATTAATTATGATTAATTACAATTATTTATATCGGCTGACAGTAATAACTGTCGCAGAGTTAAATTGCCATAAGCTGATCTGTTCGTCCAGCGAACATTCAGTGTAAATTCATACCAACTCTAAGAAACTCTGAACTCTGACCCCCCCTCCCACTTACACACTGTGACCCGCACCAGTCACTTAGTGCACCACTGGACTGCCCACTACCTCAGTCAGCATTGAACTGACCCCATTCAACTACCTCTTCTGTCACTTTAAACAGACTGACAAGCTCTTTTTGCACTACACTCATATCTGCACAGTTTTGTTTTGTTTAGTTTTGTTTATTTATTTAACCGATTTGCATTTTATCTGCCATGTGCCTTATGCCACTTAATCTAACTCTTTTCTACAATGTCCTTATTTGTATATCTGTATAGTTTGTTTTTATATTTTAAACTGTATTTATCTGCATTTTACGTCTACTGTTAGTGTTTTATTGTTAACTGTATGCACCATGGGTCTGAGAGTTACGCAATTTCAATTCTCTGTATGTATGTGCTGTACATGTGGCAGAATTGACAATAAAGCAGACTTTGACTTGACTTTGAAAGGATATTTCCATGGCCACAGAAAATACCTTCCTATTAATGCATTAGAGCATGTAGCAAGGGTCAAAATCGTAAAGGGACATTAATATGCAAGGCAGAATCAGCAACTCATGTAATTTGTGCACAAGAGTTTTATTAACTAAACTCTAACACACATAACTAATCTAAACAAACAACGAATAACATACACTCACGCATACATACAAAGTGGAGCTAAAGTGGATGAATGAAGCCATTAGAGAAAACAGAGAATGCAGTTATGGAAAAAGTCATTTAACCACCTGAGTAAAACCATCAGTGCTGTTTATAACAGGGTCTATAACTTATACTAAACCTCTGTTTCATTTAGTTAAATGTACTATACTTGCACTTCCTTTGTCGTGATGGAATGCAGTCTCGGATGAAATGTCTTGATGGTTTCAAGGTTTTTGGACTCACGATCACGTGAAGAGTAATGAATTCCAAAGATGTTCTGACTCGATGGTGATTGGGAGTTTCTTCCCAGGTGAAAAGTGAAGAAGAGTTAAGAGACATCAGCTAAGATCCGAGAATCTTTGGATGAATGGAAAGACAAGGCCACAAGGCCTGGCACAAAAACTTAAGGGTCCAGAAGAGTTCTAGCTCACATCCTCATCTTCTCAGAATCTAAAAGATCCACAGACTGGGTGTGCTGAGGCCTGCCAGACGCGGTAGCGCCGGCCCTGAGATTTAGCAACCAGAAGATGGAGAGTGGATGGGAGACGAGTGAAGAGACTAAAAGCTAAAAACTAAAAACTAGGCGGGTTACTGAAGTGAGGTCTTTTAAACCCTATGGAGGTCACACCTCTGGGGTGTCAAAGAGCCAATGGAGTCCTGAACTTTTGGAGGGAAGGTTTTACGACTCTTTGTCTCTGAGCATGGTAATTTGCATAGGGTTGGATTGGAAGTTGATATACAAACTATTAAAGATTCTTAGAACACTAATATGTTGCATAGTTATCAACATGCAATATACACTGTCATTTAGATCATCCGAAGACGAATTGATAGAGATCAAACATAGAATAAATGCGGTGATATTAACTAGTGATCTATCATAAGCATGCATAAAACAATATACAGTACAAAAGACAATATACAAAAACAGTAACAATATACACAATGACCTGAGGAAATGTGTGTTCATTCAAAGAAAGGTTTTTCAATGAATTAATTAGAGAGGAGTCCATTTTTATGTGCATTGTGTGTCTTTCCTATAGAAAGTGTAGTGAGAGGAAGAACTCTCTACATGCCATTAGGTCGTAAAGTTTATCTGGCCTGGCAAAAGTCTCCTGGTTGCCATCGTAACCAGGGGCCTGGTCTTCGTTCACAGACATATAGGCACTGAGTCTGGTGTTGGGTGAGGGGTCTGTGACTGTTTGTTAATCTAAGGAATAATTGATTTGTTAAATCTATTGAACAAATGTGTGTCTGATTGGTCCAAATGCTACAAAGCTAACCAATAAACATTTCACTCCATTTGTTCAAGATCAAGAATCTTTAAATATCCCCAAAAATATACAAGGTCAATTTGTAAGTGCTGCTCAGAGCATTAATTGGGAGACAGTGCTTTTAGGAAAGTCACCAGAAGAAGACAGCAAAAGATTCACAGATAAACTGCTGAGCTTAATTGATGAATTTGCATGCAGACAAAGAACACCATTCCTTGGAGGAACATAAAAATCTTAAATTTAATGAAAAAACGGGATATGGCCCTAAAGGTTGCAGTCAAATCTAAAGTAAGCAGCAATAGACATACTTTTATTATGTTGCGAAATAGCCCAGCAGGCACCAGACGTCTATGTAACGTCAGGTTGACGTTGGACATGACATCGGACAGACGTTGCATTTTGGTTGAAAATGAAAATCGGGTTGACGTCAATATTTGACGTCAATTTGACATTGACTTAACGTTGGATTTTGGTTGCACAACCTAAAAACAACAAAATCTCAACGTCAGCTGACGTCGGTATTGGACATCAATTTAACATTGACATTAGATGTTGAATTTACGTTGAATTTTGGTCACCCGACGTCGCAACCAAAATTTAACCAAATATCAACGTCTTATGACGTTGTGTGCCTGTTTTGTGCCTGCTGGGAGGGTAGTTAAAGAACTAAGGGTAGCTAAAGCGGACTTCTTTCTGAACATAATAGAAAAAGCAGGACGCAATACTAAGTCTATTTGGAGCCAGCTAAAAATATTAATGGGACATAATTCTATAAATCCTAAATCACTTGAACTTCTTGTTGATGGAAAACTTCAGAATAAGCCAGCTGAAGTAGCTGATGCTCTTAATAATTACTTTGTTGATTCAGTAGAGAATATCATTAAGTATTTTACTCCTAAATATAAGAACACTGTTTGTCAAGTTAAACAGACAGAACCAGTTTGATGTGATGAGAGTGATTAGATCCCTCAGGCCATCTCGAGCTAAAGATGCCATAGATGTCATTGAGATGAATACATGCATGTTGAAAGAGCTTTCAAAAGTATTAGTTAACCCGATTACAAAAATTGTAAATCTTTCATTTACTCATGGGATGTTCCCAAATGAGTGGAAATTAGCTGCTGTAATTCCCGTATTTAAAGGAGGTAATCGTCTATTCACTAGCAACTATAGACCTGTTAGCATTTTGCCCGTGGTTTCCAAGGTGGCCGAAAAACTAGTTGCAGAACAAATTATTCAAATCAAATCATCAAATCCTTTACATCCACATCAGTTTGGTTTCCGTACTAATCACTCAACAGATACAGCTACACTGAACAAAATTATAAACGCAAAAATTTTTCTAAGACTTTTTAAGGCCTATTTCTCTCAAATATTGTTCACAAATCTGTCTAAATGTGTGCTAGTGAGCACTTCTCCTTTGCCGAGATACTCCATCCACCTCACAGGTGTGGCATATCAAGATGCTGATTAGACAGCATGATTATTGCACCGGTGTGCCTTAGGCTGGCCACAATAAAAGGCCACTCTAAAATGTGCTGTCCAAATGAGTTGTCCAACACAGACTGGAATTTATTTTCTGTGTTTTTTTTTTCCACATCTGCAGAAGTCCACATAATGAGCTTACTTGAGCTGATAAAACAGCAGCAAGAGCAGTTAATTTATAAGGTGAACTACCTGACCAGCAGGCTAAACCCTGCTGGCCAAGAAATGAAAATGCATGAAATTTCCATTACGATCAATGCAGGAAATGGAGGACTTTGAGGATTGGCTTAAAAATCCCACCAGTTCTCAAATGAAGTTATATGTGGTGCGTTTTTTTTTTTTTTTTTTTTTTCATCTCATTACAGTTCAATTTTCCATTACAATCTAGAAAAGAACTGACTTTTTGTTCAGTTTAAAAAGGGTCATGACTATGGCTGTGGGAACTGGGGTGTTGAGGGTGCTGCAGCATCCCCCGCCACAGGGCCGTGTCTGAGATTTTCCTTGTGCGCCTTGATCATCCCCAAGATACTTAATTTTTGTGATAGTTTTGTGATTAATTATTTATTAAACTGACCAAAAAACAGTCCAAGAGTGCACATCAATTAGGCCAAAAAAGCTGAATGTGGGTGCTCTACCACACAAAAATAAGATGAAAACATCAAAGTAGGCACACCACACCATAGCTCCAGAGATAGAGAAGTATTTAATTATGTTCTCACCACAGGTGACGTTTCGAGCTTGAACGCTCTTCATCAGACAATGAACATACATGACAACGCCCTAATATACACACACACACACACAACTAAATCACATGATTGCCCACATGACCAAAAAAAAAAAAAAGGGCAAGGATCTGCTTGTCATTCAGCTGACGTATGGGATCACGCCGCCAATCGCTGTTCATCTTGTAGTTTAACAGCTGTTCTAACTTCAATGGCGGGGAGTTTGGTTTGGGAGAGGGGTCAGTCGCTCACTGCGGTCAAGCCAGCCGCCACTCCGAAATGCATGGTCAATCTAGCCGCCGCGCTGTTTTGTTGTGCGAGTATATACAGTGCATTACGGCGATCTTCCGCCGGTCCTTCGCCTGCATTCACTCAGCCAATTTTTTTTTTTTTTTACTGCTTAAGTTATACATAAACAAGAACAGGGAAATAAGAGTAAGGGTAATATATATTAAGAAAATTAATTATACTAATTAATAAAGTAATATCAGATTAACTGTCTGTAATATTATTATAATAATCTCTAAAAAAAAATGTATTTAAAATAGGCCTTATGAAATGAAATTGTCTAAAAGTGTTAAGTAACAGCCTAATAATTAAGGTTCAAACTAAATAATATCAAAATAACTGATGTTGAATTAAAAAATAAAAGCCCCCCAAACTCTCATGTCCAACCAGTTTTGCTTAGCATTTCAGATAGCTCTAAAAAGGAAAGTACCTGTTACCACAGACTAGTTTCACTTCAGATTGATAGTAGACCTTCTCAGATTGTCACTCACCCAAAATCAGGTAAGTTTGATGTTGCATTACAAAATAAAAGCCGTGTGTATACATGAATAAACCCATAATATGAAATTCACAGAGTAAATTCACGTTCACCTGTAAAAATATTTCATGACGTTTTCATTTACAAACTCTTTTCTTATCTAGCCCCACGTTCGGTTTCATATCGAATGTTCCTAAAGTTTTTGAACAGGGACACAGACCAGAATTATCAAGACTAATTTAAAATGAAAAATAGTTTAAATAAAAAGAGATATAAGATAGATATTCAAATCCACTTTAACAATTGGATTAAAGTGTCACAACACATCCAAAGATGAATACGAAAGGCAGGTTATAAAAAAACAATTGTTTATGGTTTATTTAAACATGGTTTATTTAAACAAGAAGCTAAAACTCAAGACAGCATACAACTGAAACACAAAACACTAATGAACAAATGAGAGATGAAAACACAATCTTAAATATAGTGTGAAATTAGGGTAATTAATGACAGCTGAAAGAACTAAACAAATCCTATGAGTACCCATGAAAACTAAGGAATGAAGGGAAAACGAATGAATACAATGTCGAAGAAAAACAAACTAACAATTAAATAACAGAAAGTCTATGACATTAACAGCATAAAACGCAGTTCCAGTTGCTAGCTCTGGCCTGCTGAAGCTGATGTTTAGTCATGCCCAGGCACTCCTCATGGTACCACCTGTCACAGGTATCACATAGGATCTGGAAAGTAAGAAGATGGAAATATCTTCGAAATGCTACATATACAGAGCTTCAGTGTAATATTGCTACTGTTTTTCACTTTCCAATTCTCCTTTCACATGTGAACAAAAAAAAAAAGAAAACTTACCCATTTTGTAACCCGATGCCCAGAGCCAATAGGCTTTGCCATGGAGCACATTGAACAGTTACTGGTCTCATCAAACACTAAAATATAAGTATGAACAGAAATAAATTGGAAACATGAACATAAGCTCTTTACTGTTCACTTCACGTCGATGTCCTTGTTTAATTGAACAACTTTACAACATCAATATAACATAAGTCACATTGGTTTGGGTTTAGTTCATGTTTCATGTTTTCATTTTTTTATTTATTTATTTTATTTTGTAATTTGGTACAGTCATGTTTCCTGCTTGTCATCTGCTTCCCTTGCTCCTCTTGTTATCCTGCCTTGTGCTCCCTTATCTATATGTGCTGATTGGTTGTTGTTGTCATGTTATTTTCCATGTTCTCATTGTTTTATTGTTTGATTGTGCACAGGTGTTCCTTGTTAGTTATTAGTCTGTGTATATAGCCCTTGTATTCCCATTGTCTCTTATCTAGCTTTGATGTTGTTACCGCTGTTTGATGAGTTGTATGTTTCTGTTTAGTGTAGTCAAGTTCAAGTCATTGTTTATTTTGTATTTTAAGTTTTGTCAATAGAACCTTCTCTATTCAACTCGCCCTCAGTGATTTGTGACAACATACTGCAAAATTGCAGTAATTTCAGTTGTTTTGTACTAACAACACACACAGAGATATTCAGGGAAATAATAAATGCAGCCTTTAATATAGTGTATTACCTGCAGTGACAATAACAATGTGTGTAGCTAGTGTCAAGACATTAACAGCACCATTAACAAAAATGGACACACATTCATTTAAGTTCCAATTCTCATAATTAACTATTACTTACAACTTTTGCATAAATGAACTCCTAATTACTGCTTATTAATAGTTAGTAAGGTAGTTGTTAAGCTTAGGTATTGGGTAGGATTAAAAATGTGAAATATGGTCATGCAGAATATGGCATTAATAATTTTAAAAAGAATTTTAACAAACTAAAGTGTTACCACAAAAACAGTCCACTTACATTTCCACTTCATTTATGTTCCTCTTCAGGTCACTGTATCTATTGGGTTGCTGTTTATATCTCATTGCAGATAAAATATATCCATGCTTTCGGGCCTCTGCATAGTCATCTGGCATCTGATTTTGCTATTTTCCAGAGCCGTTTACTTCAAAGTAGTATTACTATGTATTACCCATGATATTCCTTGCATGCTCTGAGTATGTGTCATATCTATTTGTAAAAAAAGTAGTTCTCCTGAATTTTTATGATTGCATGTGCTGCATTAGAAGCCATTGCCAAAAACTACTGTGTTTGTGTTACTGTGCTTCTGTGTATGCTGTTGCTTGTGTTTTGCCAGTTGTTACCATTCTGCATAACGCTGTTGAAGAACGACAGTCTTTGGTGAAACAGGTGAACTGTTTGTTATCAATAAATTATTAGATTTTTGTTACTGTCTATTTATTATCTTTCCAGCTTTATGTATTATCTATTTTATAACAGCTATAAGCTGCTCTGTCTTGTGGCTCACAATGACCTTAAGTTTTTCTGAAATAAATGGTCACTACGGTTTCACTGTTCTTTTTTGGACCCTGATCTTCATACATTTTCATCTGGTTTTCAAATAAACGTATTAAATTAGACATGAAGTTCTGTGCTGAAACAGGAAGTTAGCCTTTGAGAAACTTTCTTTAACTCTTTAGCTTACAGGTGAATTAAATGTAACAGACATCCCTAATAGAGAGACATGTTACATAAATTGGTGTGGCTAATATAAGATTGTATTAGATTGTATTTCTAAATTAATGTTTTGTATTTTGAGCTCTATTAACGTGGGATACTACTCTGACAACCCTACATGTTGTGGTAGTTTTGATGTAGTAGTATACAATCAGGCTGAGTACTGACCTGTAGAAAACATCTAACTGGTGTGAACTCTCCCTTCGTAGCAGTGTGAATTCTTATTATAACTAATATTATAAATAATATATATTATCTATTTTCCTCTGGAGCTGTATTACATATTGGTTTATTGAAATTACAATGTCACCGAAGGTTTACTCACCAGAATGTCTTCTACTACTGTTTTACCTTATACTTGACTTCTGCCTTGTGTATTTTAATTCTTATTTCAGTCAGATCTGAAAAAAAAAAAAACTGCATTTTATTTAGTGTTCCTCCACACAACAAACACTTGCATTACAAACCTGATGATTTCAGTATCTGCAGAGCCATCTTTTTCCGTTCATTCTCCATTTCCTTCCTTGATCTTCCAAACTGTACAGTGGGAACACTGGGAAATGCTCTCATTATTTCCCTTGCCATCTAAAAAGACAATATTTGAAACCATCATGTGTGCTGTGTTAGACTCCTGCATAGGGCAGCATTCCCAACTATAATGCCCCCAAATATTTTGTATTCTGTCATTTTTTACTATCAAGGTTTATTTAAGCACAAACATTGACTTAATTTACGGAAGACAACAGAGAGATAGGTATTACAACACTTAACATACCATGATGACAAGGACCCCGCAGCTACTGCCATCCTGCTGATATGGATGAGTCAAAACTCCTGCCTTCCATTCATTGTCAACCCAGTCCTTTTTGTCATGGCACTGTCTTCTCATTTCTAGGTTTTCACTGTATGTGATATGTTATGGGAATATGTATTAATTGGGGACAAAGCACACAATGTTTGCTATCAAATTATTAGTCTATTCCAAATTGTTAAGTTTTAATGTCATCTTAAAAAAATGTAACTACACCCAAATAAACTTCTTAAACGCTTGATTTCATTCCTGAGTGCATACCAAAAAAAAGTAATTGCATCACCTTTCCCAACACAACAGTCTAATGTAAATAAATATATTGCTTTAATGTAATACAAAGTATTTACAATATTTGCAACATCTCCATAAACTGTGATCTGATCAATTTAATCACTGAGCATACTGGCAGGTATTTCATTATGATATGGGAAAAATAAAAATATCACATACTTTATCTTTAGTGTATGCATGGCTATTGGGTTCATATTTAGTCAACTTAAATGTAGATAGGGTGGTCCCTTGTGAGTAGGGGGCGAAAAAAAACTCTTCAGTGCTTGCAAAAAACTGCATGCAAATAGCCATAGGATGCGACTTGAGAATCTAATAATGAGTCCCAAAATAAATACCTAAATTTTTTGGCAGCACGAATGGAATCAGCTTCCTCTGTGGAACTTTTTGAAGGATCTACCAGGTTCACCGTTTGGTTAACTGCATTTATGTACTGGAAAATGATAAGGGAGAAAATGCAACCAATATTGATTACATCTTTAAACAATGCACCAGACACTGTAACTAATGACATACAGAAATCAATTACCTACTCACCAGAAACTTCCAGTGGACCTTGTTAGTGTTCACAAATGACACAATTGCTTGGTAATTGTCAAAATTGACCTAATGACGAACTTACGTATTAATTACATTTGCATTGCAAACCATCAAGTACATTTACCTTTTTAAAGCAACATGAAAAGCTGGCAAATTCACAATTCTGTATGTAGTGTAGCAATTGCTTATTATTATTTATTAAATTTCAGATGTAAAGACTTGTAATAGTAGTCCCTGCAAACACACAGAGACAACTGCATTATCTACACTGTAGTCCAGCCACTGTGATTACCTTTGACAAACTTTGCCGGGCAAGCTGGGCTTTGTTCCCAAACAGAATCACTTGTGTTGTGTAGTGATTGAGAACGTAGATCGAGTTCTCCATCTGTAGCTCACTGGCAGTAAGATGAAAGAGGCCTTCAATTGTCTACATAAGAAATGTGGGAAAATGTTTATTTATTTATTTATTGTAAGTTGAGTTATAAAGTATACAATATGAAATATATCTCAATAAAGATATATAATTCTAAAGTGGAAGTTTCCCCGTCACTTCAGTAGGTTTGTTGTACTTTGTACTTGTATTTTGAAATGAAACTCTAAAATTCATTCATCAATATTTCAATGTTTTCACCAAGACACATATAAAAAAAAACACAGGTTAACTAACCATATGTTTATAGTAACACTTTAGGAAAATTTAACTTCATTTGTAACTGTGCAGGAAGTAATGCAGAACAAATGGGTACTTATATATTAACTACCACTATTAACTAATATGGAATGAGGATGATTAAATAATCAGTAAGTAATAGTTAATTTAGGAATTAGGTAGTTCCTTATTAGGTAATCTCATGCATGAATAATCAGTAAATAATGAATGAGATTAACCTCATTAATAACTATCAATTAACTATAACAATTTATTGGGAATTACCAACTGCATAATAATCACATCATTAACATGTCCAAGACATAATAAATTGCTGCTTACTCTGATGTTAGCAGCAATGCATTTTATGTCCACATTAAGAGTAAAAAAGCCTACTGGTCACATGTCAGGCACGTAATGCTAGTAATTAGTAATTATTTTGGTAATTCTTTATTAATATTATTGTTAATTGTTAGTTTTTAACATGGCTAATCTCATTCTGTAATTACTATTTACCTAATGAGGAAGTATGTCAATCCGAAATGGCCTATTACTCACTGATTAGTTCATATTGTTTCCATATTATTTAACAATGCGTCAATTCCTGCTTACTTATTAAAGATGGAGCATTATTGTAAATGTTACCATGTTGACAAAATGTTGTTTTCTAATAGTTAAATAGTGTTTATGAAATGATGCTATTCCATCAGCTCTAACATTCTTGACATGATGCAACTCTTATAAAACCCCTACAAGTTTTATACCTAGAGGTTTACAGTTATGATAATTAACCAAAGCTTGTGTAACTACAGTTTTAAGAGAATGAAATGCACACTATACCTCGCCATTTAGCCACCGGTGCGGTTGAAGTGTACGGAACTCGCTGTGATGAATAATCATTGTTTGTCCTTTGATTTGGGTAGGGATCAGAGAAACCACAACCTCTGTGTCACTCCTTTTCCACAAGTAGGTGAGCTGTATGCCAAAGTTTCCTCATGGTCCTCCTGCAGGGATGGCCTACGCTGTGGTGAAGGCTTTCCTTTTCCAATAGGACCCTTGGGCACTGAGGACTCAACCTATCAACAGTGTGTTTAAAAATATATGACATTATCAAGGAGCCTAATGTAACTTTTACTGCAGTTTAATTTTATTTCCTTTTTTTCAATACATTATTCAACAAAATTGTACAAATTCATGATGGAAAAGGGGTTTCGCAGTTATATATTTTGGATTGCCTGCAATTCCCTTGGCTGTATTAGAAATAAAAATGTTATATTATGTTTAGAGTAAGCCCATTACTGTTCTGTAGAAGGCATGACTGCATTACATTACAGTGTACCTTCTTGCTAGATGTCTTGAAAAGGAATGGCTTGCGGATTGGTGTTACACATCTCCCCCGCTTTTTCTGCTGTCTTTCCTTCCATTTTTCCCAGTCCACTCTGTGTGTCTGCATAAAGTAAGGTATTGATGGAAACAGTCATTTAGAATCGAAATAAAGTCATTGAAATAGCTATGCTGGTTTACATACAGTATCAATACATTTCATGGGATGAGATACAATATGTAATTTTATTTTTATATAGTTTTCCTTAAAAAAAAAGTTACCCATCACATCTTCAATTACATATTTATTAAAAAATTCAAATCTTTCTTCTGAAAACTCTCTCAGAGTCTTCATACTCCTTCAGGAGAGCAGTGTGGCTAATCTGATAGCGGGCCACAAAGTCATGAAGCCTAGTGAGCCGTCCGGAAGTAAAACGAATGTGTTTTAAATCCCACTGGCTCTTCTCCATTATTCCTTGCGTTTTGTTGTCTGTTGTTATGTTCTGAGAGAGGAATAAAGAACAGTTGATTTTTTAACATAATTTAGGAGTTAACCACAATAACACTACTGAGACAAAATTCATGTTATGTTAAATATATTATAGTTACTTGTCTTGTAAGTTTCTTTAGGGCATCATATCTCCTGGAGCACTGCCTATATTGTGGTCCCGTCCCATGTCACCCAAGGTCACCTTTATATTAAAAGAAATTAAGGCATGTGTTTAATTTTTAGAAAACACATAGCCGGATATTTCTATCCAAGAAAGGAATATGTTACTTAATTCTGACACACCTAGCATTATCCCAGTCCATAATCCAGCATATGGAAGGAGATACTTTTCAAGGTGATTGATCAGGCCTTTACAGTAGTACACATTGTGCTCTCCATATTTGTCTAAGAGAGCATTGGAAATAGTTTCTTTGCAACATGTTGCAAATCTGTTGATTCCTTTCATGCCCTAAATGTAATGCAACAGTGTATTATTAGAGGTGTGTTAGTAAACTGTAGGTATTCTGGCACAATTCAATAGAATACATCAGCCTTTAACAGTATGTCCTCCATAGTACAAAATAAACAGTACTGACAGAACATTAAGAAGTTTCTGCTTTGACCTTTTTGACAATGCCCATGTCCCTGAAGTAACACATAAGTATGATTGGACATATACTTTGTTCCATGTGTTGTTGATGTAGTGTAGATTTTGTCCAAAATTTTGACAGGGCAAGAAACTTTAAGGCCGAAAGTAATGAATCATGTACTCTTCACCATAATAAAGCACTCTTTAGTGTTTTGGTGAGCTTTACAACTTTACAACACATAGACAAAACAATGTGTATGAAAGAACCACATGACCCAAAAAAAAAATTGATACAACAAAGAAACAGTTATAAAAATATATAAAAAATATTGCAAACAACAAATGGACCATGATTTCATAGGTGTTTGTGTCTTCTGCCGCTGTGGACTTTATATTTATTTTATACATTTCTGTCTTGGTATATATAACAACGCTGTGTTTCGGTGTTCAAATGGCAGATAAATACTTTTATCTTTCCTTTAACTGTAGTAAGCCATATAATAAAGGGCATGTACTATCTGCAAATTTTGTCTTTGAACAACACTTTTTTACAGTTACTTTCTGTACTGACAGAAGGGGTTGTTGTTCTGATTTTGGCCTACTATTGTTTCTGGATTGACATGTTATGCAATTGTTGTGTAAATGTGTTCTGTAAAATAGCAGCAATTTCAAATATGTTATGTCACAACATATACCTTAAGCACATTGTATATGAGTTACTCAGGCATTTATCTAAGTACATTTTCTCTTTACAAGATTTCACTTGATCACACTTGATGCGCTCACATGTACTTACACTGTACATATCTGAAAAAGTACTGTAATATAAGGTAACTACAAGGGTTAAGTTTAGGTTAAAGGGTAGGTTCAGTGTTAGTACCAAGTTATTACTAATAGGAAGTGCACAGTATGTACACGGGGAACAGGACTAATAAATGCTACCATACTTTTACTTGATAGTAATATTCCAGTATTCCTTCAAATCTTTTTGCATTACAATATAAAACTAGATTTGACATTTACCTTCAAGTCTTCAGCGTCACCTTTGGTCTTCGTAGTCACATCCAATGGTGTCCCTATTTTCTGCAGCCATGACTGTAGGTTTTTGAAGTGTTTTTCCACATTGGCCCCACTGCATGGACTTGAGAACACAACTGCAGCACTTTGAACCAAGTCGTCAAGTTCTTCCGCAGTGCTTACAGTTGTGAAGGTACCAAATACGTGCATTGCCAGATGGTAGTGGCTCGGTGCGCTGTGGAATGTAATAGAATAATTTGGTTCAAAATTGAAAACGTGTTCTGCATATTACTAAAAGTTAATTCATCACATAGAATCTGTATGAATTTCTTCAGACATTTAGCAACTTTCACTAAAACAGGAATGTCACAAACACTATTTTGTACGCTAAAAAGGGTTTGCAAGAATAGGTTCTGCTTACTACTTTCTGCACATTTCTTTGGCATTCTTCATAATATGGCTAAGGCATCTACGAAGAATGGGCATGTCAAAATCCTCCTGTTGTGCTTTTCCACTTGTGATGTCATAGTAGTGGTTCATGGTGTCTTTTAAATTTTTTTTGGCATATGACAGGCATATTGCCTGCATTAACACCATTGAACCATCGCAGAGGACTATGATGGGTGACCGCATGCCTTATTTTCCAAATAACCTTGCCACATCAGTTTGAAATGCCTCAAGAAAGTATGTAACTGAGGCTGTGGTGTGGTCGCTAGTCAGATATGTGGCAACAGGTAATGGAGATGACTTTTTGCGTGGATTCCTGACCACCAGCTCATATACATAAAACGGTGGAGAGTCTTTCTCTTTTCTCATGATGCTGCCAGTTGCATCTAGATATACAATGTCCTCCCGGCATCGCTCCTGATATATTTCGATGCTTTTCTGTGACCACAGTAGGACCCCTTTTGGATGTAACATTACTTTCTGGAGGACCTCATCAGGACTGTTTTGTTTCTTTTCCAGCATTATCTGAAGGCTAAGGATTTCATTGCTGTGTTGCCGACTTCTCTGACGTGCTTCCCATGATATTGTTTTGAGGACACTGGGACTTGAAGCCTCATCCCTACAGCCGGACTCCATTACATCTTCGGGCATTTCTGTTAATTTTTCTAGAAACATGGCTCGTGGGAGCTGTTTTTGTAATTCCCGGCCCAGTGCATTTCTGTCATTTGCTCAAACAGGCCTCCTTTTTAATTCGGTGCGATTATGTATGCTCTGTTCCCCCTGAAACTCTACTGTAGCTTTAAGGTCCTTCTCACTATGTACAGTCACTGTAACCGCGACTGGGCAATCTTCAAATCTACAGTAGCTAAGACACGAGAATTCAGGGCCTGCTTGTTTCAAACCCAAACCCTTCAGCCGGTGCCTTTTAAAAGCAATTGAACAGTATGGGTGTATGGTCCTCAGCCGTTTTGAAATCACATTCGTCCACTGGAGGTCATGCTGTGACTATTGAAAAATATATATTGTGCCTAGTAAACATATTACATAGCTGAATGTTTCTATAAGAAATTTTGTCATATTTGAGGTGTTGTAAAACAAGACATAACAACATTCAGTGATGCTTATATCAACATGAAACAAAAAAGTGCTTACTTTACGAAATGCAATATGCAGTCTATAGCGATTGTTTTTAGTGTTTGCAATGGCAAGTCTAGTGCACACTTGTCCCCAGAAGCCATCGTTATCTGTGACATTGTCATCAAAGTTGATGAGATTCTTTTTCAGGGATTCAACTGTCTCCACAATTTCATGGACTACTATATGTTTGGTTTTGTTCTATTGGGTGGAAAAAAATGCATTAATGCAGATCAAGATCATATACTTGGACATGGTTATTGCACTAAATTTACTTTCACGGATGAATGGTTAACAATTGAATTACTCACCCCAAATAACTTGAAGGAGAGCACTCTGGATAAAATCAAAAGGGGAACACGTTAGAATGACAGCATACAAATTGCTGCTATCGGCCTAGCCTATATACTGTTCTAAATGATCCGTAACCATTACATCTGTTATCACTTTAAGTACTTTTGCATTATATTGACAAGAAGCATCATGAGTTTTTATTCACAATAATTAAGACAACTGATCGAACCAAAGAGTGTAAAATAAGAATGGCTTTTGATACATTTGACTAATGGTGTGTAACAAAAAGAAAAGTGATTGCCGTAACGTTACTCAAATGTACAAACACAATCCAGCTGTGTAAAGCAATGGGGCTTATAAATTTAATAAAAGATGCAGTCACCCTTGCTCCTTCTTCGACATCTTTACTGTCCTCACTTGGTGCAAAGGTACGATTTTTGGTGTTTACCAAGAAGCAGCCATCCTGTCGTGTACTTTTAATCATACTGTAGTGGGCGGTGTTGCCTTACTAATAGATGACGTTTAGGCTTCGCAGGTGCCTGACAGGAACTTATTCCATTTTTACGCTTCCTGACAATTGTAATGTGTAACGTGCATAAATATTTAATACTACTGTTTTTCCCCCCTTCAAATCACTTAATATTTCAGACCTAACAAACATCACTTTGAAATATGTCTCTGATGTACATAATGACTACACAAGTGTGTAAGTGTTTTTAAACCTAGTATTAAAGTATTCTTTATACAAGGTAGGAGGGTAGAAGACTTGCAAGATTGTGTCTTTCTTCCATAGACCATACATTCCCTTTTAAAGGAATGTTTTCAATATAATTACAAGATTAAAAAAAAAAAACAAACAAACAATGTAGTTTTCTAAGTTAGGCTACTTAATTTTGCATTAATGTTGAATTTAATAGTTTCTTCGCAAACTATTACAGTACTAAAACATTAATTAAAAAAAAAAAAAAAAAAAGTGAATGTGCTGACCCACTCCACAGATGATAAACATCCATCCCTATAAGGACTCATTATCCTGTTGCTCCCACTGGTGGACATGAGTTACCACCTGTCCAACTTTGCATTTATTTATAAACAGATGTAACAGTGAGTTCCCTAAACTCATTAAACTGGGGCTATACATGGTGTAGTTTAGACAATATTATTAAACGCAAAAACGGCGGGCATAAAAACACAAAGCATAATGGCAAACACGTGAGACAAATCCATTGGCTGCTTAAGCACCATGGACAGCGTTAGGGATTTGTATGCAGCAAATTTTTTAAGCCTTAAGGGGTGGTCACACTGCACTTTTCGTTCCATTGACCTCCATTCATACGCATGCGAAAGCGTCAGACCGGAAACGCAAGCCCGTGCGAAAAGTTTTCGCATTTTCGCTGCGTTCCAAAGTTCAAGCTTGGTGAACTCTGCCCTGTGAATTCACATCACGTGACACCGTGTGACCAACGGCAGATCTATATACATCACAGCATGACCTCGTAGCTGAATTAAAAGAACATAAATTTAAAACTGCAGCGCTGCAGGAAAGTGAAGTAGATTGTATGTTTTTACATTTTAGGTGTATTATTATTTGTCATGTATTGGATTTAACTTTTTAAAAAGATGCTGCAGAACATGACGTCATATCACGACCGTTGCAGCATCCGAGGGAATTTTTAAGCAGGAAAAACATCACAAATAATTTTTTCCTCGTTGAAATCATATTGCATACCGTAGTAAGATCACAGACAAACCTCTGCAATTATTACAAATGACTAGAGGTCATCAGGTAATACTAATCCCATGCGAATAGGGCTTTAGATACACCAGTTCAGAAACTGATAGTACAAACTAACCAGGCACTTTGTGAGAAATGCCCACCAAATTACAATAACAATATTCTGATATGTTTCTCAACCTTTATTTAGAAAACAGCACATTTGACTGACATTCTGACATTCCAGAAAGACCATCTTGACACTCAGAACTGTGCCATTGTTGTTGCAAGAAGGTCAAAAATTCTCCACAGTGCTTGTCAAGCCCCGTCAAAGACCTATTTTCCTTGGCACAGAACTCCACGGATTGAATTTGTTGGAGAGCCTGCTGAAGATCATGGAGAACAGAACTGGTATTACACTGCAATAAAGGCCCTTCTTAAAACGAGCAAAATGCACTTAAATCTAGTTTAAGTGTACCAAAATCAAGCAAAAAAATCTGCCAATGGGGTAAGCAAAACCGACTTGGTAAGAATTCTTGAAAGTAGCATAAATATCTAGTCAATAATAAATGCTACTGGACCTTAAAACTAGATACAAATTCTTAAAACCAGACTTTTTGGCTTTTTATAAGAATTGAATAATAAATAAGTTAGTGAAAACTGCATTAAAACTAGAATATTTGAACTTGAATCTAGTCACTAAAAATACTATTGGGTCTTAAAACTAGACAAACATGCTTAAAATTAAACAGTTTTCTCTTTTTATAAGCACTGAATAATAATAATTCTAGGAAAAATTGCATTAAAACTAGAATATTTGAACTTAAAATCTAGTCACTAAAAATACTGTTGGGTCTTAAAACTAGACAAACATGGAATATTTAACCTTAAATCCAGCTTATTTCGATTTTTTTTAAAGATCACACAAAAACCTAAAATGAGATGAAAATTCTCAAAATAAACATCCCCCTTTGGAGCATAGAAAAGCAGGATAAACTGATTCCAAAGACTAACTTACATTTTTACAACAAAAATTAATAATAATAATAATAAAATAAAATAAAATACTTGGCACAGATGTACAGCAAATGATCTGCGCAAAAAAAACTATGCCTCAGTCTAGCTGCATACACAACCTCAAACGGCAGTCATTTAAGCTTCAAACAGCAATTACTAAATCAATGTACTGCATTAAAAAGATAGTGATCCAAAAATTAAAATTCATACTCAAACCTTTATGTTCTTTCAATCCTGTATGAGTTTCTTTGTTCTGTTGAGTACAGAAGATGATATTTTGGAGAATGTCGGTAGCCAGACAGTTGATGGAAGCCATCGACTTCCATAGCATGAAAAAAAAAAAAATACTGTGAAAGTCAATGGCTACCATCAACTTTTACCAACATTCTCCAAAATATCTTCTTCTGTAGTCAACAGAACAAATAAATTCAAACAAGTTTGAAACAACATAAGGGTGAGTAAATGAGGACGATTTTCATTTTTTGGTCAACTATGCCTTTAATGTATGGCAGATTCACGAATGAACATTTTCCTCTTAAAGAACTGGGGTATAGCAAAACAGGATGAACAGTCCAAAACTAAGACTGACTAAACACTGGCACAGAATGACACTGTAACCTCAAACAGTAGTCCCGTAAATTACAAACAGTAATTACTCAAATGTATTGCATTATTGTATGTCAGAGACATGAAACACTACTGAAAATGGGGAAAAAAACTAACAGCACAAATCAAGTGCAAATGGGAGAAAACAAAACAATAAAACACTGCGGCTGTCTCACAGCCTCAGACATACAACAGGTTTGAAACCGTAATTAGTCAACAAACATTCTCCATTCTTGAATGGCCTTTTTGTATGAGGGGGTTGCATCCTGCTCGTGGATGGCATCTCTCAGAACTTGTGTTTGCAACACAGACAAGAGTGTTGAAAGACACTTTGGATATGTGAGATGGAATGCATAGTAATAGGCCAGGAGGGAGAGAGGCCCCTCGTGGAGCAAGTCTTTGTCAAATGTTAGAACTGGGGTTGTACCTACAACCACCATGCAGTTCTCCTCACCAACCAGCAAGACAGGAGTGGAAAATGCGCGCCTGTGGATGTAAGTATCTGGATCCTGTGAAGGCTAGAAAACCAAATATAAAAAAAATACAGAATTTAGATTACACACACAGCAAAAATCAAAATAAGATCTGGGTCATCATTCACTTTTATAGAATTTTATTCCGACAATGGAAGTGAATGCTGACCCAGATCTGTTGGGTTATCAACATTGTTTAAAATATCTTAGTTTTGTGTTCGGCAGAACAAAGAAAGGTATAGATTCAAAACAACTTGTGGGCAGGTAAATGATGACAGAATTGAAATTTTTCTGTTAACTATCCTTTTAAGTTATTTTTTATTTTGCATGGCAAATTTTACATAGTGCAATTATCACTACTGACGTAAAACTCACCGTCAGAATGTGAAAAAGCCTCACTGATTGGGACCTGTTTCTTCGGTACTGTAGAGCCAGATGGAAAGAGCAGCGGCAGGGCAGTAAAAACAGCAATGGTTAAGGGGGAAAAAAAAAGGAGATTTATATAAATATCAGATAGAAGGTCTGTGGGTATAATCTATACCACTGGTTTCTGATCCTGGAGACCCAGGTCCCATGGTCCAGTTCTTTGAAGCAGAGGTATGCTTGCAAAATTTTTGTTGGTTTTCTTGCTCCTTCAATGCATTCGAGTCAATTTCTTCTGAACTGGAACTCCAAGTCTAATAGATGGGTTACAACAGCTTTGTTTGGCTTCTTTGCTTTGTACATTTCTTGCAGAGTCCTGTAATGTCTTGCCGGGGTTTTCTGGCTGTCAAGGCTGTTGTCTGGAGCATCAGCTGCAATTTAGCCATACAATATAATTACTGAACAAGACGCACAAAATCAACAATTCGAGAATATATTCTACATAAAAATAAGGAATAATTAGGCTTACATATATTACCAAACATTATGTTATTTACTAAATACACTAATACATTTTAAAGTAAGGTGGCCAGACGTGCCACTTCCTGGGGACACGTTCTGCACAGGATTTCTAAATTGCCTAAAATAACCAGGTGTTGGTTGTTTGCAATAGGCGCCACCTGGCCACCTTATTTTAAAGTAAATTTTAATGTACTTACATGATTCATCGATGCTGTCATTTTCTTGCCGTGGAGTGCTTCATCTTGAAAGTGGTGACCGATTGACTGTTGATGCACTGGAATTAGCGTCATAATCACTTGCCACTGCAGCAGAAGGTTCTCTGTCCTGACGTGCTCTTTTGGAAGGAGGCTGTTTGGCCTTCACGGGACTTCGGATATTTCAAAGTCGCTTCAGAAGCTTTTTGGCAACAGTGTCCTGTACAACAGAACAAAAGCATCAATGAATAATTTTGAAGCAATGTTAGCAGCAAAACAATGTTTTTTTTGTTTTTTAAATAATTAATTAAATGATGTCACTCACCCACTCATGCCTAGATCCAGTTGACTTATCTTTTATCATAGGGTAGTATTCCACTAACTGTTTTGCCATGGGAATAACTTCATATTTAGTGGGATATTTGTAGTCATCTGAAGACGCTCTTGCAATTGATATCATGTTTGTCATGGTATTTCGGATGAGCCGGCAGAACAGCTCCTTCGATACGGTGACGTCACCCTCTTTTCCAAGACGCTGCTGCTCAAAGTATGTGCATCTCATGTGTTGTAGTTCACTGTCAGTGAAGAGAACATATTCTGGGCTGGGTAACTTTAAAAACTTTGAAGTGCTGAGGTCATTTTGTTTTGAACTGTCAGTATGTTCGTCGTCTGCTGATGAACCTTGGACTTAAACAGGAATGGTGTGTCCCTAAAATACAAATATATAAATTAATCAAATCAAATAAAGTCATTTATAAATGTATTCACAGAGTGTCTCACATCTATGTATACATGTTATTCTTCAACCACACCAACTTACATATAAATTATCTGTACTGAAATTATGCCCACTAACAGGTTAAAAATATCCAAAAATACGTATTTGAAGTTAATTACATGTTCTTCCTTATCAGTCAAAAGCCGGAAGTGCTCAGGACCAGGAAAGAGATCTCGGATATCTTCCCGTGAGAGAGTTGGTAAAATGTCTTCCCCAATGTTAGCAGCTTAGAACACATGCAAATACATTAGTCAGTGTAACTCAGGTATACTTTGTGTTCCGAAGACTTTAGATATTGAAAAAAATATACATCTATGTCAATATAGCTAATTAAAATAGCTTACCAATATATATATATATATATATATATATATATATATATATATATATATATATATATATATATGTGTGTGTGTATATATATATATATATATGTGTGTGTATATATATATATATATATATATATATATATATATATATATATATATATATATACACATATACTTATACAGGGTTCGTACACATTTTTACCAATGAATTTCCATGACTTCTGAGACAATATTCATGACCTAATGTTCCATTATTTTACAATAAGAATAAAAATCTGTTCAAATTATCATAGCATGTTAACTAAAATTAATGACCATTAATGCTATTGTTTGTTTTCTTGTTTTAGTAATAAATACAAGCTGCAACTGCGCCAGACGTGAAGGTCCTTGCACACTGAGTCCGAAATTTTTGTGGGCGTTTTTTCATTTTTTTCTGTATTCATCATCCTTTCCTATCAAAATGCATGCTACGGATGTGAAAACGCAGAAAATCGAACCTGATCCGAATTTTTTTTATGACTGACGAAAGTTTTGGAGGCAGTGTGTAAACGTGATTGACACAACGTTTTTTATTCTCCATTCTGTCACCGATGGAGTTTTGGTTCCTTGCCGCTGTCGCCTCTGGCTTGCTTAGCTGGGGACACTTAATTTCCAGCGATATCGTCGACTTGATTGCACAGATACTAATTAAACTGAACTGAGCTGGACGATGACATCACTGAATTCAATAATGAAATGCCTTTAACTGAAAATTGAGTGTTTAATCTTGTCATTTTACATTGACACACTATTTTCCTATTTTGATATCGGAAAGTTGCTTTGACACAATCTGTATTGTTAAAAGCGCTATATAAATAAAGGTGACTTGACAACGTGAGGTCATATTTATTTATTTTTTTTACCGTGTGAAAATTTCGGACCAGTGTGCAATGACCTTTACTCCACACAAAGAACATATCGCATCACTGAATATTATCATTTATTTAACTCAGTTAAATGCAGGACCAGAAGTTCGTTTTGGAAACTTTTCTCTTTCGCAGCTGTTTACTTTCACTTAAGAAAAAAACAACAATGCTAATGAGGATACTCATTTTAATGTAATTTTGTGTGTATTTTTTTGTGTGTATTTCTTAAGTGAAAGTAAGAAAACCGCTCTTGATCGTTTGGAAATGGTGTTTGGCAGGCTCCGCACTTACAATCTTAAGCTGGCTCCACAAAAATGTCACCTTATGAGAAAATCTGTTAAGTTCCTTGGGCATATAATTGATCAGACAGGTGTTTCAATGGACCCAAGCAAAGTTGACAGCATCTCTAAAATGAGCAGTTCGGATTTGATGGAGCTAGATGGAGCTACTCCTTCTCAGAAGAAAATAAGATCATTCCTGGGAATGGTGAAATGCTACCAGCACTTCGTTCAAAACTATTCAGCTGTAGCGAAGCCTCTTTTTAGTCTTCTGAAGGGCCAGCAGGCAAGAGCAAAAAATCTGGGGAAGCAGGGTCATGTTCACCAGAATAGAAAGCTGAAGCCCAGTGATTGGACAGAAGTGCAGGACCAGGCCGTCGAGAGGTTGAAAAGATTATTGGTCGAGAGCGTTGTCCTTGCCCATCCAGATTTTAATCGCCCTTTTGTACTGGCAACGGAGGCATCCTTAGATGGTATTGGAGCTGTCCTCTCACAGGTCCCGGAGGGGGAGACAAAAGCCAGGCCAGTAGCCTTTGCCAGCAAGTCTCTTTCTCGGTCGCAGCAAAATTATCCAGCACATCGTTTGGAGTTTTTGGCCTTGAAATGGTCAATATGTGATAAGTTCAGTCATTGGCTCAAAGGCCACGAATTCACTGTCTTGACTGACAATAATCCCTTGGCCCATATACTTACAAAACCCAAACTTGATTGTTGCGAACAACGCTGGGTGGCTAAACTGGCGAGCTACAACTTTAACATCAAGTATGTGCCTGGTCCCCAAAACACCGTTGCGGATGCCCTAAGCCGGGTTCCTTTTGTCAAAACTGATGTCACGCAGAGATTGCTCAAAGAGCCATATGGAGCACTTCTAGCTGATTCCAAAGGAATGTCAACAGATTCAGTATGCGATGCCTTCAGACTTTCAAGTGATTCGGATAGGAGGCAGAGTGTCCTTAACACAAATCAGTCATACAAACACAACATTCAACAAATTAGCGAATCAATGATGATCCCGAGTGAGGAGGTCTCTGCTACATTGGATTCGCATGTCAAGTGGAACATCGGTGCCAGGGCTTGAGCAATGGCTGTCATCGATCACCTACCCCAAGTGATGTCAGGAGGACAGGACACGCTGCCGGCATATACGGAACAAGAGCTGTGTGAAAAACAACTCAGCGATAGGCATCTGTCAAGAGTTATGTATTATGTCGACTGCCAACGTAGACCTTCAAGAAGAGAAAGAACAAAGGAATCAATGGTTATCATTCGATATCTGAACCACTGGGAGAAGCTAGTTGTCAGAAATGGTGTGTTGTACAGAGTGTCACTTGACCAACTATCAAAAATTAAACGTCATCAGTTTGTTGTCCCAGAGTCTCTGGTGAATGTGATTCTTAAAGGAATTCATGACGACTGTGGCCATCAAGGTCAGTCTCGGACTATTAGCCTTACAAGGCAGCGTTTCTTTTGGCTGAACATGGATCGAAATGTAAGAGACTATGTGCATAGATGTTACCGCTGCACTATGAGAAAGACTAGTTATCCTTCTCGGAGAGCCCCCTTGGAAAACATTTCTACAAGTAGACCATTAGAGCTTGTCTGCATAGGCTTCTTGTCAGCAGAAGATTCCAGAAACAAGTCTGTTGATGTCTTGGTAGTGACTGATCATTTCACAAGACTGGCACAAGCTTTTGTGTGTAGAGACCAGTCCGCCAAACAAGTTGCCAGGGTCCTATGGGACAGGTACTTTTGCATCTATGGCCTTCCAGAACGGATTCATAGTGACCAAGGCCCATGTTTTGAAAGCAAGTTGATTCGTGAGCTTCTAAGGGTTTCTGGGGTGAACAAGTCACGCACAACGCCGTACCACCCAATGGGTAACGGGAGCGTAGAACGCTTCAACAGAACCCTTGGAAATATGATCCGAGTTTTGTCACCAGATGTGAAAAGAGATTGGCCTAGATGGTTACAGACGCTCTCATTTCTGTACAACTGCACTATCAATGAAATGACAGGTTTTGCTCCCTTTTATTTGATGTTTGGCCGTGTGCCTCGTCTGCCCATTGATATTCTTTTTCGTTCAGTTTTGAATGATCCTCCTGTAACAAGCTGATACGTTTGTGACCACTCTGGTCAAAGACTTGAAAGAAGCATCCCTGATCGCACAAGAGCATGCTACAAAAGAAAAAAAAAAGACATGCAGAGTTGTACAACTGAAGAGTGAAAGGACTGGTCATTGAATTAAGTGATCGTAAGCCAGAAACTCACACTTATGGGATCCGTAATCCATCTACTGGTCAGGAAAAAGTGGTTCATCGTAACCTGTTGATGTTGGTAAATTTCCTACCTGTCAATGTGGAGAACCCCCTTTCTGATCAGCTTTCTGTCGTATCCAACTCTTGTCAGAGGTCACCTTCAGTCCTTTCCTTGTGTGCGGTGGAGGATGAATCTTTGAGAAGAGATGCAGGAGTGTCTGAGCATGAGGAGGACAGCTACAGTAGTGTTACAATGGATGGAACAGTGATGACGAGATTATTACGATGGGACGATGCTGGCAATGACTGTGAGATTGATTCTATGTCAGTTCAAGAATCTGGTGCCAGGGACAGAACCATTTGTTGGGTTACAGACCTGCCTGAAAAATGTGTCCAAAATGAGTCTGATCAAACCCCAAGTGGAATTCCGACAGATCCCTTGAATAGGGTTGATCCTGTTGCACCAGAAAGTCACACATCTGAATTGTCCAAAGATGCAAGAATGTCTGTTTCTGGTGAGAATGCAAGTGGCGGTTCTGATTTGCATGATTCAGAGACAGTCCTGTCTGCCCAGCCACACTCACAGGCACCTGCCAACACACATGCAGCTGACATTGTGAATGTACCACTAAGTTCTAGCTCAGTCACACAGGTCAGGACACGTTTTGGTCGCATCATTAGACCTGTCGACAGATTAATACGTTATGTCAGCACAGGCTCTGGTTAAAGACACAAAACAGAATGTTCAGGCTGTTTGTAAGTCAGTGTTTAGGGCCTTCTCTGCTTAGAAGTCATATTTGAGTTCATGTCCCTTTGTATATTAGTTGGAAATGTGTTTTATTAGTCTTATCAGTTTCAAATTTGAAAACAACGGATCAGAAAGCACATACCTGATGAAAGGTGTGCCTTCGCAAACTCTAATGAGATTCTACACCTTTTAATTTTTTTTTTTTTTTTGCTTTAGCATTGTAACGTGAAGTTGAGAATGGAAGGATATTGTGGAATGTATGTAGATGTTCTACTGTCAGTAGCTGGTGGGAGAGCTTAGTGCTACTCTCCCATCACTTCATCCTAATGGGATAATTGTATACTTGACTCGCCTTTAATAGGAAATCCTTTTGTATTGTGTAGTTCTTTGTTGATGATAATCCACTCGTCATGCATTTATTTTATGTAATTCAGTGGGGGTGGATGTAACAGGGTTAAAAAGAACATTTAATTTAAAGAGTAAAGATGTGTGAATTTCATAAAATAAGGGATTTGTTTGTATTTGTTGCTGTTCGAGAGGCTCCCCTCCCCTCTCCCCTCAAGAGGCTCCCCTCTTGTGGCTGTTAATGGTATTGCAGATGTACTATTTTTTCCCTCTTCTCTTTCCATACCACAGCAGATTTGAGTGTCGCTGCTGTGGTCATATGTATATCTGCAGTATTGTCTCCTTCAGCCAACCTGATTTGTACCCGTTTTTCTATCAAAAATGTGTGTTGGTTTCATGTTGATGACGTTATAAATTAACAAATGCTGTTTAAATGAAGTTATCATCTACAGTTTATTGGCCAGTATTATTACATTGTTACTATTTACAGGTGTACTGTTACAGTTTTCACGTATCTAATTGTTATGTGTTTTACCACAGCAGATTTGAGTGTTGCTGCTGTGGTCATATGTATATCTGCAGTATATTGTCTCCTTCAGCCAGCCTGATTTGTACCCGTTTTTCTATCAAAAAGATAAATCAAAGCTGAAGAAATCCCATGCGTGAGTATGTCCTTACACATCCGTTACAGTGGCAGTCCACATCTCAGCCCATTCAACAATGCTATTGGTTGCTTTGTGTCTTCTCTTATTCCTATTGGTGGGTTACTGCAGTTTTGAAAATGTATCCGTTATTTCCCGCTCTGCATCCTCTTTAAACCGCCGTTAAAAAAGAAGAAGATGATGAAAAAGCTCCGTTTACAACAATAGCCTTTGCCCAGACACATATTATTCAGGTAAGTGCAGTTTTGGTGTTTTAAATGTTTTCTAGGGGTGTAATGGTACACTTATTCGTACAGAAAATTGTACCGAACAAATACAGTGTCATTTTAACCACTGCACGTGCGGAACTTAATCCGTTTCAGTTCATATCCGTGAATAAATCCTCACTATACATTATTACTAGGCTATACATTACATCCTGTAATCGCAAGGTTTGTGTTTTGTTCTTTTCGATAAGAAACAAAGTCTCATATTTAAAATTATGTCTATTTAAATCCATCAATTTTCCGTTTTGACGCTCTTTGATGTGGCATAACAGCCCGCTGCATGCGGAGAGCGCGTGAATTTGATCATCCCTTCTCTTTAATTTTCTTTTCTACAAGTTACAACCGGTTATAATGCGAAATAAACACGCTAAATAAACATGTCACTTAATCTCAATCAGTTTTGCAACCGTGGAGAAATGCCAATAAAACAGCAATAACTTTACCTCAGGCAGTGTCCACAGCTTGTTGCTAGAAAATTGCAATGTGAAAACGTGGAAATTATATGTTTGCATACTTTTTTTTTTTTTTTGTAGTGTTGGTCATTGTATCTAAAATATTTTAATTTAATTTAATTTATCTGTTGTTAACTGCAGCCCTTAATATTTTAGTAATGTGCTCTAATAGGGATCCCTATTGTATAGCATTAGCTGAGATTTTTTATCCTTAAGATAATTGTAATTATAATTGAGTTTATTTAAAGGCAGACACACATTGTTCAGTAAACCACCGTTTATTAAAAAAAAAAAAAACAATTGTATGTTTTCTCCCCCATGCTGTAGCAAAAATGTTTGAAACTGTGACTTCAGAACTGAGGTACCATTACATCCATAATGTTTTCATTAATATTATGTATATTATTATTATTATCATCATCATTATCATCATGTCTAAAAATAGCCTGTCTAAGACTAGGGCTGCATCCGAAAATTTAGGCAGCTGATTTGCTGCCTCGCTGCCTTGTGAGGCAATAACTTTGCAGGCAGCATTTTTGCATGAAGGCACCTCATGAAACTAATTTCGGCGTGACGGTTTAATGATCTACAACTAAATAGAACGAGTTTTGGTGATTAAACAAATATTTAATTACTATAATGCTAATTTCTCGCTACAAATGACATCAAAACTGCAAAAAGTTAATCAGAAATACACGCTTACACACAAACTAACCACCAAACGCAACTTTCAGACGCCATCTTTATTTTTTAGCTCAACCGTCATGGATTGGAACGCACAGGATTGTGGGATATCAAAGGCAGCGAAGGATACATCTATGCTGCCTTCAAAAATCGATCAGATGAATGCATCTCATGAGACAGGAAGTAAGCTATCTTTGGATTCGGACGTGCCTTGATGCCTTCCTGCCTTGGAATGCTGCCTCCAAAGGCAGCATTTTTCAGTTTTCGGATGCAGCCTAGAAATAGAAACTAGAAACTAAGACAGGAAAAGGCTCTGTAAAGCAGCTATCACTTGGAGAGATGATAAATGCAGAACAATACTAGAGATTAGGCAGAAAACAAACACGGAATGGCTTGGTTCAGTAGTTAAAACTAGGAGAGTGCTAAACGCTAGACAATACTCGGCAACTATATCAGGATTTGAGTGTGTGTTTTATAGTGGGTGTAATAACCTTCCGGTGAGCGTGTGATTTGTGACAGCTGTGTGATCAGTGCAATGGATGATGGGAAATGCAGGCCAGTGTGATGTGTGGTGTGAGAGTCAATATGATGGAGAGGCGACCTCTTGTGGCAGGCGGACAGAAGGCCACGAACCAGATTCGTGACAGTATGTCTTTTTAATAACTATTGAATAGCTTAAAGGGTCATATTCATGTTTGGTATATATGAGTTTGAATCTTCTTGCTTGAAACGTTTCTTTCAATTAATTCTGTCAAATGTATCATATTCTGGTTATAGAAATCACATCCAAAAGTATACTTTGCAAGAGCGTGTAAAGTTCGGACATGTGACTGACCAGATAACATGCTGATTTTATGGATGGGGAGGAGAAAAGAGCTAAGATCATATCTAATTGGTCAAGACACCCATTGGGAGGTGTCCAAAAGCCGAGTTTAAAACTTCAGGATATCATAAAACCCTCTCTCTTCTCTTCTAACTTTTAAGCCATGGATTTTGTCATCACTTTCTGCGTTCTTTGAGCGCTGTTCCAGCTTGCTTCGGCCTGCACGCCAACTGCTACCACGATGAGAAGAAAAACCACCTAGTCACGTTACATAATTTTATTCTTTTACTTTAGTTTCTTTCCGTTGAGTTTCGTGTTCAAAAGTTAAGTTTGCCGCAAGGTCCAGCACCCACTTCAAACTTCAACTAGCAACGAACTCTGTCACCCAATCAGCAACCTCGGGAAACCCCCTTTCCTGCAACAACAACAACAAAAGGGAATCCCTTAACACAAAGGCAACGCAAGCAAGTAAACTCCAGATTTTTGCTGAGATGGTGCATTTAATATAAATTTTAGCCTCATTGAAAAACTCACTGTGAGGGTTAATTAAGTGATTGATGGTTGTTCAGGTCTATGCAATAGCCCATATTGCTGTAAACTTGGGATTTCACATTTTCATTCTCTTAAACTCATCCTTTCATCACTTTCTCTCTTTCTGCAACTTGTGTGAATGCGTGTGTTCATGTGTTAGATTAGTTTATGTCTTAGGTTTATATAAATAAAGTCTTATTTATATTGAAAAGAAAAGTATCTTGTGTTTTGTGCTTACAAGTTAATGTCTTAAACTGCCGATCTTGTTACTGTACTATTAAATAGTGTTTTCACTATATTTTGGATTTTAATATCCAGTGCAGAGTTGATGTTACAGTGATGTATATATGATGTTCAGTGAATCGCTGCCAACTCAGTGATCAGCTGCAGAACAGTGATTCTGTCCAAATTCCCTATAAAATCATAAATGATTCCCTTTGAGCTAAATTGACCTGTTTCCCTTACATTTTACAATTACATTACAGTACTGAACCATCTTTCAAGAGCGAGCGTTTTGTGTATCCCGCGCTGAACTCCCCGAGATTAGAGAAGCAGTCGTCAGTAAAATGACGTGTTTGCGGGCGGGGTCAAGTTCGATTCTTTCAAAGCCGATTCTTTATTTTGGGAGACAATAACTTTATCGTGCACTTTCGGATTTACAACTTTGCAGATCATTTACATTCACATACAGCTGCATTACACACAGGCAATATTGGAAATGGCATAATAGGGGCACTTTATCAAGATTTTTGATGAAGAGAAAGGCAGACACTCTGAGGGAAATAACAATAAAGGCAAAGAGATAAAAAGATTTCAGCTACTGATGTAAAATGTAGAAGAGTTTAACCAGGATTAACAAAAGAATAAACACATCAACATTCACAGATGCAACATTTTCTCTCAAAACTATCATCCAGTAACCCAAAATGTTACAGACACTCATTTATTATTAGTTTATAAACTAACAGATTGAACTGGCTTGCCTTTTAAATAATCATTAAAACATATGAAAATTAGCTTGATACAATGATTAAATGAAATCTCTTATTATTTTCAGATCTACAGAAAGTCCCCGACATTGATTTTACATTATCTTCTTCATTTTCATTGATTCGTCAATTGTCCTCTATGTATTTGTTTATTTCCCACCAAAGAATCGTTACAGATTAAGTTTTGCCAGGCCAGCTTTCAGATAACTCATAGCATCTTTATTTGCTTCTTCAGCTTCAGCGATTCTCTTCATCTCCTCCAGCTCTCGCACCCAGTCTTCTTTCCCAGCCTCCCTCACTCTGGGGATGAAGAAGTCCAGATGCTGAAGAGTGAAGGCAGAGTCTGGTTTTAATGCGATCTGAGACAGATGTTTGATGGTCTGGTATGCATTGGACAAAAGAACTAACTTTTGGTCCTCAATCGCCTGCAGATCTTTGTCAAGATGATCCATTATAACTGAAAACCACTTCGTTTGTTCTTGAGCTTCATCATACATCTTTTTCAAATCATCAAACACAATTATAACGCTTGAGGTGCTGATGATGTATTTCTTGCTTCCTTTGACATGTTTGCTGTGGTGACACTTCCCTGTGCAGACGGTGCAGTAACCGTTTTTCATGACTTTACATTTGCTCGGATTAGAAACCCACCAGCAGTTAAACTCATGGCAGTTTTCCTGACAGACAGTGCAGGTCGTCGCCTTCCTGTGTTTCCATGACTTGCTTTCAATGGGAATCATCATTTTGACAGTCTTTTTGACCTCAATGATGAAGTTTTTACACTGTTCAATCTTTTCCTTGTTTTGTCTCATTGCCTCCTGAATCTGAAGTTTTTCAGCCTTTTTCTGCTCTTTCTCTTGAATTCGCAGCTGTACGTTGCTGATAAACGCCTCAAGCTGAATGCGCTCAATCAGGACATTTGAAGTCAGCTCCAAACTTCTTCTTTCCTTTTCATCCAGAGACTGAAGGAATTTCTCCATCTCTTCAGTGCAGTTTTCCCAGGCGTTTCTTTGAGTACGAATGTAACGTTTCTCATTGTGACGGGCTTCAGCATGACAATTGTTGAATAAGAAATAAACAGGTTGGCCACTTTTGTCTCGTCTGCAGGGGATTTTAGCTTTATTAATGGCACCGAGGACATTTTTGGGTGGCAGACCATCAGAGTGTGTGATTAAAAATACAATGTTGTTCACAATGTCATTCCCGAACAAAGACAGAATTGAACCGATAATGTAATGCTGTCTGTCTGAGAGACGGTTCTTAGACGCTTGAGTCACAAAACAAACGGCATCGACTTCACAAACTCCATCATTGTTCTGAAACAGCATGGCTAAATTCCCAGCAACTTCCAGATCTTTGTCCATTCCTCTAGTGTCTCCGTAGCCTGGAGTATCAATGATGGTGAGTGAAATGGGACTCTCTTCAGGAAAGACCTCATACATTGTGATTTCAGAGGTTTGTGATTCTGATTGATCTCCAGCTGCTTCTTCTGTAATTTCATACCATATTTCATGCTCAAATTTCACTCCCAGTAAGTAGTTGACCATAGTGTTGATGATGGTGGTCTTACCAGCACCAGTCTCTCCCACCAGCAGAACAATTTTGTTTTGTTTACTGGAGTCTTTTTTCCCACAAGTCCATTTTCTGACTCTCCCATTATCATCGATCACTTTCTTCTCTGTATGTAAACGGAATCTTTTTGGAGGACCTCGATGAATCAGTGTTGTTCTGCATGGTGAAAGATGTCGCTGTCTGTAAAATATAAAGGTAAATGTTTCTGAGAATATTTATGTAGCAAGAATTTGACATAACAGTAGCCATTGATATACAGACTTTGTGTTACATACTGTACTTTTTTCAACACGAACAAATTCATGTAATAAAATATTTTAGTAAGACAATCCAAGTACAGATAATATTTGAAAAAAAAAGAAAAGATATTCGTAGCCAGCAAACACACAATGTAATCATAATTTATTGATACTTTTTCTTCATTTCATGACTTACTAATTTGAACCAAAAAAATCAAAGTAGGCACACCACAGTTCCAGAGATAGAAAAATATTTATTTATGTTCTCACCACAGGTGACGTTTCGAGCTTAGACGCTCTTCATCAGACAATGAACACATACATGACTCCACCCTTATATACACAACACAAAAAAATCACATGATTTTGTTTCAATATGTTAGATAATGTTTCAATCCTAAATCACATGATTGCCCACATAACAACAACAAAAAATCTGCCAGGGCAATCAACAAATCATATAACAAAAGTACAATAAGCAATCACATAAAAGTGAGAACAGCAATAAATTACAAGCGTCAAATTTTTAATGACTTACTAATTTACAACGTTAGCAGGACATTGCATGCTTGTAATTTCATTACCATCATATTACCAACTCACAATATTGTCAATATGATTTCCTAAGGTTATAAGATAACCAAGAACATTCCAATTAGACATTATAAAATGGATAGTTCTGGTCCTTAATTCTGATTTGCTGATCCTGTAACTTCATTATATCAGTATTACTGTATCACTGTGTCTGTGTGTTGCTGCAAAAGAAAGAGTGAATAGCTTGCTTTCCAGGTAGAAGTTCAGTAATTTCACTTATGTAAAAAATGATTTAGAAAACTTAAAGTGGGGGAGTTATCATCCTCAGACTTGAAAAATAACATGGGAAAACTTATGGCTTTCACTAAAGTGTGTGCTGTTATGACAGTGTTATATATTAAAATAAAATATATAAATTGTTTGCATGCATTATTTTATGGCAAACTATGTACAACTTTCATTTTATATTTTGGACAAGTGTCTTTTTTCTCTCTGAAAAGACCACTGTAAAATTTAACTGACGATCTTACTAATAAAATTGAGTGAAATTAACTATTTTGAATAAGTTAGTTGACTTTACCAAGTTTAACCAAGTAATCTCAACAATTTTACCACAGAAAGTTATTTAGTTAAATAGATTTAACTAAAATGAGTATCTTTAAAGTTTTCGAGTGGTCATGTGCAGTTCCGCCAATAGGTGGAGGTGATCTGCAATGTAATGCTCTTCTGACAGGAGACTAACGGGAGAAGCACATGTGAGAGTCAGCTCGTGTTTGTCATTTTTTAATCACTCTTTCTTTTATCACTTATAATTGCTTATTATACATCAACTGATCGTGTAATAATCATATTAAATACGGAAGCAATGCACAGCAACATTGGATGTGATGTTTTTTAATCAAACTGTAGGATTGTGCTAATCAAAATCAACAGTCTTGCGTCATTGATCTTTGGTGGCATGTTTTCCATCAATGAACATTTTTTAATTTTTTTCATAAGGTGCACTAAGCGAACTTTGCCAAATGATGCTGACATTTGAAAGCACTCACTTCTCCCTATCATTACTAGACATCCCCCTTACTGCTGATTGGCTGCAAGTGGGACTCGGTCCGACCCTGTGGACAAAAGCATTTTTCAAATATTGCTTAACGCACCTTTAATGTCTTTACTTAATGATTTTAGTTCAACTTACTTGATCATTTTAAGTCAATCAGTTTCATAATATTTTCCTAGTAATGTGAATAGTAATACGAAGTTAGTATAACTAATTACAGTTTGAGTCAATTATGTAGGCAAGTCACTCTTGCATCATTCCTAACCCATGTGGCCCAGTTTTTTCAAGAACATTTACACCTTGTTACTGTGCACTATAAAGACAGTCCACATGATTTCTGCACTCATTTCAAATCTTCCATGTGAGGGCATTTTGTCATATGGACTGATTTTATGGCAGGCCATAGTTATAATATAATAAATAAACTGATTATAAACTGTCCTTGTGTGAAAATGGTCTGTATAAAGATTCATTTAAAATTCTATTTGATGTACACCAGGGAAGACTAGACAAATTCTAACAAAGCATGCCAGTCATGTATTATGTTAATGATAAGCATTCTTTTTTTAATATCATTTATATTTAAATTATTTTTAAATTTCTGTATTGTGTACCACGGACTGCTCAGTCTGCCCCGATGCTTATGTTAGGACTTTCTGTAATATGGCCAAAGGAAAAAGCCAAATATTAGATATTTGTACACTGCGTAGTGTGCAGGCTCAGATGTTAAGCGTCTAAGCCAGTGAGCACCTTTATATTAACAACCCTGCTTTTCATCAGTGTTAAATATAATACTAACATTGGGCGAAGTCATAAAACCTATTTGTGTGAATTTAAATATAAACCTATAAAAACCACAATACAGTACACGTCATCTGATATGTTCAGATATCACAATGCACACATTCAGAAGCACTACACTGTGTCTATTATTAATAAAACAGCTTTGTTACTAAATTGCTACATTATATGTAACTGGTTAAAATAACCGTCATTTTTACCCTTATGGTCAAATATTGCACTACAAACATCATCAAATGCTTTAGCTAACTTATTAATGCCAAGTAACTATGGTATAGCCATGGATTATCCCTTACATCATTTATATAGAAAACAAATACATTTCAACTCACTCGAAATTCATGGTTATTGCAGGATTGAATGACAACTGAAGGTCTTCTGGCAAGTTTGACACACTCTTGTTGTGGAAAAATATTTTCCAACTTTGTGTCGAGGTGGAATAAAACTCAGAGAGCAATGCTATCAGAAAAGTAGGACGTTTATTCTTGCAAGAAGTTTGTCTGACATACAGAGATTCTGCAGTGAGAAGACAAAAACCTCTATACCACTGTGGGGTTTATATAAAGATATTATCCCCTCCCCCTCATCTGGCACCTCTACGGATGCTACGTATGATTTCTCAGAACTAAGATACAGCAAACACAGGATGTCTCAAAATCATGCAAACCAGTTCTAACCAGCTTGAGGATCCGCTGAAGGGGAAGACAGTCTATGAGCTAAAAACTTCACGTATACACACTCTTATATTGAATGTAATAGTAGGAAAACAAAAACACAAAAAATTCTCATAAAAGGAAATTTCCTTCACACTTTCCAATCTGCTTACAGCAAAACAATTAATTTAACTGTAAAACACTGTAATTTGAATTTATGTGTAACCGGGTGGTAAATAGGATAAAAGTTAGTTTCTCTCTTTGCGTGTTTAAACCCATTATTTCATTGTTATTTGCTGTGTTCTGTAAATTACAAAGTCAAAAGAAACAGTGAATATCTGTATTTTCCTGGAGTTGTCGGTAGGTGGTGCTGTGTGTGTTATGTATGGGGAAATGCGCATGCACACTCGTTCTCGGACATTTTGTGTGATTTGCAGCGAGCAGTACCAGTGAGACACACACTCTCTGTGAACTGTGGCAAATTTAAAGGGATAGTTCATCCAAAAATGAAAATTCTGTCATCATTTACGCACCCTCAAGTAGTTCCAAACCTGTATGAATGTCTTTGTTCTGCTGAACACAAAGGAAAATATTCTGAAGAATGTGGGAAACAGAGCAGTTCTGGGGCACCATTGAATTCCATAGTATTTTTTTTTTTCCTACTATGGAAGTCAGTGGTGCCCCCAAAGCCTGGTTACAAACTTTCTTCAAAATATCTTCCTTTGTGTTCAGCTGAACAAAGAAATTCATACAGGTTTGGAACTACTTGAGGGTGAGTAAATGATGACAGAATTTTCATTTTTGGGTGAACTATCCCTTTAAGACCATCCATTGTAAATATGATATTTCCTGCTAATATTCTTGTGAAATATCATTTGTGGATATATATTTTGTTGTGTTGCTCCCGAGAGCTGTGATATTTGTAAAGTTATATTGTATATAATGTCCAGTGGTATGACACCACACCATGTGGTGTAGGCCTGTTCATGTTTGCTTTTGCAAAACATCATACACTTAATTTTGCAAATGTTTCATGTGTTTTCATGTGACTTTTCATGTGACACTTTATGTGATTATCTACAGTGTATAGCATAATATTGGGAATTTCAACCTTCATGAAGTGAACATGAGGTGTAAAGTAGGAGCTCATCGTTATGTGTTATTTTCTCTTATTTTTCACAAGTAATGTGCAAGTGGGTAATGTAACAATGTACTTATGATGCTTTGCTTCCTTTATACAGTATTCCCACTGCTGTATTATGCCATATTCAGGGCCGCATTAAGATCTCACTGAGTCTATGACTTACTGCAGGGCCCCGCATCACAATATACAGTCAGGTCCATAAATATTGGGACATCGACACAATTCTAACATTTTTGGCTCTATACACCACCACAATGGATTTCAAATGAAACGAACAAGATGTGATTTAACTGCAGACTGTCAGCTTTAATTTGAGTATTTACATCCAAATCAGGTGAACGGTGTAGGAATTACAACAGTTTGCATATGTGCCTCCCACTTGTTAAGGGACCAAAAGTAATGGGACAGAATAATAATCATAAATCAAACTTTCACTTTTTAATACTTGGTTGCAAATCCTTTGCAGTCAATTACAGCCTGAAGTCTGGAACGCATAGACATCACCAGACGCTGGGTTTCATCCCTGGTGATGCTCTGCCAGGCCTCTACTGCAACCGTCTTCAATTCCTGCTTGTTCTTGGGGCATTTTCCCTTCAGTTTTGTCTTCAGCAAGTGAAATGCATGCTCAATCGGATTCAGGTCAGGTGATTGACTTGGCCATTGCATAACAATCCACTTCTTTCCCTTCAAAAACTCTTTGGTTGCTTTTGCAGTATGCTTTGGGTCATTGTCCATCTGCACTGTGAAGCACTGTCCAATGAGTTCTGAAGCATTTGGCTGAATATGAGCAGATAATATTGCCCGAAACACTTCAGAATTCATCCTGCTGCTTTTGTCAGCAGTCACATCATCAATAAATACAAGAGAACCAGTTCCACTGGTAGCCATACATGCCCACCACCACCATGCTTCACTGATGAGGTGGTATGCTTAGGATCATGAGCAGTTCCTTTCCTTCTCCATACTCTTCTCTTCCCATCACTCTGATACAAGTTGATCTTGGTCTCATCTGTCCATAGGATGTTGTTCCGGAACTGTGAAGTCGTTTGGCAAACTCTAATCTAGCCTTCCTGTTTTTGAGGCTCACCAATGGTTTACATCTTGTGGTGAACCCTCTGTATTCACTCTGGTGAATTCTTCTCTTGATTGTTGACTTTGACACACATACACCTGCCTCCTGGAGAGTGTTCTTGATCTGGCCAACTGTTGTGAAGGGTGTTTTCTTCACCAGGGAAAGAATTCTTCGGTCATCCACCACAGTTGTTTTCCGTGGTCTTCCGGGTCTTTTGGTGTTGCTGAGCTCACCGGTGCGTTCCTTCTTTTTAAGAATGTTCCAAACAGTTGTTTTGGCCACGCCTAATGTTTTTGCTATCTCTCTGATGGGTTTGTTTTGTTTTTTCAGCCTAATGATGGCTTGCTTCACTGATAGTGACAGCTCTTGGATCTCATCTTGACAGTTGACAGCAACAGATTCCAAATGCAAATAGCACACTTGAAATGAACTCTGGACCTTTTATCTGCTCATTGTAATTGGGATAATGAGGGAATAACACACACCTGGCCATGGAACAGCTGAGAAGCCAATTGTCCCATTACTTTTGGTCCTTTAACAAGTGGGAGGCACATATGCAAACTGTTGTAATTCCTACACCGTTCACCTGATTTGGATGTAAATACCCTCAAATTAAAGCTGACAGTCTGCAGTTAAAGCACATCTTGTTCGTTTCATTTGAAATCCATTGTGGTGGTGTATAGAGCCAAAAATGTTAGAATTGTGTCAATGTCCCAATATTTATGGACCTGACTGTATATAGCTTTAAATAGGACTTTTATCTTATCAAAATTTTTGATGCATTGAAATTTCATAATTGTTGTAACCAATTTCAACATCACAAACATAAATAAATAAATAAATACTAAGTAAAAACAAGCTTATACTTAAGACAAGTAAACAGTCACGAAATACAATAGAACAAAGAAATCGACCTACTTGAAACACTTAAAGCACTGAATAAGAAATATTTTATCCTCTTAATAGAAATATTTAGAAATATTTTATCCTGCGGCCTCATATGAGGACATTATATTTTAGGGAATTTCTCTGAGACTATACATGCCACAGTTTTAAGTCTGGATGTCCTGTACAGAGCACATTCAGGGCTTTTCAGAGATACCAAATGATTGGATGTTTCACCATGACCACTCCCTCTCCTTGGTCTTCAAAAATGTCTGAAATTAATTTAGTGACACTCTTATGGAAATATGATAATATTTTGTAATTATCATTTAAATCTGTCTAATTTTTAAATTGTATGTCATAAATCAACATCTCAGGAAAATGTTATGGGGTTTCAAATCAAAATATGACTTTCTGTTACGAAACAGGACATTGATTTCATACATGTCCTCATATGAGGACACCGGGACGAAAAGCATGTTTATTACACATTTTGGGAGACATAACAAATGAATAGGGAAAGAAATTATATTTCAATATTCTATGAAATATTATATATTACTATGAAAATCTTGTCAATTATTACTCCCATTATTACACTTCTTTTTTCATTACGTTGCCCCAAAAACACATTAATATGCAAATTAGATTTAGTTTATAGATACATTGTATATAATGAGAAAACCCGTTTATGGCCATTTTACACCCATTTTGCAGAAAGAAAAATGGTATATCGAATCGTTCTGTTATAAAATAGTTGAGAATCATCTTTATACAAAGTTTGGTTAAAAAAAAAAAATCTTGAAAACTAAAAATGTATTGGTGATGTCTTTTTGTTTTTTTTTTAAAGAAATCGAGTCCCAATGTCCTCAAACGAGGACATAGCATAACTTATGAAATATCATTTTTAATTTTTTTTTTTACATTATTTTTAATGCTCTAAACAATGTAAAGACATGAAAAAAAATAATTATTTCCTAAAACTTTTTTCTCGGGTCTTAAGAGGTTATTGTATAAAATAAATGTACAAATAAACTGAATAGTCTTCACTGCATACATTCAATTGAAATTCATTCTTATTTATTTTACAAAAGTGATTCGGTCAAAGACAGTGAGTGATTTTCTTTCTAATGTTTGACACAAATGGCAACAGCAGCTATATTAGGCTGCTTTAGAGGAATAGTTTTTAAATTTAAGTTCTATCGATGTTCTAAACCTGAGTTTAGAATATGAGTTTCCTTTTGCTTTTGAATGCAAGAGTATATATTTGGAACAATACTGGTAACCAAACAGTTGCCGGGACCCCAGGACTTCGATAGTATGAAAAAAAAACCACACAAAAAAAACACTGGAGTCAGTGGGGACCAGAAACTTTCTGGTTATGAAAAATCTTCAGAATATCTTCTTTTATGTTGAGGAGAACAAAGAAATTTAACAGGTTTACAACAACTTGAGGCTGAGTAAATGATGACAGTATTTTCATTTTTGACCACCTTCCTTCTGTAGACCAGTCCCAAGGGCACGCCCCGTTCCATCCACTGAGGGTCTTTTCAAGGGGCCAGAGCTGCTACCCAGGCCTGGCCCACCTTGACACGAAGGTGTCCGAGATGCCAGACGTGGGGCGTAACACGTGGCTCCATCTCATCTTCTCCTCCAAGTTCAAAATCGTCCGACATCATTGTTTTACCTTTTAACTCCCTTTTTTTGTAAACGGTGTTTGACTTAACATTAGTATTTGCACGTTCAACTTGTAAACACTGACTCTGTACTTTCGCGTGACCTTTTCAACGTTATTACGTATTACATGAAGTCATGAACGCGTATCACAGAACAGGCGAGCATTTGAGTATATAAAGCATATACTTTTTTTTTTTTAAATGACCGATCGTTTCGCTAGATAATACCCTTATTCATCGTCTGGTATCGTTTATAGCCCTTTGAAGCTGCACTGAAACTGTAATTTTGACCTTCAACCGTTTGGAGTCCATTGAAGTTCACTATATGGAGAAAAATCCTGGAATGTTTTCATCAAAAACCTTAATTTCTTTTCGACTGAAGAAAGAAATACATAAACATCTTGGATGACCATGGGGGTAAGTAAATTATCAGGAAATTTTTATTTGAAAGTGAACTAATCCTTTAAGTAAAAGTACAGATATCTTACCAGAAAATGACTTTGGTAGAAGTTGAAGTCACTGTTTAGAATATCTATCAGATTATCAATTAACAATACCAAATTAAAATGCATGGAATTTTGAATTTTGACTAATAAATCAACGTGCGTGCACTCTGTGGCTGCAATGACTTTGCAGGCAGCGTTTTTGCACGAAGGCACCTCACGAAATTGATTTTGGACAGGCTTCTGAGGCCACATAACAGTTTAATGATCTACAAGAAAATAGAATGAGTTTTGGTGATAACTAAACAAATATTTAAGTACTATACTAATTTCTCACTAGAAATAACATCAAAAGTGCAAAAAGTTAATCAGAAATATACATTTACACACAAACCACCAAATGCAACTTTCAGACGCCATCTTTATTTTTTAGCTCAACTGTCACAGAATGGAACGCACATGATTGTGGGATATCAAAGGCAGCGAAGGATACGGTACATCTATGCTGCCTTCAAAAATTGATCAGATGAAGGTATCTCATGAGACAGGAAGTGAAGCCAACTTTGGATTCGGACGTGCCTTGATGCCTTCCTGCCTTGGAATGTGTCCTCCGAAGGCAGCATTTTTCAGTTTTCGGATGCAGCCTGGGTGTGATTTGGTGATATAGCCTACTTGATAATGTCAGATCGCACATCATTACAACAACACTTACGATATTATCGCAGAAGACATACTGTATATCGCACACCCCAGTTCGACTTGTGGAAAATGAAATCATCCGTGGTTGTGCGTGCACTTATTTGCACGAGCAAAGGTGTTTTTACAAGTCACTTGCAAGTGCCAGACCATTGATTCGTCAATTGGTCAATCCAAAAAGTTGGCTGAAATATAAAAATTCAAGTAAAGTACAGATACTCCCAAAAAATGGGGCTCGCTTGTCTCTGAGCGCCGAGTTCCTCTGCCCCACTGCTTTTTCCTCACAGGTTCCTGGGAGGAAGAAAGCGGGAGGGCGCAAGGGGTGGAGTCGCTTTCTGAAAAGAAAGCTAACCAAGAGCGCAGAGAGGCTAGACTCATATCCTCACAATGAGGACATTCTGTCTCAGTGCAGTTTCAGCGTGGGTGGAGCCCAAACATGAAACACACTTGCCGTGTTTGTCAGCCCTGCACGAGCGACAATAACGGCGTTTGCAACAATGCAGAGAAATTTTGCTCTTAGAAATTTACTTTAATAGAGAAATCGCCGGATGGCGGCAGGGGACCCAGAAGAACGCAGCTGCTGCAGACGCTGAAGGCGGCTGGGGATCAGCGAAGTCAGCTGAGCAGGAAGGGGTCTTGATTCGCTGCGAGGCTTGTTCACAGCAAAGGCTTCGAGTTTGGTAGAGCGAATATCTTGCAGTCTTGGCTGAAGAAGAAGAAATCTAAGGGTCATATGGCGAAATGCCCCTTGTATAGCCAGATGGCCCCACCAATTCTGGCGGGCTTCGTTGCCATAGGCTCATGCAGCTCCGCTTAAGCAAGACGAGTGAAGTATCGTATTGATAGGGAACTTTCTTTCACCCAAACCCCGCTTTCAATTAATTGACTAACCAATTGTTAATTTTTTAAGAAAACCACAACTGCTTTATTCATGCGAGATGCAGAAACAATATTTTCGTGGCCTACCTGTTCTCCCGTTGCTAACAGCACCTCCTCAATCGTAGTGCCTGCCTCGGGAACGCACCTGAAACCATTCCTAAGCGAAAGAGATGGTTCTTCCCCCACAGGGGTAGACACCATCCTGCCTCACTAAAACGCTGCATGAGTTAACCAATATATCAATGAACCAAGAAAAAAGAAAGAAAAAAGAAAATAAAAAAACACCAGTTTTACAGCAAAGTTTTAGAACTTCACGCTCCCACACGTGCCTCTCACGCATCACCCCCACTCCCAGCATGCAACACAGAGAGAGAGAGAGAGATTAATAACCAATTAATCTATAGCCAGTAAACTTTTTACATTTTATAATTCACTTGTGTTCAATTAAATACTGCCGGTTCAGCGGAAAGGTAAGTATATGCTAGTCATTTGAAGATTCTATAAACTACAATATTCTACAAACAATTGTTATACTGTTAAGCAAAGTCATGTTAATATTGTTTAGGCCAGATAGCAAGGTAAGGAATTACATACTTTTAACAGGAGATCACAAATCTGAGCAGGTGCTGGGTTGAAAATTTAAAGTAGTACAAATGTAATGTAAGAATCCTGTGTCGAAACGGACACAGATACACCATCGAATCAACTCGTCACGAGGTCCAAGTTAATTATTACTATCACTGACATCAATATCCTGAGTTGGTTTCCTGTCTCACCCTATATCAGAGGAGTGATAATGACTAACTCAATCAACAAAACACAAAGAACTTTTTGTATGCAGAACTGCAAGGGTCTTTCTCGCAACCCGTGGAAGCCTCGTGATCTGATCAGGCAAATGTATGGATCTAGTATATCCAACAGGAAGAGGACAATTAAATCAACGGACGCCCTCCGGCCTGCAACACGGGATCTGCAATGTGACTGTCTCATGACACTCCCTGTTCTTCTGCGTGTTCCACTCTTCTTTAATGCACAGTACGAATTTCAAATAAACGATTTCAAAAGGACAATCATTTAAAATCATTTAAAGTATGGAAGCAATATGCTTACTAACAATTGTGTTCTATGCCTTTTGTTTTATGCGTGATGTGTGTTATTTTTAATCTTTAATTTGTGATCCTTTTTGTTCTAGCAGGAAAAGCTATTAACGTGTGTGAAATATGTGGAGCTTGGTTTTGTATGAATTGTCATGATAAATGCAACAATTCGGTGTGAATAATATGTCGATTTTCAGCATCATACGAATGATGATAATACTTTTATAAGAAGTTATTAAAACTCCAGAGATGTTCCCCACATGGGAGATCGCAGATCAGATTAAGTTTTGTGTCCAAAGAAGGACAGTACGGGGCGAGGCTAAGCCCTGCAACAGCATCTGATTGGGACACTCGCTTCTGGGATGAACCAAAGCGGCCTCCTTAAAACCTCATGTCATAAACAGCTCGCTTGCTCTTTCGCCATGATTTGAAACCGCTCTTCGTCTTCGTTGATCGCGCTACAAAGCGCTCAAACGCGGCAACATCACGCGAGCGAGACGCCAGACTCAAAACACTTCGTTGAAACTTCGTGACTCTGCGGAAATTTTCAAAGCCTAAAGCCGCACAAGCAGACTCTCAGAGGGACTTCAAAACGTCATCCGCAGTCAAGGCAACCGACTTCCAAAGCTCTTGCATCACCAGTAAGCCAACCAATCACGACAAGGCTATCCTGGAACGTCACCTAAATGACAGCCAATACGAGCCGGGATTCCCTTTTCAGCCTAACAGGAGCCAAGGAGACGGGCCCCGCAGGGGCGTAAATTTCATCTAACAGTAGGGGGGGACAAGAAACATAAAATTTCTCAAGAGCAATTTTTGAAGGGGACACAAATAATACAGCCAAAATTGTACTTGTAAGGATAGATATGTGTACACAGCATGGAGACCGTGTTTAAATATGAGTTCGGTTCATATGGTTCACCACGCGGTCATATTATAATGATTATTTTGCGTCCTCCATAGTATTTTAGGTTTCGTCTGGGACCGAGTACGTCTCTTTAGATATTCAACCGCATTAAGCCTGCCACTTAACATCATACTGAGCAAAACCCAACACATCGGTAGGTCTACAATATTAGCCTAATATCAGTTCACACACAGGTTTATCGCTGTGTTAGTTGTAGCGGGTGACAAGCTACGGTATTAAGCTTGGTAACCTTATAAATTGCTCATAGAAAATACATCGGATATCATTATTTTTTGTCATGACTAATTTATTAATGATCCAGCATCATCTGTATTAAAGAGAAAGAATAATTTCACCCGATGTTTAAAGAGAATAAAATAGCCTTGACAGCCTAATTACTTACACATAACTACTAAGGAACTTTGCTCTCTCCCACCCAGGGTTGCCAGGTTTTCACAGCAAAACCCGCCCAATTGCTACTCAAAACTAGCCCAAAACTAGCCCAATCGGTTTTCAGGGGGGATTTCCGGTAAAAATCACGTTCCGGTGGGGTAAAATACACGTTTTTTGGTGGGGTTCCCCTGATAAATGTCGCTTTCCAGGGGCTAAATATCACGTTTTTGGGGTCGCTCCAACCCGCGGACATGAAAAACATCCCGCGGAAAGAGCTTAAAAGTAGCCCAATGGACTTGGCAACACTGCTCCCACCGGGCTCGTGTCCTGAGTGTATCGAGGCAGTGGACCAAACCACTGTGAGGCAAGGGAGGGGGGAATCAAAACATTTCTGAACTTAAAACGCTTTTTTGCGTTTATTTTGTTTTACTATTTACACAATTATTTTAAGTATATGTCCATTATATTATTTTCAAGACACAAGTTGCTTTTACGCCTATGGGGCCCCGATCAGCTGAGCAGCCAACTCAAATCGCAACTAACCCAAACAAAGTTTCCAATCTCTTGCTGAACCAGTGCTAAATCCTTTAAGCAGTTAAAGACAAGCCAGATCTCTGTTTGTGACTTCGTCAGTTGAATTTACAGAATTCTTGGAAAAAGAGCATTAGAACCTTAAACTTTCTTCAAATTGCAATAACAGTGCACGACCATGTGTATGTGTGTGTGTGTGTGTGTGTTTTAGGTAGTCTTAGTCTCATGTAATCTTAGAAGTAGTTCGATAAACTTGTTTCATTGTACAGAGCAGTGTCTGTGTTTTGTATTTGATCAGTTACTGCCGTGAGCTGTCGACCCTTTGCTACCTTGCTCAAAATTGATAAATTACTATTTTGTTTGTTTTATCGTTTAGCCACAAAGCAAGATAAACAAAATTGTTAAGATATACTGACTTAATGTCTCGCTGGACGAGTCGTTAATAAAGCATAAATGATAAGGTTTGAATTAAGATCAATCAATCAATCCGAATCCTTTTAACATTTGATTCCCTTTAAAAGCTAAAACACTTACTTAATCAGTAAATATTTTTACAGTAATTAAAAATCAAAACACTTTGCTACGCAGCACATTTATTAAGTAAAGAAAAATGATCCACTTCATATTAATCAAACAGTCAAATCTCATACTGAATGCCGGTGAAAAGGTCATATACATGATCACTGCATTGTATGTTAAACTTAAACACTCACTTAATGTCAGCCAATATACACATTAAAATCAACTGTATCAATAGACAGTGCAGAAACCAATAATACAAACTCAAAGCCTAAAAAAATCTTAGTTCCTCAAATAAGTATATAATAATAGACTTATTTCTTCAGTACAACACTAAAGACCCATGGTCCTTGGTGATTCATGCAAGTCAGCTGGTGTCTGGCGATGTCTTGAGGTCTTCTGAAACGAAACAATAGGTCTGTGTAATAAATTGAACATTAATTACAACATTATTGCCTGTAAACCACAGTCTTAGGCAAACAGTCCTGGAACTCAAATATTGTCACAAAGTAACATACAGTACTTGTCAAGTTTGGAAACATTACGATTTTTAAATGTTTACAATGAAGTCTCTTCAGCTTACCAAGGCTGGATGTATGTGCTCAAAAATACAGTAAAACACTAAAGGTCCTTGCACACAGTTAGAAATTTTCGTATGCGTTTTTCCGTATTTGTCATCTTTTCCTCTCAAAATGCTTGCTACAGATGTGAAAAACGCAGAAAATCGAACCCGATCCAAATTTTTTTATGATGGATGAAAGTTTCTGAGGTAGTGTGTAAACGTGATTGAAGTCGCATTTATTTTTTAACATGCGAAAATTTCAGACAAGAATTTTGGACCTTAACAGTGTCAAATAGTATTCAAATTTAAAATAACTGTTTGTAATTTATTCCTGTGATGCAAAGCTGAATTTTCAGCATCATTACTGAAAATCAGCACATTAGAATGATTTCTGAAGTATCATGTGAGCCTGGAGTAATGATGTTGAAGATTCAGCTTTGATCACAGCAATAAATTACATTTTAACATATATTTAAATAGAAAATAGTTAATCCAAATTGTAATATTTCACAATATTACTGTTTTACTGTATATGTGATCAAATAAATGCAGTCTTGGTGAACAGAAGATACTTTATTAAAAACATTTTAAAAATCTTGTTTCCAAACTTTTGACAAGTAGTGTATGAAAATATGTAGAAAATCATGTGTGAACTGATGCCATTGTTATTTACAATAGCGAGGGAGGATGCATGTGCAGAAGGCAGTATAATCAGGAAGTAAATGAAATTTAACTTACACTGTCAAATCATACTGGTGCCTATAACCTGAAAGAAAATAAATGTAGCATATTAGCTCAAAAGGAAATTGTAGATAAATAATTACAATTAATTATGATTAATTACAATTATTTATATCGGCTGACAGTAATAACTAGCAGAATTAAATTGCCATCAACTGATCTGTTCTTCCAGCGAACATTCAGTGTAAGTTCATATTTCTAAGAACTCTAAGAAAGGATATTTCCTTGGCCACAGAAAATACTTTCCTTTTAATGTATTAGAGCATGTAGCGAGGGTCAAAATCGTAAAGAGACATTAATTTTCAAGGGAGAACCAGAAACTCATGTAATTTGTGCACACAACTTTTATTAACTAAATGCTAACACACATAACTAATCTAAACAAACAAACGAATAAACATACACTCACGCGTACACACAAAGCGAAGCTAAAGTGGATGAATGAAGCCGTTAGAGAAAACAGAGAATGCAGTCATGGAAAGAGTCAGTTAACCACCTGAGTAAAACCATCAGCGCCGTTTATAACGGGGTCTATAACTTATACTAAACCTCTGTTTCGTTTAGTTAAATGTACGATACTTGCATTGCCTTGGTCGCTGACAAGTGTTCGGTGCAGTCTCGGATGAAAATCTTGATGGTTTGGAGGTGTTGGAGTTCTTTAAGTTCTTCTGGGTTTGAAGGGTGATGAACTCCAAAAGATGTTATTCTGGCTCGGTGGTAATTGGGAGTTTCTTCCCAGGTAGAAAGGGAAAAAGAGCTAAGAAAGGGATCTGCTGAGATCCGAGGATCCTTGGTTGAATGGAAAGTCAAGGCCGCAAGGCCTGGCACAAAAACTTAAGGGTCCAGAAGAGTTCTAGCTCACATCCTCATCTTCTCAGAATTGAAAAGATCCGCAGACTGCCGGCGGGTCACTGATGTGAGAGCTTTATCTGATATTGAGGTCACACCTCTGGGATGTCAAAGTGCCTATGGTGTCTTGAACTTTTGGAGGGGAAGTTTTACGACTCTTTGTCTCTGAACATGGTAATTTGCATAGGTAATTCGCCTGGGGTTAATGCACAAACTACTAAAGATTCTTAGGACACTAATATGTTGCATAGGTATCAACATGTAATATTCACTCTCAATTAGATCATCCGAAGACGAATTGATAGAGACCAAACATGGTATGAGTGAGGTGATCTTAACTAGTGATCTATCGTAAGCATGCATAAGACAGTATACAATACACAAGAACATATACAAGAACAGTAATAATATACACAATGACCTGAAGATATGTGTGTTCATTCAAAGAAAGGTTTTTCTATGAATTAATTAGAGAAGAGTCCATTTTTATGGCATAATGTCTTTCCTATAGGAAAAAGGTAGTGAGAGTTGCTCTGCCTGCACTTCTTTGAGCAATAAAACTAGTGTTATCTGATGGGTTGCCATGGAACCAGAGGCCTGTTCTGCCTTTTTTAGGTGTTAGATGCATTTCGGGGGATGGGTCCACAGACCCTCATAGTTGGCCCTTTGGTTGGTTGAGGGGGCATAAGAGATTATTTGTTAAATATAACAAATAGTTGTGTGTCTGATCGGTCCAAACGCTACAGAAAAGAAAGTGTCAAATTTTAATTCTCCATCAAAAACATTCAAATTGAATTCCTTATACCTACAATTTCAGTACAAGTTCACTACTATGTAGACTTGCCACCATATTATACCGGAATATCCAAACTTATTTTACCATGCCTATTTTACTAGTATTTTACACGTTTGACAAGAGACTAGGGCAATTAAAGAGCTGTGCTCATGTGATTGTCGGTGGCCGTCTTTAGAAGCGAGAAAGCTTCAGAAAATGGCTCATTAAAAGGACGAGGATGTGAATGCTTTTTACAAGTTGGAATCTAAAATTAGGGTAATATCACGTGAACATTTCACATGAAATTCTGTCAGTGAGGGCAGCTGTAGGGACGCGCGCAAGAAAAATACAACCGCACTATATCTGGTCATTTTAATATGTAATTAATCACAAAACTAACACAAAAATTAAGTATCCTGGAGATGATCGAGAGGCACAAGGAAAATCTGGAGGGCATTGCCCCCCTTTAGACCTGGCCTTGCGGCACCCCTAGTTCCCACGGCTATGACATACATACATCAGTATCACTGGAAATAACACCAAATTACTGGAAATTACTTTGTTCACGTTTTGTTGAATAAATGCATTTCTGTAGGAAGGCAGTATAGTAATTTGGTTTATACTGATTATACATAAATACATACATATACAAATACAATATATATGTATATATTTCGCTATATTGTGCCATCCCAAAGAGGCACAAAATCACTTTCACTGACTTTTAAAGTCAGTGTTCCCTTTGTTCCCTCCTGGTGGAATGACCTGCCTAACTCAATCCGAGCAGCTGAATCCTTAGCCATCTTCAAGAATCGGCTAAAAACACATTTCTTTCATCTTTTTTTGATGCTCTAACTCTAGCATTCTCTATTCTAATTCTAATTCAAATTATCTATTTGTCATTTTTTCTAAACTAACACTAGCTTTCTTTTTATATTATATTTTCTTAAAAAAAAAACTTAACACTAGCTTTCATTTTTCTATTCTATCTACTTGTTTTCTTTAACAACCTTGCTACGTGTACTGCGTTAGGCTAACTGAGACTTGTCATACCACTTGCATATTGTTGCTCTTTTGTTGATTTTGATTGCTTCTATTGTCCGCATTTGTAAGTCACTTTGGATAAAAGCGTCTGCTAAATATATACATATACAGGTGCATTATCGTGAAAAAGTTCATTTTTTTCTTGTAACATTTCAAAAAGTGAAACTTTCATATATTCTAGATTCATTACATGTAAAGTAAAACATTTCAAAAGTTTTTTTGCTTTAATTTTCACGATTAGAGCTTACAGCTCATGAAAATAAAAAATCCAGTATCTGAAAATATTACAATATTTACATTTGAGTTTCATTAAATGACCATCCCTACAGTATAAATTCCGGGTATCTCTTGTTGTTTGAAACCACAATAATGGGGAAGACTGCTGACTTGGCAATGGTCCAGAACACAATCATTGACACCCTCCACAAAGAGGGTAAGTCACAGAAGGTCATTACTGAAAGGGGTGGCTGTTCACAGAGTGCTGTATCAAAGCATATTAAATGGAAAGTTGACTGGTAGGAAAAGTTGCACAAGCAACAGGGATCACTGCAACATTGAGAATACTGTCAAGCAAAGCCGATTCAAACACTTTGGGAGAGCTTCACAAGGAGTGGACTGAAGCTGGAGTCAGTGCATCAAGAGTCACCACGCTCAGACGTCTTCAGGAAAAGGGCTACCAAGCCACTTCTGAAACAGAAACAACGTCAGAGGCATCTTACCTGGGCTAAGGAGAAAAAGAACTGGACTCTTTTCAGATAAAAGTACATTTTGAATTTCATTTGGAAATCAAGGTCTGGAGTCTGGAGGAAGACTGGAGAGGCACAGAATCCAAGCTACTTGAAGTCCAGTGTGAGGTTTCCGAAGTCAGTGATGATTTGGAGTGCCGTGACGTCTGCTGGTGTTGGTACATTGTGTTTCATCAAGTCCAAAGTTAATAAAGCCGTCTACCAGGGGATTTTTTTTAGCACTTTATGCTTCCATCTGCTGCCAAGCTTTATGGAGATACTGATTTCCTTTTCCAGCAGGAATTTAGCACCTGCCCACAGTGCCAAAAGCACTTCCAAGTGATTTGCTGACCATGATATTACAGTGCTTGATTAGCCAGCCAACATGCCTGACCTGAACCCCATATGGAATCTATGGGATATTTTCAAGAGAACGATGAGAAACAGTCGATCCAACAATACAGACGAGCTGAAGGCTCAATAGTGTCTCAGCAGTGCCACAGGCTGATCGCTTCCATGCCACACTTCACTGATGCTGGAGTTTGTGCTAAAGGAGCTCTGACCAAGTATTGAGTGCATAAATGAACATACTTTAAAGAACTTAAACTTTTCTGTTTTGCAAATCCTTTTTTTGATTGATCTAAGGAAATATTCGAATATTTTGAGATACTGGTTAATAACGCGTTAATGCAAATTAATTTTAATGGCACTAATTTTATTAACGGGCGATTAACGCAGTGCGCATTTTCTGTTTGACCCGTGGCCTAGCCTGTAGTTGGAGAAATGGAGATGCCACGGTGTTGCCAACTTAGCAACTTTGCAGACACAGATATTATGATGCTTCTCTAATTTTACATGCAAGTTGGCTATAGCCGAAATCACAGCACAGCTATTGTCATTATCTTATGTGTATTTGATTTCATCAGACGACGGCTCCATTATCAAGATTTTTGTGCAGATTAACATCTTGGAAGGGAGAGCTGGTTATGTAGTCTTAATGGGTCACGTTTCAGTCACTATTTCATATTCATTTTTGTTGTCTGACAACAGAAACAGTAAAATATATCAATGAAAACAGTTTTATTGAGAATTTAGCTGCATAAAAATACAGTATGTGGGAACAGAGAGGCAAACAAATCTAATAATAAATAATAAATGTACATTTTGCATGTTCAGAAGAAGTGAGCTGCCCTGTCGTGCAAAAATGTAAACGGGTTTGTGTAAGTAAATTGCTGAGTGCTAAGAAAGAGAAGTAATGGGAACCTAGTATTTCTTTTTTCATGTGTCTAATAGACATGAACAAGTTATTTGAAAAACATCTATGACCTTTGAAACATGTCTAGACTTCATGCTCTATGTTGACTATGGTTTCACTAATAATAAACATATTGCATAAAGCATCCATATTTGTCCATGCCCATGTTGATTAGAGCATTAACATAAACTTGAAAAGTATTAATTTAAGGTACATTTAGAACTAATAAAAATGTGTGATTAAGTTGCGATTAATCACGAGTTAACTCATGACAATCATGCGATTAATCACGATTAAATATTTTAATCGATTGACAGCCCTACTTTACATGTAATGAATCTAGAATATATGAAAGTTTCACTTTTTGAAATAAGAGAAAAAAAAGAACTTTTTCACTATATTCAAATTTTTTGAGATGCACCTGTATGCCTTTGTTCAAGTTTTGTTGAATAAATGCATTTTTATTAGAAGGTAACACTGTACTTTGGTGTTATTTGAAGTGATGCTGATGCATATATAAGCAATGTCCAGTGTTGCCATTAACTTTTGTGGCTTTGTTCAAGTTTTGTTAAATGCATGCATTTTTAATTGAAGGCAAGACAGTAATTTGGTATTATTTCCAGTGAGAGAAAGATATGTATATGTATATATATATATGTATGTATGTGTATATATATATATATATATATATATATATATATATATATATACACTAGTCAACATTTGAAGTGGATCAAAACCTTTCATCAAAGTTAAAACCAAAACAATACCCGTTCTTGTCTTAGGACAACTTTGATTAACTTTTTTGATCCACTTCAAATGTTGACTACTATATATACAAATGTGAGCCAAAATCATCACAATTAAAAGAACCAAAGACTTAAACTACTTCAGTCTGTGTGCGTTGAATTTATTTAATACACGAGTTTCACAATTTGAGTTGAATTACTGAAATAAATGAACTTTTCCACGACATTCTAATTTATTGAGATGCACCTGTATATATATATGTATATATATATATATATATATATACATATATGTATATACATATATATATATATACATATATATATATACACACACACTGTATATGCAATGTCCAGTTAAACCCTGATTGTCCTCATAATCCAGGGTTAGCAATGTGTGTGTGTATGAGTGAAATCCAGTCAAACCCATACTGTCCTCAAAATCAAAGGATTAGTAACTTGTGTGTGTATGTGTGTGAGAGTGAAGTCCAGTTAAACCCTGATTCTCATAATCCAGGGTTAGTAACGTGTGTGTGTGTGCGCGTTGGTGCGGCCGGATTATGAGGACAAAACGTATGAATACATATCGACTCTGAGGACACACCGTAACTATGAGGACAGTGCTGATTATGGAATAAAATCATTGTCAAATATAATCATACGTAATTCAAAACATTTGTGTGTAATTTTAATTTACTCATGCGTAATTTAAAACTATTGTATGTAATTCTGTTTTTTGTCAAGAGTTGGATTCCAAAATCTACGGCCACGATAATTACAGATACGAGATTTTGTATTTGTTAGAGTACAACTCCTAAATGTACGACTATGACAGTTTACAGACACAACGCTTGTTTTCACAACAGCTCTGTTACGACATGCGAATTACGACCACGAAATGCGGTGTGCGAAATGACTGTCAAAAATACGTCATCATGGTCACAGGGATTAATATCCGAGTGAAGATGAATCGATTCCACGAAGTGCGCATGCGCCCCGCCACCGGACAGATTTTTTTTTAAATTCAGACATGTTTAAGGGTTAGTTATCACTAATAACAGAGAGGAGTAATATTACAGAGATAGTTTAACTATAGTAGGTAAGATTAGCTCTCAGAGTACATGTAGGTGCTTAAAGAATACAGCTGTTTAGGAGGTCATCACTGCAGCCTGTAGTGCCATGAGATAGGCCTACATAAAACAATTAGCAATTTTAAGTGTTGACTTACTTACAGCTGTGTCCATGCACTGTAATACACAGGTCATGTAATATAAGTGTTCACTGCTTAAGTGTTGAAGTCATATTTAATAGTTCATCAGGTTCCATTAGGTGACATCTTGCACACAGCACAGAATCTGGTGTCGATGTTGACCAACACCTTAAGTGTTGGATAACAGAAAGTGGGGAACCAGTCCAATATCAGTGGACAGTCAGCACAAGAAAGAAGGTCCAAGTCAAGTGGGCAGTCAGTGCAGCAGGAAATGGCTAGGTGTGAGATTCACTGTAATTGTTGTTTTAATAAACTGTTGTGTGTGTGTGTGTGTGTGTGTGTGCGTGTGTGCGCGTGTGTGTACTGGTGGAATATACAGTTTGTACAGTATAAAAAACATTACATCTCATATATAAGTGTGCATGTGAGTGTTCTCAATGTTCTGAACTGGCTCAAAAATAAAAATGAAATCCTTTTTAGGTCATGTCCTGGATTTTTCAGAGAGGAAGTAAGGGGTAAAAAACGTTTTGGACCATATAAACGGTCCATATAAAAAAAGCTTCTTGATGTTTTTTTCCTTCTTGACCAACAATATGAAAAAACGCCCAAAGGAGAGACAGAATTACAACTTACACTTGTAGGACTTGGGAGAAGATCATTAACTATAACCGAAAACATGACTCATTCAGAGGTAAGATCGATAATGTTATTTTTCTTGTTTTTTTTGTGTTGGGTGAGTTTCCTTACACTGTTTTACTCTGCCTTTGATAATTAAGCAATCAGAGGTACTTGTTAATGCATATCCAAAACTGCGGAGGATGGTTGCTGCACAAGTGCTCAGGTATGGAGGAGTGTTTTGAATTTTTTTATCCTATCCTCTTAAAACTTATGTGAATTGAAATCATACATGTTTATTAGGGGTGGCACGGTACACAGATGTTACAGTTCGGTACGTACCTCAGTTCAGGGGTCACGGTTCGATACGAGTTCAGTACAACAGGAAAAAAAAAAAAAGAAATCTACTATGCTCTCTTTCTTTTCGTTTATTTTGAACAGAGAGTAGTACAGTAGTAATACTAAATATTATATTACTATATATATAATCTGCATTATTCATTAAAGAAATAAATTCTTGAAATATATTTGAAATAGTTAACAGATAAACAAGGGGGAAAAAACAGTGCGACACGTAACGTAGCTTATATATGCTGAGTTTCAGTTCATTTTTGAGATAGGCTTAATTTGTTCACAGAAAGGAAACTCAAATGGCAGAAAGCAACATCCTATTTATTTTCTTTATTTTATTAAACCACAATGTTTTGTTTTCATTGTGAGTGTACACAAATAAAAGCAGACCTTTATACAGTGATGCATTATTAAGACGAAAAGTGTTTAAAGTTGATTCTGCTGGTATAAGGAAACAGTTGAAGTGGTCGCGTCACACGCACACACACACACACACACATACACACACAAAACACATCAGTTCCAGCATAGCTAAAGTTGGCACTTTATCAAAATAAAATATTGTTCAAAAAATAATAATATCAGCGCACCCGCCTCTGTGTCACCGTTGGAATGCGACTGAAGTACAAAGCATATAATTTACATAATAAATAATAGTTTAGCATTCAGATACCTTACATCGCAAATATGGAAATATTACGGGATATTTGGATTTATGCCGAACGAGAGAGGTAGGATACACGAGCACAAAGCTTCATTTCGCAAACAGTTGAGTGCACAAGCCTTTAAAGTATACTCCTTTGTCAGTCTATGTGAGAGACGCGTTCAGAATCAGCACATGGTCACTGTCTAGTGGGCTTTGTTTTCAAGTGGATGGGTTTCATCTGATAAAGATTTTTGGTGGATTGTCTATTTATATATTCCGTTACATATTTTGAATCATAGGTGGATGTGGGCAGCGGAAATTGACTGTCATCCCTCCTGACCCAGATGGATATAACGGACACAATAATGTCTGTGTATGTTTTATCTTCTCTCAAAGCCGTGGAGCCCATTGACTGACATTATATGACTAACAGACTGCAACGGTTTGAGTTAAAAATCTTTGTTTATGTTCTACTGAAGAAACAAAGTCACCTACATCTTGGATGCCCTGGGGGTAAGCAAATAAACATCAAATTTGGTAACACTTTATAATAACTGCATACTATGAATCATTCGGATTAGTTAAGCATTAGTAAATAGTCAATTCATCCTTTATAAAGCATTATTCCAACATTAATAGGCATTAGTAAGCAGTTTATAAATACAGCTATAAATGTTTTGTTCTTGAGCATATCTATAATATTTAATAACTGTATTTTCATACTTTAATAATGATCAATTTATCATTTCTAAATTATTACATTATTTACAAACCAGTTATTTAGGAGTTGTCAGTGGTTCATAAGATTATTTATAAAGTGTAAGTAAATGATTAATAAATTTATAAATCTTATTATATAGACACATGATAATAGTTGCTCAGTGTGTTAATAAATGCTTTATTAACACATTCCTGCTGCAATTCATGATTAAGTCAGGTAGTTATAAAACATTTAGCAGTTGCCAGCCATCTATTTTTGTGAGCTCATCTAAAGTGAGGACTATTTATACCTTATAAAGCATTTACAAAGCAGATTTAAAGGCTCATTTATCTCCCAAACAGAAAAGTAAAACAAACACAACAAAGAGGGATACAGAACACAGAAATATTTTTTTCAAGATGCAAAAAATGAAACTGTACAACTGTACACTTAATAAAAAATGAAAAATAAACCTCTGCAATTTCACAGAAAAAATAAAAAATAAAACTTCAAGCGTACACTTGTTAATAACAAAGTTATTCTGGATATTTTTAAGAAAATAAGTAAATAAGCAGTTTATGTACATTATTTCACCAAAAAAACAACAAATACAGACAATTTCAGTCCTGTTTAATCAAAAACCAGCAGATGGCCTTGGAATTGAGTCAGTGAGTGTCTCTGATGCCATCTGGTGGGGGAAAATGACATAAATTTGCATTTTATGGTTACAGCCACTAGAGGGGCCTATAGGATCCTATGGAGATTTTTAACAGCAAAACAAATGAAACATGAGAATCCATAATAAGAAATGAGGTAATCTTGAGGCTTCAATCTGGTTGTTTATGGATTCAAATATATATTGAAACATAACAAAATCCATGTTTTGTAAAAAAAAAAAAAAAAAAAAAAAAAAAAAAGAGAAAAAAAATAATTCTAACTAAATTATAACCTAAACATATGTATATTCATAAATATGAAATAAATATATAATATATATTTTTAAATATATAAATATGATATCAACTCATTGGTCTCCACCACATCACTCAAATTTAACTGTTAAGTTAAAATAAATAAATAAATAAATAAAGGAAAAATGACTCGTATCCCAGCAGAAACATGAAACATATTATGATGTGTTTGTTCTATGGGAGTGTGTGTACCATGTGTGTGTTTCTGCATGTGTGTGTGTGTGTGCGCGTGTGTGAATGTGTTTTCTGGATTGGGGATATTCTGTCGTCTCAGCCTTTCGTTTGGGTATAAATCTTTACTGGATTGTCTCAGATTTTGTATATATATAAAAAAAAACAAAAAACAAATGTAATAAAAAATGCAGTTTTCTTGTAAATTCCATTCATTCCTATGTGGGTCAAAATTACCTGCTAGGGACACTTTTGTTACTTTTTTATTGCACCAATTTAAACTCCTCAAATCTACTCAGTTTTTTGTGTGTGTGTGTGTGTGTGTGTGTGTGTGTGTGTATTCTTGTGCAAGTGTGACAAAAGTAAAGAAATCTTGGACCGGTACGATCAACACACGACAGCATTTTTTTGAAAATCAGTTTTGGGTCAAAATGACCCGAGGGACGGATAAGGGTTTAAATAAATGCAAGGAAGTGAGGAGCAGAAAAACAATTTTCTCCTACCTTGAAGGCCAGCCATGGTTTTGCACAGACTGGAGAAAGAATGGTAAGGCAGTGCTTGAACGGTTGTTTGTTGCTGGTTCCAAGTACATGATCTATACCAAAAAAGAATAAATGGAATACATTCAAACATAGATAGATAGATAGATAGATTCCACTGGGTTGGAAATAAATGTTTACCTTTCGTGAGAACCTTTCTATCCCACCGAATATGATGATGTTGTACCTTCAAAGTAAAATCATGTTAAACATAATATTGCATAACATTACACTTTCGTAGGTAAAATATAAGGCAATACCTTATGAGCTTGGACAATGGACTTTTGACCTCCTGACAATACAAGTGGATGCCCCTGGAATTTTGGAAAGAATGACAGACCCGAGCTGTGTCATCCTTTCCAGAATTCCAGGGGCATCCACTCTGTGCATGGATTCTTTTATGCGGTTCCATTGAACTCTATGTCCGTCTGCTTGCAGGCAGCCATTTATAATCCTATATCCAGCATTTGGTAGTCTTCTTTTGATGGCCAAAATGGCATTATCCAATTCATTGTCAGATATGGTGCTATATGTAGTTTTTACAGATAAACCCAAGTCATGCATTCAGCAGAAGATTGTTGACTGGCTTACTCCGCTATACAAGAAACTGGTAAAGACATCTCAATGAGCTGGGACAGCATTTCCTCGGAAACAATAAACTTAGGTCAACCTTGTCCACCACCACATTCCCTCGTAAGAACTGGGGCCACCTCTTGGGAAAGAGCTGCATGAATTTTTTGTTGTAGATCCATGAGGGTCTCCAAAATATCATTTGGCACATCAAAGATAGTGGAGGCTGATGACAAAATAAACACTTCTTGATTGATAACATACTGAAAATAGTCCAAGAGCTGATGGCCATCTAAAACTGCACTTATTCGTGACCTGAAGCGCTCTAGTAAGCGCGCCATCAGCAGTTCCTGTAAGTCAAATTACTCTGACTTTAATATTACTTACACAAAATCCTCTCTGTTATTAGTGATAACTAACCCTTAAACATAAAAGGGTTAAACAAACAAACAAACAAAAACTTACCCGAGATTATGAGTGAGTGCTTGGCTGCTGATCCGCCATTTTGGCGCCAGTAGTTTAATAAAAAGCTTGCACATGGATCCGCACACCTTACGCCTGTCACTCCGTAACAAATATATTTTAGATTTTATATTTAAACAGTTCTACTCTGTTTCAGCAGACAGCAAACACTGGTTGTTTATTAATTAATAAAAAGTTATATTATTCAATGACTTTTCCCGTTTTGTTTTCTTGTTTTTGCCATAGTATCGATTTAGTATTTGGTATCATGACATTTAATTTAGGTACATCAAAGTCAAAATTTTGGTATCATGACAACAATATGACAAAAAATGTGACTACTGTACTTTCTCATATCATGAATGAATGTGCTTGAAATGTACTTGTCTACTACTTGTTTAAATGAGATAAAACCAGAAAAAGCTATTAACAGTTAGTGGAGCCTATACAAAATGAAATTGTGGCAAAGACAGGCCTAGTTCAACTATCAGGAAGCTGGAAAGTATTCTGAAGACTCTAAAAACACGGGAGAGAATTCCTAAAGACATTTTCCATAAAGTCAATGAAATGGAAGTGCAAATAAAGGAAGAAATTTAAGCAATAAAAGATTTGAGACTTTTTGATGAGAATAAGTCACGAAAAATATTTCCACTATTTGCAAACAGAAAAAGAAAGATGGAGGCTGGATTCGACAGAATGCATTTTTCAGGTTTGAAAATGAGGCGCACCACACTGCCTTTTTTTGATTGACTTTTTTAATTTAGAAAAGAGCAGTGCACTGTATTTTTATTTTTTATTACACAACCATCGAATCAGCTGTCCTGTCAGCCTAATCAAGATAATAGCGTGAACGCTCGAGAATCTTTGGTTTGCTGTTAATTAAACTGTAACTTTCCTCCAGGCCTGCTGCTTATTGTTAACATTGTGGTAGTTGCGGTTCGTGAAGTCATACAGCTCCAGGTAACCTGCGACAGCCACCAAAAGTTTCTCCAAACGCACAAATTGCTCACTGCCAATAGAAAACAATTTTAAAAAAGGCACCTCTCACTGCAAAAACATGTTCTGTCTTACTGGGGCCTAAAAGAGACATTGCCTCAGAAACAAGGACATACACATCAAGTTTTCCTATTAAGTTGAGAAGAAAACAAAGCAATTGGTGCAAAAAAATAATACAAAACTCAAGGGTTGAAAAAAATCAAAGTACTTTTATTTAGTTTATTTGGTTTGTTTGACATTTTTAATTTAATTGTTTGTTAAAAGACAAAATGATATAATAGGCCATAGGTGTGATATTTTATACCTAAGAATTTTGTCATTTCCGCTTTGATAAAGCTTTCCTCTGAAAAGTCGTCACCTTTGTCTTTGCATTTCTAGGCTGCTGGAGCACACTGGGTGGAACATCTTTTTTGCCGACCTATGAATGAAGAAATACAGTGTCACAGATGCAAAGTATAGTAGAATCAAAAAAAAAATTCTAAGATGTTGAGTGAGGCGTTCAGTGAGACGAGTGCATGGTGCAAAGTCATACTAAAGAACCCATTGAAACTGCCACTATCTTGTCTACATTGGATACAATGTACAGATGCACATTCAATTTCTGACATTTGGTTTAAACAGTTCATTCACGTCTCTGAACGGATTTTAGAAGGATCCCAACATCAGGAATAAGTGGATTGTTTATTTTAATGGCATCCTGGATCCTGTTCGAGGATTTTTGTTCAGAGAAATGCTTGTTTTGTTTACTGTGTGGAGAGGTGCTGAAATCGTGTTTGGTCTCGTACTGTATCGCGTCCCGGGTCAGTATCGGGCGCTTGCTTGGCCATTTGTTGTGATTAACAGGAAAGTGTGTTCAGCTGAATTGGATTAGTATTTTGTTAGACGGGTATAAAAAATCTTAGTTTACCGTGGCAGCGGTCGTGTGAAAGCCTCCTCGTGTGAAGACCGAAGAGTGTAAAGACCATCGACTCCACAGTGTGACTCCCCCAGGCAGCGCTTTTTATTTTGCCTCTTTCCTACTACTTGTTTCACTTCTGTTTCAGTTTTTATAACCATTTCTTACTGTGTGTAAGTTGTTGTTGTTTTTTTTAGCATGTGTGTTTGGCTCAGTGTTATTTTTTAGGATTACTGATAAACTAATGTAGTTTGATTTGTATTTGTTATCCATTTTAATTTTAATTACAGTTGTTGTAATTTTGTCAATTTAATTAATTTTTTAATATTTGTATAGGTTTTTTCTTTTTTCTACATTGAGTTTTAGTTTTATTTAATTTGAGTTATTTTAGTACTTCAACATACTAAATGGAAATTAAATTATATATATATATATATATGTGTGTGTGTGGCTGTACATACACATATGTAGTTAATTTTTGGTGTTTGGCTTAGTGTTATGTTAGAATCAATATTATACTCATACCTTTTGTTGTTTTAATATTTTGAATTGTTTTTAGCTTTATTTTAAATTTTCATTTAAATGTTTAGTTTTGAAATGTATGCATTTATCATTTTTATTTACTTTTATTTTCTTAAAAGTGTGTGTATATATAGTATTTATAGAGTTTTAACTTTTAGTTTGTTACTTTTTCTTATTTATAAGTCGCTTTGGATAAAAGCATCTGCTAAATGACTAAAAGTAAAGTAAAGAGAATTTTGCTTTGTAAATGAGGCACAGTTTAATGGAGAGTTTGCAAAGAAACATGTTGAAAGATAAAGCACACTGAAAAAAAAAAGAATTTGACCTTAAATACAGCATAATTAAATGTAGATGATTCAATTATTTTTTATTTAGTTTTTCATTTTGCTAAAAAAGGTGGTTTTGATATATTTTCTTTGTGTTTTGAACAAACCTATGTCAATTATTTAAAGCCAATTAGAAGAAATTGAGTTGTTTCATGGCCATTTTGGGCATGGTCATCAGTTCAAATGTATTCACCCTGGCTGCCCTAGTTATTTTAAAACTTGGAATGCACTTATGACACATTTGTCCAGGTATCACTCCGATACCTCTAAGCAACCTGAGCCCGTGGTTTCATTTTCCTGTCACTTATGTTCTTTCTGTAAAATTGGGACAGAACGTGACTATTTTCTACACATAAGTTATCACCTCAAAAACAATGAGACAGTCACCTGTATGTTCAAAGACTAAGACTATAAATCCAATGTATACAGTAACTTTAAGAATCACAAAAGTTGCCAACATAAGCTGCATACATTGATGGATTTTAAAGATGTAGTTCAAGAGAGTGTTGCTGAATCTATTGACCCTGATGCTGAACTGACCAGTGTAGAATCTGAGCCTAATAATCCAATCTGAACCTTATAATCGAATCTGAACCTGCATGTTCTTATGTCACTACATACGCAGATAACAGTCACAGTGATGCAGATGTGGATAATCCAGATGATGTAGTAATGCAGAAATTGGCTGCAGTGTTACTAAAACTGGAAAATATTTTTCATGTCCCAAGTGCTGCAGTTGATGAATTGCTGGAGGAGCACCATTATTTGTTGAGCACATCTTCTGTTTGCAATGCAAAAAATGTGATACATGAAATACTGAATAGACATGACTTGCAGCTTGACTGGTCATTCACTGAAGAACTTGCCTCTGCTGCATGTATGTCTAATCCAGTTTCTAATGCAATTGGTAAAGGATTTCTACTTAAATCATTTAAGCACAAGACTTACTACAAACATTGTTTCAAAATTGTTGAACAAATAGAATACATTTTGGATGACAGACATAACAGAACAATGCAGTATGTTCCAATCTTAAAGTTTTTGCAACTGCTTTTAAGTTACAGTTACATTCTTGACACAGCTTTAGATACTCAATCAGTATCGGAATTAGGAAGAAAGACAGGGCTACATATCTTATCGGGATGGTATGCATTTCAAGTGAAACAATTTTATGTCATTTAGCGAGTAGTGAATATTGCTGAATTTGTATGTGGATGATTTTGAGATCTGCAACCTGCTTGGCACATCCAGAGGAAAAAAAATAAAATAAATAAAAAAAAATTGTGCTGTATATTGGAATCTTGCCAATTTACCAGCAGGTTCTAATTTTTCACTGTTTTCCATATATTTGGCTGTACAGTGCAGATCAGACGATGTTCGGACATATGGATATGAAAAAGTCCTTTAACCCTTGCTGCAAGATCTTTCTGTTTTGGAATTCCAAGGAATTTTTATTTATTTTTATTGCCTTTAAAGGAATACTCCACCCCAAAATAAAAATTTTGTCATTAATCATGGGGGTACCATGTCGTTCCAAACCCGTAAAAGCTTCTTTCGTCTTCGGAACACAATTTAAGATATTTTGGATGAAAACCGGGAGGCTTGTGACTGTCCCATTGACTGCCAAGTAAATAACACTGTCAAGGCCCAGAAAAAATTGTGTTTCGAAGACGAACGAAGCTTTTACGGGTTTGGAACGACACGGGGGTAAGTGATTAATGACACAATTTTCATTTTGGGGTGGAATAACCCTTTAAAGGCACAGTGCAGAATGTCTGTGGCAGACAATTTGGGAGCACATGGAATTGCTGGATCTGTAGAGTTTTTCCAGTGAATACGTGTGCCGGTTTTGTACGGCACAAAAATCTGAAATTCAGGAGAAGGAAGTGAGTTTGGATGTTTTTACTCTCCGAAGCAAAGAGATGCATGAAATGTATGTCAGATCATCAGAGGATACTGAAAAGCATTGTTGTGGTGTCAAAAGACAGTGTTTTGTCTGCACATCTTTCCCATTTCAATGTCAGTACTGGAGACCCACCTGATGTGCACGACTTATTTGAAGGCATATTACCAGTTGAGTTGGGCACATTGCCTAAATGTGTTAATTTCTAAGGGATTCTTGACTCTTAAGCAGCATCACATTCTCAGATCAGTTGCGATTTTAAGCCGCTTTGACTTAACACACAATATGAATTAAACCAACACGGGACACACACACACACACACACATATATATATATATATATATATATATATATATATATATATATATATACACACACAGTGGGTACGGAAAGTATTCAGACCCCCTTCAATTTTTCACTCTTTGTTATATTGCAGCCATTTGCTAAAATCATTTAAGTTCATTTTTTTTCCTCATTAATGTACACACAGCACCCCATATTGACAGAAAAACACAAAATTGTTGACATTTTTGCAGATTTATTAAAAAAGAAAAACTGAAATAGCACATGGTCCTAAGTATTCAGACCCTTTGCTGTGACACTCATATATTTAACTCAGGAGCATGTTGAGAAACAGCCACAGTCAATGGTTCCAGCACATTGACTAAAGCCTCCAGCTCAGCTTATATATATATATATATATATATATATAAACAGAAAAATATAAATTGTAACATAAAATGTCAAGGTAGCAACAAAATAAAATAATAGCAAACATAATTTCATAAAGGCAAGTGTGAGAAAAAATGGCTTTACAACAAAATCTCGAATATGTTATTTCAGTGTTACAGACATTTATCTCATTATGATAATTTCAATCATTAAGAGGTTACTTTATATGTATAATAACACAAAATATTCTGAACAGTCCAGTAATTCATTCATATTAGCATAGTGACAGAAAATCTGACCAATCACATCTCTTATTTACACTGTGGGAGTTGGCCTTCAGAATTTTACAGCATCACAGCTGAGCAAAGAAGGGGTTATGCAATTAAAAATGAACATAAATTGAAAATGTCAAGAATTTTCTAGCAAAAGAACTGTAAAATGGATTTTATCTTCAATTATATTTTAAGGTAATATTGGTTTTATCTCTCATATAGTGTTCATGAGAAAAGATTTAAAGCAGAAGTAGAAAATAGAGCGTGAGGGTTACTGCTCACGATGGATGCTGGTGTGTGTGTGTGTATATGTGTTTACTACAGTTGCAAGTCTATATCTTGAAATTCTGACTTTATTTCCGGCAATTCGTCATATCTCATAATTGTGGTTTTATTTCTGGGAATTGTGATTTTATATCTTACAAAGTGTTTTTCTCATAACTGTATCTTTGTGTCTCACACTGTAAGTTTATATTACTGTCTGACTTTATCCCACTGTACAACTTTGTATATTACAATGCGACTACAGCCTAATTGCAACTGCATTCTTTGCAATTGCAACATTTTGCTATAATTGTTATTTTTTATTTTGTTTTTATGAAGTTGCAATTGTGAGAAATAAAGTTAGATTTGCAAGAGTTTCAATTACTTTTTTAATTTTTTCTTAGAAGTGGAAATGGGCTTTAATTTGTTTACCTGTGAGGAACCTCAGAAGGTTATTAAATCACACACAGAGAGGCTGAGGAATCGGGATAAACCAAAATCCCAACATAGAGTGGTTCAGTGAATGTGGTGTTGAATGTGTGTAAGTGTGTGAGTGTGTGTGTGTCAGAGACGCTGTAGAAGGATAGAGAGCCGGCTGACACGTCCACATACACTCCTACTCTGGTAGAGGGAAGTGGAGGGGCAGGAATGTCAGTGCTCTTATTATTGTGCCAAAAAGTGTACATCTGATCACAACAGAAAAGACTCCAGGACTTGTCATTGCGTCCAAACAGACACTCACTCCCTTCTTTCCTGCCGATTTCTTTATATGTCACTGCTACATAACCTGAACCACTCCATTTAACCTCCCAGTAACAGCGTCCAGTCAGACTCTCTGCACACAGAATCTGCTCCTGGTGTTCAAATCTCTCTGGATGATCAGGATACGGCTGCTTGTCTTTGACATGTTCCACAGTTATGTTGTCACTATGCTCATACAGGATGAGTTGAGTGTGTGCTGTGTTTGGATCCAATGTGAGATCACAGGCATCTGAACAAAAGAAAGTTAGATGAGAACATCTATAACATCATTAATTATGCACAAGTGTGTACTTGTCTGTGTGTGAGAACTTACATTTTCTCAGTCCTGGTGTGAATCTGAAATGTCCTCCATGGTCCAAACTGAACAGAGGCAAAAACAACAACACAAATAAATGCCCAATGAAATGGTTTAACTATGAAAATCAAATGAAATCAACATTATTTATTGATTTGCCTTTTAGTATAAATATGTTAGCCTGAAGGTCATGTAGCATATTTAGCTCAAAAGGGAAATGTATATAAATAATTACAATAATTACACTGACAGTAAAAACTGTAGCAGAATTAAATTGCCATCAACTTATCTGTTCGTCCAGCGAACATTCAGTGTAAGTTCATATCAACTCTAAGAAAGAATATTTCCGTGGCCACAGAAAATACTTTCCTATTAATGCATTAGAGCATGTAGCGAGGGTCAAAATCGTAAAGAGACATTAATTTGCAAGGCAGAACCAGAAACTCATGTAATTTGTGCACACAACTTTTAACAACTAAACGCTAACACACATAACTAATCTAAACAAACAAATGAATAAACACTCACGCATACATACAAAAGGGGAGCTAAAGTGGATGAATGAAGCCATTAGAGAAACCAGAGAATGCAGTTATGGAAAGAGTCAGTTAACCACCTGAGTAAAACCATCAGCGCTGTTTATAACCGGGTCTAAAGCTTATACTAAACCTCTGTTTCATTTAGTTAAATGTACGATACTTGCATTGCCTTTGTCGTTGACGAGTGTGCGGATGCAGTCTCAGATGAAAGTTCTGATGGTTTGAAGGTTTGGTGGTGTTAGAGTTCAAGTTCTTCTGGGTTTGAAGGGTGATGAACTCCAAAAGATATTATTCTGGCTCGGTGGTAATTGGGAGTTTCTTCCCGGGTAGAAAGTGAAAAAGAGCTAAGAAAGAGATCTGCTGAGATCCGAGGATCTTTGGTTGAATGGAAAGTCAAGGCCGCAAGGCCTGGCGCAAAAATTTAAGGGTTGCTGAGGAGCTCACATCCTCCTCATCTTCTTAGGATCTAAAAGAACTGCAGACTGGGATATGTTGGAGCCCACCGGGCACGCCCGCACCGGCTCAGGCTCTCCACACGGGCAGCAATCAGGAGATTTAGCAGAAGAGCTTTAGCAGAAGAGAGAGGCGGAACTGTGCATGAGCCCTTTAAGGTCTGAGAAGAGTCACGCCTTTCAGGATGGGCTTGCCCAATGAGAAAGGCTGAATTTCACAAGCGGGAGGTTGGAAATACTTGGGGGTTTTATGACCCTTTGTCTGAGGGCATGGTATTTTGCATATGTAATTCAATTGGCTGTGTTGGTGCAAAACTACAAAAGATTTTTAGAACACTGATATGTTGCATTGGTATCAACATGTAATATACACTGTCATTTAGATCATCCGAAGACGAATTCATAGAAACCAAACATGGTATTGGTGGGGTTATATTAACTAGTGATCTGTCATAAGCATGCATAAAACAGTATACAATACACAAAACCATATACAAGGAGGTAGTAATCATACACATAGGCATGGGGATATGCATAATCGGAAAGATCATGATCGAAATTTGTCTATGAATTGATGAAAGAAGTCGTTTCCTATAGCAGAATGTGTTGGTTTTAGAGAGAATTGAGTAGGGAGGAAGATTCTCTCTACATACTTTTAGGTCGTAAAGTTTATCAGATCTGACTGAGGTGTCCTGGCCAGGAGATCGTTCACAGACATATAGGCACCGAGTCTGGTGTTGGGTGAGGGGTCTGTGATTGTTTGTTAATCTAATGAATAATTGATTTGTTACATCTAATGAACAAATGTGTGTCTGATTGGTCCAAATGCTACAGTTATGTATAAGCTAGAATGCTCCTAAGTAATGACAAAATTTGCATTTAGAAGATGCAGAATGATGTTTTTGATCCATATTGGTGGTAGATAGAGACTGTAAATATTGAATGCATAATTTACAGTCTCTCTCTACCACCAATATGGTTTAAAAACATTATTTAGCACTTTTCATCAGCTTCTCACTAGATTTTGTCTGAAATTGATCATTTGATTGCTCACTATTTTCTATATAGTGAATGGCACATAATGAACTATGCATATGGATTTAATTCAAACAATGTAAATATGCTTTCCATTTGGGTGAGTGAAGACTGGTTATACATTTATACAGTTGCAAGAAAAAGTAAGTGAACTATTTTCTGGTTTTCTGCATAAATTGATCATGAAATTTGATTTGATTTTCACCAAAGTCACGAATATCAACAAACGCAATATTTCTAAGCTGATAAACACAAACAATCATACATTAATCATACAAAATGATGGCGGAAAAAGTAAGTGAAATACTAGGCTTTTGGTGTCACTAAATGCCAATTGGAGTCAGATGTTACCAAACCAGGAGTCCAATCAATGAAATGAGAATAAAAGAGTGGTTTAGAGCTAAATTGACTTATATAAACACCCAAACAGTGTCAGTGTTCTATTCACAAGCAGCATTAGCTGATGTGGGCCATGCCTCACAAAAAAAAAGAGATCTCAGAAGACCTGTGATCAAGAGTTGTTGATATGCATGTAGCTGGAAAGGGTTACAGAGTAATCTCAAAGACTTTAGATATTCATCGGTCCACAGTTAGACAAATTGTCTAACTATGGAGACGATATGGTACTGTGGCTACTCTCCATAGAAGTGGGTGCCCAGCCAAGATCTCTCCAAAGACACAACGCAGAATGCTCAATGAGGTGAAAAAGAACCGCAGAGTAACAGCTAATGGAAAGGAAAGGATGTGTGGCCAAATATGGTGTCCCATACTCTGAATTTGTGCTCTGCATTTCATCCATCCAAGTGTACACACACTGTTGCAGTGCCCGGGGAACAGTTGGGGGTTTGGTGCCTTTCTCAAGGATCTCATCTCAGTCATGGTATTGAAGGTGTAAGACAGTGCTGTACATTTACTCCCCCCACCTACAATCCCTGCTGGTACCGAGACTCAAACCCATGACCTTTGGGTTACAAGTCTGACTCTCTAACCATAAGGCCAGGACTTGAAGGATTCATTAAAGCTGGTTAACATCTCCGTTCATGAGTCAACCATATGTAAAACACTGAATAGGCAAGGTATCCATGGAAGGACACCACTATAAGGTAGCCACTGCTTTCCAAACAAAACGTTGCAGCACGCCTAAAGTTTGCCAAAGACCAACTTGACACTCCACAACACTACTGGGAACAGTAGTGGACAAATAGAATTGTTTGGGAAGAACATGTTCCTGTCTGTTGTGCTGCTGAGAGGTTTGCGATTGTAGCTCCGCTTTTTTATTGAATCTTTACCTTACTTTCACTCTCTGTTGTTTAAAGTGATAATATATAACTTAATTCCCACCATATTTCTGGTATTATCTATCAAACTAATCTAACTAATTTGATCGTTCGCTTTTAAAACCGCGAGTGCAGCGCGCGTGCAGCGCGTTAGCATTCGTTAGCCGGCTAGCTTGTTACTTGCTGTTCCATTCACATTTCTATTCACGCCTATTATTTTCTTTTTTCTCGCTCCGTTTTCATTTCTCTCTCGCTCCGTTTTTCACGAGTTCATCAAACAACAGTGGTAAGTTAAGTTGGTATCATTCATCAATCACGGTGAGTAATGGCTTCTCCTTCTCTTGTTGTTTGCACTTCATGTCACATGTACAGTTTATCTCTCTCTGTCGGCGACGAGGGATTCACATGTGATAAATGCAGGGAAATAATTAGGCTGACAGAGAAGATTTTAAAACTAGAGACACGCATCCAAACTTTAGTTGAGGATAGTAAGAATGTGAGGGCTGTAGATACTGCTTTGGATGCGACTAGCTCAGGGACTCCTGTACATTGTTCGGTTCCGGTTGTGCCCGTGCAGCAGGGCAACTGGGTGACTGTAAGGCGGCCTAGTCGTGGGTCAAAACACCACTCTTCCGTTCCGATCAAAACATCAAACAGGTTCTCCCCACTCGGTGATGCACCCACTGAGAAACCTGATGAAAGTGCTCTAGTAATTGGCGATTCTATTGTATGGAACGTGAAAATAGAGACACCAGCCACCATAGTCCAATGTTTACCGGGAGCCAGAGTGCCTGACATCTTGGCAAATTTAAAAGTGCTGGCTAATGATAACGTAAATTCAGTAAGATTGTTATCCACGTCGGCGCTAATGATGTTCGACTTCGCCAGTCGGAGATCACTAAAAATAATGTTAAAGAGGTGTGTGAACTTGCAAGTACGATGTCAGACACTGTAATATGCTCTGGTCCCCTCCCTGCTTACCGTGGCGATGAGATTCATAGCAGACTGTCGTCACTCAATGGCTGGATGTCTAAGTGGTGCCCGCAGAATAACGCAGGTTTCATAGACAATTGGAAGAGTTTTTGGGGCAGACCTGACCTGTTGAAAAGAGATGGTGTTCATCCCTCCTGGGGTGGTGCCGCTCTTCTCTCTAGAAATATGGCACATAGTCTTAGAGTTCATACTTGACTAACTAGGGCCCAGATCAGGAAGCAGACGGACTGGCTAAACCGACCGTCTGCTAGCCGCCTCACGTCACAGAAGTCAGTTAATTCTCAGCACATAGAGACTCCTTCACCTAGATATCACACTATAGAGACTGTGTCTGTTCCCCGTACTAGAAAATACAGAAAACGTCCAAACCAAAGTAATAGTAACAATTTAATTGATGTTCAACAAATAAAATATGTTTACAATACAGAGAAACAATTGATAAAACTTGGCTTACTGAATATCAGGTCCCTTTCTACAAAAGCACTATTTGTAAATGATATGATCACTGACCATAAGCTAGATGTGCTTTGTTTGACAGAAACATGGCTAAAACCAGATGAATACATTACTTTAAATCAGTCTACCCCCCAAGATTACTGCTATAAAAATGAGCCACGTCCAAAAGGTAAAGGGGGAGGTGTTGCTACAATTTATAGCAATATTCTCAGTATTTCTCAGAGGGCAGGCTTTAAGTATAACTCGTTTGAAGTTATGGTGCTGCGTATAACATTATCTAGAGAAACACGTGTTAGTGATAAATCCCCTGTGATGTTTGTATTGGCTACTGTGTACAGGCCACCAGGGCACCACACAGACTTTATTAAAGAATTTTCTGATTTTCTATCTGAGTTAGTACTGGCTGCAGATAAAGTCTTAATTGTTGGTGATTTTAATATCCATGTCGATAATGAAAAAGATGCATTAGGATCAGCATTCATAGACATTCTGAACTCTATTGGGGTTAGACAACAAGTTTCAGGACCTAGTCATTGTCGAAATCATACTCTAGATTTAATACTGTCACATGGAATTGATGTTAGTGGTGTTGAAATTCTGCAGCAAAGCGATGATATCTCAGATCATTATCTAATCTTGTGTAAACTGCATATAGCTAAAAGTGTAAATTCTACTCCTTGTTACAAGTATGGTAGAATCATCACTTCTACCACAAAAGACTGCTTTGTAAGTAATCTTCCTGATTTATCTCAATTCCTCAGCATATCCAACAGCGCAGAAAAACTTGATGATGTAACAGAAACTATGGACTCTCTCTTTTCTAGCACTTTAGATACAGTTGCTCCTTTACGGTTAAGGAAGATCAAAGAAAACAGTTTGACTCCGTGGTATAATGAGCACACTCGCACCCTAAAGAGAGCAGCCTGGAAAATGGAGCGCAGCTGGAGGAAAACAAAACTAGAGGTATTTAGTATAGCTTGGCGGGAAAGTACCCTATCCTACAGAAAAGCATTAAAAACGGCTAGATCTGATTACTTTTCGTCTCTTCTAGAAGAAAACAAACATAACCCCCGGTATTTATTCAATACAGTCACTAAATTAACGAAAAATAAAGCATCAACAGGTGTTGGCATTTCCCAAGAGCACAGCTGTAATGACTTTATGAACTACTTTGCTTCCAAGATCGATACTATCAGAGATAAAATTGTAACCATGCAGCCGTCAGCTACAGTATCGCATCAGATAGTGCACTATAGATCCCCTGAGGAAAAATTCCACTCATTCTCTATTATAGGAGAGGAAGAATTGTATAAACTTGTTAAATCATCTAAACCAACAACATGTATGTTAGACCCTATTCCATCTAAACTACTAAAAGAGCTGCTTCCAGAAGTCATAGATCCTCTTTTGGCTATTATTAATTCATCATTGTCATTAGGATATGTCCCCAAAACCTTCAAATTGGCTGTTATTAAGCCTCTCATTAAAAAACCACAACTTGACCCCAAAGATCTAGTTAATTACAGACCGATCTCAAATCTCCCTTTTCTGTCAAAGATACTAGAAAAGGTAGTATCCTCACAATTATATTCCTTCTTAGAGAAAAATGGTATCTGTGAGGAATTCCAGTCAGGATTTAGACCGTATCATAGTACTGAGACTGCTCTCATTAGAGTTACAAATGACCTGCTTCTATCATCTGATCATGGTTGTATCTCTTTATTAGTTCTACTGGATCTTAGCGCTGCGTTCGACACTATCGACCACAACATTCTTTTGAATAGACTAGAAAACTTTGTTGGCATTAGTGGAAGTGCCTTAGCATGGTTCAAATCGTACTTATCTGACCGCCAACAGTTCGTAGCAGTAAATGAAGAGGTATCATTTCAATCACAAGTGCAGTATGGAGTACCTCAAGGCTCAGTACTAGGGCCGTTACTTTTCACGCTTTACATGTTACCCTTGGGAGATATTATAAGGAGACATGGTGTTAGCTTTCACTGTTATGCTGATGATACTCAGCTCTATATTTCTTCACGGCCCGGTGAAACACACCAAATTGAGAAACTAACGGAATGTATAGTCGATATAAAAAACTGGATGACGAGTAACTTCTTACTGCTAAATTCTGAAAAAACAGAGGTGTTAATTATCGAACCTAAAAACCCCACATGTAATAACCTAGAACACTATCTAACACTTGACGGCTGCTCTGTCAATTCTTCTTCATCAGTTAGGAACCTAGGTGTACTGTTTGATAGCAATCTTTCATTTGAAAGCCATGTTTCTAGTATCTGTAAAACTGCGTTTTTCCATCTCAAAAACATATCTAAATTGCGACCTATGCTCTCAACGTCAAATGCAGAAATGCTAATTCATGCGTTTATGACCTCAAGGTTAGACTATTGTAATGCTTTACTGGGTGGTTGTTCTGCACGCTTGATCAATAAACTACAGTTGGTCCAAAATGCAGCAGCTAGAGTCCTTACTAGAACCAGGAAGTATGACCATATTAGCCCGGTTCTGTCAACACTGCACTGGCTCCCTATCAAACATCGGATAGATTTTAAAATCTTGTTAATTACATATAAAGCCCTGAATGGCTAAGCTCCTCAGTACTTGAGCGAGCTCTTATCAAATTATAGTCCTCCACGTCCGCTGCGTTCTCAAAACTCTGGCCATTTGATAATACCTAGAATATCAAAATCGACTGCGGGCGGCAGATCCTTTTCCTATTTAGCGCCCAAACTCTGGAACAATCTACCTAACACTGTTCGGGAGGCAGACACACTCTGTCAGTTTAAATCTAGATTAAAGACACATTTCTTTAACCTGGCTTACACATAACACACTAATACACTTCTATTATTCAAATCCGTTAAAGGATTGTTAGGCTGCATTAATTAGATCAACCGGAACCGGGAACACTCCTCATAACACACGATGTACTCGTTACATCGTAAGAAGAATGGCATCTACGCTAATATTTGTCTGTTTCTTTCTTATTCTGTTTCTCAGTCCGTGTCCGGATCAGATGGTGGATCGGCGCCGGGAGATGATGTCTGCGACCCTGATCGTCGGCGGAGGCCGGACACCTGGATGAGCCCCGGGGACATATCCCCAGTGAAGACCTCGACTTAAATACAATAAAACTTAAAATTAAATAAAATAACTATAATATAATAAAATACCTAACTACATAATACTATTATTGTTAGAAATTGCAACAATATAAAAATAAAAATATAATACATTTATACATTTAAAATTTAATTAAAACAATAAGTAAAAAAATAAATGATAATATCCTGGCCAGAGGAGAACTGGCCCCCCAACTGAGCCTGGTTTCTCCCAAGGTTTTTTTTCTCCATTCTGTCACAGAGGGAGTTTTGGTTCCTTGCCGCTGTCGCCTCTGGCTTGCTCAGTTGGGGACACTTAATTTCTAACGATTATCGTCAATTTGATTTCATAGATACTATTTAAACTAAACTGAGCTAGACAATGACATCTCTGAATTCAATAATGAAATGCCTTTAACTGAAAATTGAGTGTTTAATCTTATTATTATACATTACTGACACTCTGTCCTCTAATTTGATACTGTTAAGTGCTTTGACACAATCTGTATTGTTAAAAGCGCTATATAAATAAAGGTGACTTGACTTGACATGCAGCGCTATGAATGGCGTAAAAATAAAACAGCGTACCAACATAAAAACATCATCCCAACATTGAATTATGGTGGAGGGAGCATCATGATTTGGCACTGCTTTGTTGCCTCTGGACCTGAACCAGGATATCCTACAAGATAATCTCAAGGTGGCTGTACACAAGCTGAAGCTCAGAAGAAGCTGGGTGATGCAGCAGGATAATGACCCTAAACATTGAAGTAAATCTACTACAGAAAGGCTTCAGAGACATAAAATCCACCTTTTGGAGTGGCCCAGTCAAGCCCAGACCTCAACAAAATAGAGATGCTGTGGAATGACCTCAAGAGAGCCATTCACACCAGACATCCTAAGAATATGAGTGAGCTGAAGCAGTTCTGTGAGGAAGAATGGTCCAAAATGACTCCTGGACATTGTGAGGTCTCACTGAAAAAATTTTTGGAGTAGGATTTACTTGAAAAAAGCTTGGAAAAAATGTTCACTCAGAAAAGGCTGAGAAAATTTACAAACATTTGACAAATAAAAGCCTAAACATAATTATTAGTAGCTTTAAATATAAATTTACTTGGGAATTCCCAGTAAATTTTATTGACTCTTTGTTTGTAAATTTTACTTAAGTAATGCTTATCACCGTAAAATATTGCGCAGTTAAATAACAGTAATTTACTGCACTGAAAAAAAGTAAGATTTACTTAATTTTTGCAAGTTTTCACACATATATTTTAAATAAAATTTAAGTATTGAATTAAGTAAAATCTGTAAGTAAGCAAGTAGACAGCTTGTTATCCTTTTAAGATAATATGTCCACTCAATATAATTATTACCCAAATGAACACAGAGACCTTAATACTTGGTACCCCATACACAATGACGGTAACAATCAGTGAATAGTATGAATGGGTATGAATGGGTCATGAATGGGTCATTTTGAGTAGAAAATGAACTCCAGATGTCACAAAACAGTAAGTTACTAAACCTAACAACAAAAGCAACCATAAAACAGTGTAAATACAACTCAAAAACAGTGAAAATTTTAACCTTTTTAATTATTCATGCCCCAGTGCATGATGGAAAAAACGGGATCATAACTTTGATATTTACTTAAAGAATCCTTGTAAACATAATCAATTCCAAGTAAAATATACTTATAAGTTCAAACTTTAATTTCTACAAGCTTAAATTGAGTACTAATATAGAATTTACTTAAATTTTTAAAATTTTTGCCTGAACTAAATTATTTAAAATAGAAATTACATTTGTTTTTTTGTAGTATTTACTTCACCACAAAATCACTTGCTTGAGGTTATTGGTGCCAAAGGTGGTTCAGCCAGTTATTAAAGCACTGTTTCACTTACTTTTTCCTCCATCACTTTGTATGTTTAATGGGTGTTTTCAATAAAGACATGAAAGATCATGACTGTTTGTGTATTATCAGTTTAGAAATATTGTGTTTTTTGATATTTTTGACTTTGGTAAAGATCAGATCACATTTCATGACCATTTTAAGCAGAAAACCAGGAAACTAAAAAATAGTTCACCTAATTTTTTCTTGCAACTGTACATATACATTTATGTAATACATTTTACATATGTTTTATGTAATACATTAAACTGAGTTGCAGTAATATGGTTTTTTTTCTTGAACAAGCTTGAAAATTAAATTAAGCATCATAATTTTATATCACAGAGAAATGTTGCTCAGTGTTATCTTTTTCTTAAGTGAGTTTTGTGGATTCTGCTGTAAGTCATATAAAGCCAGTGAAAATAATGACAGCACAAACAAAAGCATCTATAAAGCAATTTTTTCAAAAGCTCTCTCTTAGTTCACCCGCATGCCACATACAGAAACACACACTGGATGCACACACACACACACACACTAACTGACACTCCAAAGTATACTGTATGTAGTACTCCTCAGTGCAAAAGTCAAAATCAGTTTTAGATTTCCCACCAGTTCTCTTGTATAAGTATAATCCCAGCTAACAATTTTTGGTTCCCAGAACGTTATGGGAATGTTAGTTTTTGGTTCCCAGAACATTCCCGGAACGTTCTCAAGAACGTTCCCTATTGGTTAGCCAGGAAAGTTTTCTTTAAGTAAATAGAACGTTCCCTTTGGATTAGGGGAACATTCCGGGAACCTTCTAGAAATATTCCCGGAACCTTCTGGGAACATTCTCGGTAGGTTCCGGGAATGTTCCCCTAACCTAAAGGGAACGTTCTATTTACGTTCCCAGAAAGTTCTCTGAAGGTTCCCAGAACATTCTCCTAACCACTTTACTCCGATACCGCTGCTGTACGTCAGTAATCATCCAGCACTCCCGTGTCTGGTAGAATAAGCGGCATGGAAGACGGACGGATATGTACCTCAGTAAACAGTATTAAACCATGTCTTGTTTTAAACTATTGTTTAATCATTAAAGATAATCAGAGCACATTTAACCATCATAAGGAGCATTAAATGAGATTGAATTATCCATTCTTTATTATAACTAACATGTACCATGTAATAACCCAGATTTTAGCTTCTTAAGCACCAAATAACAATGTTGGGTTTTAAAAATATAACAAATATTGGGTTTTAAACGTGAATTTAATTTTTCCAGACATTAAAAATTAATAACATTTATTTGACTTTAAGTAGCATAAGATTACATTTCTTACCACTGAATTAACGATGATGTGCTTCTCTCTTTTGGTCAGTAAAAAAAAAAAAAATAATAATAAAAAATAAAAAAAACCTCTCGGTTAACGTTCTCTTCAAGACGTGTCAAATCTCTCTGAAATCAAAATATTTACTCTCGTATATATTAATTATTTATTCAATAAAGAGATCAATTAAGGAATGCTAGTCAGTCATTAAAACGAAATGACCTTTAATTTTTAAATTATGCATGTGCGCGCCTGCGCGGCTTTATTTGGAACACCGGAGAAAAGCGCGTGCTGGAGAAGCGCGTGCTGGAAGCGCGTGCAGATCAGAAGCGCGCTGTAAAGAAACATACAACCAAACCCAGTGTTTATGATAAGGTTTTCAGACTACGCTTAACCTTGGCTTAATTTCAGCTATAAAGTTGGAATTATATTATCATTATAATGCGATTTGACTACTTTTATGTCTACACTTTATTAAAAGCTTATTTCTACGGAGCCCCTTATAGGACATGGTGGTGGAAAAAATCGGGGTGGGAGAAAAAAATATTTCTCAAATATTTTGCGTTCCCTCGCAAAGATGTTTGCGTTCCCTCGCAAAACTTTTGCGTTCTCTCGCAAAGATGTTTGCGTTCCCTCACAAAGCTTTTGCGTTCTCTCGCAAAACTTTTGAGTTCCCTCGCAAAACTTTGAGTTCTCTCGCAAAGATATTTGCGTTCCCTCGCAAAGATATTTGCGTTCTCGCAAAATTTTGCGTTCTCTCGCAAAACTTTTGAGTTCCCTCGCAAAACTTTTGAGTTCCCTCGCAAAACTTTGCGTTCTCTCGCAAAGATATTTGCGTTCCCTCGCAAAACTTTTGCGTTCTCTTGCAAAACTTTTGAGTTCCCTCGTAAAACTTTGCGTTCTCTCGCAAAGATGTTTGCGTTCCCTCACAAAACTTTTGCTAGTTCAAGGCAAGATTTTGGGACATTCTAAAACGCTTAATGTGGCTTAATGTTTTAAAACAGTGACATTGGAGGGTTGTCAATAATTACTGTCAATACTAATAACATTATTAATAATAACCTTATTAATAATAGTACTATTAATAAAGCAGAATAGCCCAGAATATGAACGCAACGCGCTGCACGTTAGGCTTCCATAGAAACGCTTAGCCTAAGGTAGGCTAATGGACAAAGACGGTGATTTAAAAAGACCAAATCTGTTTATTAAAAATATATTAAGCACAGAGAAGCAGAGAGTATGAGAATATGCCCAGAATATGAACGGAACGGGACATTCTAAAACGCTTAATGTGAGAAACGCTTAACGTGGCTTAATGCATTAAAACGGTGTTTTAAAAAGACTCAGTAAAAACATTATTAAGAAAGCATTCTATTTACAGACAAGCAGATGAGTCCAGAATTACGCGTTAAGCGTTCCTCCAATTGAAAACATTATAAGGAAACCGCGCATAGCTTAATGAATTAAATCAGTGTTTTTAAAAGACCAAACTCAGTAAACACATTATTAATAAAGCTTTCTATTTACAGACAAGCATATGAGTCCAGAATAAGAAAGCAACGCACCGTGTTAAAGCATTAGCCACGTTAAGCGTTTTCCTTATAACGGTTTTCTATGGGAGGGAAATGCTTAATTAAACTCGTTGCGTTTTTATTGTGGACTCATTTGCTTGTCTGTAAATAGAATGATTTATTAATAATGTGTTTACTGAGTTTGGTATTTTAAAAACACTGATTTAATGCATTAAGCTATGCTTTTTCCTTGTAATGTTTTCTATAGGAGGAAAACGCTTAATGCGTAATTAAACACATTGCGTTCTTATTCTGGACTCATCTGCTTGTCTGTAAATAGAATGCTTTATTAATAATGTGTTTACTGAGTTTGGTCTTTTAAAAACACCGGCTGTTTTAATGCATTAAGCCACGTTAAGAGTTTTAGAATGTCAAACGCGTAGTTTCACGTGTTTTCTCCCCCTTAGACAAAACATTATTAAAACTCTTAACGTGGCTTAATGGATTAGCACATTGCTTTCCTGTACATAGTGTATATTTTTATTAAAATATAAAATTTGGACTTTTATTATTATATTAAGCCACGTTAGCCCGCTTTTCTATGGCTTATCATGTCAGCTCATATTTGGGCTCATCTGCTTGCATGTACACATATGTTTTTAATACTTTTTATAGCATATTTGCTCTTTTTTCCTCTTCATTAAGCCGCGTTAAAAAAAGTTTTGCGAGGGAACGCAAAGTTTCTCGAGGGAACGCAAAAGTTTTGCAAGAGAACGCAAAATATTTGAAAAATATTTTTTTCTCCCACCCCAATTTTTTCCACCACCATGTCCTATAAGGGGCTCCGTATATATTTCAGACATGAAATTATGCAAAAATTGTTTGTTTATGATTAAAAAATACACATTTCAGCATTAGAATAATCAGAAACATCTGCAAAGTTTTAATTAGTTTACATGGTTATGACAACTAAAGATAACCTGTAGGGAACGTTCTGGGAACGTTCTCTCTAGGTTATAATAAAAATTTAAAAATAACCTACAGGGAACGTTTTGGGAATGTTCCCTTTAGGTAATAAAAATAAAACCTAAAAATAACCTGCAGGGAACGTTCTTAGAACATTCTAATTTGGTTCCCAAAAAAAATTACCAAATGGGAACGTTAGGGGAACGTTCAATGTTTGTTGGGATATAAGTATATATAATTTGTATATATATATAATACAAATACAACAGATAACAGCTGATTCTGCACTAATTTGAACTAATACTATTTTTTTAACATGTAGCTTTAAGTAGCACATGAGAATTGATGCAATTATTGCCTATTGGACAAAGGTCTTGTTAATGGTTTTCAGTTTTGTTCATGGTAATAATAGTAACAGTTTTCGAGACAGCAAGAGAAGAATATGTAAAAGTATGGAATCTGGGATGAAAACACCCCTGATGTTGGTGCTAACGGCACAACAATTAACATGATAATAAACTGAGTGACTTTTACGTTTGTTGACATGGTTAGATTTAGGTCGTAAATATCATTTATTAAGTTGGATGTCCCTCTTAGAAGTAATCACTATTTTATAGGGGTGTGCTGCGGAGAGCCATTATTTGTATCTGTATTCGGATAGATCCGGAAGTGGGCGTGGCTTAAACAGGAAGTTCGTCAAATTACATGAAAATACCATTTTAAATGAAAATCTGTTCGAGTCCTAGTTTGCATTTAACAAATATGCCTTGTATAACTAAAGAAAGTATTATTTTTTATTATAATTATAACTTTGTAAATATCTTTTATTTAAAACTACAGATCATGTTGATCAAAAAAGAAAAATAACTTTATTCTTCTTGTTTTCCAGTGAAACTTTGTGTACAAATTTGTCAAGAGACAACCATCCACAATCTTAAATAAGAGTACTAGTAGAAAAAATGAAACTGAAAAAAAAAAAATAGAAATGGAGAGTAGTGTTAAGTACTCATAGCAGAATGACAATAAAGCTCGCTTGAACTTTAAGTTACTTAGATCATGTGTTGCAGGAGTCTGTGATCATTTACAAGTATTTTATCAACAGAGCGTAACAAATCATTTGGACCCTCCAAAAGCCTTGATCAAACATCGCTTTTCTTCGTCTTGTATAATTAAAGTAATGCCATTCACGAAAAGGGCTAATGTAATGCATCTTTTACAGTTGGATTTTGAAAAGGTTTGAAGTTAGGACCATTTTTAGGATATTTTTGTAGAGTTAGTTGATATAACTCCTCCAGACAAAGCTCTGATTTTTGAGAGCGCATAGGCCCCAACGCGGCTATTGATTTGCACTCATTTCATTCATAATTTACACTCATTCACTTTACACAAACTGGCCCATAGCCAGCTATGAGGTCCAGACCTCCGTAAATGTTTCATGTTCAAAAATAAAATTTGAAAACATATGAAAAATTATTTAAAATCATGTCGCTGAATAAATTCATGTGGCTGACTCGCAGCAGCTGCGAAATGCAGGAGTGAAGGAGCTCCACTCCGCTCTGCTATGTTGCCAGATCTAGTTATTATAAGCGCTACTGGACTTGTTTTAATACTTAATGTAACAGCATTAATAAAGTAATTAGGGCATTAACAAAGTGGAAAGATGAAGGTTGAGGTTAGAGATTCTGTATCCTATTTGCAAAATACAAGATTTAAACTTATTTTAGTGCATTTTTCAGGCGATTGGTTGTGTTTGTTTTTGTTGCAATATCTGGCATCACTGCTTCGCCGGCACTGACAGGCAGCAATCAAAAAAGGAGCGCGCGGATAGTTTATTGCTGAGACCACATCCGTTAGACAAACGCAATGATCACCATGATATTATCTGTACGAAACTGTGTCAAACGCTATCAGAGCAGTACTAGCCATTATTATTGCACAAATCTTAACAACCGCAGACCTCACTAATGTAGTGCTGTTCCAGCAAACATGTGATTGTGTCTGCCAAATATTTTTTCTGTTATTCGGATAAATTCGTTATTCGTTTTGAAGCTATTATCCGTGCCTTTCTGAGTAAGGTATTCGGCTTTGGGCACATCCCTACTATTTTATAACGAAACCATCATATCTAAAAAAAAAATATGATATTAATCATATAATATAATATAATATTTAATAAATATTTAACATTTTAGTGGCAATATATTTATTGAACAAAAACTTTTGTTTATCAAAATAAACAGAAAACAACACAAACTTTGCTAAATATTTTTGAAGAAGTTATAAATTATTATTCAAATTATTCAAAACATAACTTTAACTAAAGTATATTTATAACTACTAGGTGCCTTTTGCTCTATGGTGAATCTGTTACACTGTGTGGAGTAAAAGGCCCACCTTGCCGTCTCATATGTTTATAAGATTTTTAAACAAAACAATCCACTTTCATGATTCATTTTCCCACAAAATCTGTTGCTCCCTCAATGTTCAATAAAAACATGTATTGGTATTTACTGCCATTATTAGAATTTTACTGTATTTATTAGCATTTTACTGTTTTTATTAGCATTGCATTATAAATACACTTTTTTCTTATGAAAATACCCGAGATGGCTAGAAGAAAACAGGTGAAATATATACTGTCAAATTATTTCCTTCATGTTTCATCATTAAAAACATTTCTATGTGCATTTTATCCAGCTACAGATAGCTGGAGACCTTTGTCCACACATGGGATTTCCTGGAATGTCATAAGATTAATGACTTCTATAAGTTTCACTTATGGACTTTCTGTGTGAGGGTGCCTAGTATGAATGAAACAATACATAAACTTCTTTCTATATAAATTTGAAATCAACAAAACATCCATCAATATTTCTACAAATGTGCACATTTTGGTCTAAAAGGCCTGAGGGACATTTGTTTAGAGAAGCACTGTCAGGAGTTTTTTATTATTATTTTTTTTTTTTCTTCAATGGATGCATCTGAGGCTTATATTTCATATTAAATGTACAGACTCTGTTTTTGAGTTTCATAATTCTTGGAACAAATTGAGAAATTACCGTCATTAAGAAATTTTTTATAGTAAAAAAGTTTTATAGAAAACTAAGAGTAAATTTTAATTAAAATAAACAATGGACGGTTCAGGACATTGACGTCCTTTTTCAGGGTAACAAGTTAATCAACTGGGATTAACAGCATTAGCAATCAAGTGTAAAACCAAATAATACTCCTACTGCTCAACATACTTGAGTATCTGCAGTGAGCAGTTTGGATCCTCCAGTTTGTGTTTGAGCAGCTGGACTCCTGATTGTCCTGGGTGATTGTAGCTCAGATCCAGCTCTCTCAGGTGTGAGTGGTTTGAACTCAGAGCTGAAGACAAATAACCACAGCCTTCCTCTGTCACCATACAGCCAGACAACCTACGGACAGACACAGTCAGATCATCTACAAACAAACAAACAAACATCACCATTATGACTGGATAACTGTACACTATGCCCAGAGCCGATCCTCCCTATACGCAGAATACGCAAGCTGCGTAGGGCCCCCGAAACACCAGGGGCCCCCCTTGCTCTCAAAGATGATTTAATTTTAGTTTTTGAATTTTGCCAGCAGTTATGAAAACATGAATGATAATTTCTTAATGCGGTGCGCGGTCACCCTTTCTACGTAAAAATCAGTCAAATCATGTACAGCGAATGTCTCTTGCTTGAGACTAAAAAATGAGTTGAAACCGTACCGAGCCGTGGAAGAGATGTTTCTCGAACGCTTTCCTTTCCGTAAGCGCGATTCGAGACAGAGTGAAACATGGACAAATGCGTTTCATCCATTCGTTCATCCCAAACCCCCACCCCTGGCTGACACAGTTTTGCGTGGACCCCCCAGAAGTCTAGGATCGGCACTGATTATGCCTTATATGCTGTTAAACACCTCAGTATCATCAGTTGACAGTTTGGACTCTTCAGTGCATCAGAGAGCAGCTTCACTCCTGAATCCTGCAGGTCATTGTTACTCAGATCCAGCTCTCTCAGAACAGAGTATGAGCATTGTAGAGCTGATGACACAATTTTACAGGACTGAGCAGTAAGGTTACAGCCAGAAAGTCTAAAAGAGAATAAAACACACAAATATTTGTCCTTATTCTAAAATTGGTATTTCAAGAATATCACCTTTATTCTGTAAAAATAAATCAGACATTATAAAAATATGCAAAAGACAATCAAGATATATTTCTTGGCACCAATAAAGAAATTGTAATTCCATTTAAAATGAAACCAAAAACATGATTAAACTATCACATGGCTTTTCTGCAGTTGATAATGGCTGGTATCAGTCTTCTTCTTCCCTCATCTGATGTGTTGTATTTCATGGGGTTCAGTTCATCCAGTGGCTTCTCTGACATCTGAAGCATGTAGGCGATTGTTGAGCAGTGAGCAGGAGAGAGTTTCTTCTCTGAGTGTTTGTCTGATTTCACAAACTCCTGAATCTCTCTGGACAAAGTCTGATCTTTCACTTCCAGCAGACAGAGGAACAGATTGATGGATCTTTCAGTGGAGAGTTTGTGTCCATATTTGATCTTCTCTTTAATGTACTGTGTGGTTCTCCTGATGCTCTCTGAGCTCTTCTCTGTGTGTGTCAACAGATCCTGTAAGAGTCTCTGATTGGACTCCAGTGAGACGCCCAGCAGGAACCGCAGGAACAGATCCAGCTCTCCATTCTCACTGTCAATGGCATTATCTACTGCTCCTTTTAGCAAATTTTGTACTCTAGCAAACTTCCTCAGTCCCACCATAGTTGTATTCACATGGTAGTAAAACATATAGAAAGCAGCAAGAAACTCTTGAATGCTGAGATGAATGAAGCTGTAGACTTTCGTCTGATGAATCACAGACTCCTCCTTAAAGATCTCAGTGAAAATCCCAGAATACACTGAGGCGTCAGTAACGTCTATGCCGCTCTCAATCAGGTCCTCCTCATAGAACATCACATTGTCCTTCATCAGCTGATTGAAAGCCACTTCAGCAAGTTTCACAATCACTTCTCTGTTGGACTGCAGGAGTTTCTCTGGATCTCTATCTTCATACTTCTGGTTCCTCATATTTGTTTGAATGAGCAGGAAGTAGATGTACATTCCAGTCAGAGTTTGAGGGATTTCTGCACTGAGATCTTGTTTCAGGATGTTTTGAAGCACAGTGGCTGAGATCCAGCAGAAGACGGGTATGTGGCACATGATGTGGAGGCTTCTTGCTCTTCTGATGTGTGAGATGATTCTGCTGGCTTGATGCTGGTCACTGATTCTCTTCCTGAAATATTCCTCCTTCTGAGGGTCATTGAATCCCTGAATTTCTGTCACACGGTTGATGTATTTGGAGGGGATCTGATTGGCTGCTGCTGGTCTGGAGGTGATCCAGATGAGAGCAGAGGGAAGCAGATCTCCTTTCATGAGGTTTGACATCAACAGACCCACTGATGAAGTCTCAGTAACATCAGAAACTTTCTGATCATCTGAAAACATCAGTGTGATTCTGCTTTCATCCAGACCATCAAAGATGAACACAACTTTACACTCCTCATAAATCTTTGAGTCCAGATCTTGAAGTTCAGGATGAAAGTCCAGCAGAAGTCTGTGAAGACTGTACTGATGATCTCGGATCAAGTTCAACTCTCGAAATGGAAGCACAAACATGAAATCTACATCCTGATTGGCTTTTCCCTCGGCCCAGTCCAGAATGAACTTCTGCACAGAGACGGTTTTTCCAATTCCAGCAATGCCTTTAGTAAGAACAGTCTTGATCTGGTCTTTCTCCTCACATCCTGGTTCAGGTGAGACTTTAAAGATGTCAATGCAGTAGATTGGAGTGTCTTGTGAGTGTTGTGTTCTGGCTGTTTTCTCCATCTGTAAAACCTCATGTTCTTCATTCACTCCTTCACGCTCTCCCTCTATGATGTAGAGCTGTGTGTAGATCCTGTTCAGGAGGGTTTCATTCTCCTGGAGTTTGATTCCCTCAAATAATCTCTCAAACTTGTTCTTCATGCTGGTTTTGTGCTGGTCTTTGACTCTTTGTAGGTCTCCAGTCTCCAGTATGTGTGTCTGCAGGACTGTGTTGTCCTGCCTGATGTGCATCTGATAGCGGGGTGTAGAAGACGAGACCGATCTGAGCAGCTCCTGTGTCTTTCCCCTGCTAAAATTAAATAAGAAAAGCAACAAAAATTACAATGACAGTTGGAGACCTTCAGAAATATATCAGTTACTGGATATGATTTTGCATACTTATTTAGTGTTATTTCATGTATTGAATGCACTACAGTAAATTAGCAACTACTTGTTTATACTAACAAAGGGTCAGTGATCACTGCTCCTTCACTGAAATGATAGGGTTCATCAATGGATCTGTGAGTCTTCATCGACCCAACACTGGGTTCTGGAGACTCTGATCTTTGTTTCCTGGTGATACTGAAAAAAGACCAACAAAACTGCATTTTAGAGCACTAGTTATACTGTGAATGCACCTTAAATTTACATTTCTACATCTTTGACACTTTTATCCAAAATAGACACTTGCACATTTGGAATACAACAGAGATTCATCCTAATGAGGCAGTAACATAAAAAGTCCTGCAGTTCAGCCTTCCAAAACTGAATGTGTGGACATTTTGCTTCCAAAAAAGAAAAATTCATAAGGCATTAAAACAAGACCATGGTGAGTAAATAATGATTAACTGAATGAAGTAAACTTTCATTTTTCTCTGCAGTGTGGTGCGTTTCCTTTTTGAGAAAATAAAAAGAATGTCAAAATATAAGTATCAGATAACTTATTGGAAATTACAAGGGACTCTTTTTGGGAAGGTTGGAGAGATAATTTCACTAGTGAGGAACAGAGACATTGAAAGTTTAGGAAAGAAATTTGTGTTTCTCTGTGATGATAACATGAGTTGCCGCTCTCTCACTTACTGCAGGCTTCTGGTAAGTCACTTTTGGACAAAAGCGTCTGCTAAATGCAAAAATTGTGTCTTACCTGGGGTCAGAGATCACTGTTTCATCATTGATTCCAAAGAGATTATTCCTTGTGGATTGATTACTCTTCATAGACAAACAGCTTGATCCAGAAGATGGAGAGACACCCATTTTAGAGGCAGTGTCCTCATCTTCTCTCTTGACATAAAGACTCATTTTGAATCTCAGTCCAATGACCTTATATAACATGATAAAGTAAAAACAGTTCATTGTTGTATAATATAAGACAAGATGTTTGTTTAAAAGTTTATTTAGAACCATTTCCTCCTGCAGAACACATGTATACTGAAATGGTTCTTTTGGGGATCAGGGTTATTCATTCCTGCCTACTTGTTTTATTGCCTTAATAAACATTTCATTTTAGTGAAATGGAAGACACTGTAATTTTGACCTCGTCTGTGCATTTCTGCTCAGACAGTCACATGCCAAAACCACATAATCTGAAAAGAGGAACTGACACTCAGTAACAGAAAAACACAATAACGATGAAAACATCATAATCACAGAGGATTATGCTGATATTTCTTTGGAACTTGGACTTCGTTACCTGATTTTACATCTGTTTTGCATTTTTATTCATTTTCAATATTCATCATCATTATGTCAGTTTTCTGTCAGTGCTTTATGTAAAACCCTAGTAGAGGCTAAATATTTAACATAAAACCAGGGGCTTGATGGTAGCTGAACAAATTCAGAGTTACAGGATTAGTTTTTTGACAAAACCAAACCACCATGATGCTGATCATCAACTTTCTTTGTCAACTCAGGCTTTGATCCTGAGTTTGTGGAGCGCGTGCACATGAATGTGTGACATCACTGGCGAACAGCCAATCACAAGCCTTGCAACACAAAGCAAATTTGATTTACTTCTCGAGAGAGACCCAGCGAGATTCAAAACTAAAGGTTAAAGGTTTTGCTAAAGGTTAAGAGATTGAAGAATATGACAAATTTAAACGTCATATGAAACATGAAAGAGGACAAATAAAAGAAATGATCTCGCTCTATCAGTGCAGTCACAAGTGAAACTTGTTAAGTTAGTTTATACATTTGAAAATATATAGCGATAGAGACTCGAACATGTAAGGTCATGTAGTCATTTTTAAAATAGTGTTATCTATTGATACTACAGCTCATTTATATTACATATGATCTGTATATATTAATATTCATTTAAAATAAATGATTTATAAAAACTGTTAAACTAAAATTGCTTGTGTGTAATGGATTAATAATAATATGAATCATACAATAATTATATAAATCATATAAAATAACAAGTAATTATCATTAAAGCCAGAATTTTTTTTTTGTTGTTGTTTTTGTTTTTTAGTACTAGTGACCTGGGGAGTTACTTTTTGTGTCAGACGTGTCATTTTGCTCACATCTGATTTGTCCAACTTCAGTTTGAGATGCAGGTGGAGTGTAAGTTACTATGGCAATGAACGCCACTAAAAGCCAAGCCACTTACATGGTACCTAAAACCAAGGATTGGTGCAAACTAAACTGAAACTTTCCTGGCTAGCCAGCTAATCTGGCTTCATGGTACAGGCCCCAGGTAGACAGAGATATTTAATAATAATAATAATAATAAAAATAATAATAAAATCCAATATTAAAAATGCTTTTATAGCATAATTAAACATTCTGTACAGACATTTCAAAACCAGAGTAGGACTATTTTTCTTAACATTAGGAAAGCTTAAGCTAAATTAAGTCCAATACAAGTTAAAACTCAACACATTTAATCTTGACATCACAGGATCTAGAAATATTTGTATATGGAACAATTACATGACATTTTTCATAATTATTTTTTTTATAATGTTATACATAACAAAGATCTGAGGAACAATGAACTCTTGTTGATTATGTTTTCGTCATTTTGGTCAGAGCTGTTAACTGTCTAAATAAAATGGTCCAGGTTTAAAATCCCATGTAATGAAGAAGAAGAAAAAAAAAAAAAAAATCAAACTGTGGCTCATTTTTTATACTGTATGACTACATGGATACATGAAGAATAAGTTCTGAACTTACCAGATAATATGTGAATATGTGTTTAAATATCCAGTGTTAACAGGTTTAAAGCCTCAGAGTAGAATCACTTCTTTTTCTTGTTCTTTCACTTTTGTTTCTAGGGTAAAATCCAATCACAGAAGACACTGCAGGAAGGAGAAGCAACATTAAATGTAATTCCAGATAAAGATAAAAGTGAGGCACAATTGCTCTGACTCCAGAGGGTCAAAGCATTCTGGGATGGTGGGCAGAAAATGCAGGATCCAACAGAAAGTAGAGGAAATCCACAGAGAGAATGATGCTGTGTTGATGTGGTCAGTCATTGTACCATGTTTTTAATCCTCATATCCCAAAGAAAGATTACTGACAGACACACAGACATAATAACATGTGTTCTCTTTATGACTAAATGTTCCCCACAGCTGACTGTAGATTTTGATCTGTCTTCATTTATTTGTCAGTGACCAGCATCCCGAGATACAATCAATTCCCAAGGACGAAATTCAGGCCCATATACTTTTCTTCATTCCAAAAGCTGTTTCATTTGGATGTGTCACAATAGAAAAAAAGGCTATCGCAACTTCCATTTCATGCAGACTTTAAACACACAGTAGGCCAGGCATACATTTTCTCAGCTGAATCAGTCCATTCCTCCAGGTTTTGCTTATGCTTGTCAACCCCGAGTCTCGGGTCGAGGTGGTGGTCTAGCAATGCTTTACAGTAAGGAATGGAAGGTCTCTACTATACACTGTAAAAAATGAAAAGTTGACTTATCTTAAAATTTCAAGGCAACTTGCTGCACAGCTTTTTTGAGTTCACTCAACCCAAGTAACTGAGAAAAGTCACGTCTCTTTTTTTGTTCAGCTAACTCATTTTTGTTAGTTAAAGGTGCCGTAGAATGCATTGATACAATATTTTAAATTGTTCTCTGATATCTACATAGAAGGTATGTGGCTTAGGTAAGGGCAAAAATGATCCAGAAACGGTTTTACATGTGCATTTACAACCCTAGAATTTGTCCCTAGAATGAAATGGTCTGTTATTACCTTATTTGGAAGGGTCATGAATAATAATGTTGAGCTCTGCTTTGATTGGCTGTTTCACACTGCGGCTCATTTCAGTAGCTCACAGGAAGGAAACACCTGGAAAATATATATTTCAATACTTTTGTAGCATTTGGACCAATCAGACACATTTGTTCATTAGATTTAACAAATCAAATTAGTTATTAGATTAACAAATAATCACAGACCCCTCACCCAACACACATTCTGGGTGCCGGTATGTCTGTGGATGACTCTAGGCCCCCGGTTCCATAGCAACCAACCTGATAACGCTAGTTTTATTGCTCTAAGGAATGTGGGCCGAGCAACACTCACCTCATTTTCCCTTAGGAAAGAGACATTATGCCATAAAAATGGACTCTTCTCTAATTAATTCATAGAAAAACCTTTCCTTGAATGAACACACATATCCTCAGGTCATTGTTACTGTTCTTGTCTTTTGTACTGTATCCTGTTTTATGCATGCTTATGATAGATCACTAGTTAATATTACCTCACTTATATCATGTTTGATCTCTATCAATTCGTCTTCGGATGATCTAATTGACAGTGTATATTATATGTTGCTACCTATGCAACATATAAGTGTTCTAAGAATCTTTAATAGTTTGTATATCAACTTCCAATCCAACCTCATGCAAATTACCATGCTCAGAGACAAAGAGTCGTAAAACCTTCCTTCCAAAGAGACTGGAGTCCATTGGCTCTTTGACTCCCCAGAGGTGTGACCTCTACACCAGATAAAGCTCTCACACACAGGTCCGGCCTCTCTCTTCTGCAAAAAGCTCTTCGGCTATCTTCTGATTGCTCCGTGAAGGACTCACGGAGAGCCTGAACCGGTGCGGGCGCGCCCGGTGGGCCCCCAACATAGAGCCGTGGGTGATCTACCCAGCCTGGGAGATGACTCTTGACCACAAAGACCCAGTCGGCAGTTCTGTTAGACCCTAAGAGGATGAGGAAGATGTGAGCTAGAACTCTTCTGGACCCGTAAGTTATTGTGCCAGGCTTACGGCCTTGTCTTTCTATTCAACCAAAGCTCCTCGGACTTCAGCAGATCTCTTTCTTAGCTCTTTTTCCACTCTCTACCTGGAAAAACATTTCTACCTCAGAACATCTTTGGAATTCATCACTCTTCAACCCGGAAGAACGTGATCGGGAGTCTAAAACCCTGAAACCGTTAAGACCTTCATCTGAGACTGCATTCCGGACACTCGTCACGACCAAATGCATTGCAAGTATTGTACATTTAACTAAATGAAACAGAGGTTGTTAGTACAAGTTATAGACCCTGTCATAAACAGCGCTGATGGTTTTACTCAGGTGGTTAAATGACTTTTTCCATAACTGCATTCTCTGGTTTTCCTGATGGTTTCATCCATCAACTCTCATTAGCCCTTTCCTCATGTATGAGCGATTGTATGTTTGTGTGTTTGTGTTAGTGTTTAGTTAATAAAACTCTTGTGCACAAATTACATGAGTTTCTGATTCTGCCTTGCAAATAATTGTCCCTTTACGATTTTGACCCTCGCTACATGCTCTAATGCATTAATAGGAAGGTATTTTCTGTGGCCACGGAAATATCCTTTCTTAGAGTTGATATGAATTTACACTGAATGTTCGCTGGACAAACAGCTCAGCTGATGGCAATTTAACTCTGCTCCAATTATTACTGTCAGCCAATATAAATAATTGTAATCATAATTAATTGTAATTGTTTATATACAATTCCCTTTTGGAGCTAATTTGCAACAAAATATATTAAGTTTCTACAATATATAAATATATTGTAGAAACTTAATTTTTTGTAAAGCTGCTTTGCAACGATTTGTATCGTGAAAACCACTATACAAATAAATTTAATAATTTAATAATATTTTGGCCAAATGAAAGGAAAACTGTCAATGGTTTAAAGAAATTGGAGGTTTTTTTCCAAGTTATATTAAAATGTTTGCTGCAATGTTAAAAAATATGCTACTATAAAAAAAGATAAGTCACATATACGTAGCATTTTGCATTTAGAAATCATTTTTAACACTATAAACAGTTATAGGCTATATTTCCCCTGTTGCAACCTCTGAAAGGGTCACTACAAATAAGGAGAAGATGAGTACATTTGCGTTGAAAAAAAAACATTTAAATTTATTTAACCGTCAGACCTAAAGTAGATCATTGTTAAACCCGTCTCAATCCAGAGAGACAAGGTACAAAGGACCGGAGCACCATCACGGGATCCAACCAAGAGCACATAAAATATGTCAGAGACATAAAATACCTCCCCCATAAAATACCCCCCCCCCCCCCCAATTATTTTAACACTGTATCAGAACACATCACATTAGCCACAGCACCATCCCTTCTCAGCAACACAGTCCCTAGGAGGAGAGACAATGACAGACACAACAATAAGGCATAGAAAAATCACATCAACTTTAAGACACAGGTGCATGAGGCAAGGCATCCGCCAAAATATTTTCTGTCCCCTTAATATGCCGAATCTCCAAATTATAAGGTTGCAAAAATAACGACCATTGCATCAACCGTTGGTTAGGATTCTGAAGAGTTGTCAAAAACGTTAAGAGATTATGATCACAAATCATAACGGGCGTTCCACCCCCTCCCACATAAATGTCAAAATGCTGAAGCGCCCAAACCAGTGCCAACGCCTCTTTTTCAATAACCGAATAGTTCGACTGATAAGACAGAACTTTCCTCGAAAAAAAACATACCAGACGTTCAATTCCCTCATCGTCATTCTGTAAAAGAACAGCTCTCGCCCCTCTCTCACTAGCATCTACATGCATCTTAAACGTTCTATCCCACTGAGGACCGGCAAGGACTGGAGCACTAATAAGCAACGCTTTAATGTTATCAAAATCATCTTGACAAGTCGAGCTCCAAACAAACATACGTGACGCTTTCAACAAATCAGTCAGAGGGGCAACAATTTCTGAAAAATTCCTACAAAAATTCTGATAATATCCCACCAACCCAAGAAAGCGCATCAACTCTCGCTTTGTACAGGGTGGCGGATACTTCTCGATTGCCTCAATCTTTGCATTCACTGGTTGGACAGCACCATGACCAACAACCTTACCTAAATAGGTCACCGTGGCCCTGGCGAACTCACACTTCGCCAGGTTCACGGTAAGCTCAGCCTCCTTCAAGCGCTTGAACAACAACTGAATTCGGGACAGATGTTCCTCCCATGAATTACTATACACTACCAGATCATCCGAGTAAACTGCACATCCTTCAAGGCCAGCTACCACACGATTCATTAGCCGCTGAAATGTGGCCGGTGCGTTTCGCAATCCGAAACTCATAACATTATACGAATATACGCCATCTGGAGTAATAAAAGCGGCGATTTCACGAGCCCTCTCAGTCAAAGGGACTTGCCAATATCCCTTTAATAAGTCAAACTTGCTAAGATATTTTGCTGTACCCACCTGATCCACGCAATCTTCGATACATGGAAGCAGAAAGGAATCTGGTTTAGTAATTGCGTTTAGCTTTCTATAATCCGTACAAAACCTCAATATCCCATCTTTTTTTTTCTACTAATAGGCAAGGAGATGACCAACTTGAGGATGAAGGCACCGCCAGATTATTTTCAAGCAAATACTTAACCTCTGACTCTAGTTGTATTTTTTTTTCCCATGGAACTCTGTAAAAAACTGGCGTATTGGAAGAGAATCACCCAGATCAATATCATGCTGTACAACGTGCGTTTGAGTAGGTACGTCAGAAAAAAGTGACGGATATTCCAGAATTAAGTTAGCCAATTCCTAACGTTTTTCAGTCGGAAGATGTTTCAAGAAACTTGGCAAATTTCTTTAAATTTCCGAATTACTCAACCAAGGACACAGGACGCAATCTTCAGGTTCCACGGCCTCCTCATAATCTGTCGAAGACAAGTCACCACATGACATATGATCTACAGCCAAAACAGTCAATTCTGCCTTACATAATACGTTTTAAGTAAATTTATGCGACATAGCCTTTCTCTCTGGTGTCGCAATGACATAAATTCTCATCAGATTCTTTTCGAATAATAACATATGGACCAGCAATTCTAGCTTTAAAAGGAGAGGAGGTCATGGGCAACAAGGCCATAATCTGATCCCCAACACAAAAGGATCGGCGCTCAGTTCTACGATCATATAAACGTTTCATTTTCAGTTGTGTCTGTGTTAAGTTCACCTTTGCCAATTTGACAGCTGCAAACAATCATCTTTTAAAACCATCAACATATTCACTCAACCTTTTCGGTGGCTCAGAAGGAACCCAGCCATCTCGTAGTACAGCTAACGGCCCACGAACAGTGTGCTCAAAAACAAGTTAATTTGGGCTAAACCCAGTACTCTCGTGAGTTGCTTCTCTGGCCGCTAACATAAGCCAGGGCAAGCCCTCCTCCCAGACTCGATCCAATTCTGTACAATAAGAGCGTAACAGCGACTTGAGTGACTGGTGAAAACGTTCTAAGGCACCCTGACTCTGGGGATGATATGCAGTAGATATATTATGCTTAATATTAAGTTGCCGCAAAACCTCCTTAAACACTCCCGAAGTGTACCCCGGTCTGATTGCAAAATTTTGGGTATTCCAAAGACTGACATAAATTGAGACAAAGCTTTCAACACGGACTTTGATGTAATTGATCGCAATGCAAACGCAGCAGGATCCCGCGTAACCTGACACATAGTAGTCAGCAAATACTCACTGCCAGATTTAGAACGGGGCAAGGGACCAACACAATCCACAATTAAGTGATTAAACGGTTCAGTCACAACAGGAATCGGTTGCAATGGAATAGGTTTCGGATTATGATTTGGCTTTCCAGACAGCTGGCACGTGTGACAGGTCTTAATATATTTGGAAACATTGCGTTTTATGCGAGGCCAAAAGAAGTTGCGCATTATGCGATCATAGGTCTTTTTCACTCCAAGATGCCCAGATACATCATCATGAGCGAGTCTTAGCACCATAGAATGCAAAGGTGTCGGAACTACTACTTGAACGACTGGTTCCTTTAAGAAAACCTTAGCCTGAGGAGTTCATTTCCTTATCAGAACCCCTTCACAAATGAAATACCCCTGAGCAGCACTGGCATCAGACATTACCTGTGAAAATAATGCATTCAGGGTGGAATCTGCCTTTTGTTCCTCAATCAACTCACCCTGCGACATGGAGAAAAGAGAACTTGGCAATGAAATACCTCTATCCACCGGAGTCGATTCCACACTTATAACAGTTGCAGATGATCGACTTGCAGCACGCGTAACCACACATGCTGGAAAAACATCAGGTAAAATCTGTACAGTCCTATCAATCTCTTCAGCAGACATAGGTTTAGATGAACTAAATCAGAATACAAAAGAACCCTATGCAGTGGCACAGACATTTTAGTTAATCCAATTCCACAGATTAATAGGGACTCACCAGTAAAGGTTTCATTTAAAAAGGATAATATAGACACCAAAATGAATGAGGCAGATGCACCAGTGTCACAAAGAATTTTCACTGGAACCCTCTCACCCTTCGGGAGAGACACAAAGCCATCTGAGACAAATGGTGAAAAATTTGAACTCAAACAGGCTGTTTCTTTCATTTCTCTAACGCTCGCCGTAAAAGAAGAGGGAATCAAGCCACCAGCTATGGGAACCGAAGCAGCGAATGCTGTAGGCTTTGTGAATGTATATTGGTTACGACCTTTTGCTTGAAGTACCGGACAATCTTTTTTCCAGTGCTCGTGACCTAAGCGATAATTAAGTTGGCTTGAGAAAGCCAACTTACTGAAATCCTATTTAAACTTCTTATTAGTGGTGCTTGCCAAAGGCAAGGCATCACTATTGTTATCTTGCATACTTATTATTCTTCTTCTTATTAGTGGTGCTTGCCAAAGGCAAGGCATCACTATTGTTATCTTGCATACTTATTATTCTTCTTATTCTTATTCTTATTCTTCTTCTGGACAAAACTTCGGCGCGCTACTCCTCCTGCACCGTTTGTCACAGACCCATGAATGAGGTGTCATATCGACACACACACACACACACACACACACACACACGCACAGGCCCTTAGGAACCCCTTCTCTCTCTCTCTCTCTCTGTAACTCACACACACTCATTTGACTCATCTTTTAAGTAACCAATAAGTAATGACCTATGATCTTCATAGCCACACCCTAGCAACCACTTACAGCACCCTAGCAACCACCCCATAGACCTCCATTTAAACAGGTCAAAAGGGATATCTTTGGATAGAAATGTCATTTGCTCTTTTGATTCAGAGCAAACAGGACTTCCATCATGCTACACATGCTAGCAGTGAATAGCTACATGCTAATAATGATTAGCTAAGTGCTAAAACATGCTAAATATTTCAACACACACACACACACACACACACACACACACACACAGTCTGGCATATGTGGTTTACGGGGACTCTCCATAGGCGTAATGGTTTTTATACTGTACAAACTGTATGTGCTATTGCCCTACACCAACCCTACACCTAAACCTACCCCTCACAGGAAACTTTCTGCATTTTTAGATTTTTAAAAAAAACACTAGTATGTTTTTAAGCCTTTTGGTTTACGGGGAGATAGGCAGTGTCCTCATAAACCACCTTCACGTTGTAGTACCCATGTAATTATACACATTTGTGTCCTCATAAACCATATATACCAGTTCACACACACACAGGGCCTAAGGAATCATCTCTCTTTCACTTTCACATTGTGTTCCGTACATAAACAGATAAACGTTTGTACATGATTGTACAGCCAATGGAATCACACTTTCACTATGGACCTTGTTCACAGACTATTGTGATGAGGCAAATCTGTAATATTCAGAGTTTGTACAAGGTGCTTAAAGTGCTTGAAGTACTTGAATTTGACGTTTTGAAATTTAAGTCCTGGAAAACCCTTGAAAACAGCTATATTTATGAAAAAGTATTTGAAAAATACTTGAAATATTAAAAGGCAGTATATATGAAATTATTGTTCATTTTTGGTTTTGATAAAAAGAATCTTTTCGTGCAAAATTAACAATGCAGTGCCTGTTAAATAAATACAGAGCCATTTCACCTGGCTTTTGGGAGCGCATAAGATCTCGCGATACTTCTTGAGGTGAAAAGCGGTCTCGCATTATCAGCATAAAGTTGAGTTTGTGGTAAAACCTTTGATAGTGCTTGCATTATATTATTCAGTCTTTTATTGCGTGTGCTGTTTGTTTGGGTTTCATTTGAGAACACACAAACTCTGACGTGCTTTGTGTTGCGCTGTTATCATTTACAAGCTTGGAGCGCATCTCCATCTCAGCAGCTCGGTCCACAAACTCTTCCTCTGCATATGCTGAGTTTAGGATGCTTAACATTCATCAAGTGTGTGTGTGTATGTGTGTGTGTGTGTGTGTGTGTGTTATCTCACATGGTGTCTACAGTGTCCGAGTTTTGCCACGGCAAGCACCACTCACATTTTCTTCAGGAAATGTACATTCTAGTTCTTATTCTTATTCTTCTTCTGGACAAAATTTCGGCGCACTACTCCTCCTGCACCGTTTGTCACAGACCCATGAATGAGGTGTCATATCGACCGGCTCATTGAGGAGAGGTGTGCTATATCTTTTCTAAGCGATCGGACCTACGATGTTCGCACAGCGGACGAAAAAGCGGGCAAAAAAGTCCCATTGACTTACAATGGCGGAATGTTCATGAATTTGAATCTCAACTGTCACTTTCTCACACACACACACACACACACACACACACACACACACACACACAGGCCCTTAGGAACCCCTTCTCTCTCTCTCTCTCTGTAACTCACACACACTCATTTGACTCATCTTTTAAGTAACCAATAAGTAATGACCTATGATCTTCATAGCCACACCCTAGCAACCACTTACAGCACCCTAGCAACCACCCCATAGACCTCCATTTAAACAGATCAAAAGGGATATCTTTGGATAGAAATGTCATTTGCTCTTTTGATTCAGAGCAAACAGGACTTCCATCATGCTACACATGCTAGCAGTGAATAGCTACATGCTAATAATGATTAGCTAAGTGCTAAAACATGCTAAATATTTCAACACACACACACACACACAGTCTGGCATATGTGGTTTACGGGGACTCTCCATAGGCGTAATGGTTTTTATACTGTACAAACTGTATGTGCTATTGCCCTACACCAACCCTACACCTAAACCTACCCCTTACAGGAAACTTTCTGCATTTTTAGATTTTCAAAAAAACACCATTTAGTATGTTTTTAAGCCTTTTGGTTTACGGGGACATAGGCAGTGTCCTCATAAACCACCTTCACGTTGTAGTACCCATGTAATTATACACATTTGTGTCCTCATAAACCATATATACCAGTTCTCACACACACACACACACACACACACACACACACACACACACACAGGGCCTAAGGAATCATCTCTCTTTCACTTTCACATTGTGTTCCGTACATAAACAGATAAACGTTTGTACATGATTGTACAGCCAATGGAATCACACTTTCACTATGGACCTTGTTTACAGACTATTGTGATGAGGCAAATCTGTAATATTCAGGGTTTGTACAAGGTGCTTAAAGTGCTTGAAGTACTTGAATTTGACGTTTTGAAATTTAAGTCCTGGAAAACCCTTGAAAACAGCTATATTTATGAAAAAGTATTTGAAAAATACTTGAAATTTTAAAAGGCAGTATATATGAAATTATTGTTCATTTTTGGTTTTGATAAAAACAATCTTTTCATGCAAAATTAACAATGCAGTGCATGTTAAATAAATACAGAGCCATTTCACCTGGCTTTTGGGAGCGCATAAGATCTCGCGATACTTCTTGAGGTGAAAGTTTGTGGTAAAACCTTTGATAGTGCTTGCATTATATTATTCAGTCTTTTATTGCATGTGCTGTTTGTTTGGGTTTCATTTGAGAACACACATAAACTCTGACGCGCTTTGTGTTGCGCTGTTATCATTTACAAGCTTGGAGCGCATCTCCATCTCAGCAGCTCGGTCCACAAACTCTTCCTCTGCATATGCTGAGTTTAGGATGCTTAACATTCATCTGGGGAAAAAAAAGTGTGTGTGTGTGTGTGTGTGTGTGTGTGTGTGTGTTATCTCACATGGTGTCTACAGTGTCCGAGTTTTGCCACGGCAAGCACCACTCACATTTTCTTCAGGAAATGTACATTCTAGTTAGTGGTGCTTGCCAAAGGCAAGGCATCACTATTGTTATCTTGCATACTTATTAGTGGTGCTTGCCAAAGGCAAGGCATCACTATTGTTATCTTGCATACTTATTATTCTTCTTATTCTTCTTCTTATTCTTATTCTTATTCTTCTTCTGGACAAAACTTCGGCGCGCTACTCCTCCTGCACCGTTTGTCACAGACCCATGAATGAGGTGTCATATCGACCGGCTCATTGAGGAGAGGTGTGCTATATCTTTTCTAAGCGATCGGACCTACGATGTTCGCACAGCGGACGAAAAAGCGGGCAAAAAAGTCCCATTGACTTACAATGGCGGAATGTTCATGAATTTGAATCTCAACTGTCACTTTCTCACACACACACACACACACAGGCCCTTAGGAACCCCTTCTCTCTCTCTCTCTCTGTAACTCACACACACTCATTTGACTCATCTTTTAAGTAACCAATAAGTAATGACCTATGATCTTCATAGCCACACCCTAGCAACCACTTACAGCACCCTAGCAACCACCCCATAGACCTCCATTTAAACAGATCAAAAGGGATATCTTTGGATAGAAATGTCATTTGCTCTTTTGATTCAGAGCAAACAGGACTTCCATCATGCTACACATGCTAGCAGTGAATAGCTACATGCTAATAATGATTAGCTAAGTGCTAAAACATGCTAAATATTCCAACACACACACACACACACACACACACACACACACAGTCTGGCATATGTGGTTTACGGGGACTCTCCATAGGTGTAATGGTTTTTATACTGTTCAAACTGTATGTGCTATTGCCCTACACCAACCCTACACCTAAACCTACCCCTTACAGGAAACTTTCTGCATTTTTAGATTTTCAAACAACACCATTTAGTATGTTTTTAAGCCTTTTGGTTTACGGGAACATAGGCAGTGTCCTCATAAACCACCTTCACCTTGTAGTACCCATGTAATTATACACATTTGTGTCCTTATAAACCATATATACCAGTTCTCACACACACACACACACACACACACACACACACACACACACACACACACAGGGCCTAAGGAATCATCTCTCTTTCTCTCTGTTTCTCTCTCTCATGGCATAAAATTTCTTAGCCAAATTCCAAATTCTGCAACATTACGTTTATAACCTGCCTTGTTCTTCTGATGACAAGCTTCCACTTTACTTTCACATTGTGTTCCGTACATAAACAGATAAACGTTTGTATATGATTGTACAGCCAATGAAATCACACTTTCACTATGGACCTTGTTCACAGACTATTGTGATGAGGCAAATCTGTAATATTCAGGGTTTGTACAAGGTGCTTAAAGTGCTTGAAGTACTTGAATTTGACGTTTTGAAATTGAAGTCCTGGAAAACCCTTGAAAACAGCTATATTTATGAAAAAGTATTTGAAAAATACTTGAAATTTTAAAAGGCAGTATATATGAAATTATTGTTAATTTTTGGTTTCGATAAAAACAATCTTTTCATGCAAAATTAACAATGCAGTGCATGTTAAATAAATACAGAGCCATTTCACCTGGCTTTTGGGAGCGCATAAGATCTCGCGATACTTCTTGAGGTGAAAGTTTGTGGTAAAACCTTTGATAGTGCTTGCATTATATTATTCAGTCTTTTATTGCGTGTGCTGTTTGTTTGGGTTTCATTTGAGAACACACATAAACTCTGACACGCTTTGTGTTGCGCTGTTATCATTTATAAGCTTGGAGCGCATCTCCATCTCAGCAGCTCGGTCCACAAACTCTTCCTCTGCATATGCTGAGTTTAGGATGCTTAACATTCATCTGTGGAAAAAAAAGTGTGTGTGTGTGTGTGTGTTATCTCACATGGTGTCTACAGTGTCCGAGTTTTGCCACGGCAAGCACCACTCACATTTTCTTCAGGAAATGTACATTCTAGTATTGTTATTACTGTTCGCCCGGACAAAACTTTGGCGCGCTACTCCTCCTGCACCATTTGTCGTAGACCCATGAATGAGATGTCAAATCATGCGACATATTGAGGAGAGGTGTGCTATATCTTTTATGAGTAATTGAGTGTACGATGTTCGTCTGGTGGATGAAAAAATTTGGGCGAAAAAGTCCCATAGACTTAACACTGGCACAAAATTAATGAGATTATATCTTTGGATCAGGAGGTCACAGAGACTTGGGGGTGGGTTCTTTTGACTCGGCCTATCAAGCAGCCAATAAGTACTGACATGACAACTTCATAGCTATGCCCTAGCAACCACTTACAGCACCCTAGCAACCGTAAAAGGACATTAACAAACAATTATTCAGCACCAGAACATTGTAGAAACATGGGGTTGGGCTCTGTTGATTCAGACTGTCAAATAGTCTTTAAATATCATCCCATAAACTGTATAGCCAATCCATAGCAACAATTTAGAGTACCTTAGCAACTGAACAAACACATGAATAAGCAATTTCTCAGCACCAGAAAGTGGTATAGATATCTTTTGTTTCGTCTGAAAAACCAGTCTGTAAGAATTACCATGGCGACTGTGCAGCTACACCCTAGCAACCATATAGAGCACCCTAGTGACCGTATAGCAACATAAAGAAGCCATATCTAAGCTCCACAACATCATACAGACATGGGAGTTGGCTCTCTACAATCATGCTGAAGGCTCTACTGACGGCCTAGTGCCGACTTTTGCCACGGCAAGCACCACTCACATTTTCTTCAGGAAATGTACATTCTAGTATTGTTATTACTATTCGCCCGGACAAAACTTCGGCACGCTACTCCTCCTGCACCTTTTGTCGTAGACCCATGAATGAGATGTCAAATCATGCGACATATTGAGGAGAGGTGTGCTATATCTTTTATAAGTAATTGAGTGTACGATGTTCGTCTGGTGGAGGAAAAAATTTGGGCGAAAAAGTCCCATAGACTTAACACTGGCACAAAATTAATGAGATTATATATTTGGATCAGGAGGTCACAGAGACTTGGGGGTGGGCTCTTTTGACTCGGCCTATCAAGCAGCCAATAAGTACTGACATGACAACTTCATAGCTATGCCCTAGCAACCACTTACAGCACCCTAGCAACCGTAAAAGGACATTAACAAACAATTATTCAGCACCAGAACATTGTAGAAACATGGGGTTGGGCTCTGTTGATTCAGACTGTCAAATAGTCTTTAAATATCATCCCATAAACTGTATAGCCACACCATAGCAACAATTTAGAGTACCTTAGCAACTGAACAAACACACGAATAAGCAATTTCTCAGCACCAGAAAGTGGTATAGATATCTTTTGTTTTGGCTGAAAAACCAGTCTGTAAGAATTACCATGGCGACTGTGCAGCTACACCCTAGCAACCATATAGAGCACCCTAGTGACCGTGTAGCAACATAAAGAAGCCATATCTCAGCTCCACAACATCATACAGACATGGGAGTTGGCTCTCTACAATCATGCTGAAGGCTCTACTGACGGCCTAGTGCCGAGTTTTGCCACGGCAAGCACCACTCACATTTTCTTCAGGAAATGTACATTCTAGTATTGTTATTACTATTCGCCCGGACAAAACTTCGGCGCGCTACTCCTCCTGCACTATTTGTCGTAGACCCATGAATGAGATGTCAAATCATGCGACATATTGAGGAGAGGTGTGCTATATCTTTTATAAGTAATTGAGTGTACGATGTTCATCTGGTGGATGAAAAAATTTGGGCGAAAAAGTCCCATAGACTTAACACTGGCACAAAATTAATGAGATTATATCTTTGGATCAGGAGGTCACAGAGACTTGGGGGTGGGCTCTTTTGACTCGGCCTATCAAGCAGCCAATAAGTACTGACATGACAACTTCATAGCTATGCCCTAGCAACCACTTACAGCACCCTAGCAACCGTAAAAGGACATTAACAAACAATTATTCAGCACCAGAACATTGTAGAAACATGGGGTTGGGTTCTGTTGATTCAGACTGTCAAATAGTCCTTAAATATCATCCCATAAACTGTAAGCCAATCCATAGCAACAATTTAGAGTACCTTAGCGACTGAACAAACACATGAATAAGCAATTTCTCAGCACCAGAAAGTGGTATAGATATCTTTTGTTTCGGCTGAAAAACCAGTCTGTAAGAATTACCATGGCGACTGTGCAGCTACACCCTAGCAACCATATAGAGCACCCTAGTGACCGTAAAGCAACATAAAGAAGCCATATCTCAGCTCCACAACATCATACAGACATGGGAGTTGGCTCTCTACAATCATGCTGAAGGCTCTACTGACGGCCTAGTGCCGAGTTTTGCCACGGCAAGCACCACTCACATTTTCTTCAGGAAATGTACATTCTAGTTATTCTTATTCTTCTTATTCTTATTCTTATTCTTCTTCTGGACAAAACTTCGGCGCGCTACTCCTCCTGCACCGTTTGTCACAGACCCATGAATGAGGTGTCATATCGACCGGCTCATTGAGGAGAGGTGTGCTATATCTTTTCTAAGCGATCGGACCTACGATGTTCGCACAGCGGACGAAAAAGCGGGCAAAAAAGTCCCATTGACTTACAATGGCGGAATGTTCATGAATTTGAATCTCAACTGTCACTTTCTCACACACACACACACACACACACACACACACACACACACACACACACAGGCCCTTAGGAACCCCTTCTCTCTCTCTCTCTCTGTAACTCACACACACTCATTTGACTCATCTTTTAAGTAAGCAATAAGTAATGACCTATGATCTTCATAGCCACACCCTAGCAACCACTTACAGCACCCTAGCAACCACCCCATAGACCTCCATTTAAACAGATCAAAAGGGATATCTTTGGATAGAAATGTCATTTGCTCTTTTGATTCAGAGCAAACAGGACTTCCATCATGCTACACATGCTAGCAGTGAATAGCTACATGCTAATAATGATTAGCTAAGTGCTAAAACATGCTAAATATTTCAACACACACACACACACACACACATACACACAGAGTCTGGCATATGTGGTTTACGGGGACTCTCCATAGGTGTAATGGTTTTTATACTGTACAAACTGTATGTGCTATTGCCCTACACCAACCCTACACCTAAACCTACCCCTTACAGGAGACTTTCTGCACTTTTAGATTTTCAAAAAAACACCATTTAGTATGTTTTTAAACCTTTTGGTTTACGGGGACATAGGCAGTGTCCTCATAAACCACCTTCACGTTGTAGTACCCATGTAATTATACACATTTGTGTCCTCATAAACCATATATACCAGTTCTCACACACACACACACACACACACACACACACACAGGGCCTAAGGAATCATCTCTCTTTCACTTTCACATTGTGTTCCGTACATAAACAGATAAACGTTTGTACATGATTGTACAGCCAATGGAATCACACTTTCACTATGGACCTTGTTCACAGACTATTGTGATGAGGCAAATCTGTAATATTCAGGGTTTGTACAAGGTGCTTAAAGTGCTTGAAGTACTTGAATTTGACGTTTTGAAATTTAAGTCCTGGAAAACCCTTGAAAACAGCTATATTTATGAAAAAGTATTTGAAAAATACTTGAAATTTTAAAAGGCAGTATATATGAAATTATTGTTCATTTTTGGTTTCAATAAAAACAATCTTTTCATGCAAAATTAACAATGCAGTGCATGTTAAATACAGAGCCATTTCACCTGGCTTTTGGGAGCCCATAAGATCTCGCGATACTTCTTGAGGTGAAAGTTTGTGGTAAAACCTTTGATAGTGCTTGCATTATATTATTCAGTCTTTTATTGCGTGTGCTGTTTGTTTGGGTTTCATTTGAGAACACACATAGACTCTGACGCGCTTTGTGTTGCGCTGTTATCATTTACAAGCTTGGAGCACATCTCCATCTCAGCAGCTCGGTCCACAAACTCTTCCTCTGCATATGCTGAGTTTAGGATGCTTAACATTCATCTGGGGAAAAAAAAAGTGTGTGTGTGTGTGTGTGTGTGTTATCTCACATGGTGTCTACAGTGTCCGAGTTTTGCCACGGCAAGCACCACTCACATTTTCTTCAGGAAATGTACATTCTAGTTCTTATTCTTATTCTTCTTCTGGACAAAACTTCGGCGCGCTACTCCTCCTGCACCGTTTGTCACAGACCCATGAATGAGGTGTCATATCGACCGGCTCATTGAGGAGAGGTGTGCTATATCTTTTCTAAGCGATCGGACCTACGATGTTCGCACAGCGGACGAAAAAGCGGGCAAAAAAGTCCCATTGACTTACAATGGCGGAATGTTCATGAATTTGAATCTCAACTGTCACTTTCTCACCCACACACACACACACACACACACACACACACACACACACACACACACACACACACACACAGGCCCTTAGGAACCCCTTCTCTCTCTCTCTCTCTGTAACTCACACACACTCATTTGACTCATCTTTTAAGTAACCAATAAGTAATGACCTATGATCTTCATAGCCACACCCTAGCAACCACTTACAGCACCCTAGCAACCACCCCATAGACCTCCATTTAAACAGATCAAAAGGGATATCTTTGGATAGAAATGTCATTTGCTCTTTTGATTCAGAGCAAACAGGACTTCCATCATGCTACACATGCTAGCAGTGAATAGCTACATGCTAATAATGATTAGCTAAGTGCTAAAACATGCTAAATATTTCAACACACACACACACACACACACACAGGGTCTGGCATATGTGGTTTACGGGGACTCTCCATAGGTGTAATGGTTTTTATACTGTACAAACTGTATGTGCTATTGCCCTACATCAACCCTACACCTAAACCTACCCCTTACAGGAAACTTTCTGCATTTTTAGATTTTCAAAAAAAAACCACCATTTAGTATGTTTTTAAGCCTTTTGGTTTACGGGGACATAAACCACCTTCACGTTGTAGTACCCATGTAATTATACACATTTGTGTCCTTATAAACCATATATACCAGTTCACACACACACACACACACACACACACACACACACACAGGGCCTAAGAAATCATCTCTCTTTCACTTTCACATTGTGTTCCGTACATAAACAGATAAAGTTTGTACATGATTGTACAGCCAATGGAATCACACTTTCACTATGGACCTTGAAAACAGCTATATTTATGAAAAAGTATTTGAAAAATACTTGAAATTTTAAAAGGCAGTATATATGAAATTATTGTTCATTTTTGGTTTCGATACAAACAATCTTTTCATGTAAAATTAACACTGCAGTGCATGTTAAATAAATACAGAGCCATTTCACCTGGCTTTTGGGAGCGCATAAGATCTCGCGATACTTCTAGAGGTGAAAGTTTGTGGTAAAACCTTTGATAGTGCTTGCATTATATTATTCAGTCTTTTATTGCGTGTGCTGTTTGTTTGGGTTTCATTTGAGAACACACATAAACTCTGACGCGCTTTGTGTTGCGCTGTTATCATTTACAAGCTTGGAGCGCATCTCCATCTCAGCAGCTCGGTCCACAAACTCTTCCTCTGCATATGCTGAGTTTAGGATGCTTAACATTCATCTGGGGAAAAAAAAAGTATGTGTGTGTGTGTGTGTGTGTGTGTGTGTGTGTTATCTCACATGGTGTCTACAGTTTCCGAGTTTTGCCACGGCAAGCACCACTCACATTTTCTTCAGGAAATGTACATTCTAGTTAGTGGTGCTTGCCAAAGGCAAGGCATCACTATTGTTATCTTGCATACTTATTATTCTTCTTATTCTTCTTCTTATTCTTATTCTTATTCTTCTTCTGGACAAAACTTCGGCGCGCTACTCCTCCTGCACCGTTTGTCACAGACCCATGAATGAGGTGTCATATCGACCGGCTCATTGAGGAGAGGTGTGCTATATCTTTTCTAAGCGATCGGACCTACGATGTTCGCACAGCGGACGAAAAAGCGGGCAAAAAAGTCTCATTGACTTACAATGGCGGAATGTTCATGAATTTGAATCTCAACTGTCACTTTCTCACACACACACACACACACACACACACACACACACACAGGCCCTTAGGAACCCCTTCTCTCTCTCTCTCTCTGTAACTCACACACACTCATTTGACTCATCTTTTAAGTAACCAATAAGTAATGACCTATGATCTTCATAGCCACACCCTAGCAACCACTTACAGCACCCTAGCAACCACCCCATAGACCTCCATTTAAACAGATCAAAAGGGATATCTTTGGATAGAAATGTCATTTGCTCTTTTGATTCAGAGCAAACAGGACTTCCATCATGCTACACATGCTAGCAGTGAATAGCTACATGCTAATAATGATTACCTAAGTGCTAAAACATGCTAAATATTTCAACACATATACACAGTCTGGCATATGTGGTTTACGGGGACTCTCCATAGGTGTAATGGTTTTTATACTGTACAAACTGTATGTGCTATTGCCCTACACCAACCCTACACCTAAACCTACCCCTTACAGGAAACTTTCTGCATTTTTAGATTTTCAAAAAAACACCATTTAGTATGTTTTTAAGCCTTTTGGTTTACGGGGACATAGGCAGTGTCCTCATAAACCACCTTCACGTTGTAGTACCCATGTAATTATACACATTTGTGTCCTCATAAACCATATATACCAGTTCACACACACACACACACACACACACACACATACACACACACACACACAGGGCCTAAGGACTCATCTCTCTTTCACTTTCACATTGTGTTCTGTACATAAACAGATAAACGTTTGTACATGATTGTACAGCCAATGGAATCACACTTTCACTATGGACCTTGTTCACAGACTATTGTGATGAGGCAAATCTGTAATATTCAGGGTTTGTACAAGGTGCTTAAAGTGCTTGAAGTACTTGAATTTGACGTTTTGAAATTTAAGTCCCGGAAAACCCTTGAAAACAGCTATATTTATGAAAAAAGTATTTGAAAAATACTTGAAATTTTAAAAGGCAGTATATATGAAATTATTGTTCATTTTTGGTTTTGATAAAAACAATCTTTTCATGCAAAATTAACAATGCAGTGCATGTTAAATAAATACAGAGCCATTTCACCTGGCTTTTGGGAGCGCATAAGATCTTGCGATACTTCTTGAGGTGAAAAGCGGTCTCACGTTATCAGCATAAAGTTGAGTTTGTGGTAAAACCTTTGATAGTGCTTGCATTATATTATTCAGTCTTTTATTGCGTGTGCTGTTTGTTTGGGTTTCATTTGAGAACACACATAAACTCTGACGCGCTTTGTGTTGCACTGTTATCATTTACAAGCTTGGAGCGCATCTCCATCTCAGCAGCTCGGTCCACAAACTCTTCCTCTGCATATGCTGAGTTTAGGATGCTTAACATTCATCTGGGGAAAAAAAAGTGTGTGTGTGTGTGTGTGTGTGTGTGTGTGTGTTATCTCACAAGGTGTCTACAGTGTCCGAGTTTTGCCACGGCAAGCACCACTCACATTTTCTTCAGGAAATGTACATTCTAGTTAGTGGTGCTTGCCAAAGGCAAGGCATCACTATTGTTATCTTGCATACTTATTATTCTTCTTCTTATTCTTATTAGTGGTGCTTGCCAAAGGCAAGGCATCACTATTGTTATCTTGCATACTTATTATTCTTCTTCTTATTCTTCTTCTTATTCTTATTCTTCTTCTGGACAAAACTTCGGCGCGCTACTCCTCCTACACCGTTTGTCACAGACCCATGAATGAGGTGTCATATCGACCGGCTCATTGAGGAGAGGTGTGCTATATCTTTTCTAAGCGATCGGACCTACGATGTTCGCACAGCGGACGAAAAAGCGGGCAAAAAAGTCCCATTGACTTACAATGGTGGAATGTTCATGAATTTGAATCTCAACTGTCACTTTCTCACACACACACACACACACACACACACACACACACACACACAGGCCCTTAGGAACCCCTTCTCTCTCTCTCTCTCTGTAACTCACACACACTCATTTGACTCATCTTTTAAGTAAGCAATAAGAAATGACCTATGATCTTCATAGCCACACCCTAGCAACCACTTACAGCACCCTAGCAACCACCCCATAGACCTCCATTTAAACAGATCAAAAGGGATATCTTTGGATAGAAATGTCATTTGCTCTTTTGATTCAGAGCAAACAGGACTTCCATCATGCTACACATGCTAGCAGTGAATAGCTACATGCTAATAATGATTAGCTAAGTGCTAAAACATGCTAAATATTCCAACACACACACACACACACACACAGAGTCTGGCATATGTGGTTTACGGGGACTCTCCATAGGTGTAATGGTTTTTATACTGTACAAACTGTATGTGCTATTGCCCTACACCAACCCTACAACTAAACCTACCCCTCACAGGAAACTTTCTGCATTTTTAGATTTTCAAAAAAACACCATTTAGTATGTTTTTAAGCCTTTTGGTTTACGGGGACATAGGCAGTGTCCTCATAAACCACCTTTACATTGTAGTACCCATGTCATTATACACATTTGTGTCCTCATAAACCATATATACCAGTTCTCACACACACACACACACACACACACACACACGCACACACACACACACACACACACACACACACAGGGCCTAAGGAATCATCTCTCTTTTACTTTCACATTGTGTTCCGTACATAAACAGATAAACGTTTGTACATGATTGTACAGCCAATGAAATCACACTTTCACTATGGACCTTGTTCACAGACTATTGTGATGAGGCAAATCTGTAATATTCAGGGTTTGTACAAGGTGCTTAAAGTGCTTGAAGTACTTGAATTTGACGTTTTGAAATTTAAGTCCTGGAAAACCCTTGAAAACAGCTATATTTATGAAAAAGTATTTGAAAAATACTTGAAATTTTAAAAGGCAGCATATATGAAATTATTGTTCATTTTTGGTTTCTATAAAAACAATCTTTTCATGCAAAATTAACAATGCAGGGCATGTTAAATAAATACAGAGCCATTTCAGCTGGCTTTTGGGAGCGCATAAGATCTTGCGATACTTCTTGAGGTGAAAAGCGGTCTCGCGTTATCAGCATAAAGTTGAGTTTGTGGTAAAACCTTTGATAGTGCTTGCATTATATTATTCAGTCTTTTATTGCGTGTGCTGTTTGTTTGGGTTTCATTTGAGAACACACATAAACTCTGACGCGCTTTGTGTTGCTCTGTTATCATTTACAAGCTTGGAGCGCATCTCCATCTCAGCAGCTCGGTCCACAAACTCTTCCTCTGCATGTGCTGAGTTTAGGATGCTTAACATTCATCTGGGGAAAAAAAAGTGTGTGTGTGTGTGTGTGTGTGTTATCTCACATGGTGTCTACAGTGTCCGAGTTTTGCCACGGCAAGCACCACTCACATTTTCTTCAGGAAATGTACATTCTAGTTCTTATTCTTATTCTTCTTCTGGACAAAACTTCGGCGCGCTACTCCTCCTGCACCGTTTGTCACAGACCCATGAATGAGGTGTCATATCGACCGGCTCATTGAGGAGAGGTGTGCTATATCTTTTCTAAGCGATCGGACCTACGATGTTCGCACAGCAGACGAAAAAGCGGGCAAAAAAGTCCCATTGACTTACAATGGCGGAATGTTCATGAATTTGAATCTCAACTGTCACTTTCTCACACACACACACACACACACACACACACACACACACACAGGCCCTTAGGAACCCCTTCTCTCTCTCTCTCTCTGTAACTCACACACACTCATTTGACTCATCTTTTAAGTAACCAATAAGTAATGACCTATGATCTTCATAGCCACACCCTAGCAACCACTTACAGCACCCTAGCAACCACCCCATAGACCTCCATTTAAACAGATCAAAAGGGATATCTTTGGATAGAAATGTCATTTGCTCTTTTGATTCAGAGCAAACAGGACTTCCATCATGCTACACATGCTAGCAGTGAATAGCTACATGCTAATAATGATTAGCTAAGTGCTAAAACATGCTAAATATTTCAACACACACACACACAGTCTGGCATATGTGGTTTACGGGAACTCTCCATAGGTGTAATGGTTTTTATACTGTACAAACTGTATGTGCTATTGCCCTACACCAACCCTACACCTAAACCTACCCCTTACAGGAAACTTTCTGCATTTTTAGATTTTCAAAAAAACACCATTTAGTATGTTTTTAAGCCTTTTGGTTTACTGGGACATAGGCAGTGTCCTCATAAACCACCTTCACGTTGTAGTACCCATGTAATTATACACATTTGTGTACTCATAAACCATATATACCAGTTCACACACACACACACACACACACACACACACACAGGGCCTAAGGAATCATCTCTCTTTCACTTTCACATTGTGTTCCGTACATAAACAGATAAACGTTTGTACATGATTGTACAGCCAATGGAATCACACTTTCACTATGGACCTTGTTCACAGACTATTGTGATGAGGCAAATCTGTAATATTCAGGGTTTGTACAGGGTGCTTAAAGTGCTTGAAGTACTTGAATTTGACGTTTTGAAATTTAAGTCCTGGAAAACCCTTGAAAACAGCTATATTTATGAAAAAGTATTTGAAAAATACTTGAAATTTTAAAAGGCAGTATATATGAAATTATTGTTCATTTTTTGTTTCGATAAAAACAATCTTTTCATGCAAAATTAACAATGCAGTGCATGTTAAATAAATACAGAGCCATTTCACCTGGCTTTTGGGAGCGCATAAGATCTCGCGATACTTCTTGAGGTGAAAGTTTGTGGTAAAACCTTTGATAGTGCTTGCATTATATTATTCAGTCTTTTATTGCGTGTGCTGTTTGTTTGGGTTTCATTTGAGAACACACATAAACTCTGATGCGCTTTGTGTTGCGCTGTTATCATTTACAAGCTTGGAGCGCATCTCCATCTCAGCAGCTCGGTCCACAAACTCTTCCTCTGCATATGCTGAGTTTAGGATGCTTAACATTCATCTGGGGAAAAAAAAGTGTGTGTGTGTGTGTGTTATCTCACATGGTGTCTACAGTGTCCGAGTTTTGCCACGGCAAGCACCACTCACATTTTCTTCAGGAAATGTACATTCTAGTATTGTTATTACTATTCGCCCGGACAAAACTTCGGCACGCTACTCCTCCTGCACCTTTTGTCGTAGACCCATGAATGAGATGTCAAATCATGCGACATATTGAGGAGAGGTGTGCTATATCTTTTATAAGTAATTGAGTGTACGATGTTCATCTGCTGGATGAAAAAATTTGGGCGAAAAAGTCCCATAGACTTAACACTGGCACAAAATTAATGAGATTATATCTTTGGATCAGGAGGTCACAGAGACTTGGGGGTGGGCTCTTTTGACTCGACCTATCAAGCAGCCAATAAGTACTGACATGACAACTTCATAGCTATGCCCTAGCAACCACTTACAGCACCCTAGCAACCGTAAAAGGACATTAACAAACAATTATTCAGCACCAGAACATTGTAGAAACATGGGGTTGGGCTCTGTTGATTCAGACTGTCAAATAGTCTTTAAATATCATCCCATAAACTGTATAGCCACACCATAGCAACAATTTAGAGTACCTTAGCAACTGAACAAACACATGAATAAGCAATTTCTCAGCACCAGAAAGTGGTATAGATATCTTTTGTTTCGTCTGAAAAACCAGTCTGTAAGAATTACCATGGCGACTGTGCAGCTACACCCTAGCAACCATATAGAGCACCCTAGTGACCGTATAGCAAAATAAAAAAGCCATATCTCAGCTCCACAACATCATACAGACATGGGAGTTGGCTCTCTACAATCATGCTGAAAGCTCTACTGACGGCCTAGTGCCGAGTTTTGCCACGGCAAGCACCACTCACATTTTCTTCAGGAAATGTACATTCTAGTTATTCTTCTTATTCTTCTTCTTATTCTTATTCTTATTCTTCTTCTGGACAAAACTTCGGCGCGCTACTCCTCCTGCACCGTTTGTCACAGACCCATGAATGAGGTGTCATATCGACCGGCTCATTGAGGAGAGGTGTGCTATATCTTTTCTAAGCGATCGGACCTACGATGTTCGCACAGCGGACGAAAAAGCGGGCAAAAAAGTCCCATTGACTTACAATAGCGGAATGTTCATGAATTTGAATCTCAACTGTCACTTTCTCACACACACACACACACACACACACACACACACACACAGGCCCTTAGGAACCCCTTCTCTCTCTCTCTCTCTGTAACTCACACACACTCATTTGACTCATCTTTTAAGTAACCAATAAGTAATGACCTATGATCTTCATAGCCACACCCTAGCAACCACTTACAGCACCCTAGCAACCACCCATAGACCTCCATTTAAACAGATCAAAATGGATATCTTCGGATAGAAATGTCATTTGCTCTTTTGATTCAGAGCAAACAGGACTTCCATCATGCTACACATGCTAGCAGTGAATAGCTACATGCTAATAATGATTAGCTAAGTGCTAAAACATGCTAAATATTCCAACACACACACACACACACACACGCATACACAGAGTCTGGGATATGTGGTTTACGGGGACTCTCCATAGGCGTAATGGTTTTTATACTGTACAAACTGTATGTGCTATTGCCCTACATCAACCCTACACCTAAACCTTCCCCTCACAGGAAACTTTCTGCATTTTTAGATTTTCAAAAAAACACTAGTATGTTTTTAAACCTTTTGGTTTACGAGGACATAGGTAGTGTCCTCATAAACCACCTTCACGTTATAGTACCCATGTAATTATACACATTTGTGTCCTCATAAACCATATATACCAGTTCTCACACACACACACACACACACACACACACACACACACACAGAGCCTAAGAAATCATGTCTCTTTCACTTTCACATTGTGTTCAGTACATAGATAAAAGTTTGTATATGATTGTACAGCCAATGAAATCACACTTTCACTATGGACCTTGTTCACAGACTATTGTGATGAGGCAAATCTGTAATATTCAGGGTTTGTACAAGGTGCTTAAAGTGATTGAAGTACTTGAATTTGACGTTTTGAAATTGAAGTCCTGGAAAACCCTTGAAAACAGCTATATTTATGAAAAAGTATTTGAAAAATACTTGAAATTTTAAAAGGCAGTATATGTGAAATTATTGTTCATTTTTGGTTTCGATAAAAACAATCTTTTCATGCAAAATTAACAATGCAGTGCATGTTAAATAAATACAGAGCCATTTCACCTGGCTTTTGGGAGCGCATAAGATCTCGCGATACTTCTTGAGGTGAAAGTTTGTGGTAAAACCTTTGATAGTGCTTGCATTATATTATTCAGTCTTTTATTGCGTGTGCTGTTTGTTTGGGTTTCATTTGAGAACACACATAAACTCTGATGCGCTTTGTGTTGCGCTGTTATCATTTACAAGCTTGGAGCGCATCTCCATCTCAGCAACTCGGTCCACAAACTCTTCCTCTGCATATGCTGAGTTTAGGATGCTTAACATTCATCTGGGGAAAAAAAAAGTGTGTGTGTGTGTGTGTGTGTGTGTGTGTGTGTTATCTCACATGGTGTCTACAGTGTCCGAGTTTTGCCACGGCAAGCACCACTCACATTTTCTTCAGGAAATGTACATTCTAGTTAGTGGTGCTTGCCAAAGGCAAGGCATCACTATTGTTATCTTGCATACTTATTATTCTTCTTCTTCTTATTCTTATTCTTCTTCTGGACAAAACTTCGGCGCGCTACTCCTCCTGCACCGTTTGTCACAGACCCATGAATGAGGTGTCATATCGACCGGCTCATTGAGGAGAGGTGTGCTATATCTTTTCTAAGCGATCGGACCTACGATTTTCGCACAGCGGACGAAAAAGCGGGCAAAAAAGTCCCATTGACTTACAATGGCGGAATGTTCATGAATTTGAATCTCAACTGTCACTTTCTCACACACACACACACACACACACACACACACACAGGCCCTTAGGAACCCCTTCTCTCTCTCTCTCTCTCTGTAACTCACACACACTCATTTGACTCATCTTTTAAGTAAGCAATAAATAATGACCTATGATCTTCATAGCCACACCCTAGCAACCACTTACAGCACCCTAGCAACCACCCCATAGACCTCCATTTAAACAAAAGGGATATCTTTGGATAGAAATGTCATTTGCTCTTTTGATTCAGAGCAAACAGGACTTCCATCATGCTACACATGCTAGCAGTGAATAGCTACATGCTAATAATGATTAGCTAAGTGCTAAAACATGCTAAATATTTCAACACGCACACGCACACGCTAGGGGTTGAACGACTTCTGATTTTTTAAAGTCGACTTTTATGTGATGAAAGTCGAGTCGAAGTCGACTAGTCGCTGATGACGTCATTAATGAACAAATAAGTCTGGAGCTGTGACGAACACCTTGTGTACAGCTATGGCATATGACACAGTGCTGCCTACATGGCTATTGCTCCTATAACAGCTCATTTTTATCAGTTCTTTTGTCTTTGGGTCGTTATATTTCTCACAGATTTCTACTCGTTCTAAATCAGATACAGATAAAGTAGTACAGTAAAGATTACACTCATATGAATGCATTAGTGAGAGCGATTGCGTGTGTGAATTAATTCTACCTGGCAGCGACTCTCTACTAGTAGTGAAGCTGTGGGATTTAGTTATTAAGAAATATATGCTTGAACTTTTCAGTTTCTAAGCTATTTTATTGAGAAATCACAGAACAGTGTTGACAATACCTTTCCGCGCTGAACGATTCTGTACACGCGTGATCTGCGCGTAATATACGCGCTACTGTCTGAAGCCTACGTGTGTGCGTTACTGAGCAGCAACGCATTATAGTAGAACGGCGATTAACTGACCTGTATTATAAGCGGTTTAAAACGTGCATTCTCCCGTTAAATTTCGAGCATCCAATAATATAATCACACGTCTTGTGGAGCGCTTTCAGAGTATTCATTTATTTGTCATTTTAACTGTTTGGAAACGGAGCGTAAATGTGGAAGTCCTTCAGAGATTTCTTATACTCTTGCGCCCTCTATAGGACCAGCGACTAGTCGACGTCAAGCTTAAAGCGTCATGGCAGAGCATTAAAGTCGACTAGTCGATTAGTCTGTGCAACCCCTAGCACACACACACACACACACACAGTCTGGCATATGTGGTTTACGGGGACTCTCCATAGGTGTAATGGTTTTTATACTGTACAAACTGTATGTGCTATTGCCCTACACCAACCCTACACCTAAACCTACCCCTTACAGGAGACTTTCTGCATTTTTAGATTTTCAAAAAAACACCATTTAGTATGTTTTTAAGCCTTTTGGTTTACGGGGACATAGGCAGTGTCCTCATAAACCACCTTCACCTTGTAGTACCCATGTAATTATACACATTTGTGTCCTTATAAACCATATATACCAGTTCTCACACACACACACACACACACACACACACACACACACACACACACACACACACTCACACACACAGGGCCTAAGGAATCATCTCTCTTTCTCTCTGTTTCTCTCTCTCATGGCATAAAATTTCTTAGCCAAATTCCAAATTCTGCAACATTACATGTTTATAACCTGCCTTGTTCTTCTGATGACAAGCTTCCACTTTACTTTCACATTGTGTTCCGTACATAAACAGATAAACGTTTGTATATGATTGTACAGCCAATGGAATCACACTTTCACTATGGACCTTGTTCACAGACTATTGTGATGAGGCAAATCTGTAATATTCAGGGTTTGTACAAGGTGCTTAAAGTGCTTGAAGTACTTGAATTTGACGTTTTGAAATTTAAGTCCTGGAAAACCCTTGAAAACAGCTATATTTATGAAAAAGTATTTGAAAAATACTTGAAATTTTAAAAGGCAGTATATATGAAATTATTGTTAATTTTGGTTTCGATAAAAACAATCTTTTCGTGCAAAATTAACAATGCAGTGCATGTTAAATAAATACAGAGCCATTTCACCTGGCTTTTGGGAGCGCAAAAGATCTCGCGATACTTCTTGAGGTGAAAGTTTGTGGTAAAACCTTTGATAGTGCTTGCATTATATTATTCAGTCTTTTATTGCGTGTGCTGTTTGTTTGGGTTTCATTTGAGAACACACATAAACTCTGACGCGCTTTGTGTTGCGCTGTTATCATTTACAAGCTTGGAGCGCATCTCCATCTCAGCAGCTCGGTCCACAAACTCTTCCTCTGCATATGCTGAGTTTAGGATGCTTAACATTCATCTGGGGAAAAAAAAGTGTGTCTGTGTGTGTGTGTGTTGTCTCACATGGTGTCTACAGTGTCCGAGTTTTGCCACGGCAAGCACCACTCACATTTTCTTCAGGAAATGTACATTCTAGTATTGTTATTACTATTCGCCCGGACAAAACTTCGGCGCGCTACTCCTCCTGCACCTTTTGTCGTAGACCCATGAATGAGATGTCAAATCATGCGACATATTGAGGAGAGGTGTGCTATATCTTTTATAAGTAATTGAGTGTACGATGTTCGTCTGGTGGATGAAAAAATTTGGGCGAAAAAGTCCCATAGACTTAACACTGGCACAAAATTAATGAGATTATATCTTTGGATCAGGAGGTCACAGAGACTTGGGGGTGGGCTCTTTTGACTCGGCCTATCAAGCAGCCAATAAGTACTGACATGACAACTTCATAGCTATGCCCTAGCAACCACTTACAGCACCCTAGCAACCGTAAAAGGACATTAACAAACAATTATTCAGCACCAGAACATTGTAGAAACATGGGTTTGGGCTCTGTTAATTCAGACTGTCAAATAGTCTTTAAATATCATCTCATAAACTGTATAGCCACACCATAGCAACAATTTAGAGTACCTTAGCAACTGAACAAACACATGAATAAGCAATTTCTCAGCACCAGAAAGTGGTATAGATATCTTTTGTTTCGTTTGAAAAACCAGTCTGTAAGAATTACCATGGCGACTGTGCAGCTACACCCTAGCAACCATATAGAGCACCCTAGTGACCGTATAGCAAAATAAAAAAGCCATATCTCAGCTCCACAACATCATACAGACATGGGAGTTGGCTCTCTACAATCATGCTGAAGGCTCTACTGACGGCCTAGTGCCGAGTTTTGCCACGGCAAGCACCACTCACATTTTCTTCAGGAAATGTACATTCTAGTATTGTTATTACTATTCGCCCGGACAAAACTTCGGCACGCTACTCCTCCCGCACCTTTTGTCGTAGACCCATGATTGAGATGTCAAATCATGCGACATATTGAGGAGAGGTGTGCTATATCTTTTATAAGTAATTGAGTGTACGGTGTTTGTCTGGTGGATGAAAAAATTTGGGCGAAAAAGTCCCATAGACTTAACACTGGCACAAAATTAATGAGATTATATCTTTGGATCAGGAGGTCACAGAGACTCGGGGTGGGCTCTTTTGACTCGGCCTATCAAGCAGCCAATAATTACTGACATGACAACTTCATAGCTATGCCCTAGCAACCACTTACAGCACCCTAGCAACCGTAAAAGGACATTAACAAACAATTACTCAGCACCAGAACATTGTAGAAACATGGGGTTGGGCTCTGTTGATTCAGACTGTCAAATAGTCTTTAAATATCATCCCATAAACTGTATAGCCAATCCATAGCAACAATTTAGAGTACCTTAGCAACTGACCAAACACATGAATAAGCAATTTCTCAGCACCAGAAAGTGGTATAGATATCTTTTGTTTCGGCTGAAAAACCAGTCTGTAAGAATTACCATGGCAACTGTGCAGCTACACCCTAGCAACCATATAGAGCACCCTAGTGAACGTATAGCAACATAAAGAAGCCATATCTCAGCTCCACAACATCATACAGACATGGGAGTTGGCTCTCTACAATCATGCTGAAGGCTCTACTGACGGCCTAGTGCCGAGTTTTGCCACGGCAAGCACCACTCACATTTTCTTCAGGAAATGTACATTCTAGTTAGTGGTGCTTGCCAAAGGCAAGGCATCACTATTGTTATCTTGCATACTTATTATTCTTCTTATTCTTCTTCTTATTCTTATTCTTATTCTTCTTCTGGACAAAACTTCGGCGCGCTACTCCTCCTGCACCGTTTGTCACAGACCCATGAATGAGGTGTCATATCGACCGGCTCATTGAGGAGAGGTGTGCTATATCTTTTCTAAGCGATCGGACCTACGATGTTCGCACAGCGGACGAAAAAGCGGGCAAAAAAGTCCCATTGACTTACAATGGTGGAATGTTCATGAATTTGAATCTCAACTGTCACTTTCTCACACACACACACACACACACACACACACACACACACAGGCCCTTAGGAACCCCTTCTCTCTCTCTCTCTCTGTAACTCACACACACTCATTTGACTCATCTTTTAAGTAATCAGTAAGTAATGACCTAAGATCTTCATACCCACACCCTAGCAACCACTTACAGCACCCTAGCAACCACCCCACAGACCTCCATTTAAACAGATCAAAAGGGATATCTTTGGATAGAAATGTCATTTGCTCTTTTGATTCAGAGCAAACAGGACTTCCATCATGCTACACATGCTAGCAGTGAATAGCTACATGCTAATAATGATTAGCTAAGTGCTAAAACATGCTAAATATTTCAACACACACACACACACACACACACACAGAGACACAGACACACAGACACACACACACACACACACACACACACACACACACACACAGGGCCTAAGGAATCATCTCTCTTTCTCTCTGTTTCTCTCTCTCATGGCATAAAATTTCTTAGCCAAATTCCAAATTCTGCAACATTACATGTTTATAACCTGCCTTGTTCTTCTGATGACAAGCTTCCACTTTACTTTCACATTGTGTTCCGTACATAAACAGATAAACGTTTGTACATGATTGTACAGCCAATGGAATCACACTTTCACTATGGACCTTGTTCACAGACTATTGTGATGAGGCAAATCTGTAATATTCAGGGTTTGTACAAGGTGCTTAAAGTGCTTGAAGTACTTGAATTTGACGTTTTGAAATTTAAGTCCCGGAAAACCCTTGAAAACAGCTATATTTATGAAAAAGTATTTGAAAAATACTTGAAATTTTAAAAGGCAGTATATATGAAATTATTGTTCATTTTTGGTTTCGATAAAAACAATCTTTTCATGCAAAATTAACAAAGCAGTGCATGTTAAATAAATACAGAGCCATTTCACCTGGCTTTTGGGAGCGCATAAGATCTCTCGATACTTCTTGAGGTGAAAGTTTGTGGTAAAACCTTTGATATTGCTTGCATTATATTATTCAGTCTTTTATTGCGTGTGCTGTTTGTTTGGGTTTCATTTGAGAACACACATAAACTCTGACGCGCTTTGTGTTGCGCTGTTATCATTTACAAGCTTGGAGCGCATCTCCATCTCAGCAGCTCGGTCCACAAACTCTTCCTCTGCATT